>JAVJIF010029684.1:677369-1354738 GCA_038442645.1 Agave tequilana | reverse complement strand
GTATCGAGGATAAAATACAAAGTCAAAAGGAAATCAACTATAACAGACACAGCCATAAGTTAGTCGACTAGGTTGGAAAAAGTAGTC
The DNA here is from genome assembly GCA_038442645.1 of Agave tequilana. Taxonomy (NCBI): domain Eukaryota; kingdom Viridiplantae; phylum Streptophyta; class Magnoliopsida; order Asparagales; family Asparagaceae; genus Agave; species Agave tequilana. Next base: position 1,354,651 of record JAVJIF010029684.1, on the reverse strand, counting down.
GACTACTAGAAGGGTTAGTCGACTAAGAAAATGGGGTAGTCGACTACACAGACACGTCAAGTCGACTAACAGTTATGTTTAGGTCGACTAAATCTTGATACAGAGAGTTTAGGTTTTGGTTCAGGAAAAGGTAAGTCGACTAAGGTAAAAAGGGTAGTCGACTAGGGGTCTCAAGTCGACTAATATTTATGATAAGTCGACTGGAGCCGAGAGTTGGGTTTTCTGATTTCAAGAAAAGGTTAGTCGACTAGGGTCAAGGTGTAGTCGACTAATAGAGATATATAGTCGACTAATAAATAAAATGAGTCGACTAAAACTGTGAATCAGAAAAGATTACGTTCCAATCTAAGGGTTTCTAGTCGACTAGGTCCTAGGTCAAGTCGACTAATCGTGGTCAAAAACAAATACAGAGCAGAATCTGCTGGTTGTGTTGGATGGTCTAAAAATAGGATTTTTATGACATATGAACACAAGATATGGAGATACAAGTATGCTTAGGAATGAAACAAGTCTTGGTGAGTAAAAATACTCACTAGGATTGGTTAGGTGAAGCTTTGTAGTCTTGAAAGGATCCCAAGGTGGAGATGTTGGCCTTAATCCAAAAGTAGTTGTTGAAGTTGAAGTTGCTTGAGGTGGAGAAGATGATCTTGGTGTTGCTTTGGGAGTTGGTGGTTGAAGATGAAGACCTTGATGATGCCCTAGATGAAGCTCTTGAAGTTGGAGGTTGAGTTGAGATGGAGGAGGATTTTGGTGAAGGGGATTTCTTTTGGTGAAGTGAAGAAAAAGAGATGGAATTGTAAAGGAATGTTTATATATGATTTGGAATTTGTGAAGGAGGTGAAATTAGAGTAGATGAGAGGGGGTTATTTTGCAAAGTGGAGGAGGGGGTGAGTGTCCCTTCTCTTGGCCACTTGGCCGGCCATGGAAGAGAGAGAGAAAGAGAGATATTTTTGTGGGAAGTGTGTGGAAGAGTGTGGAATTATTGGAATTTTGGAAAATGGAAATGCTTTAGCTTGTGGAGGAAAGAAAGAAATAAAGGAAAAGGAAAATGGAAAAGAAATTGAAATGAGAAGATATTTTCTTGGAATCAGAATTGGAAAATATTGAAAGGACAGATACCCGGTTTTAAATCGAGGATACGGAAAACATTTCGGAAAATACCGGAATTGTCCGAAATTCAAGTATCTCGGAACGACCCGAAATAATTATCAAAAATCCATAATATTATATTAAGAATAATGGTGAAATCCGTTTTAAGAAATACTTTATAGTTTTAAAACTAAAATCCCGGAACCAGTTATCTACCGACTCCGTTGGAATTTTCATAAAATTATAAAATCCTCAAAAAAAGCATGTAGGTAGAAAATATTATTCTAAGAAATAAAGTCTAAAGAATCATTTAGAAATTCCAAACCGTTTGTGAAATAAAATCTAGGAATCGGTCAGCGGCACTGGCCGACACCGGTTTTGAAGAAATTCCTTTTATTCAAGAAAAATCCAGAAAATCATAGAAATTTATAATATGGAAAATAATATTTGAAACTGAAATCGGTCAAATCTAATCACCGGAAAGACCATATCGAATAATATACTATGATCGGTCCCTAGTTCAGACTGGGGCTGACCCCGAGACCACGAATCCAAATCCAAGACAAAACAATCATATAAGGAATTCATAATACAGAATAAATACAGGAAACAAATCGACAAAATACGATCGAAAATCTGAATACGCAACTAAGTACGTATTCCGGGAACGGGTATTACAATCCACCCACCTTACAAAAATTGCGTCCTCGCAATTTCCCTAGGGGGTAAATTGAATACAAAGGGGACATGTTTGGAATAAAGGTCTCATAAAACCAAAACAGGGATAAGATGAACACATGAGGGACTAGAATGAACAATGATAGAATGATAAGGAAAAAAATATTTAGAATGATAACCAACTCAAATACAAGATCTGGGGTAGTGGTTACCCTGATATCCCTAAGGTTCCGGATCTGGACACTGGTCCTCACGCTCCGCTGCACTGTCTGATGCCTCTGCTCTACTCTGATCGGCTCCAGTTTTCACTCCCCTCTGCTGCTGATCATTCTGTTGGGGTGGGAATTGGAGCTCTACGGTCAACGGGTCCCAGATTCCTCCTTGTGTGGCGGCGCTGGAAATGCTGGGCTATATGAGCTGGTCTGACTGGTGCCATATTCCCTACTCTCCTGAACTGGCAATTCCTTATCACATGACCCTCTTTCCCACATGCCAAACATAACCCGTGGCCATTCGGCAATCCCTCTTAAAATGTCCGGTTTGTGGCAGAAATTGCATGTGACCTTAGAAAGAGGACGTTGGACGGTCGTTTGATCATCGGGCCATTGATTGTCCTGGTCGTATCTCCTCATTCAGCAACTGCAAAGCCCTCTTCATCAACTGCAAAGCCTTCTTAACTGACTTGTTCTGCACTTGGTTTTCACCCTTCTTCTCCCAATCTTCGTTCCACTCCACGGGAAACCTTTGATACTTGCCCAGCGTTGCCACGATCCGACCTCCTATCCATGTCTAGATGATGAAAGATAACTGGAATTGGAATAATGGAAGGAGTTTAGGACATAAGGGAAGGAATCAAGATGAACTAGATAAATCAAGCAGGACTAGATAACTTTGTACATTGCAGTTGGCAATAGCAAATTAATAGAATTTGCTGCTTGTTTGTACTAGAGGTGGTGAGAGCCTAAGCTCTGATACCATCCTGTAACGCCCCGATTCCACGGATACGGAGACGTCACTGCGACGTATATACGTAGGTCAGAAAATGCCCCCACGTATATACGCTAAGCATAAAAGTACAAGCAAGGATCAGAGTACAACACAAAGCGTGGTATACATACATATGCCAACATAAAGTACATATACAAAGCTATCACAGTATGATAAACAACTACACATTACATGTGTCCTTTATCACAACAAGTCCAAAGTAAAATATACATGATGAACAACAAATGCTCACGAGTAGGATGAAGTCTCGTGAGTCAAAAGGAGAGTCTGGCACAGGAACTGGAGCTAGGCTGCCAGCTCACAAGGAAAACTTGATCTACCATGGACAGCTCCACTGCAATCCAAGCTTCAAACCTGAACATACAATCCAAGGGAGTCAGGACCTCCCAACATGAACAGGCTACAGCCAAATGGCTAAGAGACATGAATAAGTAAGAGGGAATAGTATAAGAACATGAACCAACAGGTGATGGAAGTATAACGAAATAAAGATGGAAAGATAGTATATAACTCAAGTTATAGTTTTTACAAGACTAGCACGTCGAAGGAATATACAAAGCGGTTATGATAAAACATGTAAGAGGTAAAGCAGGAACTAGAATCATCATGTATCAAGTCTAACAAGAATACAGGAATCATAACAAGGATTATGACATAATAGGCATAATAGGTATCTTATTATTATTACTCGTCTAACCCATATATCTAGGTATGTGTCTCGGTATATACCCGGTATATATCCCAACTCACATACATCCATATATAAGAAAGTCGAGGTTGTTATTGGAAACAGCGGGGGTATCAACGAACTATGTTTACAGTGGGTCCCGTACTTGCCCGGGACCACGGTCACAGTTTGTTCCGTTGCATGGAAACGGAAGCCAGCCGCAAGGCTTATCCAGGAGGAGGGACTTATGTATGCCCTATATAACAGTCGTATAGGGAGCCAGCTCTCCCCCTCGGTCCCCTGGTGGCCCTCAGGTCAGACCGGTTATTCAGTTGCACAACATGCCTAACACCCCTGTAAACACGAACACATATCGATATCCGCATGTTTCCCCCCGACCCAATACAAGTTGGTCCTTTTTAGGATTCGATAGTTTAATTATCACTTTACGGGAAAAACAGGAAATAGACATGATCAGGAATTCAGGAGTACATAAGTACTATATAGTCAGGTCGCTGCATGTAAAGCAGGAAAACAGGTCACTGATCATGATACAGGATAATAAGTCAAGTTCCCGTAAAGGTAATAATCACAAGTCAAATATATCATGCTGGGGTAAAGTGATAGCATGACAGGATGGTGATATTTAGCAAGCAATCAAACATGATAAGAGATTGATAATAGTCAGGTAAGTCATGTCATAACAAGAGAATCTTACTAAGTGGTAGCATGCCAAGTGGTCAGGTGATAACACAGTAGAAGTCAGGTGATATACATGTGTTAAAAGGAAACGTGAAATTGACGGTCTGAAGTAATGACATGGCAATGATAATATAATAGAAATCCAGAGTTCAATGACCACGAAGGGTCAGCCACGCATAGTGTACGATAAAGAAGTAGGCATATCACAGATAGTGTACATGAACAAGAATGAAACAAGCAGTCACATGGAAATGGAAATATGAAGTGACTAGAGATGACATACATCAAGTAATAGGTTATAAAGTGCAAGTCATGAAGTACAAGTAAGAACAATATATAGTACATGTATCGAGGATAAAATACAAAGTCAAAAAGGAAATCAACTATAACAGACAGCCATAAGTTAGTCGACTAGGTTGGAAAAGTAGTCGACTACTAGAAGGGTTAGTCGACTAAGAAAATGGGGTAGTCGACTAACAGACACGTCAAGTCGACTAACAGTTATGTTAGGTCGACTAAATCTGTGATACAGAGAGTTAAGGTTTTGGTTCAGGAAAAGGTAAGTCGACTAAGGTAAAAAGGGTAGTCGACTAGGGGTCTCAAGTCGACTAATATTTATGATAAGTCGACTGGAGCCGAGAGTTGGGTTTTCTGATTTCAAGAAAAGGTTAGTCGACTAGGGTCAAGGTGTAGTCGACTAATAGAGATATATAGTCGACTAATAAATAAAATGAGTCGACTAAAACTGTGAATCAGAAAAGATTACGTTCCAATCTAAGGGTTTCTAGTCGACTAGGTCCTAGGTCAAGTCGACTAATCGTGGTCAAAAACAGAATACAGAGCAGAATCTGCTGGTTGTGTTGGATGGTCTAAAAATAGGATTTTTATGACATATGAACACAAGATATGGAGATACAAGTATGCTTAGGAATGAAACAAGTCTTGGTGAGTAAAATACTCACTAGGATTGGTTAGGTGAAGCTTTGTAGTCTTGAAAGGATCCAAGGTGGAGATGATGGCCTCAATCCAAAAGTAGTTGTTGAAGTTGAAGTTGCTTGAGGTGGAGAAGATGATCTTGGTGTTGCTTTGGGAGTTGGTGGTTGAAGATGAAGACCTTGATGATGCCCTAGATGAAGCTCTTGAAGTTGGAGGTTGAGTTGAGATGGAGGAGGATTTTGGTGAAGGGGATTTCTTTTGGTGAAGTGAAGAAAAGAGATGGAATTGTAAAGGAATGTTTATATATGATTTGGAATTTGTGAAGGAGGTGAAATTAGAGTAGATGAGAGGGGGTTATTTGCAAAGTGGAGGAGGGGGTGAGTGTCCTTCTCTTGGCCACTTGGCCGGCCATGGAAGAGAGAGAGAAAGAGAGATATTTTTTGTGGGAAGTGTGTGGAAGAGTGTGGAATTATTGGAATTTTGGAAATGGAAATGCTTTAGCTTGTGGAGGAAAGAAAGAAATAAAGGAAAAGGAAAAATGGAAAAGAAATTGAAATGAGAAGATATTTTCTTGGAATCAGAATTGGAAAATATTGAAAGGACAGATACCCGGGTTTAAATCGAGGATACGGAAAACATTTCGGAAAATACCGGAATCGTCCGAAATTCAAGTATCTCGGAACGACCCGAAATAATTATCAAAAATCCATAATATTATATTAAGAATAATGGTGAAATCCGTTTTAAGAAATACTTTATAGTTTTAAAACTAAAAATCCCGGAACCAGTTATCTACCAACTCCGTTGGAATTTTCATAAAATTATAAAATCCTCAGAAAAAGCATGTAGGTAGAAAATATTATTCTAAGAAATAAAGTCTAAAGAATCATTTAGAAATTCCAAACCATTTGTGAAATAAAAATCCAGGAATCGGTCAGCGGCACTGGCCGACACCGTTTTGAAGAAATTCCTTTTAATTCAAGAAAAATCCAGAAAATCATAGAAAATTTATAATAATGGAAAATAATATTTGAAACTAAAATCGGTCAAATCTAATCACCGGAAAGACCATATCGAATAATATACTATGATCGGGTCCCTGGTTCAGACTGGGGCTGACCCCGAGACCACGAATCCAAATCCAAGACAAAACAATCATATAAGGAATTCATAATACAGAATAATACAGGAAACAAATCGACAAAATACGATCGAAAATCTGAATACGCAACTAAGTACGTATTCCGGGAACGGGGTATTACATGGTGCCTTGATGGTGGATGCACACGGACTTGATTGACACACAATGTATGCATCACTATCAAGGAGTTTTGGTGGGATGACCACCATGTTTGGAGTTTTGGAACATAGTTCCTTAGTTGGTAACTATTTCTAAACTCTTATTTTTATAACTAGCCTATACATGCTTTTCATACATGATATTCTTTAGCATGTACATAGATTAATTGTTTTGTGCTTCATGTGGTATAAACTAGTTTAAATGTAGATTTTTTCAAAACTTGCATATATACATGTACAAATAGTGAGAACAAATTGATTCATATATGTTTGCACTTCATGCTCATTTGTTCCCACTATATGCACATGTATAAGTTAGTTTTGATGATTCTCTCATTTACACATGTTTTGCCTACTTTCATTTTTTTTTGTATATGTCTTTTGATTTCAAATCTAATAAATATACATGTTTACCCGTGAGTCTTTTGCCTTCATGCAAATATTTTTAATAGACTCTTTTACGTTTGGGATATGTATGTATATTGTTAGATTTGGATGAATCATACATATATCTAGAAGTTTGTGTTTAAAATGAAAAATGAATTTTTTTGTTTTGTTTGATTTGAGCTTCAATGAATATTTTCATAAAAATGCTATTTACATGATCTTTTAACACTCACATTTTTATTTGTGTATTCGTGTGTAACGCCCCGATCCTGCGGGTACGGAGACGTTACTGCGACGTATATACGCAGGTCAGAAATACCCTCACGTATATACGCTAAGCATCAGTACAGGCAAGAATCAGAGTACGGAAGCCAGTGGTGCATTATACATTCCAACACACGAGTACAATTACAGAGTTATCACCAGAGGTGACCCAATATTACAATAATATTACATCACCAGAATGGCGCAAATGCGAGAACACAAAGGGATGTACAGGAGTAAACAGTATAAAAAGCACTCACGAGTTTACTACAAGGAAACTCGAGAGGCACACAGGGGGCCTGGAAGGATAGGGCTTCAGATGGTCTGCTGGGGATCCATGCTACCGCTGCGCCACTCTGATCAGCAACTGGGAGAATCCACACGCTCCAAGCTCCAAAACCTGGACATGAGAATCCAGGGGAGTCAGATGAAACTCCCCAGGCGAGTGGTGATACAAATGCCAAGTGGCGAGCAAGGGTAAGTACATGTATAGCGGTAAAACCGAATAAAGTCAAGGACGGGCAAATCTGATTGTATGGTTCAGATCACAGCTCCATGAGACTAGTACATCGAAGGAATAATCCAAACAAGGAAACCCTCATCTATATACCTTTATCTCATGTCACCATAATCCAAGGACATACAACCCGACTGCACTCAGGGCATGATAAGATAATGAACAGGAGGCAGGCGGATACAAGGGATAAAGCAGAATATGAGCAGTTAATATAATAATAGTCATGAAACCAGAAATCCGAAGTAAAAACTGATACAAGCAAGCATAGCAAGGTATACCACAGATCCAAGGCTGGCGTCTTTTATTAATATTACTCGTCTTACCCTGATATCTAGCTATGTGAACTAGCGTCCCAGCACACATAGATCCATATCCGAGTAAAGCAAGATTGTTATTGGAAACCAGCGGGGGTATCAACGAACTATGTTTACAGTGGGTCCCGTACATACCCGGGACCATGGCCCAGGATGTTCCGTTGCTTGGTGACGGAACCTAACGCAAGGCAAATTCAGGAGGGACTTATGTATGCCCTTATCATGATGGTACCAGGAATGAGGGAGCCAGCTCTCCCCTCGGTCGCCTGGAGGCCCACAGGTCAGACCGGAAGTTTTAGTTGCACAACATGCCTAATACCACTGTAAACACGAACATATATTGATAGCCGCATGTTTCCCACGACCCAATGCAAGTTGTTCCTTTTATGATTTATTAGATGATTATCAGATTTTCGGGAATGAGCAAGAACAAGTCAGGAATGTCAGGAATACAGGTATATCAGGAGTACTGGTTCGTACTATAAAGTATCACATGTGTATCTGGAGTACAGTTGTACTATCAAGATGTCAGGTCATCATTCCCGTTATCGTGATAATCATGATAGTCGAGTATATCATGCTGGGTGTCAAGTGATAGCATGACAGGATGATGATATTTGGCAGGTAACAAGTCATGTCAAGAGATTGATATTAATCCGGTGGCAAGTCATGACATAACAAGGGGTCTTGCCAAGTAGTATCATGTCTGATGTTAGATGGTAACAAATCAGTTGACAGGTGATATACATGTGTTAAATAGTAGCATGTAATGACAAGTAGTATAAACAGGTGACAGGCATTAGCATGTTGATGGTAAGTATCAAGTAAAAGCATGTCAAATATCAGCATATCAAGTTTGTCAAGTAATAGTGAACACAATCAAAGAAGGTGTTAGTTCCAAACAGCATAAATCATGAATAATATAAGTTGACCAGATGAAAGGGGAAAGCTAAGAAGAAAGCGAGAACACTCGCCTAACTCTTCAGAACATATAGTGAAATCCCTGAACTCTGGAATCCAGGAAATCTACGCGTCAGTGCGTTAGAGAGAAAGTGATAGAGAGAGTACAGGGAGAGAGGGAGTATGCATAGGAACGCGAGTTTTGAGAGTGAGACGCGGGAGTCGCGTCGCAGGAATAGCAGACGCGGGAATCACAGACGCGGGAGTCGCGTCGTGAAGGCACCGCAAACGCGGGGTTCGAGACCCGTGTTCAAAACAGGACGCGAGGAGAACGCGGATGCGGGTGCTGCGTCGCGTTAACACAAGAAGAACACGGACGCGGTCATGGGATCCGCGTTAGGAAACAAACAGAGAGGAGGGAAGGTGATATTTGTCAAGTGACAAGTCATGTAATAATCATATATAATGCATGACTCGAGGATAAGATCCATAATTAAGAAAGGAATTAGCTACAACAAACAGCCAGACTTAGTCGACTAGGGAGAAACATGTAGTCGACTAATAAAGGAGTTAGTCGACTTATAGAAGAGGGCCCAGTCGACTAATAGAGCTGCGTTTCAGAGTTCTGCGTTTTCAGAAAGAAAGTTAGTCGACTAGGGCAATTGGGTTAGTCGACTAATGAAGGCCGCGTTTCAGAAAGCCGCGTCTCAAAGAGAAAGTTAGTCGACTAGGGAATATGGGGTAGTCGACTAACAGAGTCGCGTCTGCAGAAAAGGACTGTGTTTCAAAGGGGTTAGTCGACTAGGGTCAAAAGTAGTCGACTAATAGGAGTTCAAGTCGACTAACAATAGGATCAAGTCGACTAGAAAGGCAAACAGAGAGCAGATTAACCTTCTGAGGGTTCTGGTTTATTGTTATACAAATACAAGTTAACCAAGTCTTGGCGAGGAAAAACACTCGCCCAAGATGATCCTTGCCGCGTCCAGCAAAGGGAAGTTCGGCCCCAATCCAAAAGGAGGGTACCGGCCCTTTGCGTCGCGCCAACGGAGAAGAACGCGGCCCCAAACCAAAAGGTGAGGCCGGTCTTCACAAGAGATGAAAGTTGAGGGTGTAAGTCAAGTTCAAGTGGTCGAAATGAGATTTTGCAAACGGTGCCACGGGGAGCGACGAATTGGCTAGTATGAAAGAGCTCGCCGTGGAGGTGAAGGTGGTATATTTGGTGGTGATTACGGTGGAGCATATGGTGGTGGAGAGGGTGGTGAAACTTTGGAGCTTAATGGGTTCATGGTGGAGAAATGAGGAAGAAGAAGATGGTGGAGGTGGTGTTGTGGTTGTTAGTTGTTGGAAGTGGAGTAGGAGATGGAGGAGAAGGAAGTGGTGGTGTTTGGTGAAGGAGTGGTGGAGGAGATGGTGGCCAAAAGAAGGAGGAGGAGGCTCTTGTGGCTTCTCTGTTGGCTGCAGGAAGCAAGGAAGAAGAAGAAGAAGAGAAAATGAAGGAGAGAGAAGGAGAGAGGGTTATTTATATATGAAGGAGGCAATGATTGCAAATTTGACTTTTGAAGCCAAAGAATGAAACTTGCGTTTCATTGGAAGGAGATGGCTGCGTCTCAACAAAAGAAGGGCTGCGTTTAGGCCAAAATGGGCCAAACGCGGGAAACAAGGCTGCGTCTAGGGAAGATGCCAAAGCTGCGTTTCACAAAAGGACAAAAGTCATGATGACTTGATTGGGATTGATTGGCAGTGCATTAAATGCGGCATAGAGAGGATCTCCGCATTAAATGCAAAATCAAGGTTGGTGAATCTCGCGTTTGGGGAAGGAGAGAGAAAAGTGGGAAAATATCTGGATACTATTCCGGTATCTGGGAAAACACCGAAAACTCCGGAAAAGTCCCAAAAATAAAGTAACTTGAAAAGCTTCCCAAAAATTCTCAAAAATAATAAATATTATAAAATAATTTTTGGTGAAATCGATTTTCAGGAATTCAATCCCATTTTCAAAATAAAAATCATAAGGTCAATCGTCAATACTGGTCTACACCGGGTCGGCCAGATTTTTGATAAAATCTGAAAAATCTCAGAAAATGCCTGAAGGAAGAAAATATAATTTTAAGAAGTAATATGAAAGCGGAATCTAGAAATTTGATTTCAATTGTAAATTAAAATTCCTGGAATCAACTAGTGATACTGGCCGACACCAAATCCAGTACAATTTTGATAAATTTAGAAAATTCTCAGAAAAAGTATTTAGATAGAAAAGGTGATTTTAAGAAGTTACTGGAAAGCCGTTTCTTAAAATTCAACTCCGTTTGTAAATTAAAAATCCGAGAATCGGTCAGTGGCACTGGTCGATACCGGTTTTGAAGATTTTCAACTTAATTTAGGAAAATTTCAGAAAATCATAGAAAATCTAAAATATTGGAAAATGATGTTCAAAACTGAAATCAATTAAATCGAAATACCAGAATGTCCAAACCGAGCAATACTCTAGGATCGGGTCCTCGGTTCAGACTAGGGCTGACTCCGAGTCCGCGAATCCAGATCCAAGACAAAACGATCATATGAATACTTCATAATACAAAACGAATACAGGAAGTAAATCAAAAATACGATCAGAAAATACGAATACGCAACTAAGTACGTATTCCGGGAACGGGGTGTTACATCGTGACTTAGCTTCATGATCATTTTTGAGCTTTATAGACCATGAGTGCTTAAATTTTTGTGTATCTAGTTATGATTTATGAAAATTATATGATTTGATGTTTTTGAAGGATCTTTAACTAGTGTTTCAAAAATTAATTTATACTAGTTATTTATTCTTCAATTAGTTTATGAGATATACACATGATTCTATTTTTTCAATCATATGGATAAATTCTTTTGTGTTCTCAATATTTGTTTATAACATGGTTCTAATCATGTCTAGTTTTGATGCTTCATGATTTGAATATTAGTTTAAATGTTAGTTTTTGTTAACACTATGATTTATACTTGTACATATAGTGGGTCACAAATAAATCTATATATGTTTGGGTTTGATTGCTTATTTGTGCCCATTAGATGTGCTAGTATAGCCTAGTTTTGATGATCCATACATTTTCAAACTTTTATTCCCATTTAGGATTTGTTTTTTTTTATCATGTGTTTTCATTTCATGTATATGTTTATTTTGCCAAACTTTAAGATATACATGTATACTCCTTGAGTCATTTGCCTTTCATGCAAATCTATATATATATATAGACTCAATTGTGTTTAATGAAAATTTGTGATGATTTTCATGTTTTCTTGTTTTAAGGAATATTGAGATTAATTGTCATTTTCATGATGCCTTGTTCCACATAATACTAGTGAACACACTTCTCTTGAATGTTCTCTCATGAGTATGTTTTCATGAGTTCTATATGGGCTTTATGGATTTATAGTGTTTTAGTGCCATTTGATTTACACATGTTTCATGAAAAACATTTTTGTTTTATTCCTTGCTTGAAGGATTTCGTACTAGTTTTCAATTTTTTTCATATTATCTAGTTCGAATTCTTCATATGGTAGATTATATGATATATACACTTAATCTTAGTTTTCAATTGGTATAATTGGATATTTTCAATTGGTATCAATATGACTCTTTTTGTATATACTCATATTTTGTTTTCTATATATGTATGCCTCATTTTCAAATAGTATCAATTTCGATTGGTATTTTCTTTTTCATACATATATATGATTGGTTTTGTGCTTGAGTTAAAAATCGATTTACATGTTTTAAGCACAAAGTTTGTTTATGCTAAGCTTAATTCAAATTTCAATTGGTAATTCATATTTTTAAATAAGCTTATGCATTGTGTTTTAAAATTGGTATCAAAATTCAAAATTTGTATTTACAATTGATTTGGTTGTTTTACAATTGGTACCATTAAAAATTATGTTTAATTGACATCTAAACTATGAATTTCTAAGATTTTTCAAAATTTGGTTTATTGAGAAAAATTCAAAATTTTGTTTTAATAAGAAAAATCAAAACATTTTTGATTTGCATTGCCTATATGCAAGGGGAGCTTCACATCTTTTCTACATATAGATTCATGATTGAGTGCATCTAGTATTGAGGAGCTTGACATCTCCTCTTTATGTGATACACGTGTGTAGGGGGAGCTTTACATCTCCTCTTATGCACTGCATGTCATGTGTTATGTGAGTTAGGGCTTATCATCCCTTTCTTCATGTAATGCATGTGTGTAGGGAAGTTAACTTAGCGTCTTCCTCTTCATGAATGTATATCGCATATAATCCTTTATTGATTGTCTTATGTTTACCCCTTTATTGATTCTTTGTTTATGACAAAAAGGGAGAGAAAGATTTTGATTTTACTTTAACCCCTTTGTTGATGATTGACAAAAAGGGGGAGAAGATGTAGAGTTTTATATGCATTTGTTGTTTTTTGCATATATTGAGTTCATGCATAACAAATAAACATTTATTGTCCTCAAGAACATGTTTTATTATTTTATGCATGTTCATGTTTAGTATTATTCATTGCATATATTTATTTTTATGTATATGCATGAGTTAAGGGGGAGCTTCTTTGAAGCTTTACTTTAATCCATGCATATATAACTTCATGAGTTTTGTCATCATCAAAAAGGGGGAGATTGTTGGCCCAAAGGCCCATCACTCTAGTTTTGATGATGATCAACTTATGTAGTATTGTACTAATGATCTTGTGTTTAATTAGTGACAGATTCATTATCAAGATCTTAGTAGGTGTGAAGCTTCAACAAAGGATTTAAAGTCAAGTTTAGAGCTAGCACCGGTTGATTCACGAGCCTATGCATCAAGAACACATCAAGTAGTCAAGAGGAGTCGAGCTCGTTGGATCGTGTTTGGACCAAGTCTAGAAGATGAGAAGACTTCAAGAAGATGGAGACTTGTGTTTAGGTTTGTTTTTGTAAGATTTTGTTTTTAGTTAAAATGTAAAGGATAGAATAGTTGGTGGATTGCTCAAGTACATATACACACACACTCTTGATAGTTTTGTTTTTACAAAAGAATTCTTACTTTAGAAAATACCATTTTAGTTCTTGATATCCAAGTCTTATGTTTTTAACCAAAACCGTGTTTAGAGCTTAATGTCAAAAACATAGATATTTCACCATGTTTGTGTAGTGGATCATATCCATACACTCTATGCTTCAAATGAGTTTTAAATATCTTGTTTTTGTATTTGGTGAAGTTTTGGAAAAACAAGTTTTGGAAAAATCATTTGGAAAATACTATTTTTGTTTTGAGCCATATTTTTCAAAGTTACAAAAATAGTTCAAATCATTTGTAACATGCCTTGATTTTGTGCAAGCATATTTGTTTATCAGGTATAACATCAAAACTATTTCTGTAGATTTTTTAGTATTTTATGGGATTTTATTTGTGTTAAAATACCTTAGTTTAAATCCCAGATTTTCTGTTTCAGGCTTCAGCAGTCGACTGACCGGTCGACCGAGTTCTGAAGTCGGTCGACCGACGTGCACAGACGTGCACACCTTGACCTAGCAGGTGGCTGGTCGACCGAGCTGGTCGACCGTCCAGAGAGCTCTGCTATCTGGAAAGGCCCCGGTCGACCGACTGGTCGACCTGACAGAGAGCTGTGCTCTCTGTATCTGGCTTCGGTCGACTGACCGAACGACCGATGGCACAACGGTCAGAAATATGACCATTGGCCGGTCGACCGACAGGTCTGACAGACCCCAACGGCTAGTTTTTCTGAGCCTATAAATTTGGGGGTTTGGGCATTGTTTTCACCAAGATTTTTGGAGACTTTTAGAGCCAGTTTTTCCTACTCTTTTCAGAAGTTTTTCTCCACAAAATTGAGAGCAAATATTTCCTATCGAAAGGGTAGTTTTTATCAAGAGTGTTAAAAGAGATTTTCTTAAGTTTTTCACCATAGATTCAATCCTTATTTTCTCACAATCACTTGAGCTATCCATTGCTTTATCTATCCATAGGATTGTGTTGTGAGAGTTTTTTATTGGTGATCAAAGTGTTTAGATCACCAAGATTTCATCTTGTACTTTAAGGAGGTGGACTTGTGTGTTCACGGTGGTTTAGAGTTCGTGTGTGAACTCTTTGTTTGAGGTGCGGCCTCGGCAAGCTTGTGGGGCTTACGTGTGTACGGGACTAGAGAGTCCGAGGGTTTGTAGGTATTGGGCACCGAGGAGTGATCCATTGGGATCGTGCATAGTGGAAATCCTT
This sequence comes from Agave tequilana, assembly GCA_038442645.1. Taxonomy (NCBI): domain Eukaryota; kingdom Viridiplantae; phylum Streptophyta; class Magnoliopsida; order Asparagales; family Asparagaceae; genus Agave; species Agave tequilana. The sequence goes on along the minus strand of JAVJIF010029684.1, from coordinate 1,339,644 downwards.
CGTGTGTCGAAGGCGGGGATGTAGAGCAAGTGTGCTCGAACCTCGAAACAAATCTCTTGTGTTTGCGATTGCTCACTCTCACTCTCCCTTACTTGTTTATATCTTGCATGCTATTATTGTGTTTATCTTTACATGCTTGATATTCATTGTGCTTAATTGTTATATTGCTTGGGGATTATTTGCTAACACTAGTTTTCAACCAAGAGAGCCAATGCGGCACCTCAACCCATTTAAGGGGAATCTAGAAGAGTTAGTCCATAGCCCTTCACGGGGAATTCGGCTACACTCTTGTGTTAAACATGGTGTTTAGTATAAGAAGTTTAATTAGGTCATAATAGTTTTTAATTCTGCATTATTTGTCATTGAGTGACCATTAGATTAGCCATCACCTATTCACCCCCTCTAGGTGATTTTCATAATGAATCTTGTATGTTTCTTAGCATCGTTAAAAGTGACTATCCTTGTTCCACTAATGAAAATCTATTTAGGGAGCCAATGATTTAAGGAGGCAACTAGCCTAGAAGAGAAACACCTTCGATATGGGACAATACATGGACTTGATAAAGCAAGACATACCATTGCCGATGATTCACAATGAGGCATGCATCACCCAACGAGAGTAGTAAGTTAGTAAATTGAAATGTTAGTTAGTCATGGCTTCTCTTTATATCATTCTTAACAATCTCTCTTCTGAAAACTTCTTCTTTTCAAATACTTCTGTTTTCCTTCCATCTTTATTCTCGTTTCTTCTTTTCTTTTACATAACGCCCAAAGGTTTTCCACTCATCTTCACATTATTTTATTTTTTTTCATTTCTTAAAACAAAGAAGAACCTTCATTTTTTTTCACAAAAATTTCAATACAAACCTTGAATACTTCTATCGCTTACCCTCCCTGCGGATACGACCCGTCCTAGCTTATGCTACGAACGGTGATTCGGAAGGAGCAAAGTAAACCTACATAAACATTCAAAGTTCTTGATCATCGGTACACGGCAACCAACGGTTTACTCTAAACCTCTTTTCAATACAATTAATCCTTCTGAACAAATTTTAGGCGCCGTTGCAGGGGAGGGTAACAGTTTTTCATTGAATCTTTGGAATTGAAACGAATTTTTCTTCTCTGTTGCAGGTTACAGGTCAGAGAAAACAGGAAAGAAGACTTGCAGTAACATATAAGTGGTCTTGGGCCTCTGCTCTAGAAAGCAGAGACCAAGTACCCTCTAAATTGTCGTGTTTGCTCGGCTCCGGCCGCGGAACTGCGGCAAGGAAGAGTTCATTACTGACTAGTTTCGTGCAGGGCTGCTTGCTTTGCAAAAATATAGCTTGCTGCAAATTTTATTTCTTGTATGCTATCACCAGGAGCCTGCTAATAAACCAACAGTAAAACACTTGTTGAAAATTTTAAAAAATTGATTAGACGTTTGCATTTTAGGCACGTGTCTTTTCAATTCATTAACTTTACTGTTGAAGAGTGCTAGAGCAAGGTACGTACGCATTGCATTCAGAATAGAACTCATCTCTTATTTGATTTAAATCGCTTTGAGTGAATCTTGTTTATCTTGTACACTTGCACAAAATTGATTTTAAGGGCAATACCCAATAACAAGATAAGGTGGGGATTTAATCACCCTTCCTTGACCCAAAAATCATATTCCAAGCACTCACAATCCTAAGCTTTTTAATAAAATTTGATAGACGTTGGCCCCTAGGGACATCCGGACTCGTTAAGAGATCAGCTGAGGTTGCAAATTATTTTTGATTCACACTCCAGTCAAATCAGTGACTAAGGTTGGGGATTGAGGGGCGAAATCCCGATGGCTAGTGGTTTGGCTTCATTAGGCCCGTCGCTTCTGCGCGGATAGCTCCCACCAATCTTACCCCCACCTGGTGAAATCACCTAGAGGGGGGGTGAATAGGTGATGGCTATATGGAATATGAAAATAATGCGGAATTTAAAAATTCAACTAAACAACTAGCTCAAAATAAAAGACTTGCAACAATGAAGGCAATAAATAATGCAAGAAATAAAGGAGTTTGAGTTTAGAGAAATTTGAGCAAACGCAAACACGAAGATATGTTTCCGAGGTTCGAGCCACGCTCTACGTCCCCGCCTTCACACTTGAAGGATTTCCACTATTGTTGATCCCACTGGATCGCCAATACAAGGACACACTTGTCCTATCTCTTGTGATGCCGCAACACCACCCGGAGCTCACTAGCTCGCTTGAGGCCGATGCCTCTACAACTTCGCTCAAGAAGAAAATGACCACACTTGATCAAAAATCGCTCACTTAGCACAATCCTATAACCAATATGTAGATGTAGAATTTTGGGATTGTGTAGTGCAAAATCTAGAGTGAAGTAGAGGTAAAGGCTTCAAGAAGGTGTTTAGAAATTTTGGCTTTTGAGAGAAATCTTTTCTAAAGAGAAAACTTATAAAAATGATTTTCAATACTTGTAAAATAGTTGTCATATCATGTTGAAATGACCTCCTATTTATAGGAGATGAAAAGACTATGAAACAACTAGAAAAATCCGTTGGGGTAAGATCCTAACAAAAAGTCTGTCAGAAAATAGAGCTGTTGGAGTCTGTCAGAATTTCTGACAACTGCCGGTCGACCGGGTCGGTCGACCGCCAATGGTCATATTTCTGACCGTTGGGGAACATAGGTCGACCGTCCGGTCGACCCAAACAAACAGAGAGCACTGTAAAATGCCCGGTCGACCCGAGCGGTCGGCCGACGTGCACACATGCACAGTGGTGCACGTCGGTCGACCCGGACGGTCGACCGGCTTCTGTCAGATCTGAAAAATCAGACTCTGCAGAAACCAGAAACTTGGGTTTTGGGTTGGTCTTTTGGGTTGAGGTTTTGGACTATATAAAAATGAGAGTATGATCATATATCACTACTCTAACATGTTAAAACATTTTGATAAAGATCCTCTTTGATAAAAACTTGTTTTTCCAAAAGTTGTTTTTCCAAACTTAGGGTTTCTAAAACTAATTTCCAAAAATATGTTAACTCTAAAACTAAGTTGGAAATAATAGAAATTGAAATTCTTTTTGAAGCTATGAACCAAACTAAATTGTGTGTGAAAGTGTTAATCCCATAACTCTACTTCTAACATCTAGGTTTTGAAAAAAAGTCTAAAAAGAAAAGTAAAATACAAAACTTGTTCTTTTCTTCAAAGTCTTGATCTTCAAAGTCTTGTTCCCGAAGCTTTCTAATGTGCTTAGCTTGGGAATGCAAATCTTTAGCGACGTCCAAACTTGTGAGTCTTGATATCGGAGTCGTCAAATCAACTTGTTTTAACCTGAAATTCTTTTAAACAAAAATTGTTAAATACATAACTAAATATGGTTTGTTATCATCAAAATATCCATCAAGATATAGGGCTAATGGCCTTTGGGCCAACAATCTCCCCCTTTTTGAGGATGACAAAACATATATAGTTATCACAAATATTTTGGGTAGAGACTTCAAATGAAGCTCCCCCTCAACACATGCATATCATAAAAGTATACTCAAGCATAGATGAATATCACAAATGATAAGTGGTACATGATAATCCACAACACAAATGATAAAAGCTAGAGATCACTCATGTCATAAATAGAGGTGAAACACATGTTCATACATGACATAAGGGTAAGGACACATGTCCACACAAAGAAAATACATGTCCAACTAAAAAGATGTCCAACAGAAATAGTACAAAATGTAAATACACAAAATATAGGTCTCTCTCATAAATAACTCTCCCCCTTTTTGACATCATCAAATAAGGGAAGGTCACTCTCATCACTTGGCACCACCAGCGTCGTCGTCCTCATCGTCTTCCTCATCATCATCTTCCTCAGACGAGCTCTGCACATCAGTACCTTCAGCCATCTTCTTGTCACCATCATCATCAGCCTCGGACTCAGAAGAAGAAGAAGAAGAAACCGCCTCCTCTGGATCAATGCCAACAACTCTTGGCTGTGGTGGAGGAACAGTAGAAGGAGCTCTGACAGGAAATGGAGGGCCGGTGGAGGGAAGTGGACGAGAAATAGATGTGGGATCAGGACCAAGCATATTGAACTTCGTAAAGAGTGCCTCAAATTGTGAGTCCACGAATCTCATGGAATCAGCAAAGTAAGACATATCATTACGAATCCCTTGGAAACGTGAGTCCATCTCCGCACGAAAAGCTGCCTCTTGTTGGAAGCGTGCGTCCATCTCCGCACGAAAAGCTGCATCTCGCTACTCAATCCAAGACTGGTGCTCCTGGATCTGAGAGCGAATCTCAGAAGAGATAAAGGCCTGAAAATCTGGAGATATGACTGGGCCTAGAGCAGAAGAACTCCGTGGGGCCGAAGAAGACCCTGGGACCGATGAGGAACCTGGAGCAACAGCAGGAGGAACAGGAGGCTGCTCAGGAGCGTGACGATGCATCTGAGCATCCATCCTCTTCAAAAGGACGCTGTCTAGGTTCACAGATGGATCAGAAGGACTCTCAGAAGAAAGATCAAAGCCAAGACCTCTGAGGAGGTGGGTGATAAGCATGCCATAAGGCAAGTGCCTACCGGGCATGCGGATTTGATCTGAGGCCATGTGTGAAGCAATGAGATGAGGGATATCCATCCTAATGCCTCTCAGAAGGAAATAGATAATAAGTGGAACAGGACCTCTGGCATTGCTATATTCCCCAGATTTTGGAATAATGTTATAGAAAATGAATTTGGCTAGGACTTGGGCAGTGAGGGTGAACTTGCTCACGCCTTCGTTCCTTACCAAACCGGGGTTGTCATCCCCGTGAATCAAGGTGGAAGCGGTGAGCGCAGACTCACCGTCTGGATAAACAAAATCATGCAGATCAAAGGTATACACATCAACTCCTCCAGAGGAGAGATGCAAAATATCAGCAAATTGACTTAGGTCAATGTCAATGTCCCTTCCTAGGACTCTGGGCCTAACTCGATTTGCCTCGAAAGAAAAGTTGGAATAAAAATATGGCACGAGAGAAGTATAGACGGGTTCCCTAATGGTCATGAACTCGTCTAGAGAGTTATTCCTCAAGATGTGGGGATGTTTAGATGCTCAAAATCTTGAAGTATGACACATCTCCCCGAAATGACCGATCTTTTGGAAAGTTGGATGAATCTGTTTCCAGCAAGTTCATTTATGAAGGGTCTTTTAGGTTTAGGGGTATGGGATGATGAAGGAGCCACTGATTTTCCTTTTTCAGTCCTTGATCTCTTAATCATTTTAGAAATCTTGGTGAAAATGGAAGGATTTAGATAAAAAATAGTTAGGGCTTGATCTAACAACAAGGATACCTAACAATCTTGACAAAGGATTGAAGATCTTAAAGCTAGAGATCACAAATTAAGATAAAAATCAAATTTTTTACCTTGAAGAAGAACCAAGAACCCTAGATCTGGAATTTCTCCGAAATCTGACGGTGAAACGCCCTGAAACTGAAGATCAAACTCCAAAACAGGAGAGTAAACCTAAGATTTAAATTAATTTGAAAGGGATTGAGAGATGAGGATTTTAGGTGAAATTTTGAGGAAGAAAGAAATGGGGATCGGCAGTTGAAAGTGAGAGAGAGAGAGAGAAAAAGTGTTTTAAATAGACAGACTAGGGCATGAAATCGACGCACGGTCGACCGGGTCGGTCGACCCAAAAATCCCGAGAGCTCTGTAACACAGAGCGGTCGACCGGGTCGGTCGACTAAGAAAACCCGAGAGCACTGCAGACAGCAGCGGTCGACCGTACGGGTCGGCCGGCAACAGGGAAGGAAGAAAAGTCTTTCTTCCAGGCGAAGTCGGTCGACCCGAGCTCAGAGACGGTCGGCCGGCTTTGCCTGAAATCTGTCAACAGTAAATGCCCTTAAAAAAATTTAAAAGGAAATTTTAACAAATACAAGTAGGATATATTTAACATACAGGATTACAACAATATGTTTTAAATCTTCATTAAGTTATAATATCAACAAACATTCACACAAGACATTTTAATCTTATTTTTCATACAAAACAAAGTTTTTAGAGATGTTGAAGCCGAATACCCGGTGAAGGGTTCTGAACTTCATCCTCTTGATTCCTCATAAATGAGTTGAGGTGCGCAATTGCCATCTCTAATGTATTTGCTTTAAATATGAATTTTTACAAAATTAATTTTTGAAATAAAATGTATATAGATATATGATCAAAATTATATATGTGGACATTCAATACATATGGCATACAAGACAAGATATCAAAATTAAAACATGGCATATGCACAATCATGATAGAGATGTAGGTTTATACTAACATATATCAATGTAGCATAAAAGTAAACTAACAATCCTATGCAATTGTACATATACACAAAAATTAAAACTTTTAAATGGAGATGTTACCAAATGAGGGGCAATCTCCAAAAATAGGTGCCTCCATGATAGTGATGCAAGCGCGATGTGTTCTTTGAGCTTTGATGCATCCACCACCCGGGCACCGTCTCCCCCTAAGTCTTGGAGGAAGAAGATCCACCTGTTTCAACTAAATTGGATGGGTCTTTTGGTACCCATATTTTCTTGGGTCCTATTGGATTAGTACCGGGGCGAACCCAAACATGTTTATTATTTACATTATGTTTAGCAAAATAAAACTTTTCTAAATGGCCTTTGCGGCCACAATGCGTGCAAACATAAATTCTACCATTATTATACATAAAAGCATGATTATGTGAGTGTGCATGTTTGTGTGTTCGTGAATGATGTTTATGATGAGTGTGTTTCCCTTGGGTTATTCCTTTGGGAAACCTAGATGCAAACTTGTTCAAATCAAGGGCACACTTCTTTAAAGTATTATCCAAAGTTTCAACACGTTTTTGAATTTCTACAAATTCATTTTTATTACATGAGGAAATAGAAGTTTTTCCTTTACAAGTTATTTTATATTTTTCAAAAGCAATAGATAAATCATTTTTCTCTTTTATACAAGTATCAAGTTTATTTTTTAATAAAATTTAATAAAATTTGATACAATAGATAAATCACCCTTCCTTGACCCAAAAATCATATTCCAAGCACTCACAATCCTAAGCTTTTTAATAAAATTTGATAGACGTTGGCCCCTAGGGACATCCGGACTCGTTAAGAGATCAGCTGAGGTTGCAAATTATTTTTGATTCACACTCCAGTCAAATCAGTGACTAAGGTTGGGGATTGAGGGGCGAAATCCCGATGGCTAGTGGTTTGGCTTCATTAGGCCCGTCGCTTCTGCGCGGATAGCTCCCACCAATCTTACCCCCACCTGGTGAAATCACCTAGAGGGGGGGTGAATAGGTGATGGCTATATGGAATATGACAATAATGCGGAATTTAAAAATTCAACTAAACAACTAGCTCAAAATAAAAGACTTGCAACAATGAAGGCAATAAATAATGCAAGAAATAAAGGAGTTTGAGTTTAGAGAAATTTGAGCAAACGCAAACACGAAGATATGTTTCCGAGGTTCGAGCCACGCTCTACGTCCCCGCCTTCACACTTGAAGGATTTCCACTATTGTTGATCCCACTGGATCGCCAATACAAGGACACACTTGTCCTATCTCTTGTGATGCCGCAACACCACCCGGAGCTCACTAGCTCGCTTGAGGCCGATGCCTCTACAACTTCGCTCAAGAAGAAAATGACCACACTTGATCAAAAATCGCTCACTTAGCACAATCCTATAACCAATATGTAGATGTAGAATTTTGGGATTGTGTAGTGCAAAATCTAGAGTGAAGTAGAGGTAAAGGCTTCAAGAAGGTGTTTAGAAATTTTGGCTTTTGAGAGAAATCTTTTCTAAAGAGAAAACTTATAAAAATGATTTTCAATACTTGTAAAATAGTTGTCATATCATGTTGAAATGACCTCCTATTTATAGGAGATGAAAAGACTATGAAACAACTAGAAAAATCCGTTGGGGTAAGATCCTAACAAAAAGTCTGTCAGAAAATAGAGCTGTTGGAGTCTGTCAGAATTTCTGACAACTGCCGGTCGACCGGGTCGGTCGACCGCCAATGGTCATATTTCTGACCGTTGGGGAACATAGGTCGACCGTCCGGTCGACCCAAACAAACAGAGAGCACTGTAAAATGCCCGGTCGACCCGAGCGGTCGGCCGACGTGCACACATGCACAGTGGTGCACGTCGGTCGACCCGGACGGTCGACCGGCTTCTGTCAGATCTGAAAAATCAGACTCTGCAGAAACCAGAAACTTGGGTTTTGGGTTGGTCTTTTGGGTTGAGGTTTTGGACTATATAAAAATGAGAGTATGATCATATATCACTACTCTAACATGTTAAAACATTTTGATAAAGATCCTCTTTGATAAAAACTTGTTTTTCCAAAAGTTGTTTTTCCAAACTTAGGGTTTCTAAAACTAATTTCCAAAAATATGTTAACTCTAAAACTAAGTTGGAAATAATAGAAATTGAAATTCTTTTTGAAGCTATGAACCAAACTAAATTGTGTGTGAAAGTGTTAATCCCATAACTCTACTTCTAACATCTAGGTTTTGAAAAAAAGTCTAAAAAGAAAAGTAAAATACAAAACTTGTTCTTTTCTTCAAAGTCTTGATCTTCAAAGTCTTGTTCCCGAAGCTTTCTAATGTGCTTAGCTTGGGAATGCAAATCTTTAGCGACGTCCAAACTTGTGAGTCTTGATATCGGAGTCGTCAAATCAACTTGTTTTAACCTGAAATTCTTTTAAACAAAAATTGTTAAATACATAACTAAATATGGTTTGTTATCATCAAAATATCCATCAAGATATAGGGCTAATGGCCTTTGGGCCAACAATCTCCCCCTTTTTGAGGATGACAAAACATATATAGTTATCACAAATATTTTGGGTAGAGACTTCAAATGAAGCTCCCCCTCAACACATGCATATCATAAAAGTATACTCAAGCATAGATGAATATCACAAATGATAAGTGGTACATGATAATCCACAACACAAATGATAAAAGCTAGAGATCACTCATGTCATAAATAGAGGTGAAACACATGTTCATACATGACATAAGGGTAAGGACACATGTCCACACAAAGAAAATACATGTCCAACTAAAAAGATGTCCAACAGAAATAGTACAAAATGTAAATACACAAAATATAGGTCTCTCTCATAAATAACTCTCCCCCTTTTTGACATCATCAAATAAGGGAAGGTCACTCTCATCACTTGGCACCACCAGCGTCGTCGTCCTCATCGTCTTCCTCATCATCATCTTCCTCAGACGAGCTCTGCACATCAGTACCTTCAGCCATCTTCTTGTCACCATCATCATCAGCCTCGGACTCAGAAGAAGAAGAAGAAGAAACCGCCTCCTCTGGATCAATGCCAACAACTCTTGGCTGTGGTGGAGGAACAGTAGAAGGAGCTCTGACAGGAAATGGAGGGCCGGTGGAGGGAAGTGGACGAGAAATAGATGTGGGATCAGGACCAAGCATATTGAACTTCGTAAAGAGTGCCTCAAATTGTGAGTCCACGAATCTCATGGAATCAGCAAAGTAAGACATATCATTACGAATCCCTTGGAAACGTGAGTCCATCTCCGCACGAAAAGCTGCCTCTTGTTGGAAGCGTGCGTCCATCTCCGCACGAAAAGCTGCATCTCGCTGCTCAATCCAAGACTGGTGCTCCTGGATCTGAGAGCGAATCTCAGAAGAGATAAAGGCCTGAAAATCTGGAGATATGACTGGGCCTAGAGCAGAAGAACTCCGTGGGGCCGAAGAAGACCCTGGGACCGATGAGGAACCTGGAGCAACAGCAGGAGGAACAGGAGGCTGCTCAGGAGCGTGACGACGCATCTGAGCATCCATCCTCTTCAAAAGGACGCTGTCTAGGTTCACAGATGGATCAGAAGGACTCTCAGAAGAAAGATCAAAGCCAAGACCTCTGAGGAGGTGGGTGATAAGCATGCCATAAGGCAAGTGCCTACCGGGCATGCAGATTTGATCTGAGGCCATGTGTGAAGCAATGAGATGAGGGATATCCATCCTAATGCCTCTCAGAAGGAAATAGATAATAAGTGGAACAGGACCTCTGGCATTGCTATATTCCCCAGATTTTGGAATAATGTTATAGAAAATGAATTTGGCTAGGACTTGGGCAGTGAGGGTGAACTTGCTCACGCCTTCGTTCCTTACCAAACCGGGGTTGTCATCCCCGTGAATCAAGGTGGAAGCGGTGAGCGCAGACTCACCGTCTGGATAAACAAAATCATGCAGATCAAAGGTATACACATCAACTCCTCCAGAGGAGAGATGCAAAATATCAGCAAATTGACTTAGGTCAATGTCAATGTCCCTTCCTAGGACTCTGGGCCTAACTCGATTTGCCTCGAAAGAAAAGTTGGAATAAAAATATGGCACGAGAGAAGTATAGACAGGTTCCCTAATGGTCATGAACTCGTCTAGAGAGTTATTCCTCAAGATGTGGGGGATGTTTAGATGCTCAAAATCTTGAAGTATGACACATCTCCCCGAAATGACCGATCTTTTGGAAAGTTGGATGAATCTGTTTCCAGCAAGTTCATTTATGAAGGGTCTTTTAGGTTTAGGGGTATGGGATGATGAAGGAGCCACTGATTTTCCTTTTTCAGTCCTTGATCTCTTAATCATTTTAGAAATCTTGGTGAAAATGGAAGGATTTAGATAAAAAATAGTTAGGGCTTGATCTAACAACAAGGATACCTAACAATCTTGACAAAGGATTGAAGATCTTAAAGCTAGAGATCACAAATTAAGATAAAAATCAAATTTTTTACCTTGAAGAAGAACCAAGAACCCTAGATCTGGAATTTCTCCGAAATCTGACGGTGAAACGCCCTGAAACTGAAGATCAAACTCCAAAACAGGAGAGTAAACCTAAGATTTAAATTAATTTGAAAGGGATTGAGAGATGAGATTTTAGGTGAAATTTTGAGGAAGAAAGAAATGGGGATCGGCAGTTGAGAGTGAGAGAGAGAGAGAGAAAAAGTGTTTTAAATAGACAGACTAGGGCATGAAATCGACGCACGGTCGACCGGGTCGGTCGACCCAAAAATCCCGAGAGCTCTGTAACACAGAGCGGTCGACCGGGTCGGTCGACTAAGAAAACCCGAGAGCACTGCAGACAGCAGCGGTCGACCATACGGGTCGGCCGGCAACAGGGAAGGAAGAAAAGTCTTTCTTCCAGGCGAAGTCGGTCGACCCGAGCTCAGAGACGGTCGGCCGGCTTTGCCTGAAATCTGTCAACAGTAAATGCCCTTAAAAAAATTTAAAAGGAAATTTTAACAAATACAAGTAGGATATATTTAACATACAGGATTACAACAATATGTTTTAAATCTTCATTAAGTTATAATATCAACAAACATTCACACAAGACATTTTAATCTTATTTTTCATACAAAACAAAGTTTTTAGAGATGTTGAAGCCGAATACCCGGTGAAGGGTTCTGAACTTCATCCTCTTGATTCCTCATAAATGAGTTGAGGTGCGCAATTGCCATCTCTAATGTATTTGCTTTAAATATGAATTTTTACAAAATTAATTTTTGAAATAAAATGTATATAGATATATGATCAAAATTATATATGTGGACATTCAATACATATGGCATACAAGACAAGATATCAAAATTAAAACATGGCATATGCACAATCATGATAGAGATGTAGGTTTATACTAACATATATCAATGTAGCATAAAAGTAAACTAACAATCCTATGCAATTGTACATATACACAAAAATTAAAACTTTTAAATGGAGATGTTACCAAATGAGGGGCAATCTCCAAAAATAGGTGCCTCCATGATAGTGATGCAAGCGCGATGTGTTCTTTGAGCTTTGATGCATCCACCACCCGGGCACCGTCTCCCCCTAAGTCTTGGAGGAAGAAGATCCACCTGTTTCAACTAAATTGGATGGGTCTTTTGGTACCCATATTTTCTTGGGTCCTATTGGATTAGTACCGGGGCGAACCCAAACATGTTTATTATTTACATTATGTTTAGCAAAATAAAACTTTTCTAAATGGCCTTTGCGGCCACAATGCGTGCAAACATAAATTCTACCATTATTATACATAAAAGCATGATTATGTGAGTGTGCATGTTTGTGTGTTCGTGAATGATGTTTATGATGAGTGTGTTTCCCTTGGGTTATTCCTTTGGGAAACCTAGATGCAAACTTGTTCAAATCAAGGGCACACTTCTTTAAAGTATTATCCAAAGTTTCAACACGTTTTTGAATTTCTACAAATTCATTTTTATTACATGAGGAAATAGAAGTTTTTCCTTTACAAGTTATTTTATATTTTTCAAAAGCAATAGATAAATCATTTTTCTCTTTTATACAAGTATCAAGTTTATTTTTTAAAGAGTCATTTTCCTTTTTCAATTTTTTATTTTGAGATTGAGAAATCTCATACCTATGTTGTAATTCTTCAAAAAATTGAGCAAGCTCATCCATGGTAAGTTCATCATCATCAATAGAGTTGTCTAGGCATACCTTAGATACATCATCTCCATGTGCCATGAAGCACATGTGTGCGGCGTCGTTCTCCTCTTCGGATTCTGACTCCGTGTCATCCCACGTGGCCACCATAGCCTTCTTCTTCCTTTGGCCGTTCTTGGAGGTGGTTGCTTGAAGAGCGGGGTAATCCGCAATAAGGTGTCCGATCTTCTTGCAATGGAAGCAAGGACCGGGTTCTTCTCTTTTCTTCTCAAATCTTCCTTGAGGTTTCCCTCTTCGGAAGTTGCTTTGCCTCCCTTTCTTGTAGAACATTTTGCCCACCTTCTGGATGAGCATGGCAAAATCCTCATCGCAATCCTCCGATGAGTCATCCTCTTCATGGATGGTTGGAGTGGCTTTGAAGGTGAGTGCTTTCTTCTTGGGCGTCGCCCTTTCTTCTCTTACCTTCATCTCCATCTCATGGGTTTTGAGAATACTGATGAAGCCGGAGAAGTCCATCTCCTCCCGATCGTTAAGCTCTTTAAGAGTAGTTGCCTTGACTTCCCAAGCTTTGGGAAGAGCTCTAATGACCTTGCGGATCTTTTGGTCATTGTCGATCGTGTCACCTAGAGAAGATAAAGCATTAGTAATCTTGGTGAAACGAGTGAGCATGTCATCAATACTCTCACTTTCAAGCATATAGAAATTCTCATATTGAGAACGAAGCAAGTCAATCTTGGATCTCTTGACTTGTGACGTTCCCTCATGAGTCACAATTAAAACATTCCACACTTCATATGCGGATTTGCAGTTAATGATGCGTGAGAGGTCATCTTCATTAAGGGCTTGGGTTAAAGCATATTGAGCCCTAGCATTAGCTTCATAGTCCTTGGTGGTGTCCTCGGACCATGATCTCTCATCGGTGAGAGGTTCTACAAATTCTTTAGTTATGGCCCTAGCTACCCTAACTCCTAGGGACTTAAGGAAGAGGTTCATCTTGACCTTCCAAATAGGGAAGTTCAAGCCGTCAAATTTGGGTGGGGACTTGATGCTAGAAAGATCAAGTGAAGCCATGAATGCACAACAAATATAAATGCACAAATGAATATAGCCAAATGTAAGGATCTCCCTAAGGTGGTTAAACCAAATTGTAGGGTTAGGCTCTGATACCAATTGAAATCACCTAGAGGGGGGGTGAATAGGTGATGGCTATATGGAATATGACAATAATGCGGAATTTAAAAATTCAACTAAACAACTAGCTCAAAATAAAAGACTTGAAACAATGAAGGCAATAAATAATGCAAGAAATAAAGGAGTTTGAGTTTAGAGAAATTTGAGCAAACGCAAACACAAAGATATGTTTCCGAGGTTCGAGCCACACTCTACGTCCCCGCCTTCACACTTGAAGGATTTCCACTATTGTTGATCCGACTGGATCGCCAATACAAGGACACACTTGTCCTATCTCTCGTGATGCCGCAACACCACCTGGAGCACACTAGCTCGCTTGAGGCCGATGCCTCTACAACTTCGCTCAAGAAGAAAATGATCACACTTGATCAAAAATCGCTCACTTAGCACAATCTTATAACCAATATGTAGATGTAGAATTTTGGGATTGTGTAGTGCAAAATCTAGAGTGAAGTAGAGGTAAAGGCTTCAAAAAGGTGTTTAGAAATTTTGGCTTTTGAGAGAAATCTTTTCTAAAGAGAAAACTTATAAAAATAATTTTCAATACTTGTAAAATAGTTATCATATCATGTTGAAATGACCTCCTATTTATAGGAGATGAAAAAACTATGAAACAGCTAGAAAAATCCGTTGGGGTGAGATCCCAACAAAAAGTCTGTTAGAAAATAGAGCTGTTGGAGTCTGTCAGAATTTCTGACAACTGTCGATCGACCGGGTCGGTCGACCGCCAACGGTCATATTTCTGACCGTTGGGGAACATAGGTCGACCGCCCGGTCGACCCAAACAAACAGAGAGCACTGTAAAGTGCCCGGTCAACCCGAGCGGTCGGCCGACGTGCACACATGCACAGTGGTGCACGTCGGTCGACCCGGACGGTCGACCGGCTTCTGTCAGATCTGAAAAATCAGACTCTGCAGAAACCAGAAACTTGGGTTTTGGGTAGGTCTTTTGGGTTGAGGTTTTGGACTATATAAAAATGAGAGTATGATCATATATCACTACTCTAACATGTTAAAACATTTTGATAAAGATCCTCTTTGATAAAAACTTGTTTTTCCAAAAGTTGTTTTTCCAAACTTAGGGTATCTAAAACTAATTTCCAAAAAATATGTTAACTCTAAAACTAAGTTGGAAATAATAGAAATTGAAATTCTTTTTGAAGCCATGAACCAAACTAAAATGTGTGTGAAAGTGATAATCCCATAACTCTACTTCTAACATCTAGGTTTTGACAAAAAGTCTAAAAAGAAAAGTAAAATACAAAACTTGTTCTTTTCTTCAAAGTCTTGATCTTCAAAGTCTTGTTCCCGAAGCTTTCTAATGTGCTTAGCTTGGGAATGCAAATCTTTAGCGACGTCCAAACTTGTGAGTCTTGATATCAGAGTCCTCAAATCAACTTGTTTTAACCTGAAATTCTTTTAAACAAAAATTATTAAATACATAACTAAATATGGTTTGTTATCATCAAAATATCCATCAAGATATAGGGCTAATGGCCTTTGGGCCAACACCTGGCTGATTAGCTGTGGTTTGACTCGAGCAATAACCTTCTTCGGTTCATCAAACAGTTAGGAGTGGTCTAGGTCCAGGAATCCTAGATAGCTGGTGATTGTTTTTCTTTTTTTCCTTGTTTGTTTTTTTTTTCATTTTTCGCTTGATTGCTTGATGAATGTTGTCTGTGATTGTGCATGCAAGAGTGGTATCGGGACCCAATTTCAGCAAGACTTGTTAGGACTTCTACACTTGCACAAACACCACTTCCTAACACAAATTCAATCATCGCCAACAATACTTCTCTCCAAGACAAGTTCTATCCCATTTGTACTTCACTTCAGTCATGCATTCTTTTACCCGAAGCAACTGGGAACAATTTTGAGCTTAAACCACAATTCATAAATACATTCCCAAGATTTCATGGCCTAGAATCCGAGGACACATATTTCTTCATTCGTGAGTTTGAAGAAGTGTGCTTGATGGTGAGAATTCCCCAACTAGGGAAAGATGCTGTTAAGTTAAGGTTCATTCCCTTCGTGCTTAAGGACATAGCCAAGAAGTGGCTATACAATCTGCCTGCTGTTCTATCTCGACATGGGATGAATTTGTCAAAGTCTTTCTTAAGAAATTCTATCCCATTCAAAAATAGCTCACAAAACAGCTCTCATCAGAAAGAACATAATGCAGTTCAAGCAGGAATCAAGTGAACCATTCTGGAAGTATTTTGAACGGTTTAAAGATTTACTAGCCCAATGTCCTCATCACGGCATAGAGAAGTGGCGACAGTGCAAAATTCTCTACGACGGACTAGATTATCAAACTAAGACTCTCCTCGAGACTATGTGTCAAGGGGAATTTTTAAAGAAAGATGAGAACCAGGGTTGGGATCTTTTTGAAGCTTTAGTAGAAAAAATCATTAGTGGGAATCTTGCCCTGAGAAAACCAATCCCATCACTTTCAGAGCTGGTATGTATTCGATTGAATCCTCTATAGCTACCGAGGCAAAGATAAGTCAATTGATGAAACGGCTAGAACTGCTTGAGGCTAGGGAACCAAATTCTGTGAATCAGGTCAACCCACCACCTGTGATCAACTCGGGTTATACCTACTGCCATGCTCTTAACCACCTGTTTGAGGAGTGTCCTGTCTATCAAGCCCAAATGTACCCTGAGAATATGAATGCAGCATACACTAGACCTAATTTCAATCTATACTCCAAAACAACAATCCGGGACGGAGGAACCATCCAAACTTTTATTGGAGTCAGTCTGGTCATGAGCAACCAAGACCATCATTTTCACACCAATACCCTGCTCAGTCTCATCAACCGAGTTTCCAACAGAAACAACCAAATTTTCAAACAAGTTTCCAACACAACTTCTAGCACGTATATCAGCAACAATAAACACAAAATCATCCTGATAAAAAAATGTCAGATTTGGAGAGAATGATTAAAACCTTTCTAAAACCCAGGCCTCAATGATGAACACCCACAACCAGGCCATCAATAGGTTAGAAGTTCAGATAGGTCAACTAGCTAGCTCATTGAATGAAAGACAAAAAGGAGCATTGCCGAGCCAACCAGTGCCCAATCCTAAGAACCCCTTCCCTATCCATGAAGCCGAAGACATAGGTCCCAGTTAGTGTGACATTGTTCATATTTTGATATCTGAAAAGCAGATAGAGAATCAGGTTTCTAGTCATCCTGTTTAAAATAAATCAGTGTCAACATCTCCTGTTTCAGTACCATCAACTAAAACTGTTCCATCTTCAAGTTCACAACCTTCAACCTCCAAATCGAATAAAGACAAAGTAGATGAGCAACCATACAAGCCTATTGTACCATTCTCTAATAGGCTAGCAAACCAAAAGACTAATGCTCAAATAGAGAAAATTAGAGAAATGTTCAGTCAGGTCCAGATCAATGTACCCCTTCATGATGCCATACAACAAATTCCCTCCTATGCCAAATTCTTGAAAGATATGTGCACTAAGAAAAGGAAAACTAATGTCCCAAAGAAGGTCTTCCTTGCTTCTAATATAAGTGAGTTACTAACTGGGCCAATTCTCGTGAAATATAAAGACTTAGGGAGTCTAACTATTTCTTGTATTATAGGACAGATTACAATAAATAGGGCATTACTTGATCTAGGAGCAAGTATCAATCTTGTTCCTTTCTCCGTGTATCAGCAACTTGGGTTAGGCGACCTCCGTCCAACCAGGGCTACTATACAACTGGCTGATCGATCTGTAAAAATTCCAAAGGGAGAGATTATAGATGTTCTCATTCGGGTCGGGGAATTCATTTACCCCATGGATTTCATTGTTCTAGAAACGCAACCCATACATAATCCTAAAGCTCAGACACCTGTCATTCTAGGACGACCCTTCCTTGCCACTGCAAATGCAATCATTAACTGTAGGAATGGATCAATGCGTCTAACGTTTGGAGATATAACAAAAGAGGTAAATATTTTCCACCTGGGAAAACAATCTCTAGATTTGGAAAATGCGTCATTTGAAGTGAACCTGATCGAGGGATTAGCGAGTGAACATGAAATGGAGATTGAATACGAATCTAATAGAGAATTTGAGTTAGAGTCTGATGACTTCAACTTTGATCAAATAATTGAATTCACAGTGGAATGGGCAACAGATGCAGCCCCTATCTTTTCCTTACACAAAGAGCAACCATTGGTAGATCAAGTGCCCTCTTCTAAGCTTAAGCTTCTCCCTAGTCATCTCAAGTATCAGTACTTGGGTGAAAAGGAAGCATTTCCCATGATAATTGCATCCCATCTGATGGAACAACAGGAAGAGGATCTTCTTGTAGTATTAAGGAAAAACTGAGATGCCATTGGTTGGACCATGGCTGATATAAAGGGAATCGTCCATCCATTGTGCAACACCAGATTCATTTGACGGAAGATGCAAAAACTAAATGTAATCCATAACGTAGACTAAACCCGATCATGCAAGAGGCTGTTAGAGCTGAAATTTTGAAGCTATTAGACATTGGGATCATCTATCCCATATTCAATAGCCTGTGGGTTAGTCCAGTCCATGTTGTGCCCAAAAAAGCAGGGGTTACCGTGGTAGAAAACGATAAGAGAGAATTAGTACAAACTCGTCTTCCAACGAAGATTCGAGTCTGTATTGATTACCGAAAATTAAACACCGTCACGTGTGAAGACCACTTTCCCCTTCCGTTCATCAATCAAATGCTCGGGAGAATAGCTAGACATGAGTATTACTGCTTCCTGGATGGATATTCAGGATACAATCAAATCCCTATTGCTCCTGAGGATCAAGACAAGACTACCTTTATCTGCTCCTTTGGAACATTTGCATACCGAAGAATGCCCTTCGGCCTATGCAATGCTCCTATAACGTTTCAACATTGCATGCTTAGTCTTTTTTCTGACTTGGTGGAGAAATTTTTGGAGATTTTCATGGATGATTTTTCCATTTATGGTGATTCCTTTGAACAATGCTTTCACCATTTTAAGTTAGTTTTATAACGATGCATGGAGAAAAACTTAACACTCAATTGGGAGAAGTGTCACTTTATGGCAAGTAAGGAATTATCCTAGGGCATGAAGTTTCACACAAAGGAATCGAGGTTGATAGATCAAAAGTGGACGTTATAACAAAGCTCCCTAAGCCGAAATGCTTAAAAGGCATTAAATCTTTTTTAGGGCACGCTGGTTTCTATAGAAGATTTATTTAGGGATTTAGCAAAATTGCTAGAGCTTTGACAAATCTCTTAGGAAAAGATGTACCCTTCAATTTTGATAAAGAATGTCTGGAAACTTGGGAGGAGCTTGAACACAGACTTGTTTTGGCGCCAATAATCTCGGCGCCTGATTGGAGTAGGCCCTTTGAAATCATGTGTGATGCCTCCGATTATACCATAGGCGATGTTCTCGGATAACGTACTAATAACAGGCAACACGTGATTTACTATGCTAGTAGGACGCTTAACGAGACCCAACTAAATTACACGACAACTGAAAAAAAAAATTTAGCAGTTGTGTTTGCATTGGAAAAATTTCATCAATACCTACTAGGATCCAAGACAATGATTTTCACTGATCACTCCGCCCTTAGATACTTAATGCAAAAGAAGGATGCAAAGGCCAGACTGATTTGATGGATACTTCTTTTGCAAGAGTTTGATTTGGAAATTAAAGACTAAAAGGGCATTGAAAATGTGGTGACAGATCACCTTTCGAGAATTCCTAATGCACCAACTGAGACTTTGCCTATTAATGAAGATTTTCCTGACGAACAAATCTTTACGATGTGTAAAGAGCCCTAGAATGCTGATATAGCAAACTACCTTGCAACCGGGCAAACACCTTCAAATTGGTCAGGTCAGGACAAGTATCGCTTTATAAAACAAGTACGGTTTTTCTTTTGGGATGAACCGTATTTATTCAAATATTTCCCTAACCAGATAATTAGAAGGTGTCTTTCTAAGGATGAAGATCATAGCGTATTAACATTTTGTCACGACCTTGCTTGTGGTGGACACTTTGGCCCACGTAAGACTGCTGAGAAAGTCCTTCAAAGTGGGTTCTATTGGCCCACTTTCTTTAAGAACGCTTATACTTTTTGCAAACTCTGTGCCAGATGTCAAATGGCGGGTCGGATCACACATAAAGACATGATGCCACTTACACCGATCCTTGAGGTAGAAATTTTTGATTTGTGGTGCATCGATTTCATGGGACCCTTTCCTCTGTCTTATGGTAACCAATACATTTTGGTAGCCGTTGACTACATTTCTAAGTGGACTAAAGCTATTCCTACTAGGACAAATGATAACTAAGTTATCATCAAGCTCTTACGGGAAAACTTCATTTCTCGCTTCAGCGCCATATGCAATAATTAGTGACAATGGGAGTCATTTCTGCAACCGGGCTTTTGAAGCCCTAATGCGGAAGTAATCCATCTCTCATAAATTATCCACAGCCTATCATCCTCAGACAAACAAGTAAGTGGAGGTTACCAACAAACAAATTAAACTGATATTGGAAAAAAGTGTTGGACAAAATCATAAGGATTGGTCCATCAAACTGATTGATGCCCTGTGTGCATATCAGACCGCCTACAAGACTTTCCTCGGTATGTCTTCATATCGAGTTGCATTTAGAAAACCCTGCCATCTGCCTGTGGAGTTAGAGCACCGTGCTATGTGGGCACTAAAACAACTGAATTTGGACTTAGACAAAGCCAGTGATTTGAGAAAGCTGCAGATATTCGAGTTAGAAGAACTACAAATGATGCATACGATAACGCCCGGATATCTAAACACAGAGCTAAGATTTTCCATGATAAGTCAATTCATAGGAAAAATTTTGTCTCGGGAAAAAAAGTTCTGTTGTACAACACCAGACTCCACCTTTTTTCTGGTAAACTAAAAACCAGGTGATCAGGCCCCTACATCATCCAGAACGTCTCTCCTCATGGTGCCATTGAAATTTTCGATCCCAAAGATGGAAACACTTTCAAAGTGAATGGTCAACGCTTGAAGCCATCTTTAACCACGGAGTCTGAGTCACACAATGTTATTAAACTGGGTCTTTGTGTCCCAGTGTATATGTGACCACGTAATTCTACACCATTCCAAGATGTCTCCTGAAAATCATTTTGGAACCTCCTTTGTAAATTTTAAAAAAAACAAAAAAACAAAAAAAAGTATAAAAAAAGGGACTTAGGTGCTAAATATCACCTAGGGTTTTCATCTTTCCCTCCACTCCCTTTTCTTTCTTAACCTAGAGATCCAATCTGAAGATGCCCCTATGGAGTTCTCTTCGGAGGAACTTTTAGAGGAGAAGGATGAGCCAGCTTTTTGGCAACAGGACCCCCAGCTGATTCACGCGCCTTCATGTCTACCATTTGGCGAGGCATGAAAAAGATATTTCGGGGACAGATTCGACTATGCAAACAGGTTGTGGAGCAAACATCTCGCCTAGACCGCATTTAGGAGGGTCTGCGGTAATCACAGTCGGCTGGACCTAGCACCCGCTGGTCCAAGCCGAACGCGGGGGTGATACCTTTCTTTTCCTATTTCATGCATATATTATTTTGCATACATTGAGGACAATGCATGGGATATATATGGGGGGGAAGATACTAACGTAAGAATTTTTTAGACCATTTCTTTTAGATTTCTAGGTATCTCTCTTTTCTTATATTTCTCTTTTCTTACTAACATAGGATTTTTCTAGACCGTTTCTTTTAGATTTCTAGGGTTCTTGTTTCTTATCAGTTCTTGTTTCTTATAAAAAAAAGCAAAAAAAATAATAATAAATATAAAAAAAAACTTTGATCTATTTCTTGGAAAAGAATTAACTTGATCTTAGGTATTAAGGAAATTCTAAGCTAAGATTTCTTAATATAAGTCGAAATAAGAAATTTTGTTGGATCTTTAGGTTAAGAAAGAAAAGAATAGAAAAGGCAGTTAGATTTAGAATTTTTTTTCTAAACACTATATACATTTGCATATTAAAGGATTAATCAAAGACTTAGTGACTTTGTTTACATAAAATATATATATATATATATATATAAATAATAATAATAAAAATATACATATATATAGATATATATTCATAAATAAAACTTGATCACTAATTAAGCTGGTTGGTTGTGCCTTAAGAAGCATAACCAGTCACGTCCAAAAGTTGTTGAGTCCTTAGCATTCGTGACCTAGTTTACTCGAGACCTTGAACCTTAGGGATGTATCATCATCTGGTGCCCTAAGACCATCTGGTCTGGGGTCATCGGTAAAAGGCTCACTACATGGGTAAATTAGAAAGCCTAATGAAGCTAAGAGAATGTAAAAGAAAATATATGTGTGTGTGTGTGTGAACAAACTAAATAAAGTCTAAGAAAAATCCCTCATACATATGTATATGTGTTAGAGCTGATACAAAATCCAATTTCTGTCAACTCTTGAAAAACATAACCTAAGTTGAAAATAATATTTCAAATGGAAACTTATAAAAAGAAGGAAAGTTTAGAATAACTCTAAACCGATAAATCATCGAAATTCTTGAAGGAAATGGATCATATATATAAAAAAAAATGTTTCTCTCTTTTCATTGACATTTTCTTTTTCTTTGGGATTTTGTGGGGGCAATCCGCTGAAAACCCTCAGGAGACAACACTCCTCTTCTAGGGTAACCTAGAGGTTTAACGGCTTGTTGCACGAGCTCAGTGCGATCGTATCACCTACAAAAGTGGTGTAATAATTTAGTTAGGTTTTTCTTTTTGTAATTTTGCTCAGGGACGAGCAAAAGCTAGGTATAGGGGTGTGATTGGAGATATTTATGCATCATTTTCTACCACCATGCTATGCTTTATCTGGATAAATAGTTAATTTTTACTACTTTTTTCTCTCTTTTTTTCAGGTCCAATGTCTAATGGAGAAAGAGGCCCAACAATTGTGATTTTTAAGGAATTAAAGAAACATTTAAGAAGCCCACAAGAGAGAAGCCCAAGTCTGAAAAAGATCCAAAATGTATTCTTAGTTTCTACTAGATCCAACTGCGGATACGAGATGCAACAGAAAGGCACAAAAATTCGTTAGCGCAGCGGCCAAGAAACGGTCACGAAAACGCGGCACTTGTCGCGGACCCGTGGCAATCTTTAGGCCGTTACTTCAGCGTTTGATCCAGAGACTGAAGTGGGATGGCCTCCTTTCTTGAAGACTATAAATAGACCCGAGAAAAGAGAATTGTTTTTATAGGGAAATTGTTAGGGTTCTCTAGGTTTTTATTTTTAGTCTCTTATGTAATTTTCTTTTTCTCGTTCTAGAATCCAGAAAAGAGAGAGTGAGAGTGAGCAATCATTATAATTGGAGACGGTGACAACGCAATACAAAGATCGAGCTTTCAATCTTCATATTCTCTTGTTCTAGTGTATTGTTTTTCTTTTGAGCATTTACTTTCTTTTATTTCACTTCTACAATGAATTGTTTTTTGTTCTTTCTTTCTATGTCAAGCTAATTCATTAACATGACTAACTAACTTTTAATTTTACTAACTACTAACTCTTGGGTGATTGCTGACTTATATGATTCTTGGGATACTTTCTTCTTTCAAGTCTTGCAAATTACAAGTCTATATCACTCCCAATGAAGATGAGTTGCTTTTTATTCTTTGCAAATGCTAACTTTTCCCTCCATATGACTCATGTGAGTCTCAATTAGAGCCTTGTCTTTAGAACAAGTGCCGTAATGGAACATGAAGATGGAGCACTTCACTATGCTAACAACTACATTATAAGTTCTTATTTCATGCTTGCTTTATTATAACTTTGATGGACTAATGAATCTTGTATGTTTCTTAACATCATTAAAAGTGACTATCCTTGTTCCACTAATGAAAATCTATTTGGGGAGCCAAAAGGAGGCAACTAGCCTAGATGAGAAACACCTTCGACATTGGACAACAGAAGGACTTGATAAAGCAAGACATACCATTACTGATGATTCAATATGAGGCATGCATCACCCAACGAGAGTAGTAAGTTAGTAAATTGAAATGTTAGTTAGTCATAGCTTCTCTTTATATCATTTTTAACAATCTCTCTTCTGAAAACTTCTTCTTTTCAAATACTTCCATTTTCCTTCCATCTTTATTTCGTTTCTTCTTTTCTTTTACACAACACCCAAAGGTTTTCCACTCACCTTCCCATCATTTTATTTTTTTCATTTCTTAAAACAAAGAAGAACCTTCGTTTTTCTTTACAAAAATTTCAATACAAACCTTGAATGCTTCTATCGCTAACCCTCCCTGCGGATACGACCCATCTTAGCTTATGCTAGGAACGGTGATTCGGAAGGATCAATGTAAACCTGCATAAACATTTGAAGTTCTTGATCATCGGTGCACGTCAACCAACGGTTTATACTCTAAACCTCTTTTCAATATAATTAATCCTTCCGAACAACAACCACCCGCCTAACTGTTCGCGGCGGTTTGCTGACAACCGTTAGGCTGGGCGGTTCGGATTCAGATGGCGGAGCGGGTATGATCCGCATACCCGGTTCTTTTTGAACTGGACCGGGTAGGGAACCCGAACCCGGTACCGCCGCGCTGGCAACGCGCGTGTGCACATGCGGGCATGGTTTCCCCCTAATCGCGCATGAAAACTCCAAGTACCTTAAGGGCACACCCTTTGTTCCCATTTTTTTCTATTTAAACACTTCAAACTTTCATCCCATGGCCAATGTGGGACTAAATGCTTTTAGCTTACTTTAGTACCCTTTTGACTTTGAATTAGGCACACTTTAGACTTGAATATCTCATTCATTCGAAGTCGGAATTGAACATGTGAATATACCACCTTCATCCCCAATGGAAGGATAACATATTCCAATCATTATCTAATTGATTCAATCAACAGATCTCGCCGTAATTCAACTCAAAGATTCACATATATATTCTTCAATTTCTAACAATTAAAATATGCAAAATTATGTTTTTATTTATTGGATTTATGGGAAATAGCTCGGTTGTATATATGTTTTGGTCACTGTTCATTAAACGGGATAGACAAAAACTTTGAGGTTCGAGATCCATGAAAAGTCCTACGTTTGATTCAACATAATGCAATCAGTTACATGGTAGATCATACCATAATTGGACACTAGAACTTTCAAAAAATCATATAACAAGTTAATTGCACAAGAAAACATATACTGATTTATTTACACTCATAATGAGGTATTAAAAAAAAACAAATCATATCAAAACTATAATTTTATCATGATATTGATGCATTTCTGTAATCTATATCTTTTTTTTTTTTGGAAAAGTACTTAGTAAATATCAATTTATTGGGTAAATTGCAGAGACCCCATGCACTATCATTCGTAAAAAAACTCCATGTACCGTTGAAATGAGCTAAACACCCATTTGTACTGTCAAATTCATCGAGATAACACCCCTCAAACAAGCATCATTCTATTATATAAACCTTATGAAAAGTTTAAATAGCAAACAAATTTTAAGCATGCATTTTGTATTGCATTTCTAATTAAAAATTTATATTTGTAAAGAAATAATAAAAAGTTTTATAAAATGAAAAATACATATGTCGATTTCATTTTTATTAGAACTTGTAAAGTTGAATATCCCTTATCACATTCATCATTAACATATTATTTAATAAAATATTGATATTTTGATTATTGGAAATAATAAAAAGTTTTATAAAATGAAAAATACATATGTAGATTTCATTTTTATTAGAACTTGTAAAGTTGAATATCCCTTATCACATTCATCTTTAACATATTATTTAATAAAATATTGATATTTTGATTATAGTAGAGAATCCATGTTTTCAAAATATAGTATTGATAATAAAGTATTATCTATAAAGATATGTCATTCATATGAAAAAATTATGGAGTATTGAAAAATTCAAATTTGCAATGGTATATATGCATAAGCGTTTTTGTCATATACAACAAAATTGTGACAGTAGGGTATACCTACAAACTCTTTGGAATAAAAAAGGGTTTACAAGCAAATAAAGAATTTTCCGGAATAAATAAGCGGAAAAGAAAAACGAAGTTTTGGAGGTTACATGCATGCACAAAAAAAAAAAAAAAAAAAAACCTTTGTGCAATTGCTCAAAAATAAGAATTCTTATCCAATTTGAGGAGATATCTTTGCCTAATCTATTTCGAATTGAACAGAGTCCTGTTTTGTTTCGGATTCCGACTGTTTATACCAAGCGTGACAAAATTTGGAAACTTTTTCCGCCTCCAATTAATAGCAAAAGTAACAAATTGGAAACTTTAGATCCTATCCTAATCCTAATCCTCGTTGTGTACTCAAGAAACCGAGCGAACAAAACTTGTACAAGGCATAGGCTATTAAATTAAAACGAGATCATCTCAGTTGTCATTCTATTATTCAAAGCTCTAATCACTAAATTTCTCCCCAAGTTTCTTTCTCTCTCTGGTCACCTTGGTTCTGTTTCCTTCCAAGATCTCCTCTGCTCCTCAAGCAACAGCCACGGTGTTGTGTCTTCTGGAGGAGCCAAACACTCCAATCACCAAGATGGGAGTTCTAATGCCGAGTTAATAACCAAACAATTAGCAAAACACGGAGCAAAAGAGAGAACCCGAGATTTAACGAGGTTTGGCAACTTACCTACATACTGTTATAAGATTGTTAGTTTCTAGGATCAATCTGACAATTAATCAATATCACTGAAATATCACCAATTTAATTTGCCAGGTCGGTTAATATCAGATGGGAGGTTTTCCGTTCAATAGAATGTTCCTTAATTAAAGAACCACCTTTCAATTATCTTCCTTGGTTAAGCACCAATTAGACTGGTATAAGTTAGTCTCAATATACTGAATATCAGTATAACCCCTGTATAAAGAAAGTTAATCCCCCGTATAAAGAAAGTTAATTCACTTATACAGTACTTGGAGTGAGTTACGCTTAAAGCGAATCTCTTTATGACAATTACATCCCCGCACCGGTGCTAACGAGTTACTATACGCTAATCTCACAAGATACAACACTCCTTCACGGTATTTGGATAGCACTACCAAATCACCGTACGGTCGAACCGTAGTTAACCAGTACCTTCACATGATTATTGAAGCAGCGGGACTAAGACAAATTTTTGGAAAATATTTGTCTTTACTTTGGAGAAGCACTTTACTTTGGAGGTGTAGAGAAAGGAGAAAGGTAGAAGAATATTCTTCTTTGGAAGTCCCAGATTCAGAGCACAATTCTACTAAAGAATCTGTTGAATTTTCTGAGCCCTCTTTCAGAACGAATTTTATAGAATCTCTTAAAATTTGCTTCGAAAACCGACTGATTTGAGAAAATGGAGCTATTTATAGCGCTCCGTGAGGGGTAAAAGGGTCCGAACCTAACCAAACAGTTGGAACAGTTCGGCTGCAACGGTTCGTTTCAACCGCAGCAACCGCCCAGCTGTCCGCGGCGGTTGGCTGACAGCCGTTGCGCGGGGTGGTTTGGATCCGGATGGCAGAGCAGGTATGTTCCGTGTAACCCATACCCGTGAGACCCGGTTCAAAAAGAACCAGACCGGGCAGGGAACCCGAGCCCGGCACCAGTGTCGGCCGCCGCCGCCATGTGCGGGCATGGTTTCTGTTTAGACTTGAAAGGTGTGTTTAAATGTAGTCGATGTATCCCTTTCTTGTCTCCGCTATAGCATAAGGCTATACCGAGTCGGATCTCAGGGAGAGCTCGCGATGGAAGCTTTACGAGTGGTAATGAAGTTAGGAAACGAGAATTCTTCTTTGCTTTTAAAAGAATAAAAACAAAATAGAAAAACAAATGAAAGAATTGATGGATATGTTCATGGTGAAAAAGTCGAAAAAGAAATCAAAACAAGATTGGCTTTGGACTAAAAACTAAAAAGAAAAGAAAACTTTGAAGAAGACTTTGAATGAAAGAAAACCATGACTAGCTAACCTTACTACCTTACTAAAACTTACTAAACTCCGTGATAGTGAATGCGTGCCTCATGTTGATTCATCGGCATGGATTTGTCTTGCGTGTTGGTCTAATTACCTTCCCACTAGGATGATGGGGGATCATTCTTGGACTTGTCTTGTAGCCTCCATAGATGGTCATAGGCCTACAAGTTAGACTTCCAATAATGGAATCAAAAGAGATACACTCAAGGGATGCAAATGAAGAACATACAACATTCAATAATGGACTTAAAGAAGTTGTACATCAAATAGCATATTAGTGATCCATCTCCATGTTCCATCAAGGCACTTGCTCAAAGACAAGGCTCTAAGTGAGGCACACATGAATCATATGGAGAATTACAACAAGATACTTGCCAAGAAATGAAAGAAAACCCATCGGAGAAGAGAAGATCATACACTTACAAGATGAATTAAAGCAATCACCCATGAGTTAGTGAAGATAGCAAGGCTAGTGGTTAGCTAGTACATGGAGAAAGAATTAGCTACTACTAGTAGCCATTACAAAAGCAAAACAAAGCATGAAGTAAAAGTGCAAGAAAGTAAAGAAACAAGTAAAGTAAGCAATCAAACTAGAATCAAGCTCAAGTAGAGATGAAGAGAATGGATCAATCCTTGCATAGCTTCAAGTTGTCACTCCTTGATGATACAAGCTCTCTCTCTCTCATACAACTCTCTCTTGCAATGAAATCTAGGGAGAAGAAGATCATAGAGAGCTACAAATCCTAAAGAAAAACTAACAAAATACAAAGCTTTACACTAATCTCTCTCTCTTCTCTGATCAGTCTTTGCTCGCAGGTGAAGGTGGAGTATTTATAGCATGGGAGAGAACCTTCGAGAGCCAAGGTTGTTGGCACGAAATCCGAGGCTCAACAACCCCAAGATTGCCGCGCCCAAGCCGCGGATCGCGGCTTGATCATGGCCGTTGATCCGGATCTTTCTGTTGGAGATCAGTTGAGAGTTTGTTAGCCACGTGGTATATCTAGAATCTTCGTTTGCTGCGCGGATCTCTCTGGATCTGGATTTGAATTTGGCTTTATCTCTAATCTTTATTAATCACTTAATTAGTGTTAATTAAGTGATTATTTGGATATCTCTCCATTAAGTGTGTACCTGCAAATATGTAGAGAAGAGGAGTAAAAATCACATATTTATTTGTAATATGCATGGGAATTATGATGTAAAATATGCAATATTGGATACCAATCAGTTTCCCCCTAATCGCGCACAAAAACTTGAAGTACCCACAGGGCACACCCTTCGTTCCCATTTTTCTCTATTTAAATACTTCAAACTTTCATCCAATAGCCAATGTGGGACTAAATGCTTTTAGTTACCTTTAGTCCTATTTTGACTTTAAATTAGACAAACTTTAGACCTAAATATCTCATTCATTCGAAGTCGGAATTGAGCAGGTTAATATACCACGTTCATCCCCAATGGAAGGAGAACACACTCCAACCATTATCCAATTAATTCTGTCAATAGATCTCGCTGTAACTCAATTTAAAGATTCATATATATTCTTCATATTCTCAATAATCCCCTACAATGAATGGAGATTCAAGGAATTGACACACAAAGAGGCTGACTCTATTGTGAAAGGTACTTTAGAAAAGAAACTGCATCAGGATAGGTGAACTAGGCCTTGAACCTTCCATAGTGAAAACTTTATCAGACTTATTGGCTAATTAATAAACTAGGTCTTGAACTATTAGCCGTTAGTGTAAGCCAAGTCAATAAGCTTCACAGAGTAACTTTCCAAATCAACTTTTATTCTCGGTTGTATCTATTTTGGCCCTGGACATTCTTAGTTTCGAGAGTATCTTTAGAGAATAACAGCCTCCATAGAAATTCCCAAAAAGCCGACCCAACTCTATATTCACATATGTGATCGTCCTATTAAGAGTAGTCTACTTTACACCACTTGTATAGTAAAAAGATATAGGCATCATTAAAAGCGTTAAGCTTATCCTTAATCCACTTGTAGAAAGCACTTATGTGCACCTTAGGAATGGATTGAAATCAAGCTCCTAAGTGCTTACTTGCTGAGTTAATCATAACTAGTTTTTCCTCATGAACTTAGTTCGTTGGATCTTCAGTCGCTAATTGAGGTATTCATTAAGATGACTCGGTAATGTTAGGCCTTTAGACCCATTCCCCTCAATGCGCAGTTTATACGCTCTCCACTTAAACTTTTAGAAAGCGAATCCGCTAAATTAAATTTTGACGAGACAAAGTCAACAGATATAATTCCTTTTGAGAGCAACTGCTTAACAGTATTATGTCTACGACGAATATGTCTAGATTTACCGTTGTATATAACATTTTGAGTCCTAAATATACCTGCACTGGCTTTTGCCATAATGGTATATCTTTTAAAAATTGTTGAAGCCATTCTGCTTGTTCTCCTGTCTTATCTAAGGCTATGAATTTCAGTTCCTTAGTGGAATGGGCAATACATGTTTGTTTTGAAGATTTTCAAGATACCGCTACTCCTCCTAGAGTAAATACGTATCCGCTAGTTGATTTTGATTCCTCAGAATCTGCAATCCAATTAGCATCACTGTATCCTTTAAGTACAGGTGGATATTATCAATATCTCAAGACATATTCCTTGGTATGTGATACATAACCCGATACTCGTAGTAGAGCAGTCCACTATTCATCACCAGGGTTACTAATGTATCTGCTTAACTTGTTTACAGCATAAGCAATATCGGGTCTAGTGCAATTCATTAAATACATTAGACTTCCGATAATCTGAGAATACTCCAACCGGTGTATTCCAGTTCCTGTATTCTTATGAAGGTGGATGTGTGGGAGAAAAGGATTTGTATTCTCTTTTATCACATATTCCTTGAATCTTTCTATCATCTTCTCTACGTAGTGAGATTGAGATAGACTGATTCCATCTGGTATTTTGGCGATTTTAATTCCTAAAGTTACATCAGCAACCCCCAGATCCTTCATGTCAAAACTGTTAGATAACATTCTTTTAGTGGACTTAATAATTTCATTATTAGTCCCAAGTATCAACATGTCGTCTACATAAAGACAAACAATGATAGATGCATTTTCAATTGTTTTAGTGTAAACAAACTTATCACATTCATTGATAGTAAATTCATCTTTGATCATGACACTATCAAATTTCTCATGTCATTGTTTTAGAGCCTGCTTTAGACCGTATAAGGATTTTATCAATTTACACACTTTGTGTTCTTGGCCCTTAACTATAAATCCTTCAGGTTGCTCCATATATAATACTTCATTTAATTCACCATTTAAGGATGCAGTCTTGACATCCACTTGATGGATATCTAAGTTATGCAATACTGCAATTACATTCAACATCCGAATGGAGGTCATTCTTGTTACTGGTGAATAAGTATCGAAGTAGTCAAGTCCTTCCTTTTATCGATAACCCTTGGCTACTAATCTAGCCTTGTACTTATCGATAGATCCATCGAGTTTTAATTTTCTATTGAAAATTCACTTACACCCAATTGGTTTACTGCTAGGAGGCAAGTTTGTCAATCCCCAAGTATGATTACTTAATATAGATTCTATTTCGTTATTTATAGCTTCTTTCCACATTTGTGCTTCTGGAGTAGATATAGCCTCTTTAAATGTTTGATGCTCACTTTCAATAGCATATGCTATGAAATCTGGATCAAAAGATTTTGAGATTCTAGATCTCTAACTTCTTTTTGGTTCAATTTCTGTACTGACAATCGGTTCCTCGGGGCTTTCGTCCCTGAACATCATCTCATGTGTTCTTTTCCCAGAAGTCTTATCTGTTTTCCATTTGTATAAAAAGATGTCTTCAAAGAACACAACATCTCTAGATTCGATAATCATGTTGATTGAGGAAAAACAGAGATATAGTTTAAGAGTTAGAAGGATGTTATCTGGATGGATGCGTGTCTCTGTCTTCCACAATATATCCTAGTAGTAAGGGCTATGCGGGTCGAATCCACAGGGAGGAATGCGATAGAAGCGGTTATTTACGTTCTTCTCTTTAATTTGCTTGGACAGGAAAAGAGAGATTGATTAGATTTGATCAAGTTTGAGAAATATAATTCACTAATCATCTACCACAATCAAATTTGAGACTGAATATCATATTGAATAAAGATTTATCTGCCATAGGCTATTAATTGAGTATTAAGCAAGATGAATGATGTTGGAACCCTAACTAGTGTGCACTAATAAAGATCAAACTATAGTTCATCCTAATTTCAAAGCATAGCATAAGAAAAGCTATTTTACTTAAAATTATGCTATCAAAGTTTTTAAGTATGAATTATGAAGAATCATTTAAAAGTGTAAACTAAATTAAGAAAACCTAATTATCAATTCATCTTCAAGAGGATTATTTTAACTGTGGGGTTTCTAATAATGGATATCAATCAATTCACTTTCTGAACTAAACAAGGGTTGATCGAGAGATTAGCAAACTATAGGTTAAATTTAGTTATTCAATTGTTTTATTTTATTTTCAATTTTTATGTTGAATAAAAATTTGCATGAAAACGAAAAAAATAAAAAATAATTAATCTAAGCAGAAAAACTGAATTACATTGTAAAGAAAAAAATGGATAACCTCTTTATTGGATGTCACCGACCAATTACAAGCTCCACTTCTTCTTTAAAAAATTCTTCTTCAAATAAAAAATGAAAATACAAGAAATTTAAAAGGAAAAGAAAATCTAAAGGAAACCCTAAATTTGAGCCTCTGATAGCTGCTCTTGAGCTTCTGAGATCTGCCCTTCTTCTGTTGCTATGCAGGGGTATTTATAGGAGAAAATCAGAGGGATAAGAAGCGTATAAAGATAGGAGGAGCAAAATATCTCTGAATTTGAATTCTTTTTTTATCTCCAAACTTGTTTTGACTTATCCATAGAAGTTCAATTTTGCCCTGCAACTTATTATTATGTTAGATAACTGAATATAGCTTATCTGCCGACTGAATTGGAATGTTTGATCAACTTAAGAGTTGTAGTCCTTTAAGTCTTCTTTCTAGAGCATCTTGAATCATCAGATTTAAATATATGTAGCAAAAGTTATGATCTGAATATTAAAACGTATACAGTCTGAATCCGCATTAAATTCAGATTTTCTCTCCTTTATCTTCATCTTGTGGTGCAAGCAACCTTATTTAAATAGAAGTCCATCTTATCCTTTTCCTCTTCCTTTTAGCAATTAGTAGTTCTATTTTATCCTTCCTCTTCCTTCTTTAGATTTTAAAATCTATGTTTAGATTAGGTTAGATAAGGTAGAAACTTCTAAATTACTATAATTAATTTTGCATGTGGGCTTGTGGGCTTGTGGACTTTTTGGGCTTTAATTGGGCTTCATTTATTTATTTTTTTAATTACTCAAAGCCTGCACACATTAAAAAATAAAATATTAGTAGTAATGCCTAATAAAAGAATAAATAGGGAAATATGATGGTAAATGTGATAATAAATATGCACTTTTTACTACCTATCACACCCTCACACTTATCTTTTTGCTCATCCTCGAGTAAAAATTAAAGAAAAAGGAAAAGAAACTAACCTATCCTAACTAACTTTCATAGGAATCACGATTGCACTTAGCACGTGTAACAAGCCGTTAAACCTCTAGGTTACCCTAGAAGACGAGTGCTGTCTCGTGAGGGTTTTCAGCGGATTACACCCACAAAATCCATAAAAGGAAAATGTTAGAGATTTAATTAATTTTATTATTTATTTATTTATTTTAGAAATATTTGAAATATATTTGAAGAAACTAAGTAATTTATAAGTTTTAGGATTATTAATGTTAATCATTCTTTAAGTTAGTCTTTATACAATAATTTGTCATCAATTTTAAATAAGGATTAAAATTGAATTTTTGCATAGTCTCTTTCGTTACCCCAAGTCATATGTATCCTTGTGAACATGAATCTTTACTAGGGATTCTTTAACTTGGACTCCCATGCCTCTTTATTATATATTATATATATATATATATATATATATATATATATATATCTTTTTTTAAATGTATAACTCATCTAATTTTCTTTTGTATAAGAATCAAGGCTTCTTGAGGCCCTCATACCTAACTAATTGACTATTAGATGTGTTAGTACATATATAGATAATATTTTTTAGTTTTCTTAGGCTTTCTAATTCACCCATGTAGCGATCATAAGGTCGGTGGCTCTCAAACTGGTCGGTTTTAGGACACCGGGTGAGAAAACACCCCACGAACTTAAGGACTCGAGTGAACTAGGCCACAAAACTAAGGACTTTATTTATAAAATCACCTTTAGGCTTGAATACTTATGCTTCTTGAGGCACATGTATCCAGCTTAATTAGTGAATTTTTTTGTTTTTTATTTATATTATTATATATTTTTTATAAGGCACAAGTCTTTGTCTTAGAATCCTAGATGTGAACATGTATTAGGTATGCACATTTCATTAAGGTAAAAATTAAGACTAATTAATTATTCAATTTTTCCTCCTATACCTAAAAATCTAACAATTTATTTTATTTTGACCAATTTTTAGAAATCCTAATCATGATTTTCCTAATTTTTAAGATTAACTTAGATTTCTTTCAAAAGATAAGTCAAAATATTGTTCTCTTTTCAAAAAGTTTTTTTTAAAATTTTTTTTTTTAGTTAGTATCTACCTATGTTAGTATGTTAGTAAACCCTCCCCCCATACCTATCTCATGCATTGTCCTCAATGTATGAATGAATGCATTTATGCATGAAAAAGAAGAAGGGAAGGAAAATATTACCTTAAGGTGGTGGTTCCGGTGGTTGTCTAATTGGTCCACGAAATGCGGCCCAATCGAATTTTTATGGAGTTTAGAGGAACCCACCAGAAATCTCTCTTGTATAGCCCACTAAAATGATGTATGTATGAACATTTTTTATTAAAAATTTAACCCCATATAATTTTCAAATTTCATAATATTTTTCGGAGTCAATTTTGTCAACCGCCTTGTCCCAAAATGGAGTGTGAAAAGATAGAATAATTGACTTGGACATAGGAAGTACGAGAACTAATACCGACTCAGGAAAGTAACTTAAATCAAGTAAAAGTTCAGGAGTTGAGATTGGTTGAGGTGGGTCCAAATCAAGAAGTTGAAACTCAAGTCCACAATCATTTTCTCACAATGGAATGTGACTTAATATTGGTGATTCAAGTTCAAGAATGACTGGTGTGGGAATCAAAACTGACTCTAAAATATTACTTAAATCAGGTAACAAAACAGGAGTCAATATTGATTCGAGAATTTGAACTCGATTACAAATTTGAGAATCAAGGTCACATATTTCATTGAGTTCAATTTCATAAAAATGAGAACTTGCCAATTTGTTAATGGGACTTTCAAAAGTATGAAATTGGTCAAGTTCAATATGATGATCATCAAAGATGAATGATTCAATTTCATTATGAATTAGCATAGGATCCAATGTTGACTTAGGAAAAAGATTGAAATCAGGTGAAGACACCAGAGTCATTATTGAATCAGGAAGTAGAATTGAATCACTAAGTTGAGGTTTATGATCATATTCATTCTCAAGTTCTATTTCAAAAAAGGAAAAACTTGCCAAACTGTCAATGTCATTTTCAAAATTTGGAGTTTAGGCAAGTTCAAATGGTTGTTCTGAAATCGAATCTTGTTTTCCAAAACAAGATGACTCTTCGGCTCTAACAGAATGGTTAGCGACATTAGAAATGATCAAATGGTGAGAATGGAGAGTTTGGACCATTAGATCTATGTCATGATCACGAGCGATTTTAGCTTGAGTCATAGCTTTAAGCATCTTTTCATAGTCGATTGTTTCATCATTTTGTTGTGATTGGACTTGAAAAAATGAAGTGTTGTTGTGAAATTCGTGGTGAAATTGTAAGTCGGTCAGATTCTGTGATTGTTGCTTAGACTCACGCATCATCATGTCCAAGATTGATGGTTTTCTATTTATGATTGTTGCTCGGACTCAGCATACTCATTTCCATCATTTCCAAGATTGATGGTTTTCTATTTTGAACTGGTGAAATTGAGTATAAATCTTGAAAATATTGTGGACAAGGTGGATAAGGAGGATAAGTTGGTTAAAAATTAGACTCGGGGGAGGCGAATCCCCATGGACTCTGTGAAGAGTTGAAATTGTTGTGGAAATTATGGTCATAAGATGGGGAACATGGGTTATACACATTCAGATAAGACCACTCTGGCACACTAGGTTGGTTAAAGTTATGATATGCCAGGTTGGTAATATCTAAAAAAAGAGGTAGGGGTGTAATATGGATTACCATTAAAATGGGAAGAATTATTGTTATAAGTCATATCACACAAACAACAAATAAGCAAATAAACAAAAAGCAGAAAAAGAAAAAGAAAAAAATCTAACCTAAGTTAAGATAAACCTGGACCTAGACGACTCCTAACTTTAGACTGTCTTTAGGAGGTATATTGTCGACCTTAACCACAAGTTAATCGGCCAGGTAGGTGGCAAGATTAGTGGGAGGTTATCCGTCAAAGACGTACCTTAATTAAGTAACCACCAACCTTCGGGCTTTCAGCCTTTAATCCCCTTCCTAGACACTGATTTGACAAGAGTTAATTTCGAACAACTTCCTCCTTTAGCCATTCTCCTAATGAGTCTGAGTTAACCTAAGGCTAGCGTATAATCAATTTTTATTTTTAAGGTTAGGGTTATGAGTGCAACGAAGATGATTTGTGGGCCAAGGAAGGGTGATGAAATCCCCACCTTATGTTATTTATGGGTTATGCCCTTAAAGTGATTTAGTGCACGTGTATAGCAATAGCCAAATATTCACTCAAAAGAAGTAAATCAGTCAAGGGTGCTTCCTAGTCTATATGCAATGTGAACGTACCTTGTCTCCAGCACTCTTCAATAGAAATTAAAAAAATTAAATAGACACATGCCTATGATGCAAGAATCTAATTTTTTTTATTTTTCAACGAATAGGTTACTGTTAATTAGTTAGCAGTATGCAGGGTGATCACAGAGAAAACTTAACAAGACAGTAAATAGAACTTGCAACTTTTAGCAACCTACAGAAATTCGGTAAGTAGTTCACTACTACTGCCGCGGAAACTCGGCTTTGGCCGCGTTTGCGCGGCTAGGTGTAGGCTCTGCTTCTCTACCTTCTAGAGCAGAGATACAGGTTGCTATATATCCTTTGCAGCAGTTAAATTTCCTGTTCTCTGATCCTGCAAACAGGAAAAAAAATAAATAATTAGTTTTTTTAGAGAATATCGTACCGTTCCCTCCCGGCAACGGCGCCAAAAATTTGATTGAGGAAAAACAGAGATACAGTTTAAGGGTTAGAAGGATGTTATCTGGATGGATGCGTGTCTCTGTCTTCCACAATATATCCGCGGTAGCAAGGGCTATGCGGGTCGAATCCACATGGAAGAATGCGATAGAAGCGTTTCGGTACGTTCTTCTCTTTAATTTGCCTAGACAGGAAAAGAGAGATTGATTAGATTTGATCAAGTTTGAGAAATATAGTTCACTAATCATCTACCATAACCAATAGTATTAGTCTCAAAGAGTGAATATCATATTGAATAAAGATTTATCTACCCTAGCTATTAATTGAGTATCAAGCAAGATGAATGATGTCGGAACCCTAACTAGTGTGCACTAATAAAGATCAAATTATATTTCATCCTAATTTCAAAGCATAGCATAAGAAAATCTGTTTTACTTAAAATTATGCTATCAAAGTTTTTAATTATAAATTATGAAGAATCATTTAAAAGTGTAAACTAAATTAAGAAAACCTAATTATCAATTCATCTTCAAGAAGATTTTTTAACCCTAGGGTTTCTAATAATGGATATCAATCAATTCACTTTCTGAACTAAACTAGGGTTGATCGAGAGATTAGCAAACTATAGGTTTAATTTAGTTATTCATTTGTTTTATTTTATTTTCAATTTTTATGTTGAATAAAAATTTGCATGAAAATGAAAAAAATAAAAATATTTAATCTAAGTAGAAAAACTGAATTACATTGTAAGAAAAAGAATGAATAACCTCTTTATTGGATGCCACCGACCAATTACAAGCTCCACTTCTTCTTCAAAATATTCTTTTTCAAATAAAAAATGAAAATACAAGAAATTTAAAAGGAAAAGAAAATCTAAACGAAACCCTAAATTTGAGCCTCTGAGAGCTGCTCTTAAGCTTCTGAGATCTGCCCTTCTTTTGTTGCTATGCAGGGGTATTTATAGGAGAAAATTAGAGGGATAAGAAGCGTATGAAGATAGGAGGAGCAAAATATCTCTAAATTTGAATTCTTCTTTTATCTCCAAACTTGTTTTGACTTATCCGTAGAAGTTCAATTCTGTCTTGCAACTTGTTATCATGTTAGATCGCTGAATATAGCTTATCTGCCGACTGAATTGGAAAGCTTGATCAACCTAAGAGTTGTAGTCCTTCAAGTCTTCTTTATGGAGCATCTTGAATCATCAGATTTGAATATATGCAGCAAAAGTTATGATCTGAATATTAAAACGTGTACAGTCTGAATTCGAATTAAATTCAGATTTTCTCTCGTTTATCTTCATCTTGTGGTGCAAGCACAAAAATTTTGATCGGGGTGGAACTAGCACTCAAAAGTGTGTTTTATGTTATATCAATGAAAAGCTCGAATGTGCTTAGTGTACCCTCGATACTTCCGTTATAGCATTGGCTTAACGGGTCGTATCCACAGGGAAGGGAGGCGATAGAAGCATTAACAGTCTCTAGTCACGTCAGATGTTAACAATTCTTCTATGTTTAAAAGAATGAGAAAGAAAATGAAAAAGAAAAGAAAAGGAAAACAAGCATGTGGTAAGTGAGGAGAGTGATGAAAACGGCGATGTGAAAACAAAATAAAAAAGTGATTTGGAAAACAAAATAGAAAATAGAGTGGAACAAGGATGAACTAAGAAGGATGGTAAAAATACCGATAGAAAAACGAGAAAAAAGTTTGGAAAACGATTTCTAAATCAAGCTAAAAGAAAACTCATGGCTACTAACTACTAAATACTCCACTAACCATGCTAACCTCTTCGAGATAGTTGCCTCATATTTTGATCCTCGGCCATCACAATCCTTGGCTACAAGAAACGATACAGAGCATGGCTCATGGATGGTTCATAACAAACAAAACATTTCAACAAGAACAAGCAAATACAAGCATCACTCATTACACTACTAGCATGAAATAAAAGAGAGTTAGCTTGGTTAGCAAGTTAGCAAGTTAGCAAGTTAGATGTTAGAACCCATCATCTTTGGCCATCAATGGCTCTTGCAAGAACAAGGCCTTGTAGAGGCAACCCGATTCATGTGGATTATCAAGTAAGTGGTTAGATGGTTAGTGGTTAGTAGTTAGATAGCCATGAAAAGAAAAGTTAGCTAGAAATCATGTAGAAGATGAAGGAGATTACAATGGAAGAGAAAGGAGGCATCTTTACATAGAGTGTCACTCTCTATTATATCAATCCCTTGCTTTCTCTCTCTCTCTATGTATCACTCAGCCCTACTACAATGATCTAAAAGAAATAAAAATACAAGAAATGAAGAACACTCACCTACACTACTCCTAAAATCTACACCTACTCCTAAAAATGAAGACTGCCCTCGGTTTGGGCCACTGAAAGTCTATTTATAGGCAGAAGAAGGCTCTGGAAGACGAGTCGGGACCACGCGTCGAAAATCGACGCGTGGATCTAAAAAAATGCCGCGGAATCTCAAGATTTCCGCGTTTCCGCGGCAATTCCAGGGAGATAGGTCTCTGGGTTTCGTCAGATTATTCCTCTGGCTGAGAGAATGTTCAGGGTATATCCCGTTTCTGGTACTTTCGCCCGAATATTCGTCTGACAAGCGCAAGAGTCTAGGTTCAATGCATGTTCTAGAAAATCCTTTGCTTGGCCTCCAAGTAATTGCGGGATTAATTACCATAAATTGGGATGAATTAGGCTCTTATTCCATCTTTGCCCTTGGACTTTGGATCTACCT
This sequence comes from Agave tequilana, assembly GCA_038442645.1. Taxonomy (NCBI): domain Eukaryota; kingdom Viridiplantae; phylum Streptophyta; class Magnoliopsida; order Asparagales; family Asparagaceae; genus Agave; species Agave tequilana. The sequence continues at coordinate 1,299,943 of JAVJIF010029684.1, read as the reverse complement.
GCAACTAAGACCAAAACACGATTTAGACGACTATTTATTCATAAAACTGTGAGAGAATGCGACATAAAAATGCATAATCGTAGACTAATCACACCCTCACATTTATTCTTTTGCTCGTCCCGAGCAAAACAAGAAAAGAAAAACTATACTACAAGGGTTATTACACCACTTTCGCAGGTGACGCGATTGCACTGAGCGTGTGCAACAAGCCGTTAAACCTCTAGGTTACCCTAAAGGAGGAGTGTTGTCTCCTGAGGGTTTTCAGCGGATTGCACCCACAAAATCCATAAAGAAAGAAGACAAATGCTAGTATTTTGAAAACACATTTTGAAAGAGAGACAAGTTTATGAAATATTTTTGCAAAAATATAAGTGATCTAAGGTCATAAGTCCACCACAAATCATTCTTCCTTAAACTTAGTTTCTATGCAAGATCTTGTCTTCAATTAAGGTAAGAATTTAAAATTGAATTGAATATTTTATCTTTCAAAAAACCTAGATAATATGTACATTTGTGATAGTGAAGATTTCTGAGATTTCAACTCTAACCATCAAGCCATTTATTTATACGTGTTATTTATTTATTCTTTTTTTTTTCTTCCCTTAGTTTAGGCTTTCTAGTTTACCCATGTAGCGAGCCTATAACCGATGACTCCCAAACCAGACGGTCCTAGGGCACCAGATGAGAAAACATCCCTCGGGTTTAAGAACTCAAGTAAACAAGGCCACAAAACTAAAGGGGATTATTTATTCTTTTGATCACCGTTAGGCGTGAATAATCATGCTTCTTGAGGCATAGTTATCCAGCTTAATAAGTGATATTTTATATATATGTATATATATATATATTTTTTATTTTTTGCTTTATGGCATTTAGGTCTTTGTTTCCATCCCAAAAATTGTGTAAATGTGAAATGCATACTATCTAAGGTAACAATTCAAGATAAGAATATCTCTCCAATTTATCTTACTTAGCCTATAATTTTAAACAAGATCTATTATTTCAACTAGGTTTAAGATATCATAATTAAGGCTTTCTTAATTTCTAAGATCAACTTAATTTTCTTAAAAATAGATCAAAACTTTGTCTCTTATTTCAAAAAGTTTTTAAAGAAAGAGAAAATTTCTATACAAAAGGAAAGATTTCTAAAAGTATCCTAAAAGAAGTGTAAAAGAAAGAAAATCTAAAAAACTCTATGTTAGTAAACCCTCCCCCCACACTTATCTCATGCATTGTCCTCAATGCATCGTGATATATGTATGCATGAAACAAATAGAGAGGGAAGGAAAAAATTACCTTAAGGTTGTGGTTCCGGTGGCGGTCTGATTGGTCCACGAAAGGCGGCCCAATCATTCTTGCGTGGAGTCCGGAGGAACCCACCAGAAACCTCCATGATACAACCCACTAGAAAGATGTATGCATGTGTGATTTTTATTAAAAATATTACCCCATCTAATTTCCAAATTTTCAAAATAATTTCAGAGTCAAACTTATCAAAGCCCTTGTCACATAATGGAATGATTAATTTGACTCAGGAAGTACAGGAACTAATATCGACTCAGAAAAATGACTCAAGTCAAGTAAAGGTTCGGGAGTCGAAATCAGTTCAGGAAGTGGGTCCAAATCAAGTAGATGAAGCTCAAGTCCACATTCATTTCCCCATGATGGAATGTGACTTTCTAAGATTGGTGATTCAAGTTCAAGAGGGATGTGAATCAAAACTGACTCTAAAATGTTACTCAAATTGGGTAACAAAACAAGAGTGAATAATGATTCGGGAATTTGAACAAGATCACAACTTGGAGGATCAAAGTCACATTCCTCATTCAGTTCAATTCCACAAAAATGAGAACTTGCCAATTTATCAAATGGACTTTCAAAAGTATGAAATTGGTCAAGTTCAATATGATCATCATAATAGATTGGTGATTCAATTTCACAATGGATAGGCACTGGATCTAATACTGACTCGGGAAATGGAGTGAAATCAAGTGAAGACACCGAAGTCATAATTGAATCAGGAAGTAGAATTGAATCACTAATTTGAGGTTCATGATCATATTCATGCTCAAGTTCAATTTCAGGAAAAGGATAACTTGCCAAAATGTCAATGGGATCTGAAGTTTGGACAAGTTCAGATGGGCATTCTGAAATTGAATCTTGATTTCCAAAAAAACATGACTCTTTGGCTCTGACAGAATGGTTAGTGAAATTAGAAATGGTCGAACGATAAGAACGGAGACTTTCGACCATCATATATGTCACGATTATGAGCATTTTGAGCCTGAGTCATGACTTCAAGCATCTTTACATAATTGATAGGTTAATCATTTTGTTGCGAAGATGAAGTATTGTTTTGGAATTGGTGGTGAAATTGTGAGTCCATTGGATTTGGTGACTTTTGTTTGGACTCACGCATACTCATATCCAAAATTGATGGTGTTCTATTTTGGACTGGTGGAATTGAGTATGTATCTTGAAAATGTGGTGGAATTGGAGAGGTCAATGTTTCCTGAAGATGTTGCTCGGCCTCTTGTAGATTGGCTTCTATACTCTTTTGTGACTCAGATTTTTCTTTAATGGGAGGTCCAGAAAAAGGAGTATAGGAAGCGAAATCGGGGAATGAATATTGTGTAAATTGTGGACGAGGTGGATATGGTGGACAAGGAGGTTGAAAATTTGGCTCGGGGGACTTGAATCCCCAATGACTCTGTGACGAGTTGAAATTATTTTGGAAATTATAGTCATAAGAATGTGGGTATGGGTTGTATTTATTCGGATAAGGCCAACCCGGTGTATTTGGTTGGTGCATATTGTAAAATGCCGGGTTGGATTTATCCGAATAAAATGGAGTTGGTGTGAAATATGGATTCATGTTCGGATTGAAAGAATTGTTATTGTTGAATGCCATTTCACACAAAAAATCACAAACAAAAAGAAAGAGTCAAACAACAAACAAAAAGAAAAAATCAAAACCAAGCCAAGAGGAAGGTTGACCTAGACCTAGATGAAATGTCCCTATGGGCAACGTCTATTCAAATTTTATTAGGGCTTGGGTTGTGTGAGTGGGGAGATGATTTTTGGGCTAAGGAAGGGGTAATGAAATCCCACCTTATCTTGTATGGGTTTTGCCCTTAATTTCAATTTGTGCAAGTGTGCAATATAGACAAGAATATAACACAAAGCGATAAATCACCCACGTGTTTGTCCTATGCTATATGCAATGCCATATGTACATCTCCATCCAGATCACAACAACAGAACAAAACACAGTATATTGGAATTGAATTGACACGTGCCTAAATGCAAATGTTTAAACCGTTTTAAAAGCGTCCAAATACCGTATTTTAGTTTTTTTATTTTTATGGTGTGTAGGCAATCAAAGCAAGAAAGATAGCAGCACAAATCAACTAGCTATTACAATTCACACATTCCAGCACAACAACAGATACAATTTTCACAAAAGTGCCGTGGTTTCGCGGCAAATATCGCGGATCCGCGGCTTTTGTTCAAAATTTGGGGCCCTGCTTTCAAGAGCAGGGAGATGCAAAGCTAGTTTATGTACTGCAATATTAAGCACCTGTAAAGCTTGTCCTGCACACCAAAACAGAGAAGACAATGTTAACAAAAACGTGACATCAAAACCATTCCCTTCCCCGGCAACGGCGCCAAAATTTTGATTGGGGTGAAACTAGCACTCAAAAGTGTGTTTTATGTTAGATCAATGAAAAGCTCGAATGTGCTTAGTGTACCCTCGATACTTCCGTTATAGCATTGGCTTAACGGGTCGTATCAACAGGGAAGGGAGGCGATAGAAGCATTAATAGTCTCTAGTCACGTCAGATGTTAACAATTCTTCTATGTTTAAAAGAATGAGAAAGAAAATGAAAAAGAAAAGAAAAGGAAAACAAGCATGTGGTAGGTGAGGAGAGTGATGAAAACGGCGATGTGAAAACAAAATAAAAAAGTGATTTGGAAAACAAAATAGAAAATAGAGTGAAACAAGGATGAACTAAGAAGGATGGGTAAAAACACCGATAGAAAAACGAGAAAAGAGTTTGGAAAACGATTTCTAAATCAAGCTAAAAGAAAACTCATGGCTACTAACTACTAAATACTCTACTAACCATGCTAACCTCTTCGAGATAGTTGCCTCACATTTTGATCCTCAGCCATCACAATCCTTGGCTACAAGAAACGATACAAAGCATGGCTCATGGATGGTTCATAACAAACAAAACATTGCAACAAGAACAAGCAAATACAAGCATCACTCATTACACTACTAGCATGAAATAAAAGAGAGTTAGCTTGGTTAGCAAGTTAGAAAGTTAGCAAGTTAGAACCCATCATCTTTGGCCATCAATGGCTCTTGTAAGAACAAGGCCTTGTAGAGGCAACCCGATTCATGTGGATTATCAAGTAAGTGGTTAGATGGTTAGTGGTTAGTAGTTAGATAGCCATGAAAAGAAAAGTTAGCTAGAAATCATGTAGAAGATGAAGGAGATTACAATGGAAGAGAAAGGAGGCATCTTTACATAGAGTGTCACTCTCTATTACATCAATCCCTTGCTTTCTCTCTCTCTATGTATCACTCAGCCCTACTACAATGATCTAAAAAGAAATGAAAATACAAGAAATGAAGAACACTCACCTACACTACTCCTAAAATCTACACCTACTCCTAAAAATGAAGACTTCCCTCGGTTTGGGCAACTGCAGGTCTATTTATAGGCAGAAGAAGGCTCTAGAAGACGAGACGGGGCCACGCGTCGAAAATCGACGCGTGGCTCTACAAAAATGCCACGGAACCTCAAGGATTTCCGCGTTTCTGCGGCAATTCCAGGGAGATTGGTCTCTGGATTTTGTCAGATTATTCTTCTTGCTGAGAGAATGTTCAGGGTATATCCCGTTTCTGGTACTTTCGCCCGAATATTCGTCTGACAAGCGCAAGAGTCTAGGTTCAATGCATGTTCTAGAAAATCCTTTGCTTGACCTCCAAGTAATTGCGGGATTAATTACCATAAATTGGGATGAATTAGGCTCTTATTCCATCTTTGCCCTTGGACTTTGGATCTACCTGCAATTAAGACCAAAACACGATTTAGACGACTATTTACTCATAAAACTGTGAGAGAATGCGACATAAAAATGCATAATCGTAGACTAATCAGCAACCTTGTTTAAATAGAAGTCCATCTTATTCTTTTCCTCCTTCTTTTAACAATTAGTATTTCTATTTTATCCTTCCTCTTCCTCCCTTAGATTTTAAAATCTATGTTTAGATTAGGTTAGATAAGGTAGAAACTTCTAAATTACTATAATTAATTTTGCATGTGGGCTTGTGGACTTTTTGGGCTTTTGAGCTTTAATTGGGATTCATTTATTTATTTTTTTAATTACTCAAGGCTTGCACACATTAAACAATAAAACATTAGTAGTAGTGCTTAATAAAAAAATAAATAGGAAAATATGATAGTAAATGTGATAATAAATATGCACTTTTTACTACCTATCACATGTTTACATGAATATCTGATATTTCTGATTTATGAACCAAATATCTGTAGGCATTACTATTCATGGTATAGCCCATGAATATGCAGTCCATAGTTCTTGCTCCCAACTTAGTCTTTTTAGGTAATGGTGCTAGCACCTTTGCAAGGCACCCCCACATTTTGAGGTAATGATAGGACGGTGTCTTTCCATGCCATAGCTCAAATGGTATAAGGCTAAGTTTCTTGTGAGGTGCTCTGTTTAGAATATAATTTGCAGTTAACAGAGCTTCCCCCACAAGTTTTGCGGTGCTTTAGAACTTACGAGCATGGAATTGACCATCTCCTTTAAAGTTCTATTCTTTCGTTAAGCAATTCCATTTTGCTGAGGAGTATATGGTGCTGTTGTTTGATGGATTATACCAAATTTAGCACATAACTCACTAAAATCATTTGATTCAAATTCTCCGCCTCTATCAAATTTTAGAATCTTGATATTCTTGTTGAGTTGAATCTCAACTTCGACTTTGTATGTTATAAACATATTCATTGCCCCATCCTTACTGCTTAAAAGATACACATAACAGTATCGTGTACAGTCATCAATAAAAGTAATAAAATACTTTTTACCACCTCTAGTTGGCATAAATTTCAAGTCACACAGATCGCTATGAATTAACTCTAAAGGTTCTGTATTTCGATCATTTAAGTGAAATGAATTTTTTGCTAACTTAGCCTCAACACAAATCTCACACTTGCGAATTTCTTCCAAGTTGAGTTTAGAAATATATCCTAGATTAGATAAGTTTTTTAATAACTTGTAATTTACATGCTCAAATTTAACATGCCCTAAAATAGGATATTCAAGCAAATAAACAGAAGAATTTTCTTACTTTTCTTTATTTATAAGCTTCGGGTACAAATACAAAGACTTTTTGTCCACCACTGCAACATTGGCTTTAAAAAGTCTATCAACAAAATAACCCTTTCCCACATACATCCCGCCCTTAGTAAGTACAAAATTATCTGATTCAAAAACCATTCTAAATCCTTTCTTACTAAGTATTGATCCAGAGATAAGATTATTGCAGATATCTAGAACATGTAGCACATCTTTTGGAGTAAGCTCTTTCCCTGATGTCTACTTGAGGATGACCTGTCTTTTTCCTTCAACCTTGAAGACGGCTGAGTTTCCTATGAAGAGTTGCTCATCTTACTCTAGTTTTGATATTCAGAGAATAATAATTTCTCAGAACAGATGTGCTGAGTAGCCCCAGTGTCTACCCACCAATCCTTATTATTAGTCGTCAGATTCACTTCTGACACCACAGCTGAAAGGCTTGGCGACGCATGGTCGGTCAGGTTTGCCTGTGGATGGTTCTTCTTGTTCTTTTTGAGACGGCTGCGATATTCATTTGCCGTATGCCCTTCTTTGTTGTAGATATAGCAGGTTCCCTTGAAGCGCATGTTCTTGCCTTCTTGGACCTTGCCTTTGTACCCTTTGGTAGTTTTCTTCCACTTTAAGCCTTTGGAAGTAGATGCTTTCTCCTTTGAGTCTTCGATCACATTGACCTTGGATTCATAGGAGTTCTTAGTGCTCCTTTTCTCAGACTTTCGGTTATTCTCCTTAATTCAAAGCCTCACAATGAGATCTTCTAACTTCAGCTCCTTGTGCTTGTGCTTCGGAAGTTCTTGAAATCTCTCCACGCAGGTGGGAGTTTTTCCACGATAGTAGCGACCTAAAAAGTTTCAAGTAGAATCATACCTTCGGCCTCTATCTCATGCAAGATAAGTTAGAACTCTTGTACCTGACTGATCATAGTCTTGTTGTCTACCATCTTGTACTCCAGAAATCATCCTAGACAAACTTCTTGGTACCGGTGTAATACCCCGGTCCCAGAATACGTACTTAGTTACGTATTCATATTTTCTGATCATATTTTTTTAATTTTCTTCCTGTATTTGTTTTGTATTATGAATTATTTATATGATCGTTTTACCTTGGATCTGGATTCATGGACTCGGAATTAGCCGAAGTCTGAAACGAGGACCCGATTCTAGAGTATTTCTCAATTTGGTCTTTTCACTATTCTGATTTGACCGTTTTTAGTTTCAAACATCATTTTCTAATATTTTAGATTTTCTATGATTTTTTGAAATTTTTCTGAATTAAAATGGAAATTTTCAAAACTGATGTCGACCAATGCCGCTGCTCGATTCTCGAAGTTTTTATTTACAAATGGAGTTAAAATTCTAAAAATGGCTTTCCCATAACTTCTTAAAATCACATTTTCTATTTAAATACTTTTTCTGAGATTTTTCTGAATTTATCGAAATCTGGTTGATGATCGGCAAAAAGCAAGTACAAGGATAAGTAAAAAGAGTATTGGTTGATGTTACTGCTTTTGTGATTCTTCCATAGTAGTGAAGTTGCTATACAGATCGTATCCACAAGGAGGGAGAGAGATGGAAGCTTGATGCGGCTTCAAAGTTCAAGAAGAAAAGAAAGTTCATTGTTTCCAAATAAAGAATTGAAAAGTGAAAATAAGTTGTTTCAAGAATTATTGGAAAATGTTTTGGTAGTTTGTAAAAGTGGGTTTTTCTTAATGGTAAAGGCGCATGGCAAACTTTTTACTAATTGCTCCTACTAGTCCCTAACTTCTTGAAGATGTAACCTCACGATGGATCATAGGCAAGTATAACTCTTATGCATTGGAACTATTCACGTGGAAATCGAGTGAAAGTTCTTCCTATAAATTAGCTTTACACGACAAAAACTCGGACATTCTCAGATCAAGAACCAATAAAAGGCGAGAATACGGGAAGACACGAGTGCACTAATGGTATCGACAAAGTTAAAAGGAAAGTCTCTAACTTACAACAGTAAGCAAAGTACAACACCCATAAATCATCAAAAACCATTTAAGTATGAAATATAAGGAGGTAAATACTTGTAGGTAAGTTAGAGTTAGAACCCTCGTCTTAAGATGCCATAGCTCTCGTTTGCACAAGGCTTGTTTGACACTATTGACTCATTTGGGTTATCAATCAATAAGTTAAAAATCAGTGGGTTAGTAGTTAGTTAGCCATGCAATGGTGGTGTTAGTTGACATGGTAAGAAAAGAAGCAACAGAAAGAAAAGAAGTAGAGAAAGCGTAGTTACCCTACAACAAGAAAGTAAAAACCAAATGAAAGCACAAGTAAATTGAAAGAAGGAAGAGAAGTAAAACTTGTATTAGCTTGTCACCCTTCAAATACAACACTTACACACTCTCTCTCTTTCACTCTAATGGTTAAAACTAAAACTAGAAGAAGCAAACTAAAGCAACTATAATTCCTAGCAACAAAACACAAATTACAACTCTATTCTCTGGATCTCCTCTTCTTCAAACCCTATGGGGGGTATTTATAGGCATCATGAGAAAGGGGGGCCAGGGGGTGACCCCTGGCCCGAAGCCCGGGCGCGCGCACGCCAAGATGTCTGTGGAAACGCGGCCCTGGCCACGTTTTCGCGGCCATGGCAGGGTGGCGCGCGCTGGCTTCGGGATGCACGTCGCCCAGTCTGGCCCTTGTCCATTTGATCTTTTGGATTTATGATTTGATACCCATGGCTGACAAAATCTTCACTCTAAAGTCAATGGATACTTTGTAGGCCCTTAATAACCAATTAAATAGTGATTTAGGTCTTCTTCTTCATTTGCACACCATGGACCTAGGATTAAGCAAGCAAAGTTTTATTAGCAGAATTCTACATGAAATAAATATAAGAATGTGATGAAAATTATGTAAAATTAGAGACTTATCACACCCCCATACTTATCTTTTTGCTCGTCTCGAGCAAAACAAAAATGCGAAAATTATTACACCACTTTCGCAGGTGACACGATTACACTGAGCATGTGCAATAAGCCTTTAAACCTCTAGGTTTTCCCTAGAGGAGGAGTGTTCTCTCCTAAGAGTTTTCAGCAGATTGCACCCACAAAATCTAGTAAGAAAAGAAAGAAGTTAGTGGTTAGCAAAAATTCTATTATGAAAAAAGAAATTTCAATCATCTAAGTAAAACTGACCAAATGATGTAAAAATTAGATTTAACCCTCGTAATTCCTCCTATACTTTAGCCTTCATAAAAGAAGAAACTATGATTTTTTCTTTGAATTTAGAAAGGATCTTGTACTTCTAACTCATTCTTTTAATTTTGCTTTAGATAGATATGCATAATGTGTAAGTGTGATGCGCTTGAGGTTTTTCAATTCAATTTTGAATATCATTGAAGTTTATTAATATTTATTTATTATTCTTGGTTTATTACGCTTTCTACTTTACTTATGTAATACATATCAAACTGATGACTCCCAAACTAGATGGTCTTAGGGCACCAAGTGGAAAAACACCCCTCGGGTCAAATATGCAAGTAGAGTAGGCCACGAAAGGAAGATTATATATATTACATATTGAGTATATATATTGTTCTTTTTTTGCGTGAGTAATCATGCTTCTTGAGTCACAATTATCTAGCATTTTTTTTAGAGTTTTGTTTCTAAATCCCAAGCATGTGTGTGTAGTTTATGCATATTCTACTAAGGCTAAATAAAGGGTATGAGTTATTTTCCTTATCTTTTTTAACTTTTTAGTCAAACCAATCTTTCTTGTTTATTTAGGCAAAAATAAAGATTCATTAATAAAGTTCCCGTAATTCCTACAATCTTTTGGTATTTTTATAAAGAGTATGAAATTTCTTTTCAATCTGAAATTTTTTTAAAATGGTAAAAAGAAAAAGAAGAAAGAAAAAGTGTTAGCACCCCCACACCTATCTAATGCATTGCCCTTAATGAATGTATATGGAAATGCGAATGCAATAAAATAGGGGGAAGAATTGATGTCATCGTCTTCGCTGAGTCGGGCCGGCCAAGTGCGAATAGGCTAAAGAAATGTCAAAAAGAATGTAGAAGGGGTAAGTGATTAGTATCTAATTTTGCATAATTTATACCACATCTTCACATTTATTTGATAATAAATTCTGCTAATAAATACCTTGCTTGCTTCATTCTAGGTCCATGGTGTGCAATGGAGAAGAAGACCTTAAATCACCATTTTATGGTGATTAAAAGCCTATTAAAGATAGCCATTGACCTAGAGAGGAGGTTCTGTACAAATCATGGGCTGAAAAGGCAAATCCGGGCGTCAGAACGGACAGAGGATAGACAGGACTGCGCGCAGCGCAAAGCGCGGCGCGCAGATCCAGGACATGGCCGCGTTTCCGCGGCCATGTGGCCACTGCTGCAGCCATGCTTCGGCCAGCTGTTTCCAGCTGGCCTTCCCTCTTCCCTGGTGGCTATAAAAACCCCCCTGGGGTTCTCGAATTGGAGCAGATCAGAGTTTAGGGTAGTTTTTCATTTCATTTTGTAGTTTAGTTTAGGTTAGGTTAGTTCTTCTTCTTCCCCATTGTATTTTTCATTTTGTTTTAGATCTTGTATTAGGGTGAGAGAGTGGTTCATGCTTGGAATGCAAGAGTGCTTGTAATAGAAGGTGACAATCTATGAAAGGTGCTCTCTTTACCTCTCTATGTTTACTTCTCTTCAATCTCTTTTACATGTGTAGCTAGTTTTTCTCTCATGGCTCTAACTACTAACCACTAACTAGTCTTACTTCTTTATGATAATCCACATGAATCTAATAGCCTCATTTTGGTCTTGCTCTTGCAAGAGCCATTGATAGCTCATGATGATGGATCTAACACTCTAACTTCCTAACCACTAACAAGCTAACATTACTTTATTCCATGCTTACTTTTCTATAGTATTGATGGTTTAAGTGTAGCTTGCACTTGTTATGTTGAGTTGGGTTGTGTTGAGTTACATATGGGTCATGCTTTGAATTGCTCTTGAACCAAGGACTAGTGATGGCCAATGATACGTGTGAGGCAACTATCACTAAGAGGTTAGCGTGTTGGTGGAGTCATTCGTAGTTAGTGCCGTGAGTTTTCTTTCTCTTTCACTTAATTTAGATATAAAAACAAAAACCACAAAATCATTCTTTTCTATGTTTTCCACTTCTTCGTATTTCACCGTAACTCTCTTTTCATTCTTTCCTTTCTTTTCTTTTCATTCTTTAAAACTTTGAAGAACTTTTAACAAACAAGTGAATCAACCGGTAAAGCTTCTATCACCTCCCATCCTTGTGGATTCGACTCGTTTTAGCCTCTATGCTATAACGGAAGTATCGAGGAAGCCAAAGCACACACACTTTAAATCTTCATTTCAAATATACACTTTTTGTGTGCAGTTTTACCCCGATCAGTAAGCATATAAACAAATTTTTGTTTTTGTTTTTGTTTTTGTTTTTTTGTTTTTTTTAGTTGTTGTGGTTAGGTGTATCACGGGGCAAAAAGAGTGAGCACACTATCATCCGGAGTAACAGGCTCAGTTGTTAAGAAGGGCTTCAGTTTTTGCCCATTCACTTTGAATTCCGTGATATTCTTAGGGTCTGCAATAAGCACAACACCATGTGAGAAAACAGTGCGCTCAATGACCGGTCCCGACCAACGAGTTTTTAGCTTTTTCGTGAAAATATGAAGCATAGAGTTATACAGCAGAACCTTATCTCCCGGGGTAAAGTTATACAGCAGGGTCCCTCCCCACTCACACAACCTAAGCCTAAATAAAACTTGCTAGACGTTGGACCCTAGGGACATCTCGGACTCATTTAGGAGATTGACCTAAGGGGAAAATTGTTAGAATTTGACTCTTGCTAAATCGGTGTCTAGGTTGGGGATTGAGAGGCGAAACCTCGAAGAACGGTGGTTTGGCATAATTAGGCCCCCTTTTTGTTCAAAACAAATAACTGATAAAGGGTTAAATCAAATAAGATACCAATTAAAAATGTGTCAATGAAGTGCATATTGATACCAATTGAAAAACAACAAATCAATTGAAATCAAAACGTGAACATATACCAATTGAAAACAAAATGAAAATCTTGATACCAATTGATAAGTAAACAAATAACCTACCAATTGTAAACAAACAAACTTGATACCAATTTGAAATTAAACAATACAAATTTTGAATTTCCTTAAAAACAAATCTTGATACCAAATGAAACTATAATTCTTTAAAACATAAGATACCAATTTGAAATTATTCTTTACCAATTGAAATCTTTCTTTTCTATCATAAAGGGAGTGGAGTATCAATCAAAATATCAATTGAAAGGTAAAATACCAATTGAAATATAAAGTACGAGTTTTCTCCCCCTTTATGAAATACCAATAAAACAATGAACACTTTTATGTTAGCAAGTCTATGCATAGTTATAAAACTTCAATTGAAAAATCAATTAAGAAACAAGATTTGAATAAAGCTTAGCATAAGCAAAATAATGATAATGCTTGTATAAAGATACCAATTGAAAATTGTATCAATTGAAATAAAGTTGAAATTCAAGCTTTACCATAAACAAGATTTTGTGCTTAAAGATATAGGGATATAGTAAGCACAAATAAATCCTCTATATATGTATGTAAAAGATAGATAACAATTGAAATTTGATACTATATGAAGTGCAAGCATACATATATAAAACACAAACATATATGAGTATACAAAAAGATGTCATATTGATACCAATTGAAAGACTTCAATGATACCAATTGAAATAACAAAAATAAGGTCAAGTGTTTAATTCATATCAAGTAACCTCCCAATCATGTGCAAGTTTTAAATGATTTTCACTATAAAGCATACATGAACATGATCTCCCATCCAACCACCCTTTGAGGTAGGGGTTTTCAAAAATAGATTTGAAATTATAGTATGTTTGAAAACTATTACCAAAGAGAAGAATATCGCAACTAGTTAAATGGAAAACTTGTTAACTAGTACGAAATCCTTCAAGCAAGGAATAACACAAAAATATTTTTCATGAAACATGAAAATCACATGATCACTAAACACTCAAAGTCCATAAAGCCCATATCAAACTCATGAAAACACAATCATGAGAAACATAATAAAGTGAGTGTACAAGTATAATGTGAAACACATAATCATGAAAATTTTGCATTCAAGCTCAAATGAAATTCCTTTAAAACATTAACACATGATAAACTAAATTTTCATTATCAATTGAAATTACTTAGAAATATGAAAATCATCAAAATGATTTGAACTTCAAGGCATATGTATGTCATGTACAAACTAAAGTATACATACATATCCCAAACATGGTGAGTCCACAAAAGTATATGCATGAAGACACGTGGCTCAAGGATGTATATGTATAATCAATAGTTAAGACAGGATAGACATATGCATGAAGTTAAAACACATGATCATTGAAACACATCAAAAATGAGGAATACAAGTCAAATGCATTAATCATCAAAACTGGACTATACTAGTACATCAAATGAATACAAATGAGCATTTAAGCACAAACATGTAATAGTCTATTTGTTGCTCACTAGTTGTACAAGTATATTTCCTAGTCTTAATGAAAACTAACATTCAAACAAGTAATCAAATCATTTAAGCATAAAACGACACATGAATCAACATGATAGACATAAAATGATAATATTGTGAAGCCACATGCTATTAGAATCATGATGTACACAATAGCTAAACCCTATGTGAGAACACAAAGAATAATCCACATGAACATGGGTGATCTCAAAAGCTAATCATGTAAAGCATAAGACTAATAAACATGGCAATAACCATACTAATCATGAAACAATAAAACATGCTATAAACAATGATATGGAAGCATGTAAACATATAAAGGGAGTAAGAGATTGTTACCAAAAACCGAAGGGGCAACTCTCCATGTCTCCAAAACACGGTGGTCCTCCCACCATACCTTCCTTGAAAGTAATGCATCCAAAAATGGTTCTCTTTAAGCTTTGAACGCATTCACCTCAAGGCACCAATACTCTCACGTAATGCGAGAGCTCCCACCTACATCAAAAAGCATAGAGGTGGTCTTTGGTACCCATTTTCTTGTGGGTCCACGGGGGTTAGTGTTTTTTCTAACCCAAACAAAATTAGTTGCTAAATTTTCAACATGTAAACGATCATAGCAAAATCTAGCAAGATGGCCTTTTCGACCACAATGTGTACATGTGTACACATGAGCATACATGTTATGGTGGTGACCGTGGAAGCATGTGTATGCCGTGAAGGGTGTGCATGTATGGTTGGAACTTGTTTCTTACGAACCAAGGATTCTAAACGAGTGTGGTTCATGGCACAATGGCTCAAAGTGGAGCCCAAACAATCAACACTTTTCTTCAAAATATTTATATCATTTTCAATACTAGAAGATAAAGTGGAGCATGCAAAAGAAGTGCTAGGTGAAGCTACACTAGCATGGCAAACATGAGAGTCTAAATCATTTTGCAAAAATTCATTTTTCTTTAAAACAAGATCTAATTCCTTAGTGATGAAATCAATTTTGCTTTTTAAAGAAAGGTTTTCTTTGAAAGTAAAATCCAATTTTGAAGATAAAACCTCATTGTTCTTCAAAATATCATCACAATCATTTTTGCCTTTTAAAACTTCAATTTCTTTAAGGGCAAGTTCAAGTTGAGATTCAAGTGAGTCACGTTCACAAGTAATCTCTTCTTTCTCTTGCAAAACGGTTTCAAAAGTAGAACATAAATCCTTCATTTCCTTTTGTAAATCAAAATGTTTTTCTTTTAAAGAGTTATGTTTTTCAATAAACTTTTCAAGTTTAGAGGCAAGTTCAACATTTAAATTTTGAACTTCAAAACATCCATGGCAATATGAACTAGAGCTATCATCCAGTTGAGAATCCGAATGTACCTCAAGGGAGTTCTTCCCTTGGACCATGAAGCAATGCTCTTCGGACTTGTCTCTCCTAGATCTCCTCAACTTGTTGATAATCACGGGTAGCTCGGGAGACGTCAAAATGCTCCAAACT
The DNA here is from genome assembly GCA_038442645.1 of Agave tequilana. Lineage (NCBI taxonomy): Eukaryota > Viridiplantae > Streptophyta > Magnoliopsida > Asparagales > Asparagaceae > Agave > Agave tequilana. The sequence goes on along the minus strand of JAVJIF010029684.1, from coordinate 1,284,506 downwards.
GTAAAAGCCGAATCATAATGATCAAACACATATAAAAGATCTTTATTAAGAGATGCTCTAAGTGTCCTAAGTGCAAGTGCATTGGCCTTCTTATGCTTGCTACTATTTGGGTGGGATTCTATAGTAATGGCTTGATACACAAGATGTCCTAGGCTTTTTAAATGTTTACTCATATTTGCCTTCCAATAATCAAGTCTAAAATGGTCAAACATAGGAGGGCTATCCATGAGTGCAAACTAATATGTGTGCAAATGACAATGCAAATGAAGATTAGCAAACCAAGATCTTACTCCTAGGTGGTTAAACCTAAATATCAGGAGCACTAGCTCTGATACCAATTGAAATCACCTAGAGGGGGGGTGAATAGGTGATAATGCTAATCTATGAACTAAATGCGGAATTTAAAAACTTAATTGCAAAAGAGCACTCAAGTGAAATCAACAAGTGATGCACACACAACCAAGCATATAAATATGAATGGACAACATGAAATGATGCAAGGCACAAAGTAAAGAGAGAGAGAGAGCCAATGGATCAAGCGCAAACAACAAGATATGTTCTGAGGTTCGAGCACCCAGCTCTACATCCCCGCCTTCGACACACGAAGGATTTCCAATCCACTAGCTTGTCCACAAAGGACTCCCACCAAGGGAACCTCCACCGAGGATTTGGGGCAATCACAATTATAAGGAGTACCCAACTCCTCTCCTTACAAACTCAACCTCCTCCTTGAGGCACAACTCTAAGCCAACAATAATCACCTCACCACTTGAGGGATTTCCACAAACCAATACAAGGATCACCTCACAACTTGAGGGATACAATCCAATAGCACAACTTGCTCAACACAATGAGGGAAAGGCACAAAGCCAAGCTAAAATAGGGTTTACAACTTAGTGGTTTCAAACAACAACCACAAAACAATCTCTTCTCCCACACAAAGATCCTATAGAATAAGATAGTAGATTTTAGCTCAAGTGTGGAGAAAACCAAAGGAATGGAAATCAATAACTCAAAGAAAATCCTTGGGAAATAATAGAAACCAAGATGGTGAAGTTCAATCAAAAGCTTTTCCCAAAAACCCTTTTCTTTGAAATTCCAAACCCTAGCAAAAACTCAAAATAGATTGTTCAATTTGAATTCAAAAACTTCTTTTGATTGCTGTAAAAACACCAGAGAGTATGAAAATATTCGCACAAAAAATCTTAGAGAAAAACTCTTGCAAATGGGGTATTTATAGGCAAATCTGGAAACTAGCCGTTGGCAGCAGATTTTGCCAAAATAGCCCTACCGGTCGACCGCTCGGTCGACTGCCCAACGGTCATATTTGACCTGTTGGCAGCTACTGGTCGATCGCCCGATCGACCTAAACAAACAGAGAGCAATCCTGCTCTCAGTCGGTCGACCGTGAGGTCGACCGGCTCAATTGGCAGCCAGCGTGCACGTATCAGTGCACGTCGATCGACCTACCCGGTCGACCGGCTACTTGGTACGGTCGACCGTCATGGTCGACCGGCCTAGCCTGGCAGAAGCTGTTCTGGGCAGAAAAACTAAGTAATTTAATATCCAATAAATTCCCATAAAATCTCTAAAAATATACAAAAATTGTTTTATCATCTTGCAATGATATATAAACATGTGATAAAAAGTTTAGCTCAAATATCAATCAATATGAACTATTTTTGTGTCTAATCATTTTTACCAAAAATCAAAACTTGTATTTTCTAAAACTTGGATTTTTGAATAGAAAATACATTTTGTCCAAAACTCATCCATAATACAAAAACATGATACTTAAACATTTTGAAGCATGTTGTATATGAATAGAAATCCAATATACAAGAAACATATTCATATCATAGTTTTTTTGAATTTAATACCAAAAATATGTTTTGTTAAAACATAAAACCTAAAACACATGAATAGGTATATCAAAGTAAGTTTGTCTAAGTAGTTTGAAGCATGCATGTATATAGAACAAATCTAATATACACTAAACCATGTAAACTTGTTTTGACATAAGATCTATTCATGAAAACCAAGATCGGTTAAACCTAAAACGGAAAACCAAAACATGAAACGTGAGTGTTGTGAACTTGAGCATATCATACTATTCTAATTTTTACAATTTGGATCTAAACACAAACTAAACTAGGGATACCTAAGTCTTCTTGTAGAGCGCAATCTCCAAGCCAACTTGATCCACAACTTGATTCACCGAGCTTGACTCCAATGAGTGCTAGACATCATCTTTGACGTCCGGGCTCTTGAATCACCATGTGAAAGCTTCTAAAACATCTTGTTGAAGCTAATCACCAACTAATAACTTGATTAATGATCTGAAACTAAAATCACAAGATTATTAGTACACATAACTACATGAGTTAATCATCATCAAAACTAGAGTGGAAGGCCTTTGGGCCAACAATTGCATCCTTTTCATTCTTGCATTTCCTGGTCTTTACTTATCATAACAAGAAAGCAATTACGCGTCTCAACTCATAATCTAGAGGAATCAAAGAGGAGAAGTTCTAGAGCCCTTCACGGGGAATTTGGCTTCATTTCTTATTTTGAGTGACCGTTTGCATCATATATTCATACTTGTTTAAAAAGTTCATTAGATTAGCATTAACACCTATTCACCCCCCTCTAGGTGTTTTTTAGTCTTATCCGAATCAATACATGCTCCAGTCCTAATACTAAGAACAAGACTAGAATAATCATCACTACTCTTCAAAGAGCCAATGGGGATACAACTCTCCTGAGTCATATTATCAACCACCTTACTAACACCCAACTTTTTATACTCCTTCTTCTGAGCAACCATTAGAAGAATCAATTGACTGGGCAAAGCGGATAGGAGCCTTAAAAGAGTTTGAGCGACGAATTCAAATTCTAGAACACACAAAATCCCATCAAAAGTTTCAAATCACAGATCCTTACTCTATTTTTCAAGATGAATATATTGACTTAGAAAAGAGTATAGAATCTATGATTCAATTCAAAAGTGATCCACTCGATATGATAGAAGTAAGCTTTAGTCGATTGAAAAACATGCGTAGGAATAAGGAAACTCTCCCTACCCAATCTTTGATTATTCCTGACACTTCTACCCATATTGTTGAAAACTAAAAATCATGGTATCTTGAAGACTTTGACCAAGATTCACTTTCACCACAAAACCTTGAACTTGACCAATATCAACCCATTAACAAATTGGTAAGTTTTTATTTTAATGAGATTGAACTTGATTATGAATGTGAAGCCGATCCCGAACTTTGTGATTCAGTTTCTATCTTTGAATCTATATTGACTCTTGTATTCTTACCCAATATGAACCAATTTCCCTAGACAACATTTATTTCGCACCCATAAATCTAGAAATTGAATCACCAATTTAGAATAGTCACATACAATTGATGGAAAAAGAATGTGAATTTCAATCCTTAGATTTAGACTCAACTCTTGAATCAAAATTGTCTCTCGAACCTAAAGATGATTTTTTCAAATTAGTGTTAATTCCTATCATTCTTGAGACCAAGTCAACCATTCTACCAAGTCATATTCTTTTGTTGGACATAGGTATAGACCATGATGGCTCTGTGATGATTTTTCAAGACTGGTTATGTAAAGGGAATAAGTTTTATGATAAGATCTTTCATGATCTTAGTCATATTGGGGATTGTAAATATGTAAATAGAAAAGAGATCAATAAAGTTGGGTTCCGTGAACCATCACATTTTTTTGATTGTATATTAACGCTTGGCCCAATCTGACCACCTCCAGAATAACCTTGAGGTAACATTATTCTTCCCTTTCTTCTTTTTCATGCATTTAAGCATTCATTCATATATTGAGAATAATGCATGAGATAGGTGTGGGGGAGGGTTCTAACATACCATAGGTTTTTTTATTTAAAATAAAAAATTAACATTTTTCATTCCTAAAAAAACTTTTTGAAAAGTGAGCAATATTTTTACATTTTTTTTTGTAAGAATTAAGTTAATTTTAAGGAATAAGAGAATCATAATTAGGATTTCTTATACTTGGTCAGAATAATTGTTTGATTTCTAGGATTAGGAAAAAAATTTGAAAAAGTAATTTAATCTTGATTTTTTTACCTTGATGAAATATGTATGCTTTATACACTTATAAACTTAGGGTTCAAAAATAATATTCTTATGCCTTATTAAAAAAAAGAGGAAAAAGAAAAATATATATAATATATCAAAAATCTTCTGATTAAGATGGGTATTTGTGTCTCATAATTCATGAGTATTCACGCCTAAAAGTAGTTCATAAAATAAAACTCTTAATTTTTTGGCCTTATTTGCTCGAGTCCTTAAGTCCAAGTGGTATTTTTTCACCCGATACCCTAAGACCATTTGGTTTGAGAGTCACTGATTAAATGCTTGTTACTAATTAAAGGCTTGTTACATGGGCATATTAGAAAGCTTAATAGAACTAAGGAATAATATCACCAAAAATAAATGAAAAAATAAAGCATAAGAGTTAGAGTTAAAGAGCCCCGAGTTAAAATTTCATGGTCACGAAGGATGCATATAACTTAGGGTAAAATAGTATACTAGATGAGAAATACATCTTGACTCCTTTCCTTGATTGATAATAAGTTTTTGAATAAAGACTAAGTTTAGGAATGAACAATTCAATTTTCCTATAACTTATACATTAATTAATTCTTACAATAATACATCAAATATTCTTCTCTTCCAAAATATGTTTTCAAAATACTAATACTTCGTTTCCCTTTCTTTATGGATTTTGTGGGTGTAATCCTCTGAAATCCTAACGAGACAAAACTCATCCTCGAGGGAAAAGCAAGAGTTTAATGGCCTATTGTATATGCTCAGTGAAATCTCGTGACATGTGAACATGGTATATTAATTTGTTAGGTTTAGTTATAATGTTTTGCTTGAGGACGAGCAAAAGATAGGTGTGGGGGTATGATCGGTCGCTGATACTGCATATTTATTATCACATTCTCATATTTATTATTTAATAAACTCTATTTTTAATCCTATTTATTGACTAAATTATATACAAGCCTTGACTAAAGGAGAGGGAAGAGAAACAATCCTAACAGCCCATCAAAATTCTGATTTAATTAAGAATTAATCAAATAAAAAATCAGGACAGAGTAAGGCAAACTAGGGCAAATCAAAAAAGATAAAACCAAATGAAAAATCAGTTAAATCAGATCTCTATAAATCAAGTGGTTAAAGCCGATAATCAATAGAAGAATCATCAAAATCAGAAGATCAAACGATATATCTTTTTGGATAAACAGATGAAACAAAGTGAGGGAAGGAACTGCTCCTAGGATATGGTCATCTGGCCATATCCTGGTCATGGATCCATGGCCAAATGCATAGATCCAGGGGTCTGTTGCAACTATTGGGAGAGTCTCAGCTCTCCCTATCTTCGTATGCTCTTCCCCGTTTAATTTTTGCCTACAAATACTAGGATTTCACAATGTACAAGGATGATCAAGCAGAGATAAATTCTTAGGCCAGTTTTCATACTTTTTAATGTAGGCTTTAATTTTCATTTTATGTAATTTTTATTTCTTTGTAAGGATAAGTTAGACTAAGATTCATGTAAGTAAGAGGGAGAGATTTATGTTGAGAGTGACATCAATGTAACCTCCGCCTTTCTTCCATCATTTCTGTAAGCAATAAAAAGGTAATTTTTTTATGTTCTTCTTTATTTTCATTTTCTTCTTCTTCTTCTTTCTACTCTTCCTCTTTCGGTGTTGATGATAGTCCAAGTGAGTCAAATAGCATCGGTATTGCCTTGTCTTAGCGAGTGCCATCGATAGCTCATGATGATGAATTCTTCCATATGTTTGTATCATTTCATACTTGCTCAAAGAAGTTTTAATGATGTAATATGAATTAAGACTGAGTTAATCTTATTAGTTATGCGCTGATCACCTCCAGATCAAAGTAAACATGCAAAGAATCCAGGTAAGTCATTAACCAAAAAAAGGTAAGTATTTCCTTTAAATTTTCTTTCTTTTCCTTTAACTTTAGTTTAGATCACCTCCATCACTAAATCTCTACTATTTTTCACTTTTTTGTACAAAATCACCATCTCCTTCTATCTAACACTTTTACAATTTAACATAACTTATTTTGTTTTCTTTTCAAGGATTAAAAGAAGAACTTTAGCCATTTTTTTTTGTAACTAAAAAGAGAACTTGCAAAATCCTTCCATCGCTAGTTTCCTCCTTGAGGATCATAACCCGCATAGTCACTTGCTATTGCGGAAGCATTGAGTACCTTACACTACTATTATAAAGTTCTGAAATTCTATATTTTCTGCGTGCAGGTTCTAACTTAATCAATGCATATATAAGAAAACACATATAAGTATATAAAAATAAAATTTCATGAAGATTATGTGTGTAACAAATAACTACCACCCTTTCATGCACATGTTTAAAATATGTTCATTAAGGTATACAAGGCATGGCCGCCCAATCATCCGCCCTTGGGTTGGTAAGGGTTTTCACAAATAAAAGTTTGAAAATAATTGAACATGTTTGAAAACTCTACCAAGTGAGGAATAAATAAGTAGTTTAAAATTATTTTTTAAAAATTAGTTAAAAAACCTTCAAGACATGAAAACAAATCATATATCCCATAAGCATGGCAAGTACACAAAAATTATCACTCAAGATCTATAAGACACAAAAATTATCTCATGAAAGTAAGGTCATAAGTAAACAAAAGTAATATGAGTGCACAAAATCCATGTGAATAGCATATTCATGACATAAATCAATAAGGATCAAAACAAACATCAAAATGAAAAATTTTATAATATTAAACAAGCATCAAGGTATATGTATGTTTTGTCAAAATTAAAAGTATGCATACATATCCCAAATACAAATGAGTTCATAATAAAATTCTACATGAAAGCAAGTGACTCAAGCATATACATGTATATCTATTAGTTTTAGACAAAAATAACATATACATGAAGCTAAACATGTACAAAAATAGAAAAAATAAGAATAAATGAAAGAATCATCAAAACTAGGTTATACATATACATGTAATGAGTACAATGAGCAATGAAGGACAAACACATAATAATCTGATGCATCTCACTACTCGTATAAGTATAGACACTAGTTATAATGAAAACTACATCTAAACAAGTAATCACCACATGAAGAATAAAACAAATATGATCATTAGGCTAAATGCACATATTTTAGAACTAGTATATACATATTAGTTAAACAATATTGAGAACACAAAAATATGAATTCATATAAAAATGGGTGTATCTGAAAGACTATTTATGTATATCATATATCAATAACATTGCATTTAACATAATGAGCATTAAAACCGCAACATGCTAAAAAAAATCATCAATGTAAAAATATGTAAACTAAAATAGGAGTTTAAAGATAGTTACCAAACTATATGAACTATTCTCTAAGTTTCTAAACTATGGTGGTCCTCCCACCAAACATCCTTGATAGCGATACATCAATAGAGTATGTCAATTTAGCCCCACATGCATCCACCACCAAGTTACCAATCCTCTCACATTTTCTGAGAGCCCACACCTACATCAAATACAAGAGGTGGAGATTTTGGTAGCCATATTTTCTTTTTGAGTTGATGAGGGTTAGCAACAATTGAAACCCAAACATTATTATTAAAAAACTCTAAAGAATTTATTTTTTTAAAATAAAATTTTACAAGATGGCCTTTGCGGCCACAATATGTACATGTGTACATTCTAGCATGCAAATGTGGAGTGTGAGCATGGTGTGCATGTGTATACCACGAGGTATGTGCATGAGCAAATGCCTAGATGATGCAAATTCTACTATGCAAATTCTATCATCTGATACCAAATTGATGTGAAACGTATATGCATTGATACACCAAATTGATGTGAAATGTGTACGAGTGTTCAAAAAATCAGTAATAATATTACTAAACTCATGCTTCACTAACAAGTTACGATCATTAGGTATGAAAATAAATTAAACTGGTAATATCAAATAAATGAATTTTAACAATATGTTCCAAATTATAGTTCAGACAATTCTTGTCTCAATAAATCAAACGTTACTCAGATATAAGTGCAATAATCCTACTTGCAATATCAACGATCATCAGAATAAATCAGTTTCTCATATCTCACAATATTAATTGGATTGTAGGAAACAATAATAATAATTGAAACATAAAATTATTCAATGTAACTCCATAAATAAACTGATTGTAGAATTTGAAACTCACCACTGAGATGCTAATGTACCCAGATATTTGGTGCAATTGTTGATTTTGTATGCTAAACTTGTGGTTGATATGGTAGTCATTGTCTTCTTGTGGATCTGGTACTCTTTATGTAGCGTCTGATGATCGCATCTCCATTTTGCATATTTATTGTCACATTTACACATTTATCCTTGATTTTCTTTAATTAAATATTGCTATTTAACTCTCTTTTTATTTATGGTGTATAGTTATTTTAAAAAAAGATAAGAGTAGAATAAGCTTCTCTTTTATCCACTTATCCTATCTAAATTTGGATTTCAAATTAAATCAATTTGAAAGAACAAGGAAGTGAAGGATAGAGAAGGTAAAGGAGACAATCAATTCAAATCAAGTTGCTTAATCTTTAAGACAAAGATAAAAGGAGAAAATTTGAATTTAAACTCAGATTAAGAGATAACTTGTGTTTTAAGTTATATAGAAAAGTAAATTATTTTAAAATCTAGGTTCAAATGAAGTCCCCGATGATATATCTACAAATGGACGAATGAGAAAATGCCACCACTAACTTACTGACATATTTTGAAAACATTTTCGTGGCTTTCTAGTGGAGGTTGGCTTGGCGGTTGGGTGCACCTCTTCCATTGGGACTCTAGTACCCATTTTCCTTATAAATAGTACCCCAGAGGTAGAGCAGAGGGTATCAGAGCTAGTCTAGAGATCATAATTTAGGATTTTTCTTTAGTTTTCTTCTCTGAATTTCTTTTGTAATTTCTAAGATTTATTCCTAGTTCAAGTTTTGTAAAAAGAAGGAGGAGGCTCTTATAATTAAAGGTGATAACATCAATAACAAGAATTTTCTTTCCAATTTTTCTTTATTTACTTGCTTTCTTTTTACCATATTTTCTTTAGTTTTTCACCACGAGTAGCTACTCTTTTTCATGCCTTATTAGTTTCTACCCACCACTACTTTTAGTTTTTGTTAGACTAAACCGATGGAACCATATTATATGCTTAAATCCTAGAAATAGCCAATAATCTTGAAGGCACATGATGATAGTTAAATATATTATTTTTCAATACTTCTCAATGATTTTTCTTATACTATGCTTAGATAGCCTTGATAGTTTAATATTGGTTATTTTTCTTATTATATGCTTGAAAAACTCTAATAATTTAATGTTAGGTCTTAGTTAGTGATTATATTCAAATAGGGTTTCTCTATCTTATATATCTTACTTGAATTGAATGCAACTATAAGGTATAGATTTTATAATTCAAATTGAAGTTTAATCTAGCATAAGTTTAGTAAGTTAGTGGTGGTAGATGTTAGTAAGCCTTGCTCCTTAATATTTTCAAAATCCTAGTTTTTAATCATACTCTATCTTCATCCTTTTTCTACTTCTAACACTTGACATAGAGTTCTTTTTTCTAGAAGAATACTTAACCAATTTAGTATTTTAAGAGATACTGAAAAGCTTCTATCGCATTCTTTTAGTGGATTCGACCTGCTTAGCCCTTGTTACTGCAGATAAATTGCAGAAATTCAAAGTTATATATCAGATAAACACTTTTAAACTTTGTATATTTGTCAGTCATCTGATATTGTTATTTTTTTATTGTTGTCGGAAGATTGGTCTCACGCAAGGTTGCACAAGTCGACATGCTGGCGCAAGGTGCTCGTGAGGCCATCATTGACTGGGCGTGCTCAGTCGTTTACAAGGGTACGCTCGGTTGTTGTCACGGGCGTGGAATAGTGCTGGCCTGGTCGTGACCTGTGCTGGCACTGGGCCATGCTCAGGTAACAGCCTAGAAGTGGTGCCTTGAATGATATTAGGAAAGATAGGTTAACTATTATTTTGTGAGACAGTAAGTGCATGATTGAATTTATCTTTTTTATTGAGTTGTGATAATTTTGAATAAAGTCCTGAGTGAGATTGTCCAATTTGGGGTAAGGGATTCAAGGAATGACATTGGAAAAGGTGGGTTGACCATAAATTTTTGAGACAACAGGTACATGATTGATTTTTCTTTTTCTTTTTAGTTGCGATGCTTTTGTACAAAGTCTGAGTGAGATTGTCAAATTTTGTGATAAAGGATTCAAAGAAGACAATAATTTGGTCAAGTTTAGTGTATGTTTGCCTTTGATATTTCTCAGATTTGATTTTTCAGACTTTTTGAAAAGCAAAAAGTTTTCAAGTTGTTTAATAGTCATGGTGAAAAAAGACAGACAAAACATTATTGAAATAGGTGGAAATTATATTAAATAATGAGAAAAATAAATTGAATTAGGATGCAAATAATAACAGAAAAATAAAATTAAAAATATTATATAAAGGTGCAATAAAAAACATAAGATTAAAAGAAAAGAAATTATGACGGCTAAATTTTTTTTTTAGATTTTATGATTTTTTTCTATCGAAGAAATATGCAAGAAAACAAATATAAAAATATATTAAGATCCTTTGATAATTTAATTAAAATCTAAAAGCACAGTAATCAATTTAGAAAATTTACCGAACTTTAAGTAACAGTGAGTCTAAGGAGACAGCTTGGCGGTGACTGTGGCCGAGAAAGGATTGAACAAAGGCAGATAGAGTTAGCCTCAATGGAACATAAGAGATAATGAGTCTGATTCTATAGCTGCAACAGCGTCGGATATGTGCAAATGAATCAGGTCAAGTTGACGAGAAGGCAGCAGATTGATTGGCTACAAAAGGGATAAATCTAGTTGTAGGTGGATCAGATCTGGGCTTGATATGAGGTAATTATGAGATGATAGAGGCCACAGATGGCAGCATCGACAGGAAAAGGGAGGTGCCAATGGTTGAGTAATAGTTGAAGTCGGAGGTTGACAAAGGCGAGGTGAGGGTCCGTAATCTCAGGTTTGTAGACGAGGACGATGAAGGCATGGTGAGCGAAGTAGCGTCACGATGAGATCTGCTCAGTAGCAAGTCATGGTCAAAGATCTAGGTGATGATGAGATTGGCTGAGAGATGAAAGAGGAAATTAGGGGTGGTGGCTTCAATCGAAGTCAAAGAAGAGGAGTTGAGGAGGTGCTGTTAATGTTGAAGGCATGAGGTGGTGGTCTGATAAGGGCGGCAATGTGTCAGGGATTGTCATTGAGGTCATCCTAGGGTGAGGCAGGAGTTAGCGAGGATGGCTATGGCCGAGAGGGTGGCAGAGTAGAGGTTAAGATTAGTGTTTTCTTGTGATAAAGATAAAACAATGGTTGTTTTCTAGATATGCAAGAACCTCAGAGCTAGGGCTTACTTTTTGGGTTTTGGGTGGCAGGAAAATTTTTTGATTCAGGGTAGAGAAAATGAACGAGATTCTAATGTAAATTGATGTAGAACAAGAGAAAATAAAAAGAGAATATATGAAAAGAAGAGAGAATTTATAAGAGATAGAGAAGAATTTGTAGAGAGAAAAAAAAGGGTAATTAGAGAGAGGAAATCTGATAATATGTATTTCAAAAAATAAATCTCCTCCACAATGAAAACAAAGGGGCATATTTATAAATAGACAATTAATACAAATTAGAAAACTAAACAAAACATGATAATCAGGAAACTCTAGTTACCCAAAACTAAATAATATCTAACAAAATAATAAAGAAATAACATAGTAATTAGTACTTAATTATGATCTCCATCAATTTAACTCTCCAAAAGATATATAATTTGTTTTTCCCAATTAAAAAAAAGGAAAATCTTAATCACTCAAGTAGTTTCTAATTAGTTATGGTTACCTGGTTACAGAAATCATCAAGAAATTAGAATACAAAAAAAATATGTTTTTATTCATTGGAATTATAGGAAAATAGCTAGGTTGTATATATGTTCTGGTCACTATTCATTAAACAGGAGAAACAAAAACTTTGAGGTCCAAGATCCATGAAAAGCATAATTTTTCATTCAAAATAATGCAATCAGTTGCATGATAGGTCATACCATAATGGGACACTATTATTTTCAAGAAATCATAAAAGATGTTAATTGCTCAAGAAAACATATATCGATTTTCTGACACTCATAACAAAGTATTAATGTATCAAATAAATTATATGAAAACTATAATTTTATCAATTATATTTTTTGTATATTATTTCTTTATGAATAAGTACATGGTAGATATCAATTTATATTGTTTTTTTTATTAATTGCAGAAACTCCCAAGCACTATCACGATTTTTTTTTAAAAATCCATGTCCGATTGAAATAAGAAGAGAGAAGAGACCCCTTTATGCTATCAAATTAAAACACTACTCAAACAAACATCATTCTTTTATATAAACGTTATAAAAAGTTTAAGTTGCAAATAAATTTTATGAATGCATTTTGAATTGCATTTCTAATTAAAAAGTTTATATTTGTAAAGAAATAATAAAAAGGTTTATAAAATGAAAGATACATATGTACATATTATTTTTACTAGAAACGTGTAAACTTGCATATCCCTTATGGTATCATCTTTTTCATATTATTTAATATAATATTGATATTTTGATTATTGTAGAGAATCCAAGTTTCCAAAATATAATATTGATAATAAAGTATTATCTATAAAAACATGTTATTGATATGAAAAATTATGGAGTGTTAAAAATTGAAATTTGCAATGGTATATATGCATAGGGTATTCTTGTATATAGAGTCCAATAAATTTGCAATGGTAGAATTTTTTGAACTTAATCACAAAAGTAGACGTTGCGTAAATTTATTTAGAATTTGACCTCCTCCTTGCCTCATATTTGTCATTTTCAGATTTAAGAAGTAACTTTATTTTTTTAATTTTTTAATTTTTTTTATTAAGGCGTATCCAAAATAACTTTATTATTAGAAATAAAATTGGATTATTTTTCTTAAGAAAATAAAAGTTTGTCACTCTATATTCATAATTCCAGTCAAATATAAAACGTAGCATAAATAAGGCTTTCCTTGTAAATTAAATAGGGTCCTATAATAATACCGACTCCAAATTTGGAAAATTTAGTTCCATTAATCCTAATCCTCGTTGCAGTCGGAAAGAGAAACAGAGATTATAAAAGAAGACGATTATCAGATTATAATCACACGCAAGACACAGTTAATCTCTTCTCTCTTTGTGTTTTGAGCTTCATCGCTCCCAATCTCTGCAGCCATGGACATGAGCCTCTACATGCTAGGAAGGCCGGTGACGGAAGAATCACCGGGTATTGCTTACTTCGACTTCAATGTAAGAGCGACGCCTGAAAGTCCTTTCGAGCTTACAAGCTTCAGCCGTGGCCAGGCCAGCTTACTTGAAGACATACAGACGGTTGCCGACATGCTAACCTGTGTCTGGGGGCCTATCAATGATATTGAATCCTTTCAGACCTTGCAGAACACTCTCGTTGCTTTCTGCCATGAGATGATACAAGAACGCAACGGCCTAGGTGTCGTCATATTCTACATATACATCTTCCCGCGTCCTGCCGGAACCTTGCAGCAACAACGGAACATTAACACTAACATCAGAGAGGAGATGATTATGAAGATTTGGATCTGACCGCGGTTGCAAAGCTAGAGAGGGTGGATGCTGCTGCTGGAGTGTTGAATCATGATGACCGCTGCTCCATCTGTTTAGAAGAGTTTAAGGAGATTATGGATGACTTGGACTCGGGCTTGGCTCGAACACCGTGCTCGCACATGTTTCATTATGACTGCGTTGCTCGGTGGCTGAAGAGGAGTCCGACGTGTCCACTGTGTAGATGTGAGATACATTGACATCGATTGATTGATTCAGCGAATTTGTCTACATTGCTAATTCTGTAATTGAAATGTTCATAACTTTCAAGCATTATTGCTATTGTTATCCTGATATTGATGCATTTCAGTACTCTGTCATGCCGTCATCTTCATCTCTTCACTGCAAATTATGTAATCAGAAATCGGAGAATAATATCTTTCAGAGTGATTTATTATATGCACTTGAAATTTGTGCTATTTGTGACTCAGAACGATCAATCAATCACTTGAAATATATTTCAAGCAAGTCCATTAAGTTGGAGATGCACAAAGCGAGCATCGCCTAATGCGGTTGTTGTGAAATTGGTCCCTGGAATTGTCACTTGCTTGGAAAAGCACCAGAATAACTACGCATTGAAAGAAAAGGAAGAATATTAGAAATTTAACTCCCCAAAAGATACATAATTTGTTGTCCCCAATTAAAAAAAAGAAAAATCTAACTCAAACCACACAAGTATTTTCTAATTAGTTGCGGTAACCTCTTTACAGAAATAATCAAAATATTAAAATATGCAAAATTATGTTTTTATTTATTGGATTTATGGGATAATAGCTAGGTTGTATATATGTTTTGGTCGCTGTTCATTAAACTTAACGCAATCAGTTGCATGATAGATCATAGTATCAAACCATAATGGACACTAGAATTTTCAAAAAATCATACAAGTTAATTGTACAAGAAAACATATACCAATTTATTGACACTCATAATGAAGTATTAATATTTCGAACAAATCACATCAAAACTATAATTTTATCATGATATTGATGCATTTCTATAATCTATATTTTTTTTTTTTTGGAGAAAAGTACTTGGTAAATATCAATTTATTGGGTAAATTGCAGAAACCTCCATGGCACTATCATTCGTAAAAAAACTCCATATACCGTTGAAATGAGCAGAGCACCCCTTTGTACTGTCAAATTCATCAAGAAAACACCCCTCAAACAAGCATCATTCTATTATATAAACCTTATGAAAAGTTTAAGTAGCAAACAAATTTTAAGCATGCATTTTGTATTGCATTTCTAATTAAAAAATTTATATTTGTAAAGAAATAATAAAAAGTTTTATAAAACGAAAGATACATATGTAGATATCATTTTTCTTAGAACTTGTAAAGTTTCATATCCCTTGTCACATTCATCTTTAACATATTATTTAATAAATTATTGACATTTTGATTATAGTAGAGAATACGTGTTTTCAAAATATAGTGTTGATAATAAAGTATTATCTATAAAGATATGTTATTCATATGAAAAATTATGGAGTATTGAAAATTCAAATTTGCAATGGTATATATGCATTAGCATTCTTGTCATATTCAACAGAATTGTGACAGTAGGGTGTACCTACAAACTCTTTGGAATAAAAAAGGGTTTACAAGCAATTAAAGACTTTTCAGGAATAAATAAGGGGAAAAGAAAAACGAAGTTTTGGAGGTTACATGCACCACAAAACAAAAAAAAAAAAAAAAAACACCTTTGTGCAGTTGCTCAAAAATAAGAATTCTTATCCATTTGAGCAGATATCTTTGCCTAATCTATTTCCAATTGAACAGAGTCCTGTTTTGTTTCGGATTCCGACTGTTTATACCAAGCGGGACCAAATTTGGAATTTTTTCCGCCTCAAATTAATAGCATTAGTCCCAAATTGGAAACTTAAGGTCCTGTCCTAATCTTAATTCTCGTTGTGTACTCAAGAAACCGAGCGAACAGAAGTTGTACAAGGCGTAGGGTCTAAATTATAACGAGACCATCTCAGTTGTCATTCTATTATTCAAAGCTCTAATCACTAAATTTCTCCCTAAGTTTCTTCCTCTCTCTGGTCACCTTGGTTCTGTTTCCTTCCAAGATCTCCTCTGCTCCCTCAAGCAACGGCCGCGGTGTTGTGTCTTCTGGAGGAGCCAAACACTCCAATCACCGAGATGAGAGTTCTAACGCCGAAATAATAACCAAACAATTAGCAAAACACAAAGCAAAAGAGAGAACTCGAGATTTAACGAGGTTCGACAACTTACCTACGTACTTGGGACAGAAGAGAGAAGATCTTTATTCAATCAACAGACAAAGGTTACAAGGTGCTCCAAAGATCCAAATTAGAGACACTACACAATTTTGCCGTAAAATTTCCTCAAACAAACTAGCCCTAAAACTCTCAAATACAAATCACCACTCATAGGTAACAATTGAG
This sequence comes from Agave tequilana, assembly GCA_038442645.1. Lineage (NCBI taxonomy): Eukaryota > Viridiplantae > Streptophyta > Magnoliopsida > Asparagales > Asparagaceae > Agave > Agave tequilana. The sequence continues at coordinate 1,268,271 of JAVJIF010029684.1, read as the reverse complement.
GTGCAGAAACCCTCCTTATAAAGTTAGAGGAACAACTTATAGAAGGAAACACAAATTCGAATCAATCCTGCTTCAAAATAGAAACGTGAAACTAACTCAAAAAGTCAGAAACAAACTTGCGATCGATCGGGCGAACGACCGGTTCCATGTAGGGGTTGACTGTCAGTCGACCGCTTGCTTAAATTGTTCTGTGCCGCATTAGGTCGATCGACTGGGCGACTGTGATCTCCATGTTTCAAGTTTTCTGGCCATTCAACCGAGCGGTCTACCGTCTATTCTTCTGTCCAATGTGCACGTTGTGCACTTGCAGCCGACCGGACAGTTAACCGCCCTGCTTCTTTTTTTGCTATTTCCAATGCGTTTTTGTTAAAAAAAGATCTATCTCCTAGATTTTAGACATTGTCCCTCAACTCTCCACTTTGATGAAGATTTCTCAAATCTGGGTCAAATTCCTTGAAGTGCTAACCTCAGCCCAGCAATTGGTTGCCTATTACATCTGCCTACGTATCCCCTGCCGAAGAGATCAAGTGACGCGTAGCTTATCCAAGCGAGCTTTGAAAAGCTCTATCGTCAACTGAAATCAAATTGGCAGCAACGAACCTGTAATATCCCTAATCTAAAATACTATATTTCTAAAGTATTTATTTTATTTTACTGGTTATATTACTATTATTTATTAACTCGGGTTACATTACAAATTATTTTAAGATAATAAATGGTATTTTGACCTTATAATTATATTTAACATTATTAAGTATTATCATTTTCATTACTAGATAGAATGTTTTCCATTACTATGTTACTAGCTATTATTGTTAATATTAATATTGTATTGTTTTAGTTATTAGTATTAATGGTAGTATTTTTACCAAGTATTATTAGATAAGATTTTTAATGTTAATACTTTTATTATTATTACTGTTGTGGTTATTATTATTGTAATTAATATTGTTAATTATTATTGTGATATTGTTAATCACTATTAGTAGTGTTATTACTTTAATCCAAGCCCAATAAGCTCAAGCTCATTCTCCTTTTCATTTCATTTTATTTTCTTTTTTATTCTAAGCCCACATGAGCCAAGCCCACTTCTTATTTTCATTCGTTTTCTTCTCCTTTTCATATTTTTTTAAGCCCAAAAACTAAGCTCACAAGCCAACTATCTATTTTTTTTATTCTTCATATCACTTAATTCTTTTAACTAAAGCCCAATAATCTATAATCCATTACCATTAAAATTCTTACCCATTAACCCAAAACCCAATCCTAATCCTAATTAAATCCTATCTTTTCATAAATATTAACTAATCCTAATCCTAATCCTAATCTTAACTATTAAATCAAGCAATTCAAACCCAATTGAAATTCTGATTTCTTTATCCCTAATAAACTATATAAAGACCCTAAACTTCATCTCTTTTCTACCTCCAAAAGAAAATCATGACCTAACTTTCCCCATTCCTTTCTTTCTCTTCTACTTCAAGAGAAAACCCTAATCTCAACTCTCCCAACTTTCTCTTTTACCTTAAGAGAAATCTAAATCCCAAATCTCCCAACTTCCATCTTTCCTTTCTCCTCAAGCAGATCGTGAACGAAAAGGGGTTTCGAGTCAAGGATTAAGGAGCATGTAAGGAGGCATAACTCAAATTTACTGGAGCTTTATGATTTCAGTTCTTTGGATTTGCGATCGAGTTCAGGTGAGTGTCACTTCTTTGTTTAATTTTGTGAGTGTCACTTCTTTGTTTAATTTTATTAAATTTTATTATGAGTGTTTCACTTCTTTATTTAGTATTATTTAATTTTATTGTGAGTGTTCGTTCATGAGACATCCATGATTTGTCCACTTTATTCATGTAGTTAATATTTGCTTGTATTAGCATCATTTCATGTGTTGGTAGATCACTGTTGTTGGCTTAGGCCTAGTATTGATATACCTTAGACCAGACTTGACCTTGTAACTGATTTAGTGGTGATAAATCATAGAATATAATTATATTGAACTTGAGGTTGAATGATTGATGATTGAGGACTAGAGATTCATATTTTATCTGTGGTATTTTTCGGATAAACTGTTGGTGACTATTCCGATTAGAACTCTTTTGGCTATTAAGAACATGTTAGACAAGATGTTAGTTTACTGATAGACTGTTTTACCGATGCATAGATATGTGTGAATATGATATCCTTGACTCTAGTGTATACGATAAGACTGACTTCTGGACTGTTAGGAGTTATAATTTTTGGATTATCGCATTGGTGAGTTTGACTGATATAGTGATAACTTTATCGATGTTGACCACTAGATGTAGATGTGATCTAGATTCTACGTTGATCGAGGATGTACACTTTTAATTATGATCTTGATTAATTTGGATATCGATGATTGATTAATTAGGAGGTTCTTATTTAAGAGATGAGATCTTGGACCTGTCAAATAGACTCAATTAGCTTGGAGTTGACTTGAGGGTTGAGAAATAGATGTTGATTGGGTTAACCTGACCATGTGAATTTTAGAGAGATATATATACTTGATATTTTATTTGATTTTGAGATCCTGTGATTGACCTTGATAGAGTGAGAGTGTGTGATAATCTAGATCAAATTAAAATATGAGAATTTGATTAGATGTATCAGAACTTGTATTTATTTCAGTTATTGAGGTTCAGATAAATCGGTGACTGTATTACATGTTCAGAGTTTTATGACAGCTATTGATCGATCTGATTTATTGAAGACTTAAAGGATGGATATATCGATGACTTTGAGGATATGAGTTGATTATATACATTTCCCAAATTATTCTAGACATGACAGTAGGTCATTACTCATCCTGAATATCTTGATTTACATGGGAAACTTGATTGTTTATACATGATATCTACCAGATACTATTGTCCATGTTACTTAATTGCTGGGAAAGTATTGTTACACGGTAAAAACACTTTCATGTTATACTTGTTACATATTCCTGTTATACCGGTATCCTGTTCATTGATATTATATATTCCTATTATACCGGTATCTTGATTACATGTTGATATTGTTACCGTGACTACCACCGAGTTATCCTAGTGATTTAAGTAACATGCACATTAAATAATCTTGATAAACTAATAACATGCTATCAAACAACTTACACTGGGATTGGGGAGATTGATGAAGGAGACTGCATCTGTATTTTGGGTGAACCTAGGATTTAGGTTGTGCAGTCAAAAGAGGGTTCCACTACAGGGTTCCCGTGGGGTGACTGGCACCCTGTCCTGTTCCTGTTATACATGTTATACATGTACCTGTTCTTGTTTACATGTTCCTGACTAACTTGCGGTAGGTCTTGGTTCAGCGCCAGAAGTCTGGGCCATGGTCCTGGGTATGCATGGGACCCACCTAAAGCATGGACAATGTCTCCAACCAATCAGTTTCAATAACTAAGGACCTCAATTAGCATGTGTGGTAGGCGTAGTATGGGGTACGTCTATTACATGTGGCAATTAGTGTTTGCTGACATAATTAATAATGATAAACTGTTAATGTATTGTGATTAACCGTGATCACCCGACTGTATATATATGTATAAACTATGATAGATATAGGATTGTACACCAGACTAGTGACATGTGTTGGTTATATCTTCAGGTATCAGTTACTTGTTCACAGTTGTGATAGTTGGCTTTTATCTTCATTCATGTTATGCAGTTATCTGTTTATCATGTTATTTAGTTATCTTCTGTCTGTAGTTTATCTGGTTATTATTCTGTGCACATTTGTTATATGCACGAGCTCTCCCCTTTACACACACACTCACCAGGTCGCTTTCTGACTACCCTAGATTTACACGTCCAGATATTGGACACTTCGTTTCTGTTGTGTAGGTGTTCGAGGAGATTGTACGCTTCGCGAAGAGCTGGAGCTTCTCCCTATTCGATTCCAATATTCTTATCTTTCTTGTCTTCATATTATTTCCTGATTCTCGTTATATCAGATTCATTTGTTATTCCAGTTCTTTATTCATATGATTTCATGCGTAGAATGCTTATATGTATTATTGCAGTGGTCGACTCATTATAGTATAAATTTATAGCTTGTTTCGGGTTACTCAAGGCTTAGCGCGTATACGTGAGATATTTTCCTTGCGTATATGCGTCGTCGACTCGTGTCACGTCTCCGCTTCAGCGTATTTTAGGAAGCGGGGCGTGACAGGGTTTTCTACCTGTGGGTTATGGGTCATATTTGAGCTTTAGTTAAAATAATTAAGTGATATGGAGAATAAGAAAAATAGATAGTGGGCTTGTGGGCTTAGTTTTTGGGCTTAAAGAAAAATAGGAAAAGGAGAAGAAAACGAATGAAAATAAGAAGCGGGCTTCGCTCATGTGGGCTTAGAATAAAAAAGAAAATAAAATAAAATGAAAAGGAGAATGGGCTTTAGCTTATTGGGCTTGGATGAAAATAATAACACTACTAATAGTGATTAACAATATCACAATAATAATTAACAATATTAATTACAATAATAATAATCACAACAGTAATAATAATAAAAGTATTAACATTAAAAATCTTATCTAATAATACTTGGTAAAAATACTACCATTAATACTAATAACTAAAACAATACACTATCAATATTAACAATAATAGCTAGTAACATAGTAATGGAAAACATTCTATCTAGTAATTAAAATGATAATACTTAATAATGTTAAATATAATTATAAGGCCAAAATACCATTTATTATCTTAAAATAATTTGTAATATAACTCGAGTTAATAAATAATAGTAATATCACCAGTAAAATAAAATAAATACTTTAGAAATATAGTATTTTAGATTAGGGATATTATAGAACCCAACTTCCTGGGTCATATAAATCTCCTCATCATGATCATCATGGGAAAAAACAATCTTTAACTTGAGCTGATCTAGCACATCAAATCGAGATTCATACTTCTTCACTCACTTCCATGGAATCTTCTTGATTCTTATTGCTGCAAATAATTCGACATCTTCTTCAACATATTTAGTATCCAAACCGGCTACATGATTTTCACCCGGTGACGCATCCGATGAATTCTCAACTAATACTAAACCAACTGAAAATGGTGGAGTAGCATCAACCTCTACCCGTTGTGATACATGTTTGGTCTTGATCATTTCCATCTACTGGGAGACGGTAATTTCAGTTGGAGTAGCATCAACCTCTACCCGTTGTGATACATGTTTGGTCTTGATCATTTCCATCTACTAGGAGACGGTAGATTTCAACATAAAACCTCATTAAATGTGCTATATCTATTCAATAGGATCTTTTTGTTTTTAGAGTTCCATAACTTGTAGCCCTTTAAATTTCTTTTGACACCTAAAGGCACTTTTTTTTTGTTCTCGGATTCAACTTATTAGCTTTTTTTCCCAAAGTAGGTTAGACATTCAAATGCCCGTAGAAAACTATAATCTTGAGCAGCTCCACGTCACGCCAAATATCCAACTGAGTTTTACATCTTATCACAGACAAGAGTAATTTATTCATAAGGTGGCTAGCATACACCAAATCCTCAGCCCAAAATGATTGTCTATTGATACATTATACAACAAGTGATGACCATTCTCTAGCGAGACACAATTTAACTTTTTTCATCCCAATCTGTTTTCAAACTGTAAAGTGAATACTAATACCATTTTCCAAATTGCAAGAATTGATCCTTGTTCTCTCCAACATGATCAAATTAGAGCACCTTGATCTTTCTATCAGTCTGTTTCCCTATCAAATTCTTTCACTTCACGAACAAATTTAGGACTTTAAATCTTTGTCTCATAAGGTATGCCCAAAATGCCTAAAACAATCATAAATAAAAGAGACAAAGTACTAACAAGACAAAGTACCGATTGCCTCCAAACGATGCAGTCTTGGTAGGATCCAAACGTCAATGTGAACACAATCAAAAAGAACTCCAGCTTGGTGAGTTGCGGTGTCGAACTTCACCTTTGTCTCTTTGTCTAGAACACAACATTTGCCAAAATTCAAATTGTAGGTAGTTGCATATTCTAATAGTCCTTTCTTTGTCAAAACTTGAAAAGAATCCATGGCAATATATCTGAGCCTTATATGTCATAACCTGGTAGAATCGCCATGCAAGCATTCTGAAGCAGCCAAATTTCTAGTAACTGTACTACCCTTCAGGGGTACAAGTTGTTGCATCGAATGCCCTTTAGAACAACCAATGAGCAATTAGACATCTTGAGAATGCATTCTCCAAGTATCCCTCTCAGGTCTTGCGCCTCCAAAGCTCCAACTGAGATAATGTTCTTCTTCAACTGAGGAACGTATCTCACCTCTTGCAACTCACCATCCCATCGAAGTTCTTGTTATGAACTGTACCTTAATATGGCATGTGTGTCCATTTCCAAATGACACCAAGTCTCCACTAGTTTTTCAAAATTAGCAAATAACTCTCGCTTTGGACAAACATTATAGGTAGAACGCGTATCTAAAATCCATTCGGACACTTTTGAGTAGCAAACTTAAAGAGTGTATAGAGAAAATACTGAAGAGTCAAAATCAATATCATCATCCGCCTTTGCGATGTTTGCCTCTAATTTTGGTCCCTTCTTATTGAGCCATAGATAATCAATTTTTCAATGTCTTTCTTCTTTGCAGAAAGCAAAATAATTCTTTTTCAATTCACGATTACTGGGACTTACTAACATCTCTCGGTGCCCTTTTGATGATTAGAGCCAAATTCTCTTACAGTCACTGTCTCTGCTATTGTCTTACTAAAAGAAGATACCTTGTTCTACCTCCTTACCTAATGATTCACAAGAGCAGTCGACACATGATTGTAGCTAAGTGAAAACTTATCATTGATCAAAGTTAAAACGAAGGTTTCATACTCTTTATTCGAAAGAGAGCTCAATAGAATCAACGACTTATCCTTGTCCTTAATCACCTCATCCATGTTATTTAGGTCTGCAAGAAATTTTGTGTAGTTGTTCATGTGCTCGCCTTATGGAGATTCTATTCTTTAACTAGAAGCGATAAAGTCTCATCTTCAAATTCAAGCGATTATCGATGCTCTTTGTCAGATACTTATTCTCAAGGATCTACAAAATTTTCTTTGCAGATGTCCTATCATTACATGACATTTGATGTCTTATGTCAAATAAAATCTAATGAAGCCACATGCTATCGGATTTATCTTGTCCCAAACCCTCTCTAAGTCTCTTTTAGTTTCTCATGCAAAAAAAAGTATCTTTCAAATTATGCATGTTTAACGCATCCATCACCTCTCATCTCCACATACCGGAGTTGTCCGTGCCATCAGACTTCACAACATCGATCTTTGATTGGTGTATGCTCATGATCTTTATCGTGGATAAATTAATCTTGGCCATCTCCTCCAAAAAAATACCAAATAAAATGTGAAAAACTAACAGAAAAGTAGATCCAAACTAGATAAAGATTGAGCATTTACTCAAAGTGAAATCCTAGACGAGTTTTTAAATGATCTACTCCACTCAAATCAATCCCAACGAATAGAACCAATGATGTTCTGAGATTGATACATGATCCCATGAATAGTCCAATGCCACTCCTTCGATATTGACACACGATCTCTATCGAACAGATCATGATGCTCTTGAGATCGACACATGATTCCTAGCCGAACTTGGGATGCTCTGATAGCACTTGTTGGCCTTCCGGAGAAGCTAAACGCTCTAATCACCAAGATTAGAGTTCCAACACTGAGTTAATCACCAAACAATTAGCACCAATATAAATAAAAAAGAGAACACAAGATTTAACGAGGTTCGACAACTTGCTTACATTCTTGGGGCAGAATTAGAGACATTTCACAATTTTACTAGAGAATTTCCTTAAACAAACTAACTCTAAAACTCCTAAGTACAAATCTCCTGTCACGGGTAACAATTAGGGTGTAGAGGCCCTCCTTATATAGACAAATGAAGAACCATTAAAAGGAAACCAAAATTCGGATCAAAATCCGCTTTAATATAGAAACCTGAAACCAATTATGAGCATTATTTTATGTTATTTTTATACTGTCATTTGTCTATTTTATGTATCAAAATAATGCTACTCGAGTATTTATTCGTCTATTTGCAGTACATATGCCAAATTGACAAGAAAGGAGAAAACGCAAGTGAAATGGACTGATTTCGCATAAAATGGAGATCGAATGGTATTTTTCAAACAAGTTGTGATTTTTTGACCATTACTTCTTTTATCAGATCCCAAACGAGGTCATTCAAAATGTCTATGAAAAGAGAATTCGAAAATCTACAACTTTCATGTTCATTTCTCTTGTTGATTCATACATTTGACTTGCCGTGTCGATCATTTAAAAAATCTCTCCGAGCGGGAAATGAATTACCTTGTAATAAATTTTTACTGAGGATTTCTTTTGTAAAATTCCTTATAAAGAGGAGATGCATCAGTATTTTCATTGGCAGCCTGGGACTTGATTTCAAAACATGGAGATGTGATTAACTCAGTAGGGATTTGATTTAGCTTGGGATTTGATTTCTAAATAGAATGTTGGGATTTGAATTCCAAAAAATGAAGTCCGGATTTGGATGAAGTTAGGATTTGATTTCAAAAAGATGCAGCTTGGGATTTGAATTCCAAATAAATGCACTTGGAATATTATTCAATTGAAGTTGGGATTTTATTTGCAGTTGGGTTCGGATTCTGTAGAGGAGCTTCGGTTGTGGCTATAAAATGGACTCGATAGCAGCACGAAAGGAAGCTAGGAGGAGCAGATTAGGAAGAGAATTAATTAGGGTGTTTTGTTTAGAAGAGTGATGTGCTTGTTAGATTAAAAGGCGGCTTTGGGTGTTGAGTTGCGATTTTGAGAGTTGAGAGTAATGAGAGTGTCACACGCCGCTTTCCAAAATACGTAAAATCGGAGTCACGACGAGAGTTGGCGACATATATATGCTAGGAGAATACCTCACGCACATACGTCAAGCCTAAAGTAACTTGAACAAGATAAAAAAATCTACTAAGATAATTCAATATCACTATAATATGACATATAAATATTTAGCACCATGATAGCAGATGAATAAAGCAAAGAAATTGCAACTAGATACAATATGAATAGAATCAGAAAATAACGTGAATAAAAGAGCAAGAATATCTAAAATCAAGAAAAGAAAGACTCCAACTCCTTAAATACCTGTGATCCTCTCCCAATACCTGATCAGTAATAAATAGTCACATATCTGGATATGCAAATTCATGGAGTCAGAACTCCTAGTGAATGTGAAAATAAACTGAAAAGTGCATCTGCATATAACATGTGAGCAGATAAAGAAAATGTATATAATGGAATAAGAAATGACATGAATAAAGTAAATAAACAGTAATGTAGATAGCACACAGTAGAGTATGCGTCCAGTCAGGTATCCAATCAGGTGTCTATCACAGTCTATATATAAGATGGGTAGGGTCAATCAGTACAAGAGTCAGAAGTTCAATCAGTCAGGTGTATCATCGGGTGTCTAACATACATACACAGACAAAGACAATCAGTTACAGTACATTATTATTTAATATGTCAGGGAACGCCAATTGCCACATGTAATAGACACATCCATACTACGCCTACTACATGTGTCAATCAGGGTCCTAAGTTATTAAAACTGATGAATTGAAGACATTGTTCATAATTAGGTGGGTTCCGTACATACCAGGAATCACGGCCCAATCACCTGGTGCTGAACTAGGTCCTACCGCTAGGTAGTCAATAAAAAGAATAATATATCAATAACAATAACAATATGAACAATACAAGATATCAGTCATCCCCTGAAATCTTACAGTGGAATCGTGTCTCGGTTGCGCAACATGTATCCTAGGTCCACCCAAAATACAAACATTATCTCCTCCATCTATTTTCTCAATCCCAGTGTAAGTTGTCTATTTACGTTATTATTTAAATCAATCAATATCCATATTATTTCGATTACTAGAACTATACGGTGACAGTTATAATATCAATGATGTAGCAGTAACAATGTGGACAATATTACCATGTAAATGTTAGAACAATACATGTGTTGCAGTCTGACAATATTTTTTCAGTAATTTTTAATAACATGAATACAATAACAAGCCCAGATACTGCTCAATAGACAGTCCCATCTAGAACTGATCAATATCTCATCCATTTGCACTAGGATACAATAGCAACTGATCCATCTAATTATAGTCTCAATACAATCATCGTGGACATCAAGTATCAATCCATATCAAAGTAATCTGGTACAGTAAAACACCATCTCAATAAATCAGTAATCAGTTATCTCGCCCTATCAATCTTCTCTGATTCTCAAGACATCGATATATCCAAATCTCAATAACTGAAAAATTACATGTTCTGATACATCTAATCAAATCCTCACATTCCAATTCGATCAAGATCATCACACACACTCACTCCATCAAGGTCAATCACAGGATCCCAAAACTCAAGTAACATATCAAGTATATATATCTAAAAATTCACTCGGCCAGGTCGACTCAATCAACGTCAATTCCTCAAGTAATTTGGAATTTAAAATGTCTCTACGTCTGATAATCAACATTAACAAGACATCAACACTCAAAGAGTATAATCAGGGGTAATACCAGGAAATACTCACAACTATAAATTCAACTAAATCAATTACATCAGAATACCAATCAAGATTCAATAAAAAGTGTAAATCACATATCAACTCTAACTCTGAATAAGTCCATGTACCGATCCAAGCACCAAGAATTCTAATCCTTTAATAAAGTAAGATCATAACTAAACTATCCTTAATATCCAAATAAATTCTTGACTGAATTATCACCGAATAAGGAATATCAAGTCTGATTATTATTCAGATAAAATATAGATTTTAAACCACAATCATGAACCAATCCAACACAAGATCAATCTAGCATACAGTCCAAGTTTCTTTACAACTAGTCCGAGTCCGATACGGTAATCATCTGTACGCTAAATGATATAAGTCTAATAACTCAATGTCAAAATACAAGGTCCATATTGTCACGCCCCGCTTCCCGAAATATGTAGAAACGGAGTCACGACGAGAGTCGGCGACGTATATACGTGAGGAAAATACCCCACGTATACACACTAAGCCTAAATTAACCTGAATAAACTATAAATCAGAACTATAATAATCAACTATCACTACAATAATACATATAAGACTACACATGATAGCAGATGAATAACGGAAAGAAAATGGCAACTGAATGCGATAAAGGGAGAATCAGGAAATAACAAGAATATAAGAGAGATGAGAATACCAGAATCAGAGAGAGACTCAAGCTCCTCGCAATATGTATGATCTCATCGAACACCTGCACAACAGAAACAAACGTCCAATATCTGGACGTGCAAATCTAGGGCCGTCAGAAAGTGACCTGGTGAGTGTGTGTGTGTGTAAAGAGGAGAACTCGTGCATATAAACAATGTGCATAAAATAATAACAAGATAAACTGCAGTCATAGGATAACCAAATAACATGATAAATAAACAACTGAATAACAATAACATGAATAAGTGTACAGATAAAAGATAAGTAAAATAACTGTAAACAACTACTGACGTCATGATGTGTAACCTAACATATGTCACTAGGCTGGTATCCAACTCTGGTCATAAATCTGGTCCTAGTTACAATCATATGTCTATCATAGTATACATATACATAGTCAAGTGATTATAGTCAGTCACAATACATTATAACAGTCCATTATCATCTATTATGTCAGCGAACACCAATTGCCACATGCAGTAGACGCATCCCATACTACGCCTACCACACGTGTCAATCAACGTCTTAAGTTATTGAAATTAATAGAAGAGACATTGTCTATGATTAAGGTGGGTCCCGTACATACCGGGGACTACGGCCTCAGTTTCCTGGCGCTGAACCAGACCGTACCGCTAGGTACTCAGTAATAGTAACAGTAACAGTAATCTCACTGTGAAAACAGTGGAACAGTAACAGTACAGATGGGATGTCAGTCATCCCCCAAGAACCCTGCAGTGGAACCCTCAGTCGGCTGCGCAACCTGTATCCTAGGTCCACCCAAAATACAGACGCTGTCTCCTCCATCAATTTCCCCAATTACGGTGTAAGTTATTCAATTACTTTATTATTGATTTCAGTAAAAACAATCAATACTCATGTTACCTATAACACTGGGACAATGCAGTGACAGTAACGATAACATTACAGTAACAGTCAGTAATCGTATACACGGTGAACAATATCAGTAACAGTGAACAGTAATAGTAACCGTGTATACGATGAACAATAGGACTGTACAGGGTGTTACGGTCAAACAAACTTTTCCCAGTAATTTTCAGTAACATGAATAATACAGTAACAGTCTAGACACCTCTAGTCAATATATACAATCTAATATTAGACTGATCAAGACCACACCCACTGATATAATGTCTATAACTAATCTGTCAACTCATAATCTCAAAAGCTATCCTCATGATTCTTAAACATCAAACTTTATTACGGTAATCTGGTACAGTAATCACAAGTCCCATAAATTAATAATTAATTCTCTCATCCTAACGATCAACTCTGATCCTCAAGTCATCGATATATCCAGGTCTCAATAACTGAAATACTACATGTGTTGATACATCTAATCAAATTCTCATATTCCAATTCGATCAAGATTATCTCACACTCTCACTCTATCAAGGTCAATCATCAGATCCCAAAGTCGAGTAACATATCCGATATATATCTAAGATCTATCAGGTCAGGTCAATTCAATCCTTACCTACTCCTCAAAATCAGATCCATCCACCTATAGCCAAGACCATAACTAAGGGTAAAGTCCTCAATCCATAGAAATCTATCTGCAGCAGTCAGACTAGAGTTAGTCGACTAGGGTAGGAGCAAGTCGACTAGGGTAGTAGGTTAATCGACTAACAAATAGGATAAGTCGACTATACAAGGAGTAAGTCGACTAATAGGAGAGATAAGTTGACTAATAAAAGGTGTAAGTCGACTATTGGAAAGCGCAAGTCGACTATTGGAAAGCGCAAGTCGACTGATATACCTGTGTGTGCATGATCAAGGCTCTAAATAATTTCCTACAAATACCCAAAAGTGGTGGACATAACACTCGTTATCCTCAAGATATGTCACCAAACAATACGACTGGGAATCACTTCACATAGTATAATTCCCAACCTCTTTCAATGATCCATCAACCTCAAAATCAACATGTATATTCATTTTAGAACTTATCACAGCTATATCAATAATAAGGTCAAGTCCGGTCACAGTATATCAATACTAGGCCTTAGCCAACAATAGCGATCTACCAACACAGAAAATGGTCCTGATACAACCTCCTATGAACTAGGTAATTAAAGTGAGCAATCATGGGTGTCTCATGAAGTGATACAGTACTTCAAACAGGTAAAATATAATATAAGGACTCATGAAATAATACGAATAAAACACAATAACGGTAAAGAAGAAAATGATAAAAGAACAAACACTCACATGAAATGAAGCGATTTCAGAACCGAATTGGCATCTGGTCTTCACTGCATGAACCTGTACTGATATACGGATCATCCCATGGTCGGTCTTCGAATCACCGTTGTATCGGGTCCATAATGGGTACGAATCTGAATCGGGTCCGGGTCTACTGCAACTGGTCCGGATCTCACCAAACGGATCTAAAATACTGTAGCACGCAACCAACACATACAAATAATTATAAATATATACTAAACACTCTCCTGAGCACACCGACACATACGTGTACAACCACGTACATATACGTACACAAGCATACGCAACAATACATACATACATATATATATATATATATATATATATTATATACTTACATATATACTAATGCATAATTACACATATACCTATACATATTATATTACATAGTTATAAGGTACCCACATAATAGTATATATACACACTATCAATCACATTAATTCACACACACACACACACTAAAATAACAGAGAAGGAGAGAGAGAGAGAGGCAATCACAGCAAGGGCATGACCTGGAGGCGTAGCGGGGAGGAGTAGGCCACGGCAATGAAGTCAGAACCCCGGCGGATCTCACGGACAACTCCGGTTGCTCGATGAAGGAGATCGGAGTGCCGGGGACTCATGGAACTCGTTGGAGAAGGAGATAAGGGCTGCCAAAGAACACCGCGGAGCTCGCTGAGAGCGGGGCGCTAGGTGTTGCCGCTGGATCTGCTGGTCTGCTGGGCTCGAGGGTCCTTCTGTGGGTGCGGCCAGGCCATAGGCACAGTGTGCGTGGTTGTGGGTGTGCTAGGCTTGGCTCGGCTGCAGTTGGAAGGAGATCTCGCACTCGTCAGGCTGTGGGAGGCGGCGGCTGCACAAGGGGAGGATGGGGCGCTGGCCTGGCCGTGGGGATGATTGAGATTTTTCCTGCACACAAAATATAGAATTTTAAATTTAGAAATAAAGATGTGCAAGGTGCTCAATACTATCCGCTGTAGCAATGGCTATGCGGGTCGTGATCCTCAGGGAGGGACTAGCGATGGAACCTTGTTTAGCAAGTTCTCTAAAAAATTCTTCTTTTAGTTATTAAAAGGAAAATAAGAAAATAGTAGTTAAAGTTAGGTTAGGAAGAAAGCGGTAGATTAAGAAGATGGAGAAATAGAAGCGATATTTACAATGAGTTGGAAAGAAAGAGTTGGAAGATGAAGTGTTGGTGATTTAATCTACAAAAATAAAAGAAAAGAAAGAAAATTAAAGAAATACTTACCTTAGTTTGGTTGATGAATTACCTAGAAACCTTGCATGTTCTACCTTGCTTCGGAGGCGTTCAACGCATAAGTCATAGGATCGAGCTCAGTCCCCGTTCACATTATATCATCAAGCTGGGAAAGAATGAAGTGATATGGATCTTGACGAGGAGAACATCTCCATGAAGTATCGTTAGCACTCACAAAGACTTTGTTATACTTGTTGATTGGCAGTGAAAAGTGCATTTTTATCATTATATTTACCATCACATTTTCATACTTATTCCTATAATTCTGCACATTTATTAATATTTTATGATTTATTGTGTGCAGGCCTCGAAATATTAAAATAAAGAAATAAAGCCTAAAAAGAAGCCCAAAAGCCCATATTCAAGCCCAATGTAAAAGTTGCAAATATCAATTGCCAAAATTGCAAATACACAAGGGCCAAAGTTGCAAATACAAAGAAGAGGGAAGGATAGACTTCTATTCAACCCTAAACACTTGCAGAATGAGGATAAAAGCCAAAGAAGAGAGTGCAAAGATAAGGAAATTCGTTTAAAAAGATATTGGAAGATTTGAGATCTATATAACTTGCTTCCCAAGTTATATCGAAATCCCAAGATAAAGAGCCAGGATCAAGCTTCTAGAAGCAAACGCCCAGATGGACGGACCAGGAGAGGCCACGCGCCAAAGCGCGTGGCCAACCGAAACCACATGGCCGCGGAAACGCGGCCCAACGCGGCAATCTGGCTAAGCCAGGGCAACAGCTTTCGTGCACGAGTTTATCCGGGACTCTGCCTCCTTCTGCACCTATAAATACCTCTGCAGATGCAACAGAAAGGGCGTACAGCGAAATACAGGGCCAAAAGCTAGGGTTTTTAGGCTTTCTTCTAGTTTAGGTTTTCTTTTCTCTTTTGTAATTTTTATTTTTCCTTTTTGTAACTGAGAGGAGATGATGTTTTCATGGAGAAAGGAGATCTACTTGTACTGAGGGTAACAATCGGTGTAAGTTTTGCTCTTCTTCTATTGTTAAATAAATCGAATCGAGGTTCGTTTTTAGTTCTATTATTTTATGTTCTTTTATTCCTGTTTAATCTTGTGTTTCTTTTGTTCTTGTTTTCTTCTATTTTCTCTCTAATGTCTTGTGAACCATGAGACCCAATTGCGTTGAGACTGCCTAGCCGAAGAAGAGCCCTTGATGGCCTATGGAGATGAACAATCCTTCGTGAGTTTGTCTTTTATTTTCGTAGTGTAGATCAAGGAGGTGGACGATCCTATACGCCATACTTGTACGCCTTCCAAGACAAGGTAAGTCATCGCACGGATCAAAGGTAAGCAGACTGAAGAGATATGTATGTATAGTTTTCTTTCTTTCTTTCTAATTCTAGTTTAGATCTCCATCTCTCTCAAATTTACTTTTCACCTTCTCATTGTAAATATCATATACCATTGTAAATAATAAAAGAAAATAATTTTTAGAGAATCTTACTTAAACGCTTCCATCGCTAGTCCCTCCCTGAGGATCACGACCCGCATAGCCTTTGCTACAGCGGATAGTATTGAGTACCTTACACACCTTTACTTCTCAATCTGATATTCTATATTTTGTGTGCAAGTAAAATCTCAATCAAAATTTTGGCGCCGTTGCCGGGGAGGGACGATAAGTTTATCTCTAAATAAAAAAATTAACTAATTTTTTATTCTTTCTGTTTGCAGGTTTGGAGAACAGGAAACTGACAGCAGAAGAGGACATATAGCAACTCTGCGCCTCTGCCCTCGAAGGCAGAGTAGCAGAGCCTACTACAATGCCGCGGATCCGCGGCAATAGCCGCGGAAACGCGGCCTTAGTAGTGAACTACTAACTGCAATTTCTGCAGGTTGCTACAAATTTCAAGATTTGTTTTCTGCTCTGTTCCAATTTGTTCTGTGATAAACCTGTATACTGCTAATTAATCAACAGTAAACTATTTGTTGATAAAGATAAAAAAATTGATTAGACGTTTGCATTCTAGGCACGTGTCTTTTCAATTCCGTTATTTTACTGTTGAAGAGTGCTGGAGCAAGGTACGTTCACATTGCATGTAGAATAGGACTCATCTCTTGGTTGATGCTTTGAGTGAATCTTATTTACATATTTTGTACACTTGCACAAATTTATTTTAAGGGCATAACCCATTAACAAGATAAGGTGGGGATTTCATCACCCTTCCTTGGCCCAAAAATCATATTCCAAGCACTCACTGACCCAAGCCTAACTAAAATTTAGTAGACGTTGGCCCTAGGGACATCTCGGACTCAATTAGGAGATTATCCTAAGGGGGAACAGTGCTGGAAGTTGACTCCTGCCAAATCAGTGTCTAGGAAGGGGATTGAGGGCCGAAAGCCCGAAGATTGGTTGTTATTTAATTAAGGAACGTCTTTAACGGAAAACCTCCCACCAATCTTGCCCTGACCTGGCTGATTAACTTGTGGTCAAGGTCTACACCCTACCTCCCGTGGACAGTCTAACCAGTTAGGAGTCGTCTAGGTCATAGGTCTACCCTAACTTAAATTAGAATTTTTCTTTTTTGTTTGCTTCTTTGTTTGTTTTCTTTTTTTTGTTTGTGTTGGTGTGATATGACATATAATAATAATTTTTCCAATTTTAATCCATATTTCACACCAAACTCTTTTTCGGATATTACCAACCCGGCATATCATAATTTTGACCAACATACTGTGCCGGAATGGTCTTATCCGAATGACTATAACCCATACCCCCCATCTTATGACCATAATTTTCATACTTTCAACTCTTCACAGAGTTCATGGGGTTTCGATTCCCCGAGTCCAATTTTCAACCAAATTGTCCTCCGTCTCCACCTTGTCCACAATATTCCCAAGATTTATACTCAGATCCACCCATTCAGAATAGAAAACCATCTATCCAGGAAATGATGAGTATGCATGAGTCCAAGCAACAATTACCATCAATCTCTGAAATGATGATGCGTGCGTCCACCGACTCACAACTTCATCACGACTACACTTCATCTTTTCAAATCCAACCTCAACATGATGCACCTATCAACTATGAAAGGATGCTTGAAGCCATGACTCAGGCTAGATTAGCCCGTGATCATGAAATAGATCTGATGGTTCAATCCTTACGTTCTCACCGTTCGGCCATTTCTGATATTGCTGACCATTCTGTTAGAGCCGACGAGTCACATTGCTTTGGACAACAAGATTCTAATTCAGTACCATCATTTGAACTTGCCGAAACTCCAATTTTTGATAGTTTGGCAAGTTTTTCCTTTCCTGAAATAGAACTTGAGCATGAATATGATCATGATCTTCCACTTGGTGATTCAATTCTACTTCCTGATTCAATAATGACTCCGGGTCTCCACCTGATTTCACTTTTCCTGAGTCAACATTGGATCATGTGCCAATTCATCATGAATTTGAACCACCCATTTTTGATGATCATATTGAACTTGACCAATTATGCAATTTTGAAAGTCCCATGGATAAATTGGCAAGTTCTCATTTTTATGATATTGAGCTCAATGAGATATGTGACCTAGATTCTCAAATCTGTGATCAAGTTCAAATTCCCGAATCATTGTTGACTCCTGTTTTGTTACCCGACTTAGGTAATATTTTAGAGTCAGTTTTGGTTCCCACACCTATCATTCCTGAACTTGAATCACCAATATTGAGTCACATTCCATTGTGGGAAGATTATTGTGGACTTGAGCTTCAACTTATTGATTTGGACCCACTTCCTGAACCTAGCCCGATTCCTGAACCATTACTTGATTTAAGTTTTTTTCCTGAGTCGGTATTCGTTCCCGTACTTCCCACATCCAAGTTAATAATTCCATCTTTTCATACTCCATTTTGGACAAGGAGGGTGACACAATTGACTCTGAAATTTATTATGAAATTTGAAAATTTGATGGGGTGAAAATTTTAAAAAATAATTATACATATATTTTAGTGGGTTATACAAGGGAAATTTCTGGTGGGTTCCACCAAATATTATGTTATCTTGATTGGGCCGCATTTCGTGGACCAATTAGATCACCACCGGAACCACCACCTTAAGGTAACTTCTGCCTTCCCTTGTTCTTTTTCATGCATATATGCATTCATTCATACATTGAGGACAATGCATGAGATAAGTGTGGGGGTGGGCTTTACTAACATACTAACATAGGTAGAAACTAACAAAAAAATTTGCTAATAAAAAAAAAATTATAAAAAGGACAATATTTTGACTTATCCTTTGAAAGAAATCTAAGTTAGTTTTAAGAATTAGGAAAATCATGATTAGGATTTCTAAAAACTTGGTCAAAATAAATAAATTGTTTAATTTTTAGGTATAGGAGGAGAATTTGAATAAGTAGTTAGTCTTAATTTTTACCTTAATGAAATGTGCATACCTAATGCATATCTAGGATTCTAAGACAAAGACCCTTGTGCCTCAATAAAAAAAATTATTATTAAAATAATAAAAAAATTAAAAAAAATAATTTTTTTCACCAATTAAGCTGGATACATGTGCCTCAAGAAGCATAAGTATTCACGCCTAAAGGTGAGTTCCAAAAAAAAAAGTCCTTAGTTTTGTGGCCTAGTTCACTCGAATTTGAGTCCGAGGGTGTTTTCTCACCTGGTGCCCTAAAGCCGACCGGTTTGGGAGCCACCGACTTTAAGTTCGCTACATGGGTGGATTAGAAAGCCTGAACTAAGAAAAATTACTTTTATATGTACTAACACATCTAATAGTCAATTAGTTAGGTATGAGGGCCTCAAGAAGCCTTGATACTTACACGAAAGAAAATTAGATGAGTTATACATATTAAAAAAAAATATATATATATATATATTTATATATTCATAATAATAAAGAGGCATGAGAGCCAAGTTAAGGAATTCCTAGTAAAAATTCATGAGGATGCATATGATTTTTGGTAACGAAAAAGACTATACACAACTTCAATTTTGATCCTTACCTAAATTTGATAACAATTTACTTTATAAAGACTAAGTCTAAGAATGAATAAAAATGATAATCCTAAAACTTATAGACTACTTAGTCTTTTCAAAAGTATTTCAAATATTTTTCCTTTTTATGGATTTTGTGGGTGTAATCCGCTGAAAACCCTCACGAGACAACACTCGTCCTCTAGGGTAACCTAGAGGTTTAACGGCTTGTTGCACATGCTAAGTGCAACCGTGATTCCTACGAAAGTGAGTTAGGATAGATTAATTTTTCTTTCTTTTTCTTTCTTTTTGATTTTTACTCGAGGACGAGCAAAAAGATAAGTGTGGGGGTGTGATTGGTAGTGAAAAGTGCATTTTTATCATTATATTTACCATCACATTTTCATACTTATTCCTATAATTCTGCACATTTATTAATATTTTATGATTTATTGTGTGCAGGCCTCAAATATTAAAATAAAGAAATAAAGCCTAAAAAGAAGCCCAAAAGCCCATATTCAAGCCCAATGTAAAAGTTGTAAATATCAATTGCCAAAATTGCAAATACACAAGGGCCAAAGTTGCAAATACAAAGAAGAGGGAAGGATAGACTTCTATTCAACCTTAAACACTTGCAGGATGAGGATAAAAGCCAAAGAAGAGAGTGCAAAGATAAGGAAATTCGTTTAAAAAGATATTGGGAGATTTGAGATCTATATAATTTGCTTCCCAAGTTATATCGAAATCCCAAGATAAAGAGCCAGGATCAAGCTTCTAGAAGCAAACGCCCAGATGGACGGACCAGGAGAGGCCACGCGCCAAAGCGCGTGGCCAACCGACACCACATGGCCGCGGAAACGCGGCCCAAGCCGCGTTTCTGCGGCAATCTGGCTAAGCCAGGGCAACAGCTTTCGTGCACGAGTTTATCCGGGACTCTGCCTCCTTCTGCACCTATAAATACCCTGCAGATGAAACAGAAAGGGCGTACAGCGAAATACAGGGCTAAAAGCTAGGGTTTTTAGGCTTTCTTCTAGTTTAGGTTTTCTTTTCTCTTTTGTAATTTTTATTTTTCCTTTTTGTAACTGAGAGGAGATGATGTTTTCATGAAGAAAGGAGATATACTTGTACTGAGGGTGACAATCGTTGTAAGTTTTGCTCTTCTTCTATTGTTAAATAAATCGAATCGAGGTTCGTTTTTAGTTCTATTATTTTATGTTTTTTTATTCCTGTTTAATCTTGTGTTTCTTTTGTTCTTGTTTTCTTCTATTTTCTCTCTAATGTCTTGTGAACCATGAGACCCAATTGCGTTGAGACTGCCTAGTCGAAGAAGAGCCCTTGATGCCTACGTGAGTTTGTCTTTTATTTTCGTAGTGTAGATCAAGGAGGTGGACGATCCAATACGCCATACTTGTACGCCTTCCAAGACAAGGTAAGTCATCGCACGGATCAAAGGTAAGCAGACTGAAGAGATATGTATGTATAGTTTTCTTTCTTTCTAATTCTAGTTTAGATCTCCATCTCTCTCAAATTTACTTTTCACCTTCTCATTGTAAATATCATATACCATTATAAATAATAAAAGAAAATAATTTTTAGAGAATCTTACTTAAACGCTTCCATCGCTAGTCCCTCCCTGAGGATCACGACCCGCATAGCCTTTGCTACAGCGGATAATATTGAGTACCTTACACACCTTTACTTGTCAATCTGATATTCTATATTTTGTGTGCAAGTAAAATCTCAGTCACTTGTGCTTCGGAATTCACTTGCATTCTCATCAAAAACCAACAGACGTAAAGTAGAAAAGGAAAAGAAAAAGAAAAGGAAAGTAAAGCGATAAACATAAAATAAATGTTTACCTTTATTGCTTGAAACAATGGAAGAAAAGAGGAGGGTACATCGGTGTCACTCTAAACATAGGCCTCTCTCTCTTACTTACATAAAAAACGAAAAAATTACTAAAAGAAAATAAAACCTAAATTACAATCTACAAGAAAGCCTAAGAAAAACCCTAGATTTTGCTCTGTACTACGCTCTGTTCTTTTGAGATCTGCCCTTCCTCTGTTGCTATGCAGGGGTATTTATAGGAGAAAACTAGAGGATAAGAAGCGTATGAAGATAAGAGGAGCAAAATATCTCTAATTTGAATTCTTCTTTTGTCTCCAAACTTATTTTGACCTATCCATAGAAGTTCAAATCTGTCCTGCAACTTATTATCATGTTGATCGCCGAATATGGCTTATCTGCTGACTGAATTGGAAAGTTTGATCAACATAAGAGTTGTAGGCCTTCCAAGCTTCTTTTTGAAGCATCTTGAATCATCATATTTTCATATCTGTAGCAAAAGTTGTGATCTGAATACTAAAATGTGTACAGTCTGAATCCGATTTTTTTGAATTTTTATCTTTGCACTCTTCTCCTTTTATCTTTAGCCTTTTTCTGTAAGCAATTAGGGTTGAGTAGAAGTCCATCCCTTTCCTCTTATTTTAGCAATTAGGAGTTCTTTCTTATCCTTCCTTTTCCTCCCTTAGATTTTAAATAAAGAATTTAAAAATCTAAGTTTACATTAGGTTAGATAATAAGAAACTTCTAAATTACTACAATTTTTGCACATGAGCTTGCACATGGGCTTTTTGGGCTTCTGGGCTTCATTCAGGCTTTTATTTCTTTATTTTTTAATTACCCAAGGCCTGCACACAATAAATAATAAAACATTAGTAATAGTGCATAATTGTAGGAATAAATATGAAAATGTGATAGTAAATGTAGTGATAAATATGCACTTTTTACTACCTATCACACCCCCACACTTATCTTTTTGCTCGTCCTCGAATAAAAATCAATAAGAAAAGAAAAACTAATCTATCCTAACTCACTTTCGTAGGAATCACGATTGCACTTAGCACGTGCAACAAGCCGTTAAACCTCTAGGTTACCCTAGAGGACGAGTGTTGTCTCGTGAGGGTTTTCAGCGGATTACACCCACAAAATTCATAAAAAAGAAAATATTTGAAATACGTTTGAAGAGACTAAGTAATCTATAAGTTTTTAGGATCATCATTTTTATTCATTCTTAAACTTAGTCTTTATATAGTAAATTGTTATCCATTTTAGGTAAGGATCAAAATTGAATTTTTGTATAGTCTTTTTCATTACCAAAAGTCATATGCATCCTTGAAATCTTTACTAGGAATTCCTTAACTTGGACTCTCATGCCTCTTTATTATTATTATTATATTTTTATTTATATTTATTTATTTTTTTTAATATGTATAACTCATCTAATTTTCTTTCGTGTAAGCATGAAGGCTTCTTGAGGCCCTCATACCTAACTAATTGACTATTAGATGTGTTAGTACATATATAAGTAATTTTTCTTAGTTTTCTTAGGCTTTCTAATCCACCCATGTAGCGAACTTAAAGTCGGTGGCTCCCAAACCGGTCGGTTTTAGGGCACCGGTGAGAAAACACCCAACGGAATTAAGGATTCGAATGAACTAGGCCGCAAAACTAATGACTTTATTTATAAAATCTCCTTTAGGCATGAATATTGATGCTTCTTAAGGCACATGTATCCATCTTAATCAGTGAATTTTTTTTCAATATTTTTTTATTTTATTATAGGGCACAAGAGTCATTGTCTTAGAATCCTAGATATGTAAATGTATTAGGTATGCACATTTCATTAAGGTAAAAATCAAGACTTATTACTTATTCAATTTTTTATCCTATACCTAAAAATTCAACAATTTATTTATTTTGACAAAGTTTTTAGAAATCCTAATTATGATTTTCCTAATTCTTAAGACTAGCTTAGATTTCTTTCAAAAGATGAGTCAAAATATAGTTTTTTTTTGAAATTTTTTGTTAGTTTCTACCTATGTTAGTATGTTAGTAAACCCTCCCCCTCACTTATCTCATGCATTGTCCTCAATGTATGAATGAATGCATATATGCATGAAAAAGAAGAAAGGGAAGGAAAATATGACCTTAGGGGTTGGTTCCGGTGGTGGTCTGATTGGGCCAAGCGTTGCTACCCAATAAAGATAATGTGGTAGTTCACGGGACCTACCTTTATTTGTTTTCCATTATATTTGCAAAGGGAAAAACTTACAATAAAAAGAGTTTGAGGAGCTAAATTACAAGTATTCTTAAAAAGATTACAAGTAGATCTCCTCAGAGATTCTGGGAAAATGTGCCGATAGGAGTCTGGTCAGCGCGCGACCACTTTGTCCCTTTGACGATGCAAGCGATGAGATTCCCTTCTCGCCTGGTTCCGGGAATCAGAGAATAGAGGGTTGGTAGAACCCTCTGGCTACTTCTCAAGACCGCCTTCTGTGAGGAATTCCTTCTCGCCTGGTTCCGGAGATTCCTTGAGAAAAGGGGTTATTAGGGTATCGCCACCCTGAATAGAGAAGTATTTCTCTTGAAGATCTCTGAATTAGAGAGTGCACGGTGCGTTGTGAAGAAGTCCGATCTTCGTGTCCAGCAGAAGATTGATCCGGGAAAGAAGCCGATCTCCCTCCCTTGAACCCCTGGCGGGCTATTTATAGAGAGAGCAAAGGGTATAATCGTTCCCTTGAAGATATGGAAACAGATTGAACCAAATCTGTTTGAATCTGGAAAGTAGCCTTGCTGCGAAGCTAAAATAGCTTCTGCGGAGCTAGAAAATGGCAAGTCGGTTGATCTTCTTTGATCCTTTCCATATTGTTGGAAGATTTCCCTTGATCTTCCTACTTGTTTTAAGAGAGTCAAGGGATAGCGGCAATCACCTGCCATATTTGGACTTTGATTGGATTTGATCTGATTGGATCCGATCTCATCCGGAGATTTGATTGGTCAAAGGTTGACCATAGCAGACAAATAGCGGAGCTGCCCGCTTTGGAGCTCATAGCGGAGCTGGGGGCAATTCCTGGCGAAGTCTGAAAAGAGGCTTTTCGGCGAAGCTGTCAGTTAGCTTTCTGGCGATACTTTGAAATGGCTTCAAAGGCGGAGTTGGATGACGCTAACCTCTCAAGCGAGGCTATCTCCTTGGGCTCATATAATGCTAAACGCTAGCATCGTAGACCTGCTGAGGTCTGTTTAGAAGCAATCCGGGTACACTGTTCTGCTTGCTGGATCAGTGGAGTCCAAGCTGCTTCCTTGTCCCTTGGAGATGGATGAAAACTAGTCTTCAGCTCGTCTGTCACTAGACATTGTTCGGACCAATGAGAATCTTGTCTTTTTTAAGTGTCAACAAGACCCCCTTCAAAGTTTTCGAAAATCTGCAATAGCCCAGACTTCGAAATACTTTGAACTGCTTTGGTGGTGTATGGAGTATGAACGTCGCCATGATGGTTGAGTTCAGCTTCGCTTACAATCCTGCTTTGGGATAAATTCGCCGAAGAATCATGCAGATTCGCGACTCTGCTTCGCTTCGCGTACGGGTAGCTCCGCATCTGGGCTTCCAGAGATAGGTTCGCTCTGGAACATCCGTTGCTTTCCCGAGGCCAACTGCCGTGGGTCGTTTTCAAGGGAGATTACCCCTTCTCTTGCGCTGACCGAGGGAGATATTCTCCGATTTGCACGTTTTCAAGGGAGGATATTCCCTTTCTTCAAGGCGTCATAAGTACCTTTTATGAGGGAGACGTTTTCTCCCTTTGTACAGTTCCAATGGAAACCGTCCCTATTATCAAGACACAATAAATGCCTTAAATGCGCTCGTACTTCCACGCTTGAGGTGGTAGCGCTCAGGCCATGGGGCCCATAAATAGGACGCTTGGGGTCCTCTGAAGAGAAATGGCCTACTCGTCTTCTCTTCTCTTGGTTGAGAGAGATACTCAGATCTCTGAATTAGTGGGAATGCCCACTCTGGTTCTTATCCGGCCAAGGACCGGTAAGTCTTGATCGTTCAAAGACTTCACTGATTTTAGGGAACTCATCTCCCTTAGTTTAGCTTTGACAGCTGCTTCAGGGATTAATTTCCCTTATTCTTCGTCTGACAATTGGCTGCTGCAGAGAAGGATTTCAGCATAGCTTTCCCGCGAAGCTATCATCTTGGTTTGATCAGAGAAAGATCACTGCATGTTAAGTCCGCTACGCAGGCAGAACTAGGGACTTGGTCTCTTCAATAGTTGAGCCAGTCTTGCCATATTGTGAGGTTGAGACTGTATCCCACAAGATCAGTCTGGCTTTAGCCATATAGGCGAGGCTAGGACTTGGCGTTTGCTGAGCTAGTCCATTGTTGCTGTGCAAGAGAGGCTTATCCTCTGCTTTGACTGAAATCAGATTGCTTCGCCGCAAAAGAATCTGACTTAGTACTTTTGCAGCCCCCCTTTTTTTTCTGTGCTTAACTGCTAACTTGCTCCAATTTGCATTGCAGTAAGCTATGTTTGCCAGTCCGGTAACTTGATGGAAGAAGCCATGAAATTGCCTTATGCTTCCCCGGTTGAAGCTTTACTTTTAAGTAGGAGGAACAATTCGGGGCAGCGGGTGCGTGTCCCAGAGGCTGTTGGCAACCTCTTATCCGAGATGATTCGTTCTGAGGTGAGGCTGACGGCCGCTTTGTCGGAGAAGATCCGTTTTGGGATAGTGATTCTCACCTGTGAGATCACTGGCATCATTGCCGACTTTCAACTTTGGTGGCCTTTGTCGGGGATGATCCACTTTGGGAGAGCGGGTGTCACACCTGTCAGATCATTGACATCATTGCCAATTCCCATTATAGATGGTCTGACGTGTTGGCGGCGATAAGTTTTATTGCCAATTTTCATCAAAGATGTATTATTTTTGTGGAGAAAAATGGCCGTGTCCTAGTGGCACCATCTGTTCCCATACGAAGGCTTACGGCCTTGTGCGGGAGGAAGGCCTTTCATGTCCCGTTGGTTTGGCTTGGAAGCAGATAAAACCGCTTGTATGCCTCAGATGATTCTGTTGGGCAACTGAATGTGTTGTATGAAACACAACTTTGATGTAATATCAATGTACCCTTCCTTTTAAATCAATGAAAGTTCATCTCTTGATCATCTTAATTTTTGCTTGCTTTCATTGAAAGTTTGGCCATAGCGGGGCTAAACTGGATGCGGAGTTAGGGACATAGTCCCTCTTTTAAATGAACTTCGCGAAACTGACATGTCCCGCGAACTGCGTCTTTTTAGAGGGCTAAGATAGGCCTTTCGGCGAAGTCTTTGAAAGGTTGTGCGAAGCCTGCACTTTGCTCCACAGCGAAGTTAACCCTCAGTGGGGTTGAATCAGCGCTTCTTGAGAAGATGCTTCGGGCGGCGTTCCGAATTAATTCAAAGCGGCTGCATGTGCCCTTTTTTGATGCCTCGTTTGGGGCGCTGATTGGCCTATAAAAGCCCGATCGGGCTGAACAGAAAAAGATCACCTTTTTCAGAGAATTTCTATCTTTCCCTCTTCTTCTTCCTTCTTCGCTCAGAGTACTTTGAGAACTTTTGCAGTTCTTTAATGGCGCCCAAAAGACGAGCAGGGAAAGAAGTGGCCACTTCTGCAGCGGAGGGTCCTCCTCCTTCGGTCATCGAGCGACCAGTCGCCGGTAAGGGACTTTCTCCTCTAATTAGAGACTGCAGTCCCTCTTTCGGAGCCGATGCTTGGCCATCAGGACGGTCGAATATGATCCGTCCTCATTAGGAAACTTGTTTCCCTGAATTTCCCTATTTTCCTTGCACAGGGAATTAAGAACTGAACAGTTCTTCTTTAGGCTTCCATGCGAAGCCATTACTTGGGCTGTCTTCGTCCTGTTTGAGGAACAGGACTCGAATACGTCCCTTCAGTCATATCCATGGAGGATGACTTTTGACCATAATGCCCTCTTGATGACGTCAGCCCTTAGGGCTATACCACTTCCTGCTTAAGCGAAGTTGGTACTTTGGTCGTTTTTCGGAGAATCCGGACTTGTCTGCGAGATCAAGCTTCGTCGAGGCTGTCGCCTTGCTGGCCTTGCTTACTGGGCGAGGCTAGGCCTTAGTGAATTTAATATCTCTATGTCTGCTTGACTGTTGAACTAATCATAGTCCTCTTTTTTTTTCTTTGCAGTGCATTACACCCCCGGCCCCTTGAATAATCTGTTTGGGATGACCAGCCGATCAGACGGCAACATTAGCCTGCAATTCTATGGCCAGGCTTCTCTTTTTAGTGAGCGGAGTTCCGTCGTCCGGGACACGCTTATCCATGGTGGTGACCAATTCACCCTGAGGAGTATTCTGACCACCGCTCCTCTCGAGGATATCGACCGTCGGACTTATAAAAAGCCCGACTTCATGTTTGGAGATGCCGCACCCGATCCTGATCACCAGCTGCAGGCAGGTGAAGGACCGTGGATCTTCCAGTTGGATGGAGAGAAGTTTTATCTTCCGTCTAACAGGCGGCACTTTTCTTTATCTTCCTTTGAGTGTGTAACTCAGGCTCGGAAGATGGCGTGGGGCGTAAGCCGAAGTGTCGAATCCGTCCATGTTGGGATATTGACGTTTCAGTCTCCTGGTTTTTCAAGAGCGGGCCCTCCTCGCAACATAATGGGCTTATATCCAGGAAACGTGTCGCGGGAGCTTCCAGTAGGAGAGAATCGGCTGTGGCGCAGACCTTTGGCACCCAATTTTGCGCAGTTAACGGGAACTACCCTGCCACTGACTTCAGGGCTCCCAGTTGGATTCATCCTCCGAAGACATGGTGGGCGGATTTAACTAACTATATCCTCGCTCACTTCGAGGAGGACTTGGAGAGGTTGAACCTCTATGAGGCCGTCAGGGCGACCTGCTAGGGCATTGAGATGAAGGTGGCGTGCTTCTACGCCATCCTTGAGTTGTATTGCCCAGCCTCGGGGACCTTCTTCACCCCAGTTGGCGAGTTGGGCATGGCCTTGCATGAGATATGGGAGATCTCTGCTCTGCCTTTCGGGTCTCTCCCGTATGAAGAGTACTTTCCATGTGAGACGGAGTTGGCTCTTCTGGAGAAGCAGGAACCTGCTTTATTCGAGACTTATCGGGAGTTAATGTGTCATTTGCACATTTGTTCCAGCATTCATGGTGGCAGCAAGGGTAGCTCGAAGAGCTTGAAGAGCTGGGGGAGTTATTTGTTCCCGGATATGGAGAATGCTCCTGAAGCAGCTCATTGCGGAGTTGCTGATGGGGATATTTTGGAGTGGATGGAGATGCAAGCTCAGAGGGACGTCGTCGTGACAGAAGACGATGGTCCCTATGAGAAGGGTGATGTCCTTCAGAGCTTTCACCATCAGGCTCGTCGACCCATGTCTCGGAAGGCACTGCTGGCCGGTTTCTTAACCATCTGGTTGAAGAAGTGTGTAGTGCCTTCTTCCTCATGTGACATCGTCCACCCGAATGTTTTGCTGCCTGCCGTTCGCTTGGTCCATGGCCACCGTCTGGGTCTTCTTCCGGCCATGGTGTGCTGTATTCAAAGAGGCCTTCGTGCATTAACGGAGGCTTTTTGCAGGCCACCGGCGACGAGGCGTGGGAAGGGTGTCATTCTGCCTTATGACGGACCCAATTCTCGGATAGGTCTGCCATACACTTACTTGATGGCATGATTTGCTTTGCACTGCCCTTCTCTGATTGGAGCTGGAGAGGACCCTCCGCAAGGTGTTCGAATGGCGCTTCTCCGCCGATTCGAGGAATGTTCGTGGCTGAAGACCTACGTGGCCGAGGTCCGCAAGTTGGTGCGTCGATACGACGCTTACAACCTTTTCCGCTGTTTTCCCTGCATTCGGGGCGCAAGATGTGACGAGGAATTCCGAGATGCGGAGGAAGGGCGGCCTCCCATGAGTCGGGGGATTTTTGAGTGGCTGGTCAGCATCCGGCCCTCACATTTATTGTATAGGAGCGGGGATACCTGCTATCTGGAGCCTTATATTCCCAGCCGGTTCGCTCGACAGTTTGGGTACGACCAGCTGTATGTGGGCAACCCCAATCTTGGTTTGGCTTTCATGGGGAGCCTCATCGACGGAGCCCGTGCTTGGCGGTTTTTCACTGCAGACAACACTAGGGCGTGGCTACGCACGCCGTTGAAAGATCCCAATCTCCTGACGACCCTGTGCTTTTGCTAGTGGTACGCGGCATCCAACACTCCTGGATTTAAGGCCAACAGCTCGAGTGTGAAGTTAATCTCTCATCGAATGAAGCAGAAGACTTCTGAGAGAAAGGAAGGCAAACGGGTTCGCGTCCCAGGCATAGAGGAGTTCATCGCTGTGGATGATAGCGAGGCTTCTGATGCAGGGAGTCCTCGCTTCGAGGCGGAGATGGGAGCCGATACTCGCGGGGCTGATACTCATGGAGCTGATACTCACGGAGCTGGCTCTGGTGTGGTGGGGACAGCTCCCCCACAATGTGTGGAAGAAGTGGAGGAAGAGGATTCTGACGTCCACTTCAAGAGGAAGCGTAGGAGTGGATCCCGTAGGAAGTCATTGGCGAAGACGCCCCGTCGCCAGGCTCCTACAATTGTGGTAGAGGGTGCAGCGTTCCCCTCTGCTACTCCATTAGGGGCTGAACCGTCGGTTGCTGAACCGACTACCGGTGGATTTGCTCCGAGTCTGGGTAAGATTGACCCTACATGTGTAATACGCCTTTGGCGCATTCCAAACAACTCATTATTTGCTTCTGATTGCAGGGGCCGAGGCGGTTGGAGAGCAAGGGGAACTATATGATCCCCTTTTCGCTTATGGGACTGCGGCAGGCTCCTTTGCTCACTCGGAGGAGTCCGGGGGTGATGCAGCCGACATTGGTCCCTCGGGCGCTGGGACTTCCAAAGGAAGTCCTGTGGTATCGAGCTCTGTTGGGTGGTCTACGGGGGACTCGGCGAGCGGGCCGACGATTCGTGTTGACTCTGCTAAAAATTTTCCGATGGAGTCCTTGGAGACTGATGCAGCTGACGAAATGTTTGAGGCGACATCAGCCTTTGGTATGACGGCGACCCCTTGGCTTTTTCTGTTTGTTGTGCCTTGACTGACCACAGTCTTGTTGCAGGTGTCCGACCTCAAGATGCGTCAGCTTCGAGGGAGCCAGGTGGTTCCCCTGAAGGGTCAAGGGGTGAGGTGAGCGCTTTGACTGTGGCGGATGCTGCTGTGTTGGACGCGCTGTATGGCGACCTGACCTCTTATCGGCCCAAGTCAGCCGAAAGGTCAGAAGTTGTGGAGGCGGCAGTCCCGGAGGTGTCCTCACTCCCGAGTGAGGTGCCGACAATTTTGCCCAGTGTGGAGTTGAGGGTGATCACAAACCCTACTTCTCCGACCCTGGTGATTGAGCCTGTTGCTCAGGAGGCGGTTGCTAGTCCCATTTCCACGGTGGCTGGCGTGCTGGTTTCGATGAGGACTTTGCCGAGATCGCCCTCGGCTTGTCCTGCTGCTGTCAATGCTCCCGTTGCTTCTTTTGCGACGGCGTCGACCAGGCTAGTAGATTACTCCGAGATTACTTCTCTACTAGAAATCGCTGAGGCTGAGAATGATTATATAGGTGATCTGGTCGATAGCTTTTATAACAGCTTGGAGCGGACTATCGACCTGGTCTTAAAGGGCTCGCCTGTGCCATTCTCAAAGCTAAAAGTGGTCCTCTCCCGTGGCATTGAGAGCATTCGGGACTTTGAGGGGTATCATCAGGCTACTGCTTTGGAACTCCTGGTGGATGACCTTGAGAAGGACGTAGAGGAGTGGCGCCGTCTACATCGTTCGGACCCGGAGTCTTTAGCTGGTGAGCGGCTCGCTCGTCTTTTTGCCCAAAAGCTCGAGGCCCGTCTTGCCGCTCAAGAGGCTGCTAAGGCTATCTCCTCTGACTTGGAATCCTTGGAAATAAGGCAAGCAGAGGTTGGAAGTGCATTGACGCTTCCACTAGTGCTCTTCTTGACGCTGAAGATAAGATTGGGAGGGCCGAGGAGATGATTAGGAAAGCAAATCTCCTCTTATCCAAGGCCGTACCAGTGCATCTTGAAGAAACTGCGCGGCTAGAACAGCTCAGAGCTCAGAATGAGGAACTAGAGCAGCATGGGTCGTTACAGAGGGCAACTTTGGCGGAGGTCGAAGCTCGTCTGGCTCAGGCGGTGGATTTCAATGAGGCTGAGCTAAGGTCACAGGCGCTAGCCCAGGCTGCTGATGACAGGAGAACGAGGCTAGCTTCCCTTAGGGATCAGATTCGATCTTACAATGTACGCCTGTAGGTCGTCGTATATGTGCCTCCATGTATCCCATCTTTTGGAATTAATGGAAATTCTTTATTTTGTTTTGACTTCTGTTAAATCTCCAATTTTGTTCTCGCCTGAAAACATCATCTTTGTTTGATTGGATAATGAGACATAGCTGTCTGCCGATTGAGGCGTTGCCAGCCTCGAGGTTAGCCCTTTGCGGGGCTAAAGAGGAGATACTTGCCTTTGGTAGATGTCGGCAAGTATCGGAATTGAGATTTGGTTGTCTGTTGGTTCAGAGGTCGCAATGACATAACCGGTTGAGACGCCACCAAGCTCAAGATAATAGATGACTTGGCTATCTGCCAGTTCAGAAGTCGCAATGACATAACTGGTTAAGAAGCCACCAAGCTCGAAGTAGATGAGGCTTGGCTATCTGCCAGTTCAGAGGTCGCAATGACATAACTGGTTGAGAAGCCACCAAGCTCAAAATAATAGATGAGACTTGGCTATCTGCCAGTTCAGAGGTCGCAATGACATAACTGGTTGAGAAGTCACCAAGCTCAAAATAATAGATGAGACTTGGCTATCTGCCAGTTCAGAGGTCGCAATGACATAACTGGTTGAGAAGCCACCAAGCTCAAAATTGATGATACTTGTCTTTTGTAAATGTCAACAAGTATCGAGACCTGTCTTTTGTAAATGTCAATAGAGCTCGGAATTGAGACTTAGCTGTCTGCTGGTTCAGAGGTCGTATTGACATAACCGATCGAGACGCCACTAAGCTCAAAATGGATGAGACTTGGCTATCTGCCAGTTCAGAGGTCGCAATGACATAACTGGTTGAGAAGCCACCAAGCTCAAAATAATAGATGAGACTTGGCTATCTGCCAGTTCAGAGGTCGCAATGACATAACTGGTTGAGATGCCACCAAGCTCAAAATTGATGAGGCTTGGCTATCTACCAGTTCAGAGGTCGCAATGACATAACTGGTTGAGAAGCCACCAAGCTCAAAATGGATGAGACTTGGCTATCTGCCAGTTCAGAGGTCGCAATGACATAACTGGTTGAGAAGCCACCAAGCTCAAAATTGATGAGGCTTGGCTATCTGCCAGTTCAGAGGTCGCAATGACATAACTGGTTGAGAAGCCACCAAGCTCAAAATGGATGAGACTTGGCTATCTGCCAGTTCAGAGGTCGCAATGACATAACTGGTTGAGAAGCCACCAAGCTCAAAATAATAGATGAGACTTGGCTATCTGCCAGTTCAGAGGTCGCAATGACATAACTGGTTTGAGACGCCACCAAGCTCCAAATGGATGAGACTTGGCTATCTGCCAGTTCAGAGGTCGCAATGACATAACTGGTTGAGAAGCCACCAAGCTCAAAATTGGTGATACTTGCCTTTTGTAAATGTCAGCAAGTATCGAGACCTGTCTTTTGTAGATGTCAACAGGGCTCAAGATTGAGACTTAGCTGTCTGCTGGTTCAGAGGTCGCAATGACATAACCGATCGAGACGCCACTAAGCTCAAAACTTGGTGATAGGTCTCGTTTTCTCAGGAAGAAACGAGAGAATTGCTGTCATAGGTGATTGGTCGCTAATGTTGCATATTTAATATCATATTTCCATACTTATTTTAGAATAAAAGCCTACATTGTCCTAATTAATTGCTTAATTTATTTGCAGGCCCATTCTTCAAGGAGATGAAGAGAAATGAGCCCAAAGCCCACCAAAATTCTGAATTAAATCAGAGTTAATTCACACTCAGTAAATCAGGAAAAAATCATAAGGTTGAAAACTGGTTGAGAAGAATCCTCTCAGAATCGATCGGTTGAAGCAAAGATCAAGCAAGTTTGATTCAGATTCTGACTGGATACATTTTACTATTCGAATCATAACGTTTGCTACAGAATCTCAATTCTAATGATTCAAGATGATCCAGAAAGCAGACTGACAGAGTTACAACTCTTATGTCGATCATTATTTCTAATTCTGCTAGTTGTTAAGTGATATGCAGCAATCAACAAGCCAACAAACAGCAGATCAGAACTGAATATCCACCTCTACCCCCTCCATTTCTCCTATAAATACCTGCACTCAAAGGCAAAAGGGAGGACGATGCAGATTAGGATTTTATACTAGTTTTTCCATTTCTTAGTTTAGATTTTTGTTTTTCTTTTTCATGTAATTTAGTTTTCATTTATGTAATTCTGAGGAGATCAACTTTCATCGAAGAACAAGACTGAAGCTTGAGCTAAAAGTGACAATTGGTGTAAGGTTTTATTTCTTTTCTTCGATTGTTATGAAATCAAATCGATGCTATTTCCTTGTATGTTCTTTTTAGTTCTCTTCTTCTTTTCTATTTTACCTTTCTTTTTGGTACAACTGTCTTCCAAGTGAGTCTAAAAGCATCGAAAGAGCCTTGCCTTTGCGAGTGCCACCGATAGCTCATGACGATGGAATTGTGAGTCTCTCTGTATCATTTCATGCTTGCGTATCTTGATGATGTAATGTGGAAGAGACCAACACTCGACTCTTATGGGCTATGCGCTAATTGCCTCCAATTCAAGGTAACATTGAAGCTAAGAACTCAAGGTAAGCTTTTGGTGAAAAGAAGGTAAATATTTGTTTTCTTTTCTTTTTCATTTCTGTAAATTAAATCACCACATCTTCCAACTCTTTCTTCTCCACTCACTCCATTTGTACATAGTCGCTTTTATTGTTTTCTGAATTTTCCACCTTCTTCATCTTCCATTTTCTTCTAACTTTAATATAACTTTCTTTTTCATTTTCATAACATAAAACAGAGAAGAACCTTCGTTTTATTTTCTTAAAAGATTTCAATAAAGAACTGTAACGCTTCCATCGCAAACCCTCCTTGTGGATCACGACCCGCATAGCCACTTGCTATAGCGGAAGAATTGAGCACTTGCACGTTTTTATTATAAGTTCTGAAATTTCGTATTTTTTGTGCAGGTTTAGCATCAATCAAATTTTGGCGCCGTTGCCGGGGAGGGTAACATGTTTTTATTGAAATCTGAATTTTTTTTGACAATTTTTTAGAACTAAACGAATTTTCTTCTCTGTTGCAGGTTACAGGGCAAGCAAAGCAAGAAAACAAGTTTGCAGTAACATACAAGTGGCCTTGGGCCTCTGCTCTAGAAAGCAGAGACCAAGGGCCCTCTGAATTGCCGCGTTTCCACGGCAAAAGCCGCGAATCCGCGGCAAGGAAGAGTTGACTACTAACAGCTTTTTGCAGGGCTGCTTAGTTTAAAAAAAATTCTAGTTTGCTGCAACTTTAATTTTTTTTATATGCCATAACATAAGCCTGCTAATAATCAACAGTAAAATATTTGTTGAAAAGATAAAAAATTGATTAGACATTTGCATTTTAGGCACGTGTCTTTTTAATTCCTTTATTTTTTACTGTTGAAGAGTGCTGGAGCAAGGTACGTATGCATTGTATTTAGCATAGGACTCACATCTTGGTTGTTTATATCGCTTTGAGTGAATCTTACATA
Source organism: Agave tequilana (assembly GCA_038442645.1). Taxonomy (NCBI): domain Eukaryota; kingdom Viridiplantae; phylum Streptophyta; class Magnoliopsida; order Asparagales; family Asparagaceae; genus Agave; species Agave tequilana. The sequence continues at coordinate 1,232,853 of JAVJIF010029684.1, read as the reverse complement.
TCTTGTACACTTGCACAAAATTATTTTAAGGGCACTAACCTATAACAAGATAAGGTGGGGATTTAATCACCCTTCCTTAGCCCAAAAATCATATTCCAAGCACTCACTAACCCAAGCCTAACTAAAAAAAGAGTAGACGTTGGCCCTAGGGACATCTCGGACTCACTTAGGAGATTATCCTAAGGGGAAAAAGTGTTGGAAATTGACTCTTGTAAAATCAGTGTCTGGGAAAGGGATAGAGGGCCGAAAGCCCGAAGGATGGTGGTTATTTAATTAAGGAACGTCTTTGACGGAAAACCTCCCACCAACCTTGCCCTGACCTGGCTGATTAGCTTGTGGTCAAAGTCTACATTACACCTCCCGTGGACAGTCTAATCAGTTAGGAGTCGTCTAGGTCATAGGTCTACCCTAACCTAGTTAGAATTTTTTTTCTTTTATTTGTTTGCTTATTTGTTTGTTTTTCTTTGTTTGTATTCTATTGTGTGATATGGACTATAATAATAATTTTTTCAACTTAAATAATAATCCATATTATACACCGAGTTCATTTTCGGATATTACCAACCCGGCATATCATAACTTTGACCAACCTAGTGTGCCGGATTGGTCTTATCCGAATCAATATAAACCATACCCCCAATCTAATAACTATAATTTCCATAATGATTTTAACTCTTCACCGAGTCAGTGGAGATTCACCTCCCCCGAGCGTAATTTCCAACCACCTTGTCCTCCTTCTCCACCCAGTCCACAATATGTTCAAGATTCATACTCAGTTCCACCAGTCCAAAATAGAAAACTATCAATTTTTGAAATGAGTAGGCGTGAGTCCAAACACAAATCCCAAAATCTAATAGACTCACAATTTCACTACCACTTCCAAGATAATTCTTCATCTTTTCATCAAAATAATGAACCTATCAACTATGAAAAGATGCTTGAAGCCATGACTCAGGCTCAAAACACTCGAAATCGTGACATAGATATGATGGTCGAATCTCTACGTTCCCACCGTCCTGATGTCACTAACCATTCTGTTAGAGCCGAAGAGTCATGTAGTTTTGGAAATCAAGATTCCATTTCAGAACAACCATTTGAACTTGCCCAAACTCCAAATGATATTGATAGTTTGGCAAGTTATCCTTTTCCTGAAATAGAACTTGAAAATGATTATGATCCTGAACCCCAACTTAGTGATTCAATTCTATTTCCTGATTCGATTATGACTCCGGTATCTTCACCTGTCTTCAATCTTTTCCCGGAGTCAACATTGGATCCTGTACCAATTCATAAAGAAATTGAATCACCCATCTTTGAGGATCATGTTGAACTTGACCAACTTTACAATTTTGAAAATCCCATGGATAAATTGGCAAGTTCTCCATTTTTTGTTATTGAACTCAATGAGATATGTGACCTAGATTCTCACATCTGTGATCCAGTTCAACTTTCTGAATCAATATTGACTCCTGTTTTATTACCAAACTTAAATAATACTCTAGAGTCAGTTTTGATTCCCCCACCTATCATTCCTGAACTGGAATCACCCATATTAGGTCACATTCCATTGTTGGAAAATACATGTGGACTTGAGTTTCAACTTCTTGACTTGGACCCAATTCCTGAACCAATTTCGACTCTTGAACCTTTACTTGATTTAAGTCACCTTCCTGAGTCGGTATTAGTTCCTGTCCTTCCTGAGTCCAAGTCAATCATTCTATCATTTCATACTCCATTCTGGGACGAGGTGGTTGACAAATTTGACTCCGAAATCAATTATAGAATATGGAAATTAGACGGGGTTAAATACTTAATAAAAATCCTTCATGGATTTATCTTTTTAGTGGGTTATATTAAAAATATTTCTGGTGGGTTCCTCCGAGACCCAAGAAAAGTTGATTGGGCTGCGTTTCGTGGACCAATCAGACCACCTCCGGAACCACCACCTTAAGGTAACCTTTTCCTTCCCTTTCTTCTTTTTCATGCATTAATTCATACATTGAGGACAATGCATGAGATAGGTGTGCGGGAGGTTCTAACATAACTCTAAATATATATATATACATATATATATATATATATATATATATATATATATATATATAACATTTTCTTTACTTTTAAAAACTTTTTGAAAATGAAAACAATACTTTGACATATTTCTTGTAAGAAATTAAGTTAATTTTAAGGAATAGGAAAATCCAAATTAGGATTTCTTATACTTGGTCAAAATAAGATTATTTGTTTGATTTTTAGGGTTAGGAAGATAATTTGTCAAAGTAATTTAGTCTTGATCTTTACCTTGATGAAATATGCACACTTCATACACTTACACACTTAGGGTTCAAAAACAATGATTCTTATGCCTTATAGAAAAGAAAAAGAAAAAAAAAGATAAACAAATCTAATTATTGATTAGCTAGGTGCTTTGGCCTAAGCAAGCCTTAGTATTTATGCGAAAGATGATTAGATATGTTTGAAATATATATATAAAAATCCTCTGATTAAGCTGGGTATTTGTGCCTAATAAAGCATAAGTATTCACGCCTAAAAGAAGTTCATATAATAAAATCCTTAGTTTTGTGGCCTTGTTTGCTCGAGTCCTTAAGTCCTAGGGGTGTTTTCTCACCCGGTGCCCTAAGACCGTCTGGTTTGGGAGTCATCGATTAAAGGCTCGTTACATGGGTAGATTAGAAAGCCTAAACTAAGGAATAATACCACCATATATATATATATATATATATATATATATATATATATATATATATATATATATATATATATATATAAGGCATAAGAGTTAGAGTTAATGAATCCTTAGTCAAAATTTTCACAGTCACAAGTGCATATAACTTAGGGTAAAGTAATAGACTAAATGAGAAGTACAATTTGACCCCTTACTCTACTTGATAACAAATTTTTGAATAGAGACTAAGTTTAGGAATGAAAATTTTAGTTTTCCTATAACTTATAGATTGCTTAGATCTTACAATTATATTTCAAATATTCTTTCCTTTCAAAATGCTTTTCGAAAATACTAACTCTTTATTTCCCTTTATTTATGGATTTTGTGGGTGCAATCCGCTAAAACCCTCACGAGACAAAACTCGTCTTCTAGGGGTAACCTAGAGGTTTAACGGCTTGTTGCACATGCTCAGTGCAATCGCGTGACCTGCGAAAGTGGTCTAATAATCCTTAGTATAGTTTAGTTATTTTGCTCGAGGACGAGCAAAAGATAGGTATGGGGGTGTAATTGGTCGCTAATGTTGCATATTTAATATCATATTTCCATACTTATTTTAGAATAAAAGCCTGCATTGTCCTAATTAATTGCTTAATTTATTTGCAGGCCCATTCTTTAAGGAGATGAAGAGAAATGAGCCCAAAGCCCACCAAAATTCTGAATTAAATCAGAGTTAATTCACACTCAGTAAATCGGGGAAAAATCATAAGGTTGAAAACTGGTTGAGAAGAATCCTCTCAGAATCGATCGGTTGAAGCAAAGATCAAGCAAGTTTGATTCAGATTCTGACTGGATACATTTTAGTATTATAATCATAACTTTTGCTACAGAATCTCAATTCTAATGATTCAAGATGATCCAGAAAGCAGACTGACAGAGCTACAACTCTTATATTGATTATTATTTCTAATTCTGTCAGTTGTTAAGTGATATTCAGCAATAAACAAGCCAACAAATAGCAGATCAGAACTGAATATCCACCTCTACCCCCTCCATTTCTCCTATAAATACCTGCACTCAAAGGCAAAAGGGAGGACGAAGCAGATTAGGATTTTAGACTAGTTTTTCCATTTCTTAGTTTAGGTTTTTGTTTTTCTTTTTCATGTAATTTAGTTTTCATTTATGTAATTCTGAGGAGATCAACTTTAATCGAAGAACAAGACTGAAGCTTGAGCTAAAAGTGACAATTGGTGTAAGATTTTATTTCTTTTCTTCGATTGTTATGAAATCAAATCGATGCTATTTCCTTGTATGTTCTTTTTAGTTCTCTTCTTCTTTTCAATTTTACCTTTCTTTTTGGTACAACTGTCTTCCAAGTGAGTCTAAAAGCATCGAAAGAGCCTTGCCTTTGCGAGTGCCACCGATAGCTCATGACGATGGAATTGTGAGTCTCTCTGTATCATTTCATGCTTGCGTATCTTGATGATGTAATGTGGAAGAGACCAACACTCGACTCTTATGGGCTATGTACTAATTGCCTCCAATTCAAGGTAACATTGAAGCTAAGAACTCAAGGTAAGCTTTTGGTGAAAAGAAGGTAAATATTTGTTTTCTTTTCTTTTTCATTTCTGTAAATTAAATCACCACATCTTCCAACTCTTTCTTCTCCACTCACTCCATTTGTACATAGTCGCTTTTATTGTTTTCTGAATTGTCCACCTTCTTCATCTTCCATTTTCTTCTAACTTTAATATAACTTTCTTTTTCATTTTCATAACATAAAACAGAGAAGAACTTTCATTTTATTTTCTTAAAATATTTCAATAAAGAACTGTAACGCTTCCATCGCAAACCCTCCTTGTGGATCACGACCCGCATAGCCACTTGCTATAACGGAAGAATTGAGCACTTGCACGTTTTTATTATAAGTTCTGAAATTTCGTATTTTTTGTGCAGGTTTAGCATCAATCAATAGGTTTAATGTTAACGTAACACCGGAATGTATATGTGGTCCTACCATTCTATGGGTGAGAAATGGTAAGTGACTTTCGAGGTCTCGTTCTCACGAGGAGAAATGAGGGGACTGCTGTCATAGGTTTAATGTTAACGTAATAGCGGAATATATATGTGGTCTTACCATTCTATGGGTGAGAATTGGTAAGCGATTTTGAAGAGGGAATCAAATGGGAACAAGTCCCGTAGGATTTTTAGCAAATCCTCAGCTGTCAACGGGTTTGATATGCCTTTACCAACTACCATTTGAGTTGGGCTAGCCATGCTATTCCCCTCAGCATGATTAGTTGTCGAGGACTTATGTTGGGCTTACAGGCCAACATTTTCCTCTATCCTTAATCGTTAAGGATATTGGATATCGGGTTAATGTCTGCATAACCCTGATTCTCCTTTAAGATAAGCAGTGTACAGCCAAGTCCCTGTTGGTTTATGGCTGTATAGTCTCGCTTGGAGGAAGAGAAAGGCTCTCTTTTGTGTGTACTTTGGACACGGAGATCTTGATCAGAGGTGTAGTGTTAACATGATCAAGAGAAGGATCCTTGATTAAGGATAGTACTTCTTTAAGAACTTTTCATTGATCGGCATCATGAATAGGTCGCCATCTGCAGTCATGAGGCGGTATGCTCCGTTTGAATAGACTGTCTCTATTACAAATGGTCCTTCCCATTTAGGCTGAAACTTGCCTTTGGTATTGTGCGTCATAATCATCGGTCGTCTGACGGCTAAGACCAGGTCTCCTTGCTGGAAGACTCTCTGCCTGACCTTCTTATTGAAGGCTTTTGTAATACGAGCTTGATACAGCTCAATATGTTGCTGCGCTTGTAGTCGTTTTTCATCTAAGGCTTCGAGCTCTTGAAGACGCAACCGATCATTGTCCTCTGATGAGATTTTAGTAGTCAAGGCTACTCGCAATGATGGCATCTAGATTTCCAGTGGGAGCACTGCTTCGCACCTATATACCAGGGAAAAAGGCGTATTGCCTGTCGGTGTCCGGACCGTGGTCCGGTAAGCCCAGAGGCATTCACCGAGCTTTTCGTCCCAATCTCGCTTGTTCGAGGAGACGAACTTTTTGAGCAGCTTTATGATTGTTTTGTTGAATGCTTCTACCAAGCCATTAGCGGCATGATTGTAGGCAGTTGAAGCCACATTCTGAATTCGGTATTTATCGCAGAACCGATAGAATACTTGGCTTATGAATTGGGGACCATTGTCGTGGATGATCCGCCTGGGGACACCAAACTGATGGATGACATAGTGTTTGATAAAGTGAACCACATTGGAGGTTTTGACTTCGGCTAATGGTATAGCCTCTGCCCACTTTGAAAAGTAGTCGGTTATTGCAAGGATAAACCGGTGACCTTTCGTCGAAGAGGGGCTGATCGGCCCCACGACGTCTATTCCCCATGCTTCAAATGGCCATGAAACAACAGTAGGGTGGAGCAACTCCGAAGGCTGGTGTATAAAGTCCGCATGGATTTGACATGCTTTACACCTTCGTGCATATTGAATGGCGTCGGCTATCATAGTCGGCCAATAGTACCCAAGTCTGTGCAACCTGTCCTTAAGCTTTGGACCTGGCTGATGAGCTCCACAAATGCGGTCATGTGCTTCTTTAAGCACTTCCTGTGCCTCTGAATGAGAGAGGCAACGGAGGAGGACACCGTCATATGAGCGACGGTAAAGTGTCTTTAAGGTTGGATCGTAGTAGAAACGGAGAGACCTTCGTCTGACAGACGCTGCTTCTTTAGGATCATCTGGAAGCAGACCGTGGAGAGCATAGTCAATGAGAGGGAAGCACCAGTCCCTCGGCTGAAGATCCTCAGAAACATTATGAACCTCTCGGATTTTTAGCATATGCTTAGAGCATACGAGATGTCGGGTTGCGACTGTGAGATGATACTCGGTGTCGGCTGGCAAGGTTAGCGTTGTCGCTAATGCAGCAAGGGCGTCTGCCTTGGTGTTCTGAGATCGAGACACGTGCCCGATGTAGAAACCTTCAAATAGGTTGGCCAATTCGATGGTCGTATGATAATAAGGCACCAAGTCCTCATGGAGGACTTCATATTCGCCTTTAACTTGATTGATGATCAGCTTTGAATCATCATAAGCTTCGAGGCAGCGTACCCCCATTCCGTGGGCGAGTTGAAGACCAATGAGCAGAGCATTATATTCTGCTACATTGTTGGAGCATGATTCTATCAAGAAAAATGCTCTAGGAAGAATATGGTTCTGTGGGGATATAAACACAACCCCCACTCCGGTAATGATCTTGCCTTTAGGGCCCATTCGTGATGCTCCATCGAAGAACATCTGCCACACTTCCTCTTCTGAGGTTGCATTAGACTCGAAGACTTCGTCAGGGATCTCTTCGTGAAGTTTTGACTGTTCCGGCACTGGATGAGCAGCCAAGAACTCTGCAAGGGCTTGGCCTTTGACCGCCTTTTGAGGGATAAAGGTCATGTCATATTGGGACAGCAAAAGTGCCCATTTGGCCAATCTTGAGTTCAGCGATCCTGGCTTCGTCATAAGAAGACGTAAAGGATTCACTCTGGAGATGACATGTATGGTTTGACCGACTAAGTAGTGTCGTGTCTTCTGGACAGAGAAGATAAGAGCTAGACACTCTTTCTCAATAGGATTGTAGCGAGATTCCGCTCCTATGAGAGTTCTGCTCAGATAATAAATGGACTGCTCGTGGCCATTGTCGTCCTTTTGAGCGAGGAGGGCGTCGAGAGAGTAGTCCAGAGCTTTTACATAAAGCAAGAATGGCTTCCCTGACGTAGGGGCCACCAAGACCGGAGGTTTCGTGGGATACCTCTTGATGTCTTCATAAGCTTCTTGACAAGCTTGATCCCATATGAAGGAAGCGCCCTTCTTCATGAGCCGGGTGAACGGCTGACAACGGCCCGAAAGATTTGCAATGAATCTCCGGATATAGGCCAGCCTGCCTTGCAAGCCTCTGAGCTCTTTGAGGTTCCTTGGTGGATGTATACTCTGGATGCCTTTGATTTTGTCTGGGTCAAGATGAATTCCCTTTGATGTGACAATAAATCCAAGGAACTTGCCGCTTGACACTCCCAAGAAGGATTTCGTCGGGTTCATTTTCAGTTGATGAGCCCGCTATGTCGAACATCGTTCTCAGGTCGCGGAGATGTTCGTCTTTGTTGCGGCTTTTGACGGCAATATCGTCAACATAGCATTCCGCCGTCTTTCGGAGGTGATCGCGGAAGATCATACTCATCGCCCGCTGATAGGTTGCTCGGCATTCTTCAGTCCGAAGGGCATCACCGTGTAGCAGTATACCCCCAATGGTGTTCGGAATGAAGTATGCTTCTCGTCGTCGGGATACATCTTATCTGGTTGTACCCTGAGAAGCCGTCCATGAAAGACATCCTTTCGAACCTGCATGTGTTGTCGATCATGAGGTCGGTGATGGGCAGTGGGAATTCATCTTTAGGACAGGCCGTATTGAGATCACGGTAGTCGATGCAGATTCGTATTTTCCCATTCTTCTTGAGGACGGGGACTATATTAGCCACCCAGTCTGGATGTTGTTCCTCCCGGATAAAGCCACAGGCAATGAGCTTGTGAACTTCAGCTTCAATATCTTCCATGATGTTCGGGCGGAACCGACGTTGTTGCTGCTTGACTGGCTTGACGTCGGGCTTGATGTTTAGACGATGCATAGCGACCTGTGGATCGAGTCCGGGCATGTCTTCGTAGCTCCACACGAAGACATCTATATACTCTTTTATGAGCATTATCAATTCTTCCTTTTCTATAGGTGATAGGCTCTCACTTATAAAGATGGGTTTGGGATGATCTTGACTTCCCAGGTTGACCTGCATCACCTTGTCTTTAGTAGGTGGTTCACGTAGCTCGAACCGTTTTTCCCATTGGAGGTTTACTTGCTGGGCCCATGGTTCCTCATCGGCATCCTCTGCGGGTTCCAATTGACTGCTTGAAGTCATGAGGCTTTCGAACATTCCTCCTATGCTGACATCTGAGTCCCACTCGGAGGATGAGGCGACTGTGACGGAATCGATCCATCGCCTTTGGCTTGAACTGTTACTGATGATGTGGGTGTGACGTAACCCAACCCCCTGCGTGTACTATCATAGTAATTCGCAGGCTTCCCTTTTGGGATAAAATTACGCATCAAGCTGCGTCTTCCTTTTCCGAAGTTCAGGCCGCCTGCCTGTTTCAAGTCATACCCCATTTTCTTCATGATGTGGCGCGCTGGCCGCACATAATGGAAGAACTGTGGGGCGTCTGAGTCTGAGCTTGAATCTGCAGTTGTGGGTATCCGTGGCCGGGTTCTGCCGAAGATTATCGGCGACTGACCTTGCTTGGATGGAGGGATCATCAGCATAGCCCCTTCTATAGCCTCCGCAGATGTGCTGGCCACACTTGGCTTATGTACGGGCATATGCAGAGAGCCATCCGTAATGGATTTAATCGACCCAGTACTCGCAGGATAATCAAAAGAAATATTGTCATTAATTACCCATTCACCTTCTTCTTCGGAAGGCGTATTACATAGGGGGTCATTGAGACATACTATAATTGACTCGCCAATCAGAATGGTTGGCATGCCTACTTCGGATTCTGAATCCGCCTTATTGCCACTTTCATCATTGTCCGGCAATGGTTCTTCAAGCGTTCCATCAGCCTCTTGATATAGGAGAGCGTCGGTGAAGTAATTTTCCACCCCTTTGAAGGGTTGCTTTTCAGCGAAGACAGTTCGTACTGTCGCATCATCTTCCACATATTTGAAGCACTGGTGGAGAGTAGAAGGGACGATCCAGTTGGCATGGATCCATGGTCGTCCGAGCAGCAGGTTATATGACGTGTCAGCATCGATGACATAGCACGTCACTTCTGACTTCAAGCTCCCGATTCTGCACCGGAGTCGAATCTTCCCAAGTGGATGACTGCTCCCGGCGTTGAAACCATATATTGTAGTCGTGGTTGCGGACAACCTGTACAATGGTATGTCGAGGAAATAGAGAAGCCTTTTGGGGATGATGCTGAGTGCAGACCCTGGATCGACTTGTACCCTTTCGATGCATGTTGAACCGATATATCCGGTGTAATACAGAGGTCGATCGTGCTTGTTGTCTTTGAGAAGCATGTCTTCCACCGTGAATGTAATAGCGGGCACCTTTGATTGTACATGATGACATTCTGGGCAAGAAGACTGAGCGTCATGGTTGGACACCTCCGGCACGCATGTCAGAAAAGTTTCTGAGTTAGCCAAAGCATCCCTGAGTGCTTCTCGTGTCTCTTTAGAGGGACGCAGGAGCTCGTGTATTGTGATACGAGCTGGGATATTGGCCAAGTGGGCCAATATATCAAAGCGAAAGGGCGTGTCTAGCCCTTGGCCTGGCGGTTTCTTCAACACATGGTCGAACCGTACCTCCTTAGGCTTCTCCTTTCCCTTGGTTGGAATTGGAGTGGATGCCGGTGTTGGTGCTGACGTCGTTTGCTGTTGTATCTCGTCAGCAGGCTTCTCATACCGCCTCAGGTATGATTTCCCAGATCGGGTGCCCGTCTGTTGAGGTGCATCTGCCTGTGCTATGCAGGCATGCTTTTCTCCTTCTGAATCACTGAGGGAAGCCGAAGTCAAATTGCCATCGTCTGGTAGGACAGAGATGACATTGCAGGATTTACCCTTCAAGTTGGGCTTCTTTGAATCTCGCTGTATGTCTTGGACGAGGTCTGGGTGTATCCACATGACTTCCCCTGTCTCCAATGTTAAAGGAACGAGACCCTTGTCATCTTGAGTCATGGCTGAAGGATGCCTGACTTCCAACCATGGCGCGGGGGCTGGATAGGTCCCGTCAGGAACTGTGACCTTTTGGGTGCTGCCGAACTTGAGAGTCACAATATTAGCAGTGACTTTCTTCTGCTCCGTCTTCAGTGTGAGGACGCCGGCGTCAATCAAGGATTGTATCCTGTCTTTGAGGACGTAGCATTTGTCGGTAGGATGGTGAACCATCCTGTGGTAAAGACAGTATTTAGGGTCGTTTGTATGCCCTATCTCATTGGGATGTCGAGCTTCCGGCAGCTTCATCTTATTCCCTTTGTGGAGTAGATGGAATATCGTGACCACCTGATCGTCTTTGAATGAGTACTGTTTAGGAGGGAACTTGGGCTCCTGATTGTTGAAGCCGCTCTTCTTGGCCTTTGACTGCATGTCTCCGGATAACTCGACAGACATAGTCTCTTTGCCTTTAGCCTGAGAGGACTGTGGGAGGTCACCACGCCCTTTGTTGTTCATTCCCTATTTGCCTCTAGGGGCGGAAGGTTCAAACTTTTTAGCCGACTTCTCGGCTATTTCTGCTTGTTCGACCAATTCCTTCAAAGTGTGGGCCTTGACAGCCCCCATGCGAACTTCCACTTGATCCAGGAAATTGTGTCTGCATGTCTGTAAGAGCATGGGCAATGGCATCCCTGCTGGGCACATCAGGGACAAATTTCTGAACCGCTCAATGTACTCACGGACAGATTCACCCTTCCTCTGTACGGTGGAGAGGAGCTTGTCCATAGTCACTTCCATGTCATCCTCATAGAAACGAGAGAGGAACCGAGTTTCTAGGTCGATCCAGGAATTGATAGAGCCCGGAGGGAGACTTCGGAACCAGTCGAAGGCTACTCCTTTCAAAGTGCCAATGAACAATCTAGCCATGATGGCGTCGTTGCTTATGACATTACCAGTCTGGGACCGGAAGTAGTAGATGTGCTGATTGGGCGAGCTCTTACCATCATACGTATGCAACGTTGGTTGTTTGAACTTTGGTGGATATGGCACCGAATCCCATTCTAGTGGGTAAGGATGGACTGCCTCTACTTTCTTTAATTCGTCCCTCTGAGCTAGGGACGCAATTTGAGCTTGGAGGCCCTTAAGGACTTCGGAGTCTAAGGAAGAGCCTTCCTTGGGTTTCTCCGTCTTGGGCGGAGCATTGCTGAAGCGTTCCTCCTCATCGTGATTACTCCCGGTATCATCAACATTCCGGTTGCTGAGGAGTCGAGCGAGCATCTGTTGGATATTGTCCAGAGCCTCTTGCTGAGTTCTGGAGGTTTGCTCCTGAGCTTCCAAATGCCGACGAAGGTCGTCGTTGGAGTTATCAGCCATATTGACTGATGCTTTGTCGGTTCGTACTGAACTGACCGTCGTCGAAGAGGCATAACCACTGTCTTCATCTTCTTCTTCTGATAGTTGGGGTGATCGCCTGGGCTGTGGCGGGATTAGGACTGTTGAGGAAGAAGGCTGCTCATAGTTATAGGGTATTGCCACCCTAGATCTGGTGTTTCGGAAAACACCTTCTTCTTGTACCAAGACTTCGCCTAATCCTGGGCTACAATCTGGATCTGGGGAGCTGCAGGGGGTGTTGTCAGATGTTCGACTTCCTCTACGTAATTCTTGTCCTCGTCCGTCATGTTGACGGATGCAGAGACCGGGTCTCGTGAGATGCTCCTTTTATGATGCTTTACCAGGGCACGTCCAGATAACCGGTCAAAGACTGATTGCCGGCATGGAGCAGTAATGAGGATCGGTCGTAACTGACACTGAGCTGAGTGAACCGTCACCAACTGGCATCCACTTTGTTGACAACAGGGGGAAGTAACTTGGAGAGACTCTGACTCCCGCTTGTTTACCAAGAATTCTCGCAGGTCAGGCTCAATAGAACCTGAACAACCCCGTGGAGAGGCCTTTTTGGAGCGCACATGGGATGATGCTCCGTTGCTCTTATCCCTGCAGAAGGGATTAGCACTGAATAGTGCTTTGGTTCTAGCTTCGCCAGCAGGTGCGAGCTTAATGCTTGATGAACTGGGGAGCGGAGCATGCCGTGGTGCTTTACCCGTTATACTGCTGCGAAGGGGATTAGCCTTAAATAACTCTTTGGCCCTAGCCTCGCGGCCATGGATCCAATGAGTATGCTTTGGTACAGTAGCTTCGCTTGTGAAAACGAGGCTGACAGAAGGCTTTGCTGCTCTTGAATTGGGCGACGATATGATTGCCGTCTGGACTTCATGGTTGGCAGCATTGTCGGGGTAGACAGGCATTTTACCCTTTTCTTCGCGAGAGAGGCGCAGTTTCGGCGTAGCTACGCCTGAAGCTTCGACTGGAGACTTCTGTTTAGGCTTCCATATCCACCTTGACAGAAAGTGCTTAGGTTCACAAGGAACCTGAATAGCCACACGTGGGGTTGTGGGGTGTTGGCAGAATTCTGCTTCTGATTTCTGATTTGAAACCTTGGTCGTGAAGACCTTCCTGTGCTTCCGTGCTCGAAGCATCAGGCCACCCCTAGAGAGGACTTCTTCAAATCTTCTTTGATCGATCTGGACGACCAAGTTCTCAAAAGTGCAGAACTTAGGCTGCGGACCTGCTTCCTTGTTTCGCCAAAGGACCGCAGTAGGTTCGCAAAGAACCTTTTCTGTCTCCGCAGAGACTTTCCTTGAAGATTTAGCCAAGGAGGCTCTGGCTGCACCGGCTTTTCTGAATTCAGAGATAGACCCGAAGGTCTGATCGTCGCATTGCGACACTTGATTCTCGGCAGTGGAGAATACATTCCCCAGCGGAGTCGCCATCTTGTTTTCCATTATATTTGCAAAGGGGAAAACTTACAATAAAAAGAGTTTGAGGAGCTAAATTACAAGTATTCTTAAAAAGATTACAAGTAGATCCCCAGAGATTCTGGGAAAATGTGTCGATAGGAGTCTGGTCAGCGCTCGACCACTTTGTCCCTTTGACGATGCGAGCGATGAGATTCCCTTCTCGCCTGGTTCCGGGAATCAGAGAATAGAGGGTTGGTAGAACCCTCTGGCTACTTCTCAAGACCGCCTTCTGTGAGGAATTCCTTCTCGCCTGGTTTCGGAGATTCCTTGAGAAAAGGGGTTATTAGGGTATCGCCACCCTGAATAGAGAAGTATTTCTCTTGAAGATCTCTGAATTAGAGAGTGCACGGTGCGTTGTGAAGAAGTCCGATCTTCGTGTCCAGCAGAAGATTGATCCGGGAAAAGAAGCCGATCTCCCTCCCTTGAGCCCCTGGCAGGCTATTTATAGAGAGAGCAAAGGGTATAATCGTTCCCTTGAAGATATGGAAACAGATTGAACCAAATCTGTTTGAATCTGGAAAGTAGCCTTGCTGCGAAGCTAAAATAGCTTCTGCGGAGCTAGAAAATGGCAAGTCGGTTGATCTTCTTTGATCCTTTCCATATTGTTGGAAGATTTCCCTTGATCTTCCTACTCGTTTTAAGAGAGTCAAGGGATAGCGGCAATCACCTGCCATATTTGGACTTTGATTGGATTTGTTCTGATTGGATCCGATCTCATCCAGAGATTTGATTGGTCAAAGGTTAACCATAGCAGACAAATAGCGGAGCTGCCCGCTTTGGAGCTCATAGCGGAGCTGGGGGCAATTCCTAGCGAAGTCCGAAAAGAGGCTTTTCGGCGAAGCTGTCAGTTTACAGATCCCCAGTATGAATAGGATCATGGAAGATCCTCTCGTGAAACTTACTTCCCTTACAGACCAGTACTGAAAAATCATCACAGAGTCAGGGTCTATACCTATGTCCAACAAAAGAATGTGACTTGGTAGAATGGTTGATTTGGACTCAAGAATGATAGGCTCAGGAACTAATACCGACTCAGGAAGGTGACTTAAGTCAAGTAAAGGTTCAGGAGTCAAGCTTGGTTCAAGAAGTGGGTCCAAATCAAGAAGTTGAAACTCAAGTTCACAATCATTTTCCCACAATAGATTGTGACTTACTATTGGTGATTCAAGTTCAAGAATGACAGGTATGGGAATCAAAACTGACTCTAAAATATTACCTAAATCGGGTAACAGAAGAGGAGTCAATATTGATTTGGGAATTTGAACTCGATCACAACAAATTTGAGAATCAAGGTCACATATCTCATTCGGTTCAATCTCATAAAAATGAGAACTTGCCAATTTGTCAATGGGACTTTCAGAAGTATGAAATTGGTCAAGTTCAATATGATGATCATCAAAAATGGGTGATTTAATTTCATGATCTATGGGTACGGGAATAAATGTTGGCTCAGAAAATTGGTCCAAATTGGGTAAGAATACTGGAGTCAACATAGATTCGAAGATGAAAACTGAATCGCAAAGTTAGGGATCGGGTTCACATTCACAATCTAATTCAATCTCATTGAAATTAAAACTAGCCAATTTGTCCAAGGATTGGGATTGATCAAGTTCATATTGATGTGATGAAATTGAATTTTGATCAAGGTCTTCTAGACAGAATGATTCTTAGTTCCTATCAATTTGGTTGGTTAGTTCAAGAATGTTTGAAAGTCTAGAAATTTGATCATTCATTATATCTTGCAACCGATCTACTTTTTCTTCTAACCCATCGAATGGATCATTTGAGGATTGAAACATTGGTGATGTGGGAAAAGACGTATATGAAGATAATGGTTGAACAGGTGGTTGACCATATGGCTCATGGGTGTTGAATCCCCATTGACTCTGTGAAGAGTAGTGATGATTATTCCAATCTTGTTTATAGTATTGGGACTGGGGCATATAATGATTCGGATAAGATCAACCTGGCATACTAGGTTGGTCAAAGTTATGATATGCCGGGTTGGTAATATCCGAAAAAGAGGTTGGTGTATAATATGGATTAAAATTGGAAAAATTGTTATTATATGCCATATCACACAATAAAACACAAACAAAAAAACAAATAAGCAAACAAAAAAGAAAAAAATTCTAACCTAAGTTAGGGTATACCTATGACCTAGACGACTCCTAACTGGTTAGACTGTCCACGGGAGGTATAATGCAGACTTTGACCACAAGTTAATCAGCCAGGTCAGGGCAAGATTGGTGGGAGGTTTTCCGTCAAAGACGTTCCTTAATTAAATAACCACCAATCTTCGGGCTTTCGGCCCTCAATCTCCTTCCTAGACACTGATTTGGCAGGAGTCAAATTCCAACACCGTTCCCCTTAGGATAATCTCCTAATTGAGTCCGAGATATCCCTAGGGCCAATGTCTACTCATTTTTAGTTAGGCTTGGGTTAGAGAGTGAGGAGATTGTTTGTGGGCCAAGGAAGGGTGATGAAATCCCCACCTTATCTTATTTATATGATAAGCCCTTAAGTCAATTTATTGCACGTGTAAAGCAATAGACAAATATTCACTCAAAAGCAGTAAATCAGCCAAGGGTGCTTCCTAGTCTATATGCAATGCAAACGTACCTTGTCTTCAGCACTCTTCAACAAAATAAAAAAAATTAAATAGACACGTGCCTATATGCAAGAGTCTAATTTTTTTAATTTTCAACAAATAGGTTACTGTTAATTAATTAGCAGTGTGCAGGGTGATCACAGAGAAAAGTTAACAGAGAAGTAAACAAGTATTTCAATTGGCAGCAACCTGCAGAAAACTGAATGAGTAGTTCACTACTCAGGCCGCAGAAAGGCGGCTATTGCCGCGCAAACATGGCTCTGTAGTAGGCTCTGCTGCTCTGCCTTCAAGGGTAGAGGCACAGAGTTACTATATGTCCTTTGCTGCTGTTAGTTTTCCTGTTCTCCGAACCTGCAAACCAAAAAAATAAATCAATAATTAGTTTTTTTTAGAGAATACTTACCGTCCCTCCCCAGCAATGGCGCCAAAATTTTGATTGAGATTTTTCCTGCACACAAAATATAGAATTTTAGATTTAGAAATAAAGATGTGCAAGGTGCTCAATACTATCCGCTGTAGCAATGGCTATGCGGGTCGTGATCCTCAGGGAGGGACTAGCGATGGAAGCTTGGTTAGCAAGTTCTCTAAAAAATTCTTCTTTTAGTTATTAAAAGGAAAATAAGAAACTAGTAGTTAAAGTTAGGTTAGGAAGAAAGCAGTAGATTAAAAAGATGGAAAAATAGAAGCGATACTTACAATGAGTTAGGAAAGAAAGAGTTGGAAGATGAAGTGTTGGTGATTTAATCTACAAAAATAAAAGAAAAGAAAGAAAATTAAAGAAATACTTACCTTAGTTTGGTTGATGAATTACCTAGAAACCTTGCATGTTCTACCTTGCTTCGGAGGTGTTCAACGCATAAGTCATAGGATCGAGCTCAGTCCCCGTTCGCATTATATCATCAAGTTGGGCAAGAATGAAGTGATACGGATCTTGAGGAGGAGAACATCTCCAAAAAGTATCGTTGGCACTCACAAAGACTATGTTATACTTGTGCTTCTGAATTCACTTGCATCCTCATCAAAAACCAACAGACGTAAAGTAGAAAAGAAAAAGAAAAAAAAAAGGAAAGTAAGGCGATGAACATAAAATAAATGTTTACCTTTATTGCTTGAAACAATGGAAGAAAAGAGGAGGGTACATCGGTGTCACTCTCAACATAGGCCTCTTGTTGTCCCAAGGTTACAATCACCTGTTTAAGTGTGTTTTGATGATTACAAAACATATGTATTTATTTGTACTAATCATGTTTGTTATTTAAGTGTGTTTCAGGGTTCTATTTAAATTAGAAGGTTTCTTCTCTAAAGGAAGGTGTTTTGACTCAAGTCACCTCAATTCGGGCTCAAGTATCAAGCTTGCAAGATTATGGAGAAGCCCACTTGAAGACCTTGTAGTCTTTTAGAACCAATGTAAGAAATAGTTTGTTAAAGTTTGAGTTTTGAAAAATTGGCTCTAGGATACATACACACATTTTTGTATACAAGTTTTCATGTTTAAGCATGTGTTTATAAGTTTCATACCTTGATAAATATACATGACTCTAATTTTTACAAAGATATATATCTAATTTATAATCATGTATGTTTACCCTTCCAGCATGATACTTAACTTTCTATACTTCTAAAAATATTTTACAAATTTTCAAGTTCTGTTTTTCTGCTAGTTTTCTATTTCAGGCAGGACCAGCCGACCGGACCGGTCAACTGGCGCCTGTATCTGGACGTGCACGCTTGTGCATGTCCATCGGACGACCGGGTCGCTCGACCGACTGAAAGCAGATTGCTCTCGGGTTTTCTGGGTCGACCGGCCGGTCGACCGCCTTCAGAAAACTGTATTTTCCCTTTGAGGACGGTCGACCGGGACGGTCGACCCAGGCCCAACGGCTAGTGCCAGCAGGGCAGACGGCCGACCGGACTGGTCGACCGCCAGGCCTGCAAAGTGCCAACGGCTCTTTCCTCTTTTGTGTAAATCTGAAAAACTGTTTTTGGTCTTTTTTATAGCAGATTTTCTCTGAGTTTTAGGGTTTGTTTTCTGATCAAATAAGCTCTATTTTTATGTTTTTTAAACCCTTTCTCTCCCTATAAATAGAGGAGATAGGTTCATTGCAAAATACTAAGAAAAATACCTAAGTTTTCTAAGTTTTCAAAAGGAGAAAAATAGTTTTAAGCTCTTCATTTTCCCATTCTTTTTTAGCTTGTTTTCAGTTGTGTTTTCTAGCAAAAATTATTCTACAACTGAGTGTTTTTCTCACTACACTTCTTAGAGCCAAAATTCCCTACTCAAGCTATAAGGAAGTTGTAAAAGAGAAGAGTGTTTGTAAAGAGTTTGTGATCCTTTTAGAGATCACTTGGATTCTTGTTACTCTTTGTTCATCTTGTGGAGACACCTCTTCGGTAGAGGTTCTTGTAAGTGGTGGAGCTCGGTGCTCTGGTCTTTGGTAGACCTTGTAAGCGGCCTCGGTAGATAGTGGAAACCCTTCACGGCGGTGAAGGCGGGGAGTAGAGCGGTGGCTCGAACCTCGAAACAAACATCTTGTGTTTGCGATTGTTTTGTGTTCTTCTTGCTTTAAATTTCTCTTACACTTTATTGGTTTTTGATATTTGCTTGTGATCTTGTTCTTCCTTTACTTGTGAAATATTGTGTGCATAATCATCATTGCATTCATACTTTGCCTCTATCGATCAAATCTCATACAACAAGGTTGCATTGCGCACCTCTAACTCATATTCAAGAGGAATCACGAGGAAGGAGTTCAGAGCCCTTCACCAGGTATACGGCTCCTGGTCTTGTTTTGAGAGATCGTTGCATCATTCATTCATCTTAGTTTTAAAAAGATTGTTAGATTTGCATTTACACCTATTCACCCCCCTCTAGGTGTATTTCAATTGGTATCAGAGCTTGGACTCTATGATTTGGCTTAACAACCTTAGAGAGATCCTACATTTGCTAATAATTTCATTCATCTTCACTTAGTAAAAATGGCCGATGGTATTAAGACCCTTCCTAAGTTTGATGGACTTAACTTTCCCATATGGAAAATTAAGATGACCATTTTCTTGCAATCTCTAGGAAGTCGAGTTGCAAAGGCCGTTACCAAACCTTTTAGTGCACCCCCCGGTGACGAATCCACTTGGCCCGAAATTGAGACTAAGGAATTCGATGCCAATGCTGGGGCTCATTATGCACTTTTTCAAGCCCTTAATGATGATGACATATCTAGAGTAATCCATTGCAAATCCGCATTTGAGATTTGGACACACTTGCTAGTCACACATGAAGGGACTTCACAATTGAAGAGGGCTAAAATAGACCTTCTTCGGTCCTAATATGAAAATTTTTGCATGCAAGAAAATGAAACCATAGATGATATGGTTACAAGATTTACCAAGATCACTAATAGACTTTCTTCTCTAGGTGATGCCATCGACAACGATCAAAGAGTTAGAAAGATCATCCGGGCTCTCCCTCCTTCATGGGAAGTAAAAGTAACTACCTTGAAGGAACTTAATGACAAGGAGGAAATAGAGCTTATAGGTCTCATTGGGAACCTCAAAACCCATGAGATGGAGAGAAAGGCTAGGGAGGACAGGGCTCCCATCAAGAAGAAGACCATAGCTTTCAAATGCCAAACATCCCACTCCGACGAAGACAATGAAGAAGAAGATGACGAAGAGCTCTCACTCCTTGTGAAGAACGTCCGGAGGATATACAACAAGGCTAAATTCCAAGGAAGGAAGAGATGGCAAGGAGGTAAAGAAGAGAGGAAGATCATTTGTTTCAATTGCCAAAGACCGGGTCATATTGTTGCGGAATGCCCGGATAAAGCAAAACCCTCCACCTACAAGAAGCCCTTCAAGAAGAAAGCAATGAAGACAACATGGGATTCCGAGAGCGAATCCGAGGACGAAGTTGATACCGCTAATATGTGCTTCATGGCTAATGAAAGCACAAGCAAGGTAACCTCTTCCACTTCTCTTAATGATGAACTCTCTATGTATGAATTAGGAGAAGCATTTGTTGAATTATCACACAACTATGATTTTCTAAAGAAAAGGTATTTAAAAATGAAAAAGGAAAGTGAGTCTCTTAATCATCAAGTTTTTACTCTTTCTAAAGAAAAAGATGACTTGCTTTCTACTTTAGTTGCTACCCAAAAGGATTTTGAAAACTACAAGATTTCTTGTAATGGCAAGTCCCCACTAATTGATTCAAATGAATTTTCATGCTTAAAGAAAGAATAGATTCTTTGGGAATTGTTTTAAAAAATTGTGAGTTTAACAAGAAGAAAATTGAGGGAATGTTTCCTAAGAAACAAACCCCTAAGAAAAATGCTTACCATGCTCATGCTCATGTTCATACCACACAACCTTTACATTGTGGCAAACCCCCAAAACATGCTCACACTTCACACACACATCATGCATTCATGTATGGTAAAGTGTATTCATGTTCACATTGTGGGCGTAAAGGGCACTTAGCCAATTTTTGCTATGATAGACTAAATGCATCTCGTCATAATGTTTGGGTTCGAAACACTAACTTTCAAGGACCCAAGGAAATTTGGGTACCAAAATCAATGAATTTGTTAAATGATGTAGGTACCTTCCAAAGCCCAACGACGTAGAGGATTGTGGTATCTTGATAGTGGTTGCTCAAGGCACATGACTTGGGACTTCAACAACTTTGCAACCCTATCAAGATACCATGAAGGTGGCACCGTCACCTTCGGAGATGACGCCAAGGGTAAAATCATTAGTATCGGTAATGCAAAACTTGGTACATCCACTTTAATTGAAAATGTTATTTTAGTTGATGGCCTCAAGCATAATCTCTTGAGTGTTAGTCAACTTTATGATAAAGGTTTTGATGTAGTTTTTGATAATGTAGTTTGTAAAGTAATTCATAGAATTTCTAATATTTGTGTGTTTTCTGATTTTCGTGAAAATAATGTTTATATGATTGATATGTCTAATATGTCTTGTAATATTACTTGTTTAAAAGCCCTCGATGATGACTCTTGGTTGTGGCATAGAAGATTAGGCCACATTTCTTTTGACCATAATCTAGGTTAAACACAAAAGAAATGGTGAAAGGTATTCCTTGTTTGAATTTTGAAATGGATCGGGTTTGTGACGCATGTCAATTTGGGAAACAAACTGTAGGTTGTCTAAAAGTCACTAGAAGACAAGCCATTAAAAAGCAGAGTTTCGAGTTCAAGACGCGAGGGCTAGACACCCGCGTCTCAGCATCAAGGCGCGAGGGCTAGACACCCGCGTCTCAGCATCAAGACGCGAGGGCTAGACACCCGCGTCTCAGCATCAAGGCACGAAGGTTCAGAGCCTGCGTCTCAGCATCTAGGCGCGAAGGTTCAAAGCCCGCGTCTCAGCGTTAAGACGCGAGGGTCCAAACCCGCATCTCGGTTATAACTACCCGGATCATTGGGCCAGTCACCGCACATGTAGCGGGAAGTGGCCCCTCATTGTGGAGCGATTTCAGGGGGCACGTTCACCCCTGGGACCTCTATAAATAGCCTCGTTTGCTATGAAGAAGGGGTCGATCAGATCATCATCAGAGGGAGGATAAGGCATCGCATCATCAACAGAGAGAGAGAGAGAAGACTCTTCAGCAAGCTTACTGCGCACCAGCTGCTCTTCGCCTACCTTCTTTTTGAGAGTTTTGGTTGACAGAGTTGTGTTACTCTTTCTACCTACCAAAGAGGAGATCCCCGAAGGTCCAGACGGTCATCCGGTCAACGGAGAACAAGATTCACTCTCCACCGCCACACGAAGAACCCAGCATTAAACAAAGGGGGGATTCAAGATTCAACATCCTCCCTCCCTTGTAACTGGAAAGCAGAGCGGTTTTTGTTGTAATTTCTTTCATTTGATTCAAGGAAAGTTTTTATAGCAAATTCTTCTCCCTGTCTTTTTTTCCGGCGCGTACAAGAGATGGCGACTCCGCTGGGGAATACCTTCGTTACTAACGAACAGATGTGGCGCAGGATGACGTCCTCCGTAAGGGGAAGATGGTCGAATCGCTCGTTGTCGAGTTCGACCAGGCGAAGTACGAAGAGTTCCTCTCTTCTGGCTCCAAGAGCCCAAAGACCCGCGTCTGCCGCAGGGTCTCGACGGGACAGCTCCCCGAAGCCCAATCTGAGGCTCTCTCGGGCACTGCTGTTGCCCACTCGGTCAATCGAGAGACACGCGCCAACGCCTCTCAGAAGGCCCGCGTGATCTCTGGCATTGCTGTTGCGACCCACCGCGTCGCACAGAACACCCACGCCAGCGTCTCTCAGGAGACCCGCGTGGTCAGACTCCCTGGTTTCGCAGACCAAGATGTTGTCGGTTTCTCTCCTCCTCCACGACGCAACCGAAATGCTGAACGTCGACAGAGGAGACGTGCGCGACAGCTGCAAGTTGGAACCTCTGGTTGTCTGACTGAGGCTGGATGCGGCGTATAATCTGATGCCTTGCTCGCGCCACGACCAGTACGTGAGATCCGCGTTTGGCGGCCCAAACGCGAGACTCCTCAAGTTAGGTCCTCTGAGGACCAACTTATCAAACATCAAGGCGAAACCTCCGCGCCTCATCAAGCGCAGGAGGCACGCGCCCAGAGGCATGGCGCCCAGTAGCCCACTCTCTCCCAAGTGTCTCTGCCCCGACGCACCGAACAGCAGCGCGAAAGTCGCGTCTCATCTCAGAAGAGACGCCAGACGCGCGTTACACAGCTGCGATGCGACAGCCGCGTCCTTGAAGCATGCGTCCAGGCTGTACGGCACATGGATGCCTCTCGTCTGTGACGTTGCGAGGCTAGTCTCTTCGATCCCCTCCTATGGATTTGAGGGATTACTTGACGAAGAAAAGAAGTGCTAATCAGGACACTTCGTCATGTTGCTGCCAACGGCTCATCTCTATGCTTTCTGAGTGCCGTTGCGGATCAGGTGTGCACCAGCAGTCTTTAGTTAGACAGCTGACCCTGATCCCCCCGTCAGCCAAAAGAAGGCGCTCCCATAGAAGGAGAAACTTCTCTGACGTTGAATACCCGGAGCTTACTGCATACATGACAAGCAGAAGCAAGGGAAAACAACCAGCAGTCAGCTCAGATGAGTCTGACTCTGAACCGGAAGGGGTGTATCAACACACTCGTACCCGGACGGGGACCATTCCCTCAATTGATTATAATGCCCTAGCCCATGGCATTAAAATGAATGACTCTCACTCCGCTGTAGTGGAGTCGCAGGCTTCGAACTCTTCCGTCGAGAAGGAGACTTCCGCCTACATGGTAGGCACTCCTGAGGAGACGACTAGACGTTTCGAACAGCAAGCCCAGATTCAGAAGAGACAAATGGAGATGATTATGTCTCAACAGGAATTTATCGATTCCCTCAAGCTAATGCTTGCACAGTTGCTCGAAGACAGGAGAAGATCTCCTTCTAAAAAGTCAAAGGGCAAAGGGAGAAAGGGAGAAAGTTCATCTTCCGAACCTTCCGAGGAGACACGGCGATCTACTTTGGATTCGTCCAAGCCTTCGTCGCAGTTAAAAGGCGACCCAAACCCGGAAAAGGCTCATGCTAAAAGAATGAGTCAACTAGAGCAACGCCTCGAGGCCCTTACCAATCGAAAAGGCCTCCAGGAAGCTGGAGTGGTCCGGCCTTATCCGGCCGAGTGGGACTTAGTCCCGTACCCTCCTAAGTTCAAGGCTCCAACCCTCCAAGCATTCGACGGGAAGGGGTCACCTAACCAACACATCTACTACTTTAAATCCCAAACTGGGAATGTAGTAGATAACGATGCCATCCTGGCACGTCTGTTCATTGGCACCCTGAAAGGGCTTGCCTTTGAATGGTTCATGAAGCTCCCAGAAGGTTCCATCAAGAACTGGGGCGACTTGGAGAAGCTATTTTTAACGCGCTTCTTCGAAGATGATTCGGAAGTTACAATGCCTACCCTTTTAGCTACTAAACAGCGAAAGGGAGAGTCCGTCAAGTCTTTCGTGGAAAGATTTTAGAACATGGCACTCCGATGCCCAAGCAGCATGACCCAGGCCACCCTGGTGGAAACATGTCGCCACAATCTCCAAACCTCACTCCTTGCTCAAATAGGAGTTGCTGAAAGCCGCACCTGGAAGCAATTAGTCCAACAAGGTGAACAGGCTGAGGAGATTGTCGCCCGCGTTAGAGCGGAGGAAGGTAAGCCCAGGCCGGAAAGGTCAACAAGGCGTACGCCAGACACCTCCCTCCAAACAAAGCGGAAGGATAATTTGGCTACAGAGACCAAATCACCCGCCAAACCTCAACCAGGCAAGGCGAGTGGCTCTTCAAGCCAACCACGCGCCAACAAGCAATATTCCTTCAAGGATGAGCATGTCGACTCGCTCTTCAAGTTACTCAACAAGAGCAATCGACTGAAGCTCCCTGAAGCTAGACGCCCTGTGGAAGTCGGCAAGACTGACAATCCCACCTATTGCTTGTACCATAGGATGCTCGGGCACCCTTCCAAAAGCTGCTACGTCTTCAAGGACATCCTTCAAGCTCTGATTGACGCGGAGGTATTAAAGCTCCGACCAGAGCAGAAGAAGGTGACCGCCAACATGACGTCGATTCTCCAGTTTGGGAAACAACCCCCGACACCCTCGGGAGTGGTCCCTATCCCGAAAGGAGAACTAAGAGTGGTCAACGCAGACCCCCATCAGCAGCAAGAGAAAGGCTTGGTACCCGTCCTACACCTCAAGGGGAAATCATGTGGGTCCACCCTGACCTCGTCGACGAACAACAATGGACTACTGTGACCAACAGGAAGTCCAAAGGCAAGGGAAAGGCTTCATCCTGCCATGTGGTTTGCGCTTCCTCTCGAGAGGCGGAGACTGATGTTCCCTCGCTGACCGACTCAGAAGAGGAAACAATAGTCTTGGCTGCAGAGCCCAACCAACCGACAGCGGGAACCCGTTCAGGGCAGTCATACTTGAAGCAGTACGGCGAGACGGCGATAGTCCCTCCACAGCCGGCTGTAGAGCCAACCAAGCCCTCCACAAAACAACCTGTGGAGAAAAAAAAAGAAACTCGATTTTCTCGAGTTCTTTCAAAAGGTGTAGCGGAAGGATCCACGACACCTTAACACTTTGATGTCTTGGCTCAACTAGCCAACATCCCAGCACGCATTACCTTGTATGAACTTCTTAGACTGTCAAAGTCAACCAGAGAAGCTCTACAAGAAGCTCTGGCAAATGCTGAGGTCTTCATGACCCAGGTGCCGAAGGAGGAAGATGTAGAGGATTGCCTCCACACCTCCCCAAATGCTCCCTGCATTACCTTCACAACAGATGATATGCAGGTTAAAGGGAAGCATGATCGACCCCTGTACTTCACAGGGTATATTGGGTCATCCGAGATAAACCGCATTCAGGTAGATCCGGGGTCCGCGCTGAGCATCATGCCTCACCGGGTCATGCAACATCTGGGCATCCCCGCCTATCGTCTGAGCCCTACCCAGACGACCATTTACGGTTCAATGCCAATGGAACCCATCCGATGGGAAAGATCAAGCTCAAATGCCAGATCGGAAGCCTCAAGTCAGAAGTGACATGCTACGTCATTGATGCTGACATTTCCTATAACCTACTGTTGGGACGACCATGGATTCACCGTAATTCCATCGTTCCCTCCACTCTCCACCAAATCATGAAATACATTGACGGAAGTGGAAAGGTTCAAACGTTGATTGCCGAAAGGTATCCATTTAAGGGGGTCGAAAATTATTTCACGGACTCCCTCCTATATCAGGACCCTGAGGAGACCAATGAAACCCCGCAACCAGAGGAGCCAGACTCTGGTAATGAGGCTGACACTGAGTCTGAGAAAGAAGAGTGTTTGTGGGAGTTAGAACCACTTGTAAAGAGCGTTGATAAGCTCGATGTTGATAATACCACCGACGATGCAGGCGGTTGGTACATTAATGAGGAATTAGATTTAGCGTACCTTTCTGTGTTTGCTTCTGATTCAGTACCGTCGGATACTAGTACCGACGTAGACGATGACGTCTGATCGGCAATGGATGCTTTGACATCATTGCATGTACCAGTAAAATCATCCTTCGGGACATACCAAGATAATGGTGACGCGCAAAAATCTGTATTCATGGTTCCAGCCAGACGAAAAGGCCAAAGACCAATACTTTTTGGGCGAATCTCGTCTGAACCAATGCCCCACGAAGAAACGGAAGGCGAGGATGAATCCCCTAAGTTCAATCATTATGAACCAAAAGCGCTCAAGATGATGAAGTATATGGGGTACGATCTAACCAACAGGCCCGGGTTGAACTTTGGCAAAGGAAGAAAGTCGTTGCCTCGATCTTTTGTGCCGAAAGGGAAAGCACCCGATTATTATCATCAGACGCGCCGGGGGTTGGGCTATGTATCAACTCCAGTCCCATCAGCCTCTGATTCTGAGGGACCGTCAGGCCATAATTGCTCTTCAGACACGTCGTCGTGGGAGTCAGATGTCAGTGTCGGCAACATCTTCAAAGAGCTTTCAATAAACATGGTTTCAACAAGCCACCTGGAAGACGAAGACGAAGAAATGATCCATCCGATACAGATCCTTGGATCAAACATTTAAATACACTTTGGGATACCCGCTTTGAACAGCGTGAGCCACCCACAGAAGATAAGGTTATTTAGGTCAACCTAGGGGATGAGGCTAATCCCAAGCCCATCTTCATAAGTGACGGCCTGTCACCTTCAGAGAAGAAGGATCTAATATCTCTTGTACAAGAGTATATAGACGTCTTCGCCTGGAACTATGAGGACATGCCTGGGCTCAATCCTCAAGTGGCTATGCACCGCCTCAACATCAATCCGGACGTAAAACCTGTCAAACAACAGCAGCGACGGTTCCGTCCAGAAATAATGGAGGCAATTCAATCAGAAGTCAGGAAACTTATTGATTCTGGTTTTGTTAGGGAAGAACAACACCCCGACTGGGTAGCCAACATTGTCCCCGTTGCCAAGAAGAACGGGAAGATCCGGATCTGCATCGACTTCCGTGATCTAAACGAGGCCTGTCCCAAAGACGAATTCCCACTGCCAATCACGGATGTCATGATTGACAATACTTGTGAATTTGAACGAATGTCCTTCATGGACGGATTCTCAGGATACAATCAAATCAAGATGTATCCAGATGACGAAAATCACACCTCCTTCAGGACACCTCTAGGAGTGTATTGCTACACCGTCATGCCCTTCGGACTGAAGAATGCAGGGGCAACATACCAAAGGGCCATGAACGCCATTTTCCATCAGCAAATTCGCAAAACGGTGGAATGTTATGTTAATGACATTGCGGTAAAAAGCCGTACTAAAAGTGATCACATAGCTGACCTGAAAGGGGTCTTCGATATCATGCGGGCTCATCAATTGAAGATGAACCCCACCAAGTCCTTCCTGGGGTAGCCAGCGGAAAATTCCTAGGATTTGTTGTAACTTCCACGGGAATCCATTTAGACCCGGAAAAGATCCGCGCCATTCAGGAGATGCAACCTCCAAGAAGCCTTAAGGAGCTCAGAGGATTGCAGGGACGATTGGCATACATCCGCAGGTTCATCTCAAATCTCTCCGGGAGATGCCAACCCTTCGCTAAACTAATGAAGAAGGTGTTTCATTCATTTGGGACGACGCTTGCCAACAAGCGTTCGAGGAGATCAAATAATACCTCACCCAACCACCAGTCCTTGCAGCTCCAGTATCCGGAAAGCCTTTCCTGGTGTACGTCCGGTCAATGGATCATTCTTTGGGAGCTCTACTAGCTCAGAATGATGATCAAGGACGAGAACAAGCAATCTACTATCTAAGTAGAACAATGATCGGAGCCGAACACCGGTACAACCCGATCGAGAAGGAATGTTTGGCGCTAGTGTTCGCTATTCAGAAAATGCGACACTATCTGGTAGGCCAAACTATAAATGTCATATCAAAAGTCAACCCTCTGAGGTTGGTTATGACAAAGCCTTCATCATTAAATGGCCGGCTGGCAAAATGGGCCATATTGCTATCCTAATATGAAATGCACTTCCTGCCACAGAAGGCCATTAAAGGACAAGCGGTGGCAGACTTCTTAGCTGAACACCCAGATCTGAGGGCAGCCAAACTCTACGAGGATCTCCCAGATGAGGTCGCCGAAGTATGCCTGACTCAGACATCGTTCGAAAGTCAAGTATGGCAACTCTTCTTCGATGGTGCATCGAGGGCAAGCCCAAAGGGACACACAGTAGCGGGGGTAGGAGTAGTACTCGTCTCCCCACAAAATTACGTGATTCCCTGAGCTATCTCGTTAACTGAGCCTTGTTCCAACAATGTGGCGGAGTACAACGCTCTTTTGATTGGGATGCAATTCGCCGATGAGATTGGCGTTAAAAATCTCGAGGCGTATGGTGACTCTAAACTCATCGTCAGCCAAGTTCGCGGACAGTACGAGGTCAGACATGAAGATCTAGTACCCTACTACAACGCGACAATCCACATGGTCGAGAGGTTTTCAAACTTCTACATTGACCATGTACTGCGCAGCTAAAATGCGCATGCAGATGCACTCGCATCCCTTGCTGCCTCCTTAGCTCTCCCAGCTGGAGCGATGGAGAAAGTATTCTTCTACAGCCACGACCTGTATTGTCCGAGAGTCACTCTCAAGGACTACCCAGGGTCAACGGGAGATCGTCGCGGTAAAGAAACACTTGAAGTGTCAACCGGTCCCGAGCCTAGAGACTGGAGATTCTCCTACATTGATTTTGTCTTATATGGCATCCTGCCTGAAGACACCAAAGAGGCTGCTGCCATTCGAAGGAAAGCCCCCAGATTCTACTATAATGCGATTACGCGGACATTGTATCGTCGATCGCATGATGGGATCTTACTCCGATGCCTCTCATCAAAAGAAGCCCAGGGGGTATTGAAAGAAGCCCACGATGGTATGTGTGGAGCTCATCAACCTGGCCCAAAACTGGCACATCGACTCCAAAGATTGGGTTACTATTGGCCCAAGATGATTGCCGATGCCGTCGCTTATGCCAAGAGATGTCACGCATGCCAAGTACATGGCGATTTCATCCATCAAGCACCAGGGTACCTCCACTCTACGACCTCTACCTGGCCATTTGAAATGTGGGGGATGGATGTGGTTGGTCCTATCAGCCCACCATCATCAAAAGGACATCGGTTCATTCTAGCAATAACCGATTACTTCTCAAAATGGGCCGAAGCTATTCCTTTGAAGGAGGTAAAATCATCTAACGTGATCAAGTTCGTGAAACATCACGTTATTTACCGTTTCGGCGTACCTCGGCGGATTGTCCATGACAATGGACCCCAGTTCATCAGCCAGGATTTCCAGAGATTCTGCGCTAAGTTCAGAATCCAGAGTGTGTCCTCAACGGCATACTATCCTGCTGCTAACGGCCTCGCAGAAGCCTTCAACAAGACCATTGGCAAGCTTCTCAAGAAATTCGTCTCGAAAAGTCAACGAGACTGGGACGACAAGCTGGGTGAATGCTTATGGGCTTATCGCACAACTGTGCGAACCCCAACTAAAGCCACACCGTTTTCCTTGGTATACGGATGTGAAGCCGTTCTTCCACTAGAAATCCAAATTCCATCTCTACGCGTCGCCTTGACAGCGGAGATGACAACAGAGGAGAAGCATCGACAGCGACTCCAGGAATTAGAGGCCTTAGACGATAAGCGTTTACAGGCCCAACAACAAATCGAGCTTTACCAAGCTCGTATCACCAGAGCCTTCAACAAGAAAGTCAAAGCGCGAACTTTCAAGAAAGGCGACCTTGTCTTAGCCGTCAGAAGACCCATGGTGATGACGCACAAGACAAAAGGAAAATTCCAACCCAAATGGGAAGGACCATTTGTGGTAGAGTCAGTCTACTCAAATGGGTCATATCGCCTTATAACCTCGAATGGCGATACACTTATGATGCCAATCAATGGTAAATTCTTGAAGAAATACTATCCCTAGATGGTATTCTTCCGCTGATCAAGTTAAAATACACCTCTGATCAAACATCCGACGCCTCCAACGGCTAAGGATAGGGGAAAATGTTGGCTTCTAAGCCCAACATAAGTCTTCGACAACTTATCATACTGAGGGGAATAGCATGGCTAGCCCAACTCAAACGGTAGTTGGTAAAGGCACCTCAAATCTGTTGATAGCTGAGGGTTTGCTAAAAATCCTAAGTGGACTTGCTTCCACTCTTCCCTCCAAAATCCCTTACCAATTCTCACCCACAGAATGGTAGGACCACAAAATGCAATCATTACTATGTTAACACTATACCTCTGGTAATGAATACTCCTTGTTGAGTACAAACTTTGCTTGTTAACTCTACATAGAGTAACAAACTCTCAAATTTGCCAAGTTAACA
The DNA here is from genome assembly GCA_038442645.1 of Agave tequilana. Classification (NCBI taxonomy): domain Eukaryota; kingdom Viridiplantae; phylum Streptophyta; class Magnoliopsida; order Asparagales; family Asparagaceae; genus Agave; species Agave tequilana. The sequence goes on along the minus strand of JAVJIF010029684.1, from coordinate 1,202,506 downwards.
CTATACCTCTGGCACTTCAAATTCCACTTGTCAATTCTCATCAATAGAATGACAAGTCCTCAAACTGCTCTTATCACGAGCAAATTTTCGTCAAGTTAATACCACACCTCTGACAAACTACTATTTAAGTTAACATTATACCTCTAAACAGTACATCAAGTGTCTGTCAAGTTAACATCACACTTCTGACAGTCACCTTCCTTCAGACTTCCATATCGAAGCTGAAATGGACGATGCAAAGTTAACACTACACCTCTAGCATCCAAGTCATTGCTAAGTTCAACAATACACCTATGGCTATGACCTTTCCTCGACTTCTTTATCCAAGCCGAGACGACTAATGCCAAGTTCAACATTATACCTCTAGCATTACTCTCACTGTCAAGTTCAACATTACACCTATGACAGTGACACTTTCAGTTTTCACAAACGAAGCTGAAATACGAGTCAAGTTAATATCACACCTCCGGCTTATATCCTTGTCAAGGTAACATTACACTTCTGACAAGACTACTTCCAACCTGTTAAGTTAATATTACACCTCTAACGGGAAAAACTTTCCTGGATTCCCCACGAATCTAGTATTACTTGTTATTCTCCCCAACAGAGTAATGAGTCTATTCAGAAGCATTGTTAGGTTAACATTACACCGTTAACAATGTTTTCGTCAAACTCCCCAGCTGATCTTAAATCAAGTTAATCCCAAACCCTTGATAAAAGTTCATCTTCCCTGGGGGTACGAACTCCACCTGTCACTTTCCTTTACAAAGTGGCAGGTCCACCAAAAATCATTCCATCTCTGTCAAGTTAATATTACACCTTGACAGTATTATGAAAGTTCCTGAAATAGGATCTTTCCTTACAAAATTTGACTTATTAAAATTACCATCATAATTTTGATAAAAGTCAAAAGATTCTTTGCTTCTATGCGTCTGACTGAAGACAAAAAGTTCAAGACAACAAAAGAGGCAAAAAGAGAAGTGTCACTTTTATTTATATCCAAGCATATGAAAGTGATACAAAACGCTCTCTTATACAATAAGATTGAGTGTTACAATTAAGGAGTACAAAGAAGTCCCTCTCTCCCTCAGAGGCCGTACTCACTCCTTGAAGCCGCATCTGATCCCAAGTGCACGATGTCTGAAAAAGTGCCTAACCGTGGCGACAATTGGAGCCGATTGCACTATGGTGCATGACGCAAAAGTCGAAAGAGCCCTAGCTGACTAAGCTAAGAGCAATGGTGTTCTTGAGGTCCAGTGGTAGCAGAAAGTCCTGCAACCCTTCGTTCATGAGCATCTCTTTCCCCAGCAGGCCATCCAACGGACATAGAATGCCCTTGACGTCACTTCTGGAGTAGGAGAGGAAGAGGATCCTATCCGCCACCACAACCGTCGAAACCTCCTCGCCGTCATACTCACCCTGACCATCTCTTGCCATCAGACATGATTGGTGCAGAGGATCTGAAGAGACCTTGGCGAGGGTTGAGTCCCCGTCAGGGATATAATTTACCCCCTTATAAACAACGAGGACCATAATTTACTCCCTTATAAACGAACATTGAGCAAGTTCGCCGGCTGATATATTCTTCCCGGAGCCCAACGAACCTGAAAAAGGACAATCAAGCCTACCTGCAAGAAATAAATAAGGGAGTTAGAAAATCTGGAACTTAGTATACTTTAAACAAAGAAAACTAAGTGACAGGCGCGGCAATTGTTGAGGACTTCAGACGCGGGAATGACCCGCGCAGTAAGTCAAACTACCGCGTCAGCAGAAACAGACGCGAGTCAAAACTGTGGAACACGCAGGATTCGAATGCGGTCTCATTTTGCGCCCGCGCCTAAAGCACAAGACGCGAAAAGCCTCAGACGCCGAAAATTGCCATCTCTCTGTTGAACAAACAGGAGTTGCAAGATTCGGGTCTGAAAACTTCAGCCCAAGTCAGTGGCCTTAAAACGCGAGCTTCATGAGTAAAGCCAGCGCCAGGTGCCAAAGGCTTCAATACTCGCGTCCAGAGAGGAAGTCGGCGGCGCAAATTCCAGAAGGAATGCACCAACTCAGACTTCATGAGAAAACCCAGATGACAATCTCTGCAAGAGATGCCAAAGTGCAAACTTGGATGGACTAAAGATACCATGGCAAGTCGGGATGGCATACCCGCAGAGGCCTCAGTCAAGAGCAAGACTCTCTGCATCAGAACAGAGACATGAAAAGCGATCAAAGAGACGCTTCCTCCTGAAGAGACCAAACAGAAGCATGAGAGCTCTGGGTCATCTTCATCCATAGAGTCACCTTCGTCCATGGAGACAGAACCCCTCTTGGAAACTCTGAGATTCTCGGAGCAAAACAAAAGAAAACAATCCAACTTATTTATAGGCAGACCCTAATAACTGTCATTAATGGTGCGTAAATCAGAACCGTCGCCTTAATGACTGCACGACTGCCAAAGTCCATTGGAGAATTGACGCGTGGAACGCCGCTTTGGGAACCGTCGAGAACACTGGCCTCCAACCGTCAGCGCCGTTTTGCATTAAAAGGCATTAACGCCTGGGCCCAATGAGGAACCGACGCGTGGACAACTGCCTTGGGAAGTAACGGATGACCCGATATCCCAATCGACAGTAAAGACTTGACGTTCAAAGATCTCCTAAAATCTTTATGTCAGGCTACGTGTAACGCCTCGGAAGTTGCACCAAGACGTAGGCATGAAAGTTGCGTCCAGAAATCCGCGTCTCCCTTTCAGATTAAATGGCGTCCACCCGCGTTCCATCAGAATATCCGCGTGATTCAAAGTCGCGTCGCTTCGGCAAACGGACCCCTTTCTAAGGGAAAACACTTAGTCCATTCTGAGGGAAAATACACAAGGCTGCATCCCTCGCGTCCGCTCGAACCGCGTCTTCGTTAGCAGGACGGGTGTGCGTTACTCCGAACCGCGTCTCACCAAAAAGGACTTAGTTTTTCATAAGTTCCTATTAACTAATGGTTGCGTCTCCTTATGGATTGACGCTGCGTCTCATCAGAAAGACTTGGCTCTACCTAAGTTCCTATGAACTAAAGACCGCGTCTCCCCATTAACTGATGGTCGCGTCTCCTTACGGATTAACGTTGCGTCTCATCAGAAAGACTTGGGCCTACTTAAGTTCCTGGGGATTGATGACCGCGTCTCCCTAAGGAGTAAGGCCGCGTCTCATCGAGAAGACTTAGAGTCAACGCTGCGTTTCACCTAAGTTCAGCATTCACAGTCAGTGATCAATGGGTTGAGTTCATCTACAGCAAGACAATGAAGGTGGAACAAAAACTTCAAAATACTTTATTATATTAAAAGTGATAAATGTAAATACAAACACTCTTAGCAAGATAGAGTGTCCTTTTCTTTAAAAAAAAAAAAGAAAAGAAAAAAAGGCTAAAAATCCTGATTCGCCAAGGAACAGATTTGCTCCTTAAGGCGATGAATCTTGTGCTAACGCACCTCCTCAGCCTCCATGAAAGCTTGGGCCCGCAGATCATCCTCAGACAAAAATCCTTGCGCTTATACCCGGAGGGATTCCAGCTCGGATGAACGAACAGAGAGGTTTGCTTCAACTTGCGTCTTGGCAGCCTCCAACTCCGCCAGCTTCTTTTCAGAATCGGCAAGCCTCTGTTCGTTAAGAATGATCATGGCCTCAGCCCTGGCTATGGCGGCCCGAGAATCAAGGATAACTTGCTTTGCAGCCTGCAGGGTCATCTCTGATTCCTTCGACTCAATTGCCAGCCGTTTATGATCAGCCTGGAAACCTTCAAGAAGACGGGTGTTATCGTTTATCTGCTGCTCCACTTCCCGTCGCTCCTGCTCTTGAACAGCAAGGAGTCTATTCAGAGTTTCCTGGGCGTCGTGAATTGAGACGACATCCTCCAGGGATCGAAGCTCTCTCAGGTCCTGTCCCAGCTGCTCCACCACCACCAAACATGCTTGGGCTAGAGAAGGGCCACCAGCCAACTTGATGTTCTCGGCCAAGTTCCCGAGAAACGTTCGGGCAAACTCAAAGGAGCTACCTCCAGACAGGATGAAATCGATGCATTCTCGCATCGAGTCAAAGAACTGCTGCACCGATTTGCGTGTCAGGAACCCCATGGTGTCATCGCCCAAGGTGCTCCCCGACCCCTTTTCTATCACAGGATAAGGGATGTAAGGCGGATCCTCTCGCACGAGAGCCGTGTTGACCGCTAGAACGGCAGGAGCAAGAGTAGCCTCTGGTGCTTCTGGAGGTACTATCTCTGCAGGAACCTCCACGGTCCTTGACAGAGTGGCAAGCTCGACCTCTTCAGAAACCTCGGCCAAGACCAGAGCTGTGTGGCCTTCCGGAGGGCCATCTACCGTTGGACTCTCCGCCTGAACTCCTTCAGTTCTCTCTGCAAATTACCTCCACATTAGGTACAATGATGAAAAGAGGAACATTTAAGACATTAAAACTTCCTTACCTAGGTGGAGGCCCAGAGATGTTGAATCTTTGGGCGAATCCCGCAGAGTAGAAATCTCCCCAGCTTCAGTGGTTGCCTCCTCTTCTGGTAAAGTGGAGATCTCCCCGATTTCCATAATTGCCTTCTCTGGAGACGTCTCAGCGACTAGAGTCTCGACCCCTTCCGGCTGGGTCAACTCTTGCACCATCTCCTCGACATGCGAGGAGGTTGCAGCCTCGACGTCCTCGGCCAACCCTGTAGCATAAATGGAGAATGTTAAAACCTTCTCTTCGAAATGAAGAGGGAAGTCAGGACAGAAGGTGAAATGAGTACCTTCAGCGGGAATAATCGCCAGCTGTGATGCCGTCGATGGCTCGCCCCCGTATATTTCCTCCTCTAAAATGTGGGAGAATTTGCTCGGATCAGGAGGAGCGGGTTCGTCACCATAGTCAACCTCGTCCTCAAAGTCGCTTTCCTCCTCGGACGAGGAAGACGACAGCTCAACACGAGAGGCCTCGGTAACCGGAGCCTTACCACCAATCACCCCGGTGGTAGGACTAGGGTCAACTGCCCGAGGACTGGAGATGAAGACGCTGGGGGACCCCGGCTGCTGTACCTCATCCGTCCTCGCATGAGCCAAAGAAGACTCGGGCTGAACAGAGATCCCCGGGATCTCGACGCCTCCTCCACTCATTATATCGACCTCGCACTGCTCGGGCTCGTCAACAGCGATGGATGCATCAGCAGGCTCCCCCTCCTCCGCAATCCTATGGCTCCTGCTGCGCGACCTAGGAGCACAGACTAAGTTGGGGAAATCTTTATCTTCCACCTCTTCTCTCCTCGGTTCCTCAACACCAGCAGGGATGTCTTCAGATCGAGAGACTTTGACTGTCAAGTCCCTCCGAACCTTCTTTGGGGCAGGTCCGGCAGTGGAAGTAGAACCTTGACGACGTTTAGGCACCGCCTGTCGAGCCCTGGTGGCCCGGGGCTCCTCTCTTGATCCTCTCCCGATCTCTCTCTGAGATGCTCTCCCGAGCTCCTTCTGAGCCTTTAGGTACTGGTTGACAACTTGCGAGCGTTTACCAGACTCCGACCGTGTTTCGAGATAGGCGTTGATACTCTCGATACACGTATACCCCGGATCGAAGTCCGGTGACTGGTTGACCTGAGAGTACCAGGTGCAGAAGCTGAAGCTGGTACGGCTCTTCGGCCCCTCGACAGGCAAACGGAAAGTTGCTTCTGTCCCTCCAGCCACGCTGTAGTACCAAGCCCGGGCACCTTCGAACAAATTCCCGTCGAAGGCGAGTCGAGCATTGGGATCACCGACGTAAAGTTGATCATAGCTGAACTGTCGGGCGAAACGACTCGGCATATACGGCTCGATTGTGCATGAAGTCCCTTGCCGGAACAGCACATATCCTGGCCGGATGTTGATCAACCACCAGAAGATTCCCGCGGACAGCTGCGTGAAGTCATCCCGGCCTGCGGAATCAGTGAATTGCTCCCCGAAAGATGCACCAGAAATCTCGGTGAAGCAGCGGTTGAGATGGTAGTTCGTAGCATCTGAAAGACACTTCCGAATGAAATATAGGTAGGTATCACGCCAGTCCGAACGTTCCAACCGCTGCACGAAAGGGACAGAATCCTCACTCCGGCGCACCGGCGTCATCAAGGAGGGGCAGTGCATCACGTACCAAGCCATGAGGTACGTGTAAGGCAGCTCGATCCGAGGGTTGGGATGCTTCACCGTCGGCCTCCCCTCCGAGTCAAGGATCGGTTGATCATGGGAATCGACAGTCTTCGGTGGCTCGCAGAAATTCTGGGTCAACGCCCGGAACCCGCTTTGAATGCCAGCCGCCACGGCCTGGAGAAGGGCTATGGGACTGCCATGGGCCAGGAGCACCGCCGGGTACACCACGTCGGCAACAATAACTTCATGTGGCAGCGTAGGCACCACACAACGCTTCAGCCACAACATCAAGAAGCCCGCTAACAGTGCTCGACTAGAGATGGGAATTCGGGCTTGATGATGATAGCTTTCGAAAAGCGTATCAGGTTCGAAACCGAACTCGTTCGATTCCGTGGTGTAGAAGCCTTCAGAGGCCTGGGCAACCATGTCGTCAATCTCCTGGTCAGAGTTGGGAGCCAGTCGGGTTATCGGATTGTCTTTCTTGCTGACATTGTTAAACAAGTAGTTGGCCCAAGATAACTGCTTGACTCCTCCTGACCTCCAAGCGGTTATCTGACCGCAAATATGGAAGTGACACATCACTTCCCAATAGGTATCGTACAGTTGAGGAGACCCTTTCTTTATAAGGTTGAGCTCCTCAGCAGTTGGGACATATTCCTCATAAGGAGAATCCCCTGTCGCCAGCCCCGAGACCTCATGCAACTCGTGCAGGGCAAGGCCCATCTCTCCGACCGGGGTGAAGAATGTCCCTGTCAGAGGATTGTAGCGCTCCAGGATCTCGAAGAAGTTATGAGAACTCGGTGGGATACCCCACTGCACGGCCCTGACTGCTGAGTATAATCCCACATGCTCCAGCAGATCTCCAAGATCGGTGAGGACGAAACTCACCATCCTGCCCCACCAATAATTCTCCGTGGAATGGATCCACCCGGGCGAACGGAACTCGATCGGATAATCACCCTCCGCTTCCATGAACGAGTTGAGGAAAGTAGTGGCGAGCTTCGGTATCTCTCCAACTGGGAGCTCAGACTTGTGCGACCCGGGGAACAGGCCAAGAACTGTCCTATCATGACAATCATGACGGTAGACCTTCTTGGAGCCCAAATCACCGAGAGTAATCTCAGGAATAAACTGGGAAACGTCCCACTTCATCTTCCGAGGGATGGACATGTGTTGGAGATAAGACAGCGGGAGCATCCTCTCCATGTTTGGAATAAAGAATCTCCTATCCCCTATCTAACGGGGCCACTTGTAATTTCCGTCATACATGGAATAGCCGCCATCGCCGACATGATCTCCAAAGAAGAAGGCAGGCTTCTCCAGCTTGATGCGAGCATCCGTTGTGAATGCGGCATCAGTCATGAGCACCCGAAAGGTTATCCCGTCAGCATTGGAGATCCTTTCCTTGCGCTCCTGTGACCGGTCAGTAGTCACAGGTACAGTCCTTTGCAGTACAAAGGCCAAATTACGATCGGCACCGCCTACCCGCCCGAAGTGGCTATTCTTGGCAAGTGGGGCAGTAGGGTGTGGCACTGCAAAAGAAAAAGACACTTGATCAGACATCTTGTCAGAAAAGAAAAAGGTGTTAAGTGTCTACAATTCAAATGCAGAAAAGACACTAGACGCAGAAATTGTCAAAATCTGCGTCCAGACCTGCCAATCCGTGTCAAGTTGAAAGAACACAAGGATCAAATCCGCGTTCTGCAAACCAAGACTTATGAAAAATTTCTAAGTGCTTGGACTCAGGTGCCAGACTCATCAAAATCGGCAGCTGGTGACACAGAACGCAAGGATCAAATCCGCGTTCTGCAAACCAAGACTTATGAAAAATTTCTAAGTGCTTGGACTCAGATGCCAGACTCATCAAAATCGGCAGCTGATGACACAGAACGCAAGGATCAAATCCGTGTTCTGTAAACCAAGACTTACGAAAAATTTCTAAGTACTTGGACTCAGGTGCCAGACTCATCAAAATCGGCAGCTGATGGCACAGAACGCAAGGATCAAATCCGCGTTCTGTAAACCAAGACTTATGAAAAATTTCTAAATGCTTGGACTCAGGTGCCAGATTCATCAAAACCGGCACCTAATGGCACAAAACGCAAGGATCAAGTCCGCGTCTGGATCCTTCATAATTAGAAATTTTCTAAGTGAAGAATCCGAAGTGCAGAGCCCACTGGCATCGGGTCATCAAACCCGCGCCTTGGTTATTAGCTCGAAGACTGCGTTATTAGTTCTCCTCCAAAAAGATGTCTTTTTAGGGTTCCTTAAACTTCCAGTGATGGTGAAGTTTAGCCTAAACGGCATTTTACCTCGGAAAACAGCATCCTGCGCGGAGGAAGCGCCCCTCTGGGCCTCGGGGACGGTCGCCCGTGAAGAAGATGCGGTTGGCTTGGTCTTGGGTGCCATCGTCAATCAAGAATCTGATGATGAATAGGGAAAGAGGAACTCTGTTTCTTAAACCCTAAAATAAAACGCTCGGAGAAGAAGAGGTATCTCTCCAACTGTGGCTATTTATAGGCACAAGGATTCGCGAAGATACGCGGCGTGTGGCCCGATAAATTCTGCAGCGAGTAACCGCTTGACGCGTGGAACCAAATCATTTTTGAACAGGGAAGATCATGCGCCACGACTCCGCAGCGAGTCATCGTTCGACACGTGGCGCGGTTCATTTAATGAACCGGGAAGTTCGCGCGCCAAAAGGCGAAATCCCGCCGGTTCCCTAGGCCAACTGGTAGCGCAATCATGACATGGCACGGATTCGCACCCGACGGCCACGTCTCTTCGATGGATGTGCCCCGTCAGCACCGCCATAAATGCGCCCGGAAAGTCGCGTTGCGTTCAGAAAACCGCGTCTTTATTAGAGATGCGTCTCTCCAAAGTTCGCGTCCTTCCGAGCTGGCCTAACATCGCGCCCGCCATATGGAAGATTAGTCGCGTTTCCATTGCCAAAAGACGCACCCTATGGAAATCGCGTCTTTAAAGCAGTACCATCTCTGCTTTTCAAAAGGAACCTGCGTTCGGCCTCCTGCTTCTGCAAATCAGTTCAACAGTGTTAGCCCAAAAAGTTACACTCTCCAATTGTTTTTGTGTTTTGATGATGACAAACCAAATAAGTACTATTTGGTACTAATGATTTTGTTCAAGATAAGTTTCAGGTTTTGTACCATGTTTAGAGACCATTCGCTTAGCTATTGCAAGAACTTCTAAGTTCCACAAAGCAAGGAAGGCAAATTGCACATCAAGGAAGGATCATAGAAGAGAAGGCTCTAGCAAGGCATTGGATGGCTCAAAGACTTGAAGATTGCTCAAGGAGTCTTCATGTAATTTGTTTTTCTGTTTATAGTATGTTAAAGAATAGTGGATAGGTTTGAAGCTCAAATCACACACGTTTTCGCGCACATACTATTCCTAAGTTTATTTCCTATAAAATATACAAAAATATTTTAATACAAAATCTTTCTTCTACAAATTCTTTTCTATGTTATATACTGAATTCCTGTTTAAAATAGTTTTGATAAAAATATTCATCTCCTCAAAATTCTGTTTAAAAATTGATTTCTGACCTGATCCGGTCGACCGGCAGTCGACCGAGTCTATGTCAGGCTGGTCCGGTCGACCGGACCAGTCGACCGCGGTTCTGGCAGATGCACGTATCAGTGTGCATGTCTGCTGGTCGACCGGGGCAGTCGACCGAGATGTAATATTTTCTCACAAGTTTCTTGGGTCGACCGGGTCGGTCGACCGCTAGCCTATAACGGACGGATTTTTGAATTACCGGTCGACCGGTCCGGTCGACCGAGGTATCCGTTGAACAGTAACGGGCAGATTTTAAGTGAGCTATTTATTTTTCTCTTTTGTGTTTAAAAATTCGTTTAAGGATATATTTTGAATTAATTACCTCCTAAACATTAGTAATTATATTTTATCCCTAAACCCTAGCCCTCTCCTATAAATAGGGGTGTTTGGGGAGAGATTCTTTACAACAATTTTTGCTAGAAAATTCAAAAGTTTGAAGAATTCAAAAGAGCTTGTTTCTTGGTTTTTGTGCTAATATTCTCATTCAATTTCTGAAGTGTTTTTGGATATACTCTCTGATTTGATTTTATTTCTTCACTTACACAAGAGCTTCATTCCTACTCAATATTCTCTAAGGACCTTTGTAAGGGAAGAGATATTTGAAAGAGAGAGTTTGTGGTCTTTTGACTACCAAGGAAATCTATTGTACTTGAGATTGTGGAGTTGGGTACTCCATTGTAATTGAGATCTTTGTGATAGTGAAAGTAGTTAGAATCCTTCTGGGAAAGGCGGGGACGTAGAGCTGGGTGCTCGAACCTCGATATCATATCTTTGTGTTTGCGATTGGTTTACTTTTCATTGCCATTACTTCTTGCTTTTGATTGTCATTGCCATATCCATTCTCATTCATCTTGTCAATCATTATCCCATACAACAAGGTTGCATTGCGCACCTCTAACTCATTTTACGAGGAAGCCGGAGGAAGGAGTTCAGAGCCCTTAATAGGGAATTCGGCTCTTAGTCTTGTTTTGGGAGATTGTTGCATTCATTGTTTTTAAAATTGTCCATTGATTAGCATCATCACCTATTCACCCCCCCTCTAGGTGATTTTCAATTGGTATCAAAGCTTGGACTCTAGGTTTGGCTTAACATCCATAGAGAAATCCTTAAAATATTGCTAATCAACATTTTCATTCATCCATTCATACACTAGTAAACATGGCCGACAACATTAAATCCCCACTTAAATTTGATGGCCTAAATTTTCCCATTTGGAAGGTTAGGATGACTATATTTTTGCAATCACTAGGTAGCTTGGTAGCTAAATCCTTGACCAAATCCTACATAGCACCCGATAGTGATGAGAGCACATGGACCGACTTCACTTTTAGAGAATATGAGGCTAACTCCAAAGCCCAAAACTCCCTTTTAACCGCCTTGAATGAGGATGACCTTACACGGGTAATTCATTGCTAATCCGCCTATGAGATTTGGCAACACTTATTGGTCACACATGAAGGGACTTCACAAGTCAAGAGAGCTAAGATAGATCTCTTGAGGTCTCAATATGAATCATTTAAAATGCTTGATGATGAATCCATTGATTGTATGATTACTCGTTTCACTAAAATTACAAATGGTCTTTCTTCCTTAGGTGACGTCATCTCCAACGATCAAAAGGTGCGCAAAGTGATACGGGCTCTTCCTCCATCTTGGGAGATAAAGGCCACCACCTTGAAGGAATTAAACGACAAGGATGAAATGGACATCATTAGTCTCATTGGGAACCTAAAGACCCATGAGATGGAGAAGAAAGCTAGAGAAGAGACCGCTCCAACAAAGAAGAAGTCCATAGCTTTCAAGTCTTCATCCACCCTTGAAGACGATGATGATGAAGAAGAAGATGAGGAGCTCTCCCTCCTTGTGCGCAACATCAAAAGGATGTACCGGAAGAACAAGCTCAACTTCCGGAGAAAATTTGAAGGTAAAGAAGAGAGAAGAATCATTTGCTACAATTGCCGAAAGCCCGAACACATCATGGCCGATTGTCTGGAGTTCAAGAAGAAAATGACTTCCTCCTTCAAGCCAAAGAAGCAAGAAGAAAAGAAAGCTTACAAGGCCACTTGGGATTCGGAAAGCGAGTCCGAAGAAGAAGAAAGGGCGGATACCGCAAACATGTGTTTCATGGCAAACACACCTAAGGTAACCCCTCAATCTCTTGATGATAATGATGATGATTTATGTAAGGAAGTTCTTGTTCATGCTTTTGTTGAACTTTCCGAAACTTATGATAACAAGAAAATTGAATGCTTTAAATTACAAAAAGAAGTTGCTTTTCTTAAAAATCAACTTGCTTTGGTTTCAAAAGAAAAGGATGATCTTTCTTCCAATCTTATTTCTATTCAAAATGAATTTGATGCTTATAAGATTTCTTGTAAGGGTAAAACCCCTATTGTTGATAATAAAGAAATTTCTTCTTTAAAATCTAAAATGGTTGATTTTGAGAAGGTTTTAAAAGATTATGCTTTTAACACTAAGAAACTTGAAGAAAAGTTTTCCAAAAAGCACACATCACATGCTAAGATTCCTCATGCTCACACTACACCTAACACTTCTCATGCTCATGCTCATGTTCACAATGCTCATGCTCACAAACCACACACTCACTATGCTTTTAAATATGGTAGAGTGTACAGATGCACATATTGTGGTAAAAATGGACATTTAGCTAAGTTTTGTTATGATCAATTAAATAGATCCAATAATCTTGTTTGGGTTCATGGCTCAACCCTCAAGGACCCAAGAAAATGTGGGTACTAAAATTAAGTCCTAAATTGTTTGATGTAGGTACACACCAAGGCTCCAAGACGTAGGGAGCGGTGGTACCTTGATAGTGGTTGTTCAAGACACATGACATGGGACATCAATAACTTCACAACCCTATCAAGGTACTTGGAAGGTGGCTCCGTCACCTTCGGGGATGATTCCAAAGGCACCATCATTGGTATTGGTAATATTCAAATTGGTTCATCTCCTATTATAGAAAATGTAGTTCTTGTTGATGGTTTAAAACATAATTTGCTTATTATTAGTCAATTTTGTGATCGTGGTCTTAAAGTTGTTTTTGAGGATTCTTCTTGTAAGATTTTTGATGTTAAATCGAATGATTGTATTCTCACCAGTTTTCGTGATGATAATGTTTATATCATTGACATGCTTAATGTAGAGTGTTCTACTAAATGTTTAAATGCTTTTGATGAAAATTCTTGGCTTTGGCATAGAAGATTAGGACATGCATCTTTTGAACATCTTTCCAGGATTAATTCAAAGGAATTGGTGAAGGGTATTCCTTGCTTGAAGTTTGAGAAAGACCGCATTTGTGGTGCGTGCCAACTTGGGAAACAAACCAAGTCTTCCTTCAAACCAATCAAGGATATCATGTCAACTAGACCTTTAGAATTAATTCATATGGATTTATTTGGACCAACAAAAACTAAAAGTTTAAATGGTAGTAGATTTGCATTTGTTTTAGTTGATGATTTTTCCCGTTTCACGTGGGTTTTCTTTTTGCAAAACAAAGATAAAACATTTTCTCATTTTAAGATTTTTCGAAAAAGAGTTGAAAAAGAAAAAGGATTTTCGATTTTGAGAATAAGAAGTGATAGAGGTGGTGAATTTGTTAACCAACTCTTCATGACTTATTGTGATGAAAAGGGAATTAAGCATGAAATGTCTTGTCCTAGGACTCCACAACAAAATGGAGTTGTAGAAAGGAAAAATAGAACACTTCAAGAGATGGCTAGGACAATGATAAGTGAATACGACCTCCCTCAATATTTATGGGCCGATGCCGTAAACACCGCATGCTATATATCGAATCGTATTTATTTATGCAAAAATTCTTCTAAAACTTCTTTTGAAATGTATCATTCTAGAAAACCTAATGTTGCTTATTTTAAAGTTTTTGGATGCAAGTGTTTTGTTTTAAATACTAAAGAGAATTTGGGTAAATTTGATGCTAAGGCTTTTGAAGCAATTTTTGTTGGATATTCTACAACTAGTAAAGCTTATAGAGTATTCAATAGATCTTCACTTACCATTGAAGAAACCATGCATGTTAAGTTTGAAGAGTCTAATGTGTTTGTTGAGAATGTTGTAGAGATTGAACCATTAGGTGAAAACATGGAGAAACTATCCTTGAAGGACTCACCCGCTCAAGAAGATAAGCAAGAACCTATAGGTGAAGTTCAAGAGGATAAAGAGGAAAGCTCTCAACCGCTTCCCAAAGCTTGGAGATACGCTACAAATCATCCTAAGGAGCTCATATTGGGTGACGCATCCAAAGGAGTCACAACGCGCTCCAAACTCCATGACCTATGTGGTAACTTTGCTTTCATTTCTCATTTTGAACCCAAAGGAATTCTCGAAGCCGAGACGGACCCATATTGGTTGCTTGCCATGCAAGAGGAACTCAATCAATTTGAGCGCAACCAAGTTTGGCACCTTGTTCCTAAACCCCACGATAGACCAATAATTGGTACTAAGTGGATCTTTAGAAACAAGATGGATGAGTCCGGAAATGTCATTAGGAATAAAGCTAGGTTAGTGGCCCAAGGTTACACTCAAGTTGAGGGAATTGACTTTGAGGAGACCTTTGCACTCGTAGCACGGCTTGAAGCCATACGGATAACACTAGCTTTTGCATCTTTTAAAAATTTCAAACTTTTTCAAATGGATGTAAAAAGTCCATTTTTAAATGGTTTTCTTAATGAAGAAGTTTATGTTTCTCAACCCCCTGGTTTTATTGATCATGTTCATCCCGATTTCGTTTTTAAACTTGACAAGGCTTTGTATGGTTTGAAACAAGCTCCAAGAGCTTGGTATGAAAGACTTTCTAGTTTTCTAATTTCAAATGATTTTATTAAAGGCAAAGTAGACACTACTCTATTCACTAAGCATGTTGATAATGATATATTAATTGTGCAAATTTATGTTGATGATATAATTTTGGTTCTACTAAAGAGCTTTTGTGCAAGGATTTTGAAAAGGTAATGCAACAAGAATTTGAAATGTCCTCAATGGGTGAGCTCAAGTTCTTTCTTGGACTCCAAGTCAAGCAACTGCATGATGGGAACTTCATATGTCAAGCCAAATACGCAAAGGAACTCGTGAAGAGGTTTGGACTTGAAGATTCAAAGGTGTGCAACACTCCCATGGCAACTACAACCAAGCTTGATAAGGACGACCAAGGTAAAAATGTTGATATTAAACTGTTTAGAAGCATGATAGGTAGTCTTTTATATTTAACGGCAAGTAGGCCGGATATCATGTTTAGTGTGTGTCTTTGTGCTAGATTTCAATCGTGTCCCAAAGAGTCTCATTTAATTGCCGTAAAACGCATTATTCGTTATGTTAAGGGAACGATTGGATTAGGTCTTTGGTATCCGAAAACTGGAGATTTTTCAATGACTAGTTATTCGGATGCCGACTATGCGGGTTGTAGAGTAGATAGAAAGAGTACTAGTGGGACATGTCAATTTCTTGGTAATTGTCTTGTTTCATGGTCCTCTAGGAAGCAAAATTCTGTAGCTCTATCAACCGCCGAGGCGGAGTATGTTGCCGCGGGGGCTTGTTGTGCACAAGTCCTTTGGATGAAACATACTCTCCTTGATTATGATTTGCATTATAAAAATATTAAAATATTTTATGATAATACTAGTATTATTCATTTAACCAAAAATGCAAATCAACATAGTAAGACCAAGCACATTGAGATTAGATATCACTTTCTTAGAGATCATTTTGAGAAAGGTGATATAGATATTGATTATGTTTCCACGGATTTTCAACTAGCCGATATTTTCACTAAACCACTTGATTTTGCTAGATTTTCGTTTATTTGTGGAGAACTTAATATGTGTATTATTGATTGAACATGTTTTTCTAACCCTTTTTGATGTATGACAAAAAGGGGGAGAATAAGTTTACATGGACAAAAATAAGTTCATTTGGTCTTGGTTCCATATGAATTTATGTGTTTTTTTGTTTTATAGTCTAAAATTTGTGTTTTATAAATTTGTGAATTTTTGAGTTTTATTTGGTATTGTTTTAATTGGCATTATTGTTTCAATTGGTTTCAATAATTGGTATCTAGAGCATTTTCTTGTGCTTTATGTATAGCATAATTTAAGGGGGAATTTTCTCCTCCCTTATTTTTGTTTATAGCCTATTTGTTTTGTCATCATCAAAAAGGGGGAGATTGTTAGCCCAAAAAGTTACACTCTCCAATTGTTTTTGTGTTTTGATGATGACAAACCAAATAAGTGCTATTTGGTACTAATGATTTTGTTCAAGATAAGTTTCAGGTATTGTACCATGTTTAGAGACCATTCGCTTAGCTATTGCAAGAACTTCTAAGTTCCACAAAGCAAGGAAGGCAAATTGCACATCAAGGAAGGATCATAGAAGAGAAGGCTCTAGCAAGGCATTGGATGGCTCAAAGACTTGAAGATTGCTCAAGGAGTCTTCATGTAATTTGTTTTTCTGTTTATAGTATGTTAAAGAATAGTGGATAGGTTTGAAGCTCAAATCACACACGTTTTCGTGCACATACTATTTCTAAGTTTATTTCCTATAAAATATACAAAAATATTTTAATACAAAATCTTTCTTCTACAAATTCTTTTCTATGTTATATACTGAATTCCTGTTTAAAATAGTTTTGATAAAAATATTCATCTCCTCAAAATTTTGTTTAAAAATTGATTTCTGACCTAATCCGGTCGACCGGCAGTCGACCGAGTCTATGTCAGGCTGGTCCGGTCGACTGGACTAGTCGACCGCGGTTCTGGCAGATGCACGTATCAGTGTGCATGTCTGCCGGTCGATCGGGGCAGTCGACCGAGATGTAATATTTTCTCACAGGTTTCTTGGGTCGACCGGGTCGGTCGACCGCTAGCCTATAACGGACGGATTTTTGAATTACCGGTCGACCGGTCCGGTCGACGGAGGTATCCGTTGAACAGTAACGGGCAGATTTTAAGTGAGCTGTTTATTTTTGTCTTTTGTGTTTAAAAATTCGTTTAAGGATATATTTTGAATTAATTACCTCCTAAACATTAGTAATTATATTTTATCCCTAAACCCTAGCCCTCTCCTATAAATAGGGGTGTTTGGGGAGAGACTCTTTACAACAATTTTTGCTAGAAAATTCAAAAGTTTGAAGAATTCAAAAGAGCTTGTTTCTTGGTTTTTGTGCTAATATTCTCATTCAATTTCTGAAGTGTTTTTGGATATACTCTCTGATTTGATTTTATTTCTTCACTTACACAAGAGCTTCATTCCTACTCAATATTCTCTAAGGACCTTTGTAAGGGAAGAGATATTTGAAAGAGAGAGTTTGTGGTCTTTTGACTACCAAGGAAATCTATTGTAATTTAGATTGTGGAGTTGGGTACTCCATTGTATTTGAGATCTTTGTGATAGTGAAAGTAGTTAGAATCCTTCTGGGGAAGGCGGGGACGTAGAGCTATGTGCTCGAACCTCGATATCATATCTTTGTGTTTGCGATTGGTTTACTTTTCATTGCCATTACTTCTTGCTTTTGATTGTCATTGCCATATCCATTCTCATTCATCTTGTCAATCATTATCCCATACAACAAGGTTGCATTGCGCACCTCTAACTCATTTTACGAGAAAGCCGGAGGAAGGAGTTCAGAGCCCTTAATAGGGAATTCGGCTCTTAGTCTTGTTTTGGGAGATTGTTGCATTCATTGTTTTTAAAATTGTCCATTGATTAGCATCATCACCTATTCACCCCCCCTCTAGGTGATTTTCAAACAGTACACTGGCACAAGCAGAAGACCAACCACTCCTGGCTTAAAGCGCACCCACGACAGACTTAAAAAGCAATCGGGGAGGTTTAGACTGTGTATCTAGACACTCAACATGATCAACTCTGGTGGCTTCAAAGAGTTCAACAGTACACTCACGAAGACCAACTCCAGATAAGATCAAACCCGGAGCATCAACAGTCCAGTCATGAAAGCGTATTCAGCTAGAGTCCAAAGTATTTCGAAATCCGTCCCAGTTAACTGCGGAATATCGAAAACTTTGGAGGGGGTTCTGTAGGCTGTCTAAAAGTCACTAGAAGACAAGCCATTAAAAAGCAGAGTTTTGAGTTCAAGACGCGAGGGCTAGACACCCGCGTCTCAGCATCAAGGCGCGAGGGATAGACACCCGCGTCTCAGCATCAAGGCGCGAGGGCTAGACACCCGCGTCTCAGCATCAAGGCGCGAAGGTCCAGAGCCCGCGTCTCAGCATCTAGGCGCGAAGGTTCAAAGCCCGCGTCTCAGCGTCAAGACGCGAGGGTCCAAACCCGCGTCTCGGTTATAACTACCCGGATCATGGGGCCAGTCACCGCACATGTAGCGGGAAGTGGCCCCTCATTGTGGAGCGATTTCAGGGGGCACGTTCACCCCTGGGACCTCTATAAATAGCCCCGTTTGCTATGAAAAAGGGGTCGATCAGATCATCATCAGAGGGAGGATAAGGCATCGCATCATCAACAGAGAGAGAGAGAGAAGACTCTTCAGCAAGCTTGCTGCACACCAGCTGCTCTTCGCCTACCTTCTCTTTGAGAGTTTTGGTAGACAGAGCTGTGTTACTCTTTCTACCTACCAAAGAGGAGATCCCCGAAGGTCCAGACGGTTATCCGGTCAACGGAGAACAAGATTCACTCTCCACCGCCACACGAAGAACCCAGTATTAAACAAAGGGGGATTCAAGATTCAACATCCTCCCTCCCTTGTAACTGGAAAGCAGAGCGGTTTTTGTTGTAATTTCTTTCATTTGATTCAAGGAAAGTTTTTATAGCAAATTCTTCTCCCTGTCTTTTTTTCCGGCGCGTACACAAACCAAGTCTTCTTTCAAGTCAATCAAGGATATCATGACATCACGTCCTTTGGAGTTGATACACATGGATTTATTTGGTCCTACCCAAACCAAAAGTCTAAGTGGGAATAGATTTGCATTTGTTTTGGTTGATGACTTTTCATGTTTTACTTGGGTTTTCTTTCTTGAGCATAAAAATCAAGCCTTTTCACATTTTTAAGCCTTTAAGAAAAGAGTTGAAAAGGAAAAAGATACTTCAATTGTAAGAATAAGAAGTGATAGAGGAGGTGAATTCATTAACCTATCATTTACTACTTTTTGTGAAGAACATGGAATAAAGCATGAACTATCTTGTCCTAGAACTCCACAACAAAATGGAGTAGTTGAACTAAAAATAGAACATTATAAGAGATGGCTTGGACAATGCTTAGTGAATATGGTCTACCACATTATTTGTGGGCCGAGGTCGTTAATACATCATGCTATATATCAAATCGTATTTTCTTATGCAAAAATACTTCAAAAACTTCTTTTGAAATGTACTTTTCTAGGAAACTAAATGTTTCATATTTCAAAGTTTTTGGATGCAAATGTTTTGTTTTAAATACAAAAGATAATTTAGGAAAATTTGATGTTAGATCTTATGAGGCTATTTTTGTGGGTTATTCTAATACTAGTAAAGCTTATAGAATCTTCAATAGATCATCTTTGACTATTGAGGAATCTATACATGTTAAGTTTGAAGAATCTAACTTGTTTGTTAAGAATGTTGTAGAAATAGATGCATTGGATGAAGGCTTGGAGAAAGTGACCTTGGAGGATACACCTACTATGGGAGACAAGCCAAAGGATTATGAAGGAAGTGAAGCTAAAGTAGAAGAGGCTCAAGGAAATGAAAATCAAACAAATGAAGCGGAGCCTTCTCAACAACTTCCAAAGGATTGGAGATACAATCCCCATCATCCCAAGGACCTCTTCATAGGTGAAGTATCAAAAGGGGTAACCACTCGCTCTAAAATTCATGATTTTTGTGGTCATTATGCATTTATTTCTCATGTTGAACCCAAGAACGTCCTCGAAGCCGAGGCTGATTCATATTGGTTGCTTGCCATGCAAGAGGAGCTCAATCAATTTGAGCGTAACCAAGTTTGGCACCTTGTTCCTAGGCCCCACGATAGACCAACAATTGGTACTAAGTGGATCTTTAAGAACAAGTTGAATGAATCGAGTAACGTAGTTAGGAATAAAGCTAGGTTAGGTACCCAAGGTTATACTCAAGTCGAGGGAATCGATTTTGAAGAAACCTTTGCACCCGTAGCACGGCCTGAAGCCATACGGATGACACTAGCATTTGCCTCATATAAAGATTTTAAACTGTTTCAAATGGATGTTAAAAGTGTTTTCTTAAATGGTTTTATTGAAGAGGAGGTGTATGTTGAACAACCCCCGGGTTTGTTGATCCTACATATCCTGATTTTGTGTTTAAACTAGATAAAGCTCTTTATGGTTTAAAACAAGCCCCTAGGGCTTGGTATGAAAGACTTTCTTCATTTTTAATTTCTAATGGTTTTAAGAAAGGTAAAATTGACACAACATTGTTTACAAAACATGTAGAAAAAGATATACTTATTGTACAAATTTATGTAGATGATATTATTTTTAGTTCTACTAATGAATCTCTTTGCTAAGCTTTTGAGTCATGCATGAAGGATGAATTTGAAATGTCTATGATGGGGGAACTCAACTATTTCCTTGGACTCCAAATCAAGCAAAGGAAGGATGGGATCTTCATCAATCAAGCCAAGTACACCAAGAAACTCATCAAAAGGTTCGGGCTTGAAGGAGCTAAAGTGAGCAAAACTCCCATGGCAACCACTACAAAGCTTGATAAGGATGAACAAGGTAAAAACGTAGACATTAAACTTTATCGTAGCATGATAGGTAGCTTGCTTTATTTGACGGCTAGTAGACCGGATATTATGTTTTCCGTTTGTCTTTGTGCTCGTTTTCAATCTTGTCCTAAAGAGTCTCACTTAATTGCGGTTAAACGCATAATTAGATACCTTAAGGGAACTATTGAAATGGGTTTGTGGTATCCGAAAATCGGACAATTTACAATGACGAGTTTTTCGGATGCCGACTATGCGGGTTGTAGGGTAGATAGGAAGAGCACAAGTGGAACATGTCAATTCCTAGGTAATTGTCTTGTATCTTGGTCTTCCAAAAAGCAAAATTCGGTAGCCCTTTCAACCGCCGAGGCGGAGTATGTTGTAGCCGGAGCTTGTTGTGCACAAGTTCTTTGGATGAAACATACTCTCCTTGACTATGATTTACATTTTGATCATGTTAAAATATTTTGTGATAATACTAGTATAATTCATAACAAAGAATGTAAATCAACATAGTAAAACCAAACACATTGACATTAGATATCACTTTCTTAGAGATCATTATGAGAAAGGTGATATTAATATTGATTATGTTTCTACCGATTTTCAACTTGCCGATATTTTTACTAAACCATTAGATTATGCTAGATTCTCTTTTATTTGTGGTGAGTTGAATGTTTGCATTATGGATTCTTAATGATAACTTTTTTTTAAACCCTTTTGATGTATGACAAAAACGGGGAGAAAAAGAATACGTTGTTTATAAGTATTGTTTATTTGAGTTTTTGAGTTTTTGACAAAACTATGTGTTTTATGCCTTATGTATTTCTTGCTTCTCATAATCATTTTTATACATAGCATTATTTGAGGGGGAGCTTTCCAAGTTCTTCTTCCCTTTTTGTTTAATAACTTATATGTTTTGTCATCATCAAAAAGGGGGAAATTATTGGCCCAAGGTTACAATCACCCGTTTAAGTATGTTTTGATGATTACAAAACATATGTAGTTATTTGTACTAATCATGTTTGTTGTTTAAGTGTGTTTCAGGGTTCTATTTAAACTAGAAGGTTTCTTCCCTAAAGGAAGGTGTTTTGACTCAAGTCACCTCAATTCGGGCTCAAGTATCAAGCTTGCAAGATTATGGAGAAGCCCACTTGAAGACCTTGTAGTCTTTTAGAACCAATATAAGAAATAGTTTGTTAAAGTTTGAGTTTTGAAAAATTGGCTCTAGGATACACACACACATTTTTGTATACAAGTTTTCATGTTTAAGCATGCGTTTCTAAGTTTCATGCCTTGATAAATATACATGACTCTAATTTTTACAAAGATATATATCTAGTTTATAATCATGTATGTTTACCCTTTCAGCATGATACTTAACTTTCTATACTTCTAAAAATATTTTACAAATTTCCAAGTTCTGTTTTTCTGCTAGTTTTCTGTTTCAGGCAGGACAGGCCGACCGGACCTGTCGACCGGCGCCTGTATCTGGACGTGCACGCTTGTGCATGTCCGTCGGACGACCGGGTTGGTCGACCGACTGAAAGCAGATTACTCTCGGGTTTTCTAGGTCGACCGGCCGGTCGACTGCCTTCAGAAAACTGTGTTTTCCCTTTGAGGACGGTCGACCGGGACGGTCGACCCAGGCCCAACGGCTAGTGCTAGCAGGGCAGACGGCCGACCGGATCGGTCGACCGTCAGGCCTGCAAAGTGCCAACGGCTCTTTCCTCTTTTGTGTAAATCTGAAAAACTGTTTTTGGTCTGTTTTATAGCAGATTTTCTCTGAGTTTTAGGGTTTGTTTTCTGATCAAATAAGCTCTATTTTTATGTTTTTTAAACCCTTTCTCTCCCTATAAATAGAGGAGATAGGTTCATTGCAAAATACTAAGAAAAATACCTAAGTTTTCTAAGTTTTCAAAAGGAGAAAAATAGTTTTAAGCTCTTCAATTTTCCATTCTTTTTGAGCTTGTTTTCAGTTGTGTTTTCTAGCAAAAATCATTCTACAATTGAGTGTTTTTCTCACTACACTTCTTAGAGCTAAAATTCCCTACTCAAGTTATAAGGAAGTTGTAAAAGCGAAGAGTGTTTGTAAAGAGTTTGTGATCCTTTTAGAGATCACTTGGATTCTTGTTACTCTTTGTTCATCTTGTGGAGACACCTCTTCGGTAGAGGTTCTTGTAAGTGGTGGAGCTCGGTGCTCTGGTCTTTGGTAGACCTTGTAAGCGGCCTCGGTAGATAGTGGAAACCCTTCACAGCGGTGAAGGAGGGGAGTAGAGCGGTGGCTCGAATCTCGAAACAAACATCTTGTGTTTGCGATTGTTTTGTGTTGTTCTTTCTTTAAATTTCTCTTACACTTTACTGCTTTTTGATATTTGCTTGTGATCTTGTTCTCCCTTTACTTGTGAAATATTGTGTGCATAATCATCATGGCATTCATACTTTGCCTCTATCGATCAAATCTCATACAACAAGGTTGCATTGCGCACCTCTAACTCATATTCAAGAGGAATCATGAGGAAGGAGTTCAGAGCCCTTCACCGGGTATACGGCTCCTAGTCTTGTTTTGAGAGATCGTTGCATCATTCATTCATCTTAGTTTTATAAAGATTTCACCTCTCTTACTTACATAAAAAAAATAAAAATTACAAAAAGAAAATAAAACCTAAATTGCAATCTTCAAGAAAGCCTAAGAAAAACACTAGATTTTGCTCTGTACTACGCTCTGTTCTTTTGAGATTTGCCCTTCTTCTGTTGCTATGCAAGGATATTTATAGGAAAAAATCAGAGAATAAGAAGCGTATGAAGATAAGAGGAGCAAAATATCTCTGAATTTGAATTCTTCTTTTATCTCCAAACTTGTTTTGAATTATCCATAGAAGTTCAAATCTGTCCTGCAACTTGTTATCATGTTAATTACTAAATATGGCTTATCTGCTGACTGAATTGGAAAGTTTGATCAATATCGAGTTGTAGGCCTTCAAATCTTCTTTCTGGAGCATCTTGAATCATTGGCTTTGCATATCTGTAGCAAAAGTTGTGATCTGTATACTAAATTGTGTACAGTCTGAATCCGAATTTTTTGAATTTTTATCTTTGCACTCTTCCCCTTTTATCTTTAGCCTTTTTCTACAAGCAATTAGGGTTGAGTAGAAGTCCATCCCTTTTCTCTTCTTTTAGCAATTAGGAGTTCTTTCTTATCCTTCCTTTTCCTCCCTTAGATTTTAAATAAAGAATTTAAAAATCTAAGTTTAGATTAGGTTAGATAATAAGAAACTTCTAAATTACTATAATTTTTGCACATGGGCTTTTGGGCTTCTGGGTTTCATTCAGGCTTTTATTTCTTTATTTTTTAATTACCCAAGGCCTGCACACAATAAATAATAAAACATTAGTAATAATGCATAATTGTAGGAAGAAATATGAAAATGTGATAGTAAATGTAGTGATAAATATGCACTTTTTACTACCTATCAGGGGACTGCCGGCTGTGCGCGGAGGAGGCAGCTAGACTTGTGCTATTGGTGCAGCCGGCCTAGGGAATAAGAGCGGGGCAAGTGGCTGTGCACGCGGCAACAAGGAGAGGGGATCCGGGGTTTGTTAGGATATGATTATGAAGATGAGATTAAGATGGGATTTGAATTAGTTGGTGGGTTTCGGGTATATGGGTAACGGGTTTGCTAATGGGTTGAGGGTTGGATTAGTTTAATGGGCAACAGATAGGATTCATGGGAAGAAAAATGCTAGATAATAATAATAGTTAATCAAATAATAATAGTATTATTAACATAATAATAATATTAACAATAATAACCAAACAATAATAATCATACTTAATAATAATAATAATAATAATAACTTTAATACGTAATAGTATTTATTAATAATAATAACAATAATAATTAACATCAACCACAAAAGTAATAAAAATGATGAAATGATAATACTAGTAACTACTTCCAATAATAACAATTAATAATAAAAATAACACCAAAAGTAATGGTAATAAATAGTAAAAACATAGATAAGAGATAATGGTAATAATATGTAAAACCAATGTTAATATCTTAAAACAATTTGTATATCTAATAATACTAGTAAGTCGCAAATCAAGTTTATAAATAACAAATAATAAAAAAAAATCTGAGGAACCAGATAAATACTTAGGCAATTGTAGTATTATTAGATAGGGGATGTTACATTCTACTCACCTTATAAAAATTTCGTCCTCGAAATTCAAATAAAGCAGGGAAAGGTTAAAAGAATTTAAAATCAAAAGAGAAGACAGATAAGCTTTACGTCACCACTTTGCATATCATAAATCCACCACGCTTCCATTGCGCGCTCTGATCTCTGCTACTGGCTTTAGAATGAATTAACCAATTTCAAGAGACAAGATCAGAAAATAGAATCAAGATGAAACCAAGATTACTCCAAAGGAGAAATGTGATAAGAGAGATCAAAAGATCAAAGAGATAGATTTTCAAAGGGAGGACAGTCAATTTCAAGTGGACTCAATGTCATTGTATGGATAGTATATGTATATTGCAGTATAATTATAGCACGTTCAAGTTATCGGTAAATATCGAGTTCGTTTTATGTCAAAACCTGGCTCGTTCAAGTTATTGATACCAAGAAAACCCTGTCACGCCCCGTTTCCCGAAATACGTAGAAACGGAGTCACGACGAGAGTCAGCGACGTATATACGCGAGGAAAATATCCCACGTATACACACTAAGCCTAAATTAACCTGAACAAGCTATAAATCAGAACTATAATAATCAACTATCACTATAATAATACATAAAAGACTACACATGATAGCAGATGAATAACGAAAAGAAAATGGCAACTGAATGCGATAAAGGGAGAATCAGGAAATAACAAGAATATAAGAGAGATGAGAATACCAGAATCAGAGAGAGACTCAAGCTCCTCGCAATATGTATAGTCTCATTGAACACCTGCACAACAGAAACAAACGTCCAAATCTGGACGTGCAAATCCAGGGTCGTCAGAAAGCGACCTGGTGAGTGTATATGTAAAGAGGAGAACTCGTGCATATAAACAGTATGCATAAAATAATAACAAGATAAACTGTAGTCATAGGATAACAAAATAACATGATAAATAAACAACTGAATAACAATAACATAAATAAGTGTACAGATAAAAGACAAGTAAAATAACTGTAAACAACTACTGACGTCATGATGTGTAACCTAACATATGTCACTAGGCTGGTATCCAACTCTGGTCATAAATCTGGTCCTGGTTACAATCATATGTCTATCATAGTATACATATACACAGTCAAGTGATTATAGTCAGTCACAATATATTATAACAGTCCATTATCATTTATTATGTCAGCGAACACCAATTGCCACATGCAGTAGACACATCCCATACTACGCCTACCACACGTGTCAATCAACGTCCTAAGTTATTGAAATTAATAGAAGAGACATTGTCTATGATTTAGGTGGGTCTCGTACATACCCAGGACCACGGCCTCAGTTTCCTGGCGCTAAACCAGACCGTACCGCTAGGTACTCAGTAATAGTAACAGTAACAGTAATCTCACTGTGAAAATAGTGGAACAGTAATAGTACAAATGGGAAGTCAGTCATCCCCCAGGAACCCTGCAGTGAAACCCTCAGTCGGCTGCGCAACCTGTATCCTAGGTCCACCCAAAATACAGACGCTGTCTCCTCCATCAATTTCCCCAATCACGGTGTAAGTTATTCAATTACTTTATTATTGATTTCAGTAAAAACAATCAATACTCATGTTACCTATAACACTGGGACAATACAGTGATAGTAATGATAACATTATAGTAACAGTCAGTAATCATATACACGGTAAACAATATCAGTAACAGTGAACAGTAATAGTAACCGTGTATACGATGAACAATAGGACTGTACAGGGTGTTACAGTCAAACAAACTTTTCCCAGTAATTTTCAGTAACATGAATAATACAGTAACCGTCTAGACACCTCTAGTCAATATATACAATCTAATATTAGACTGATCAAGACCACACCCACTGATATAATGTCTATAACTAATCTGTCAACTCATAATCTCAAAAACTATCCTCATGATTCTCAAACATCAAACTTTATTAAGGTAATCTGGTACAGTAATCACAAGTCCCATAAATTAATAATTAATTCTCTCATCCTAACGATCAACTCTGATCCTCAAGTCATCGATATATCCAGCTCTCAATAACTGAAATACTACATGTGTTGATACATCTAATCAAATTCTCATATTCCAATTCGATCAAGATTATCTCACACTCTCAATCTATCAAGGTCAATCATCAGATCCCAAAGTCGAGTAACATATCTGATATATATCTAAGATCTATCTGGTCAGGTCAATTCAATCCATACCTACTCCTCAAAATCAGATCCATCCCCCTATAGCCAAGACCATAACTAAGGATAAAGTCCTCAATCCATAGAAATCTATCTGCATCAGTCAGACTAGAGTTAGTCGACTAGGGTAGGAGCAAGTCGACTAGGGTAGTAGGTTAGTCGACTAACAAATAGGATAAGTCGACTATAAAAGGAGTAAGTCGACTAATAGGAGAGATAAGTCGACTAATAAAAGGTGTAAGTCGACTATAGGAAAGGGTAAGTCGACTAATATACCTGTCTGTGCATGATCAAGGCTCTAAACAATTTCCTACAAATACCCAAAAGTGGTGGACATAACACTCGTTATCCTCAAGATATGTCACCAAACAATACGACTGGGAATCACTTCACATAGTATAATTCCCAACCTCTTTCAATGATCCATCAACCTCAAAATCAACATGTATATTCATTTTAGAACTTATCACAGCTATATCAATAACAAGGTCATGTCCGGTCATAGTATATCAATACTAAGCCTAAGCCAACAATAGCGATCTACCAACACAGAAAATGGTCCTGATACAAGCTCCTATGAACTAGATAATTAAAGTGAGCAATCATGGGTGTCTCATGAAGTGATACAGTAATTCAAACAGGTAAAATATAATATAAGGTCTCATTAAATAATACGAATAAAACACAATAACGGTAAAGAAGAAAATGATAAAAGAACAAACACTCACATGAAATGACGCGGTTTCGGAACCGAATCGCCGTCTGGTCTTCACTGCACGAACCTGTACTGATATACGGATCATCCCATGGGTCAGTCTTCGAATCACCATTGTATCGGGTCCACAATGGGTACGAATCTGAATCGGGTCCGGATCTACTACAACTGGTCCGGATCTCACCAGACGAATCCAAAATACTATAGCACGCAAACAACACATACAAATAATTATAAATATATACTAAACACACTCCTGAGCACACCGACACATACGTGTACACCCACGTACATATACATACACAAGCATACGCAACAATACATATATATATAAACATGCCTACATATTATATACTTACATATATACTAATGCATAATTACACATATACCTATACACATTATATTACATAGTTATAAGGTACCCACATAATAGTATATATACACACTACCAATCACATTAATTCACATTAATACACACACACACACTAAAGTAATAGAGAAGGAGAGAGAGAGGCAATCACGGCAAGGGCATGACCTGGAGGCCTAGCGGGGAGGAGTAGGCCACGGCAATGAAGTCGGAACCCCGACGGATCTCGCGGACAACTCCGGTTGCTCGACGAAGGAGATCGGAGTGCCGGGGACTCGTGAAACTCGTCGGAGAAGGAGATAAGGGCTGCCGAAGAACACCGCGGAGCTCGCCGGAGAGCAGGGCGCTAGGTGTTGCCGCTGGATCTGCTGGTCTGCTGGGCTCGAGGGTCCTTCTGTGGGTGCAGCCAGGCCATAAGCACAGTGTGCGTGACTGTGGGTGTGCTAGGCTTGGCTCGGCTGTAGTTGGGAGGAGATCTCACACTCGTCAGGCTGTAGGAGGCGGCAGCTGCACAAGGGGAGGATGGGGCGCTAGCCTGGCCATGGGGACTGACGGCTGTGCGCGGAGGAGGCGGCTGGACTTGTGCTATTGGTGCAGCCAGCCTAGGGAATAGGAGCGGGGCAAGTGGTTGTGCACGCGACAACAAGGAGAGGGGATCCGGGGTTTATTAGGATATGATTATGAAGATGAGATTAAGATGGGATTTGAATTAGTTGGTGGGTTTCGGGTATATGGGTAACGGGTTTGCTAATGGGTTGAGGGTTGGATTAGTTTAATGGGTAATGGGTAGGATCATGGGAAGAAAAATGCTAAATAGTAATAATAGTTAATCAAATAATAATAGTATTATTAACAAAATAATTATATCAACAATAATAACCAAACAATAATAATCATACTTAATAATAATAATAATAACTTTAATACGTAATAGTATTTATTAATAATAATAACAAAATAATTAACAACAACCACAAAAGTAATAAAAATGATGAAATGATAATACTAATAACTACTTCCAATAATAACAATTAATAATAAAAATAATAATAAAAGTAATGGTAATAAATAGTAAAAATATAGATAAGAGATAATGGTAACAATATGTAAAGCCAATGTTAATATCTTAAAACAATTTGTATGTCAAATAATACTAGTAAGTCGCAAATCAAGTTTATAAATCACAAATAATAAAAAAATCAGAGGAACCAGATAAATACTTAGGCAATTATAGTATTATTAGATAGGGGATGTAACACATATACATATTATGCTTAAACATAAACTAATCCAGCCAATCAGTAGATCGAATCCAGTCACAGTCTAAGATCTTCCAATATAGGCCTATGCCAACAGCGACAAATTACCAATACATGACGCTGATACAAGCTCTTATCAACTACACAAATATGGTAAATAATTATTGATGTCTTTTAAAGTGATACAGGTAATCACACTAGTAAAATACATCAAATAGTCACATAAAATGATAAAAGTAAAATATAAATATATATTGACAATGGTAAATAAGAAAATAAGACAAAAGCAAACACTAACATGAAATGATGCAATTTTGGATCCGAATCGCTGCATGGTCTTCACTACATGAAACAATATGTGAAAGTACACCTAGAGAGGAGGTGAATAGGTATACGGCTAATCTATGACAAATAATGCGGAATTTAAAAACTAATTGCAACACACTTAGTGTAACTAATTAGTGTAGCCAAATTCCTGGTGAAGGGTTCTAGACTAACTCCTCTTGATTTCTCTGAATAAGAGTTGATATGTTATATGAAGCTCTCTTGGTTTAACAAAAGTATGGCACACAATCAAGCTCAAGCATATAAATAATATGAATATGATTCAATGCACAGTATAAGAGAGAGTTAGAGAAAGTGGATCAAACGCAAACACTAAGATATGTTTCGAGGTTCGAGCACACAGCTCTATGTCCCCGCCTCCTCACAGAAGGATTTCCACTAACTCGTCCGCACAGGACTTCTCACACAGGGAACCTCCACTGAGAATTTTGGTAAATAAAATAATCGGGTGTACACAACTCTTCTCTCAAATACAACCTCACTTAGAGGCAAAGCACAAAGCCAACACAATATCCACCTCACAAATAAGGGATAGACACTTAGCCAAACAACCACAACAATCACCTCACACTTGAGGGATTCAAACACAACCTCCACCTCTCACTAGAGGGAGACAACTACCACTTCTATCCTCTCACTAGAGGGATATCAATTCAAACACCTCTCACTAGAGGGATATCGCAAGGAATAGATGGTTTACAACTTGGTTGTCTCTTTCAACCACAAACTAATTTTCCCACAAAACAAAGATCCTATAGATAGGATGGAGATGATAATCTCAAGTGTGAAAAATAAAGAGTTTGAAAATAAAAACACAGAAAACTCTTGGGAAACCTTCTATAATAGATATAAAATAAAGATCAAAAACCAATCCTAAAGACTTCTTCTTTTCTTGATTTTTCCAACCCTTTAAAACAAATAAAAATAGATCGTTTGAACACAAAAACTCTTTTGAAAACTTGTGTTTAAACACTTGAGAAGATGGAAATTTTAGCGCTTAAAATTCTTGATCAAAACCCAACTCAATTGGGGTATTTATAACCCAATTGAAAATCTGTCCGTTGGCAGCTGGAAAGGGCCAGTTTGCCCTTCTGGTTGACCAGCCTGTCGACCGGTCAACGGTTATATTTTTGACCGTTGAGCCATCGATTGACCGACCAGGTCGACCGAGTCTAGATACAGAGAGCAGAGCTCTCTATCGGTCGACCGACACGGTCGACCGGGGCCATTTCCAGAGAGCAGAGCTCTCTAGACGGTCGATCAGCCCGGTCGACCGTCCCACCAGCTCAAGCTGGCGTGCACACTTGTGCACGTCGATCGACCGCACCAGTCAACCGACTACTGCTACGATCGAGCGGTCCGCTCGACCCGCAGTCAGCCAGTCAACAATTATAGGAATTAAAATTTAGGATTTTATTTTTAATTAAATCCCATAAAATTAAATAAATTCCACAAAAATCAGTTCTTGTATTATCATTGAAATATAAACATGTGTGATAAAAAATTCAACACATATTTCAAACAATTTGAACCATTTTAGTGTCTTTGAAAATTTGTCTTAAATCGAAAACTGTATTTTCCAAAACTAGGATTTTTAAAATAGAAATCCGATTTTTTCAAAACACATGTAAGTACAAAAACATGATATTTAAACAACTTTTAAGCATGTTGTATATGGATAGAATCCAATATACATGAAAGGTATTATATCTATGTTTTTAACATTAAATCCAAAAATAAGTTTTGTTTAAATACAAAACTCCAAACACATGAAATAGACTATCAAAATAAGTTTGTCTAAATAGATGAAGCATAAATGTATATAGACCAAATCTAATATACATTAAATCATGTAAACTTGTTTTGATTCTATCTATTAATGAAAACCAAGATCGGTTAAACTGAAAAGCAAAGACTGATAAACATTAAACTTAAAACTTGTGTGTATGTTGTGAACCTGAGCATATCACACTATCTAATCTTTAACACATGATCTAAACCAAATCTTAAACTAAACATTGTACCGAAGTCTTCTTGTAGAACGTCGTCTCCAAGTCGACTCGATCCAAATGTGATCCGCTGAGCTTGACTCCAACCGAGTGCTATATATGAACTTGACGCTCGAGCTCTTGAATCACCATGTGAAAGCTCCAAACCGCCTTTTTGAAGCTAATCACCTACTAATATCTTGATCAAATATCTGAAACTAAATATCACAACATAAATGCATATATACAACACACATACATGCACACAAACATACATAATATCATATACAAATACACACATATATAAACACACACGCACCAACATAGACATACACTAAGATATAGGCACATACATAAATATATTCACATATACAGTATATACACACATATATTCTCACATATACAAATATATACACATATATAGACACACACACAATAATACATAGGCGCGCGCGCGTGCACACACACACACACACACACACACACACACACATATATATATACACACACACATAAACTCATGCACATAACTAAACAAACACACACACAAATTTACATATACATAAATGCATATATCCAGCACACATACATGTACACGGACAGACGTAACATACATGTATGTGCGCAATCCACATGATCTAACTAGACTTTAAAGAAAAATGAAAGAATGGGCTTATATATATAACTACAGACACAAACACACACATATACACGCATATAAACTCATACACATAACTAGACACACACACACACACACACATATCAACATATACATAAATGCAAACATACATACAACACAAATACATGCACACAAATATATATAACATCATATACAAAAACATACACATATATAGACACACACGCACCAACACACACACATATACTAATATATAGGCACATAACATATATACTTACATATATTTACATATGTTAATACATAACAAATAACTTATATATACACAGATATTGAAACATGTCACTTATATTCTCACAAATACAAATACATACACATGTATAGACAAACATACGCACACCCCCTAAACACATACAAATATACTAATATATAGGCACATACACATATATTCACATATATGGTATATACACTCATATATTCTCAAATATACAAATACATACACATATATAGACACATATACCCCCAAAACACTCAGATATGCAAATAAATACGCGCGCAAACTCACACATATGTATATTCACATATACACATATATGTTCACATATAGTACACACATGTTTTGACATATACAAATATATACACATATATAATCACGCACATAGAAACACACACAAACACACAAACATACGCACACCCCCTAAACACACAAACATACATACATACACATATATTCACATATATGGTATATACACTCATATATTCTCAAATATACAAGTACATACACATATATAGACACATATACCCCCCAAAACACACAGATGTACAAATATATACGCGCGCGCACTCACACATATGTATATTTTCACATATATACATATATGTTCACATATAGTACATACACACATATTTTCACATATACAAATATATATATATATGTAAACACGCACATAGAAACACACAAACATACATACATACACTATATATACACATATAAGTTCACATATAGTACAAACATGTTTTCACATATACAAACATATACACATGTAAACACATACAGAAACACACACAAACATTCATACATACACATAACTGAAGACACATACACACACTTATTCACATAAATATAAATGCATATATACAACACACATACATGCACACAAACATACAAAATATCATATACAAATACACTCATATATAAACACACGCACCAACATAGACATATACTAAGATATTGGCACATACACAGATATATTCACATATACAGTATATACACACATATATTCTCACATATACAAATATATACACATATATGGACACACACACTAATACATAGGCACATGCACACACACACACACACACACACACACACACACATATATATATATATATTAACATATATAGTACATACATAAACTCATGCACATAACTAAACAAACACACACACACACATTTACATATACATAAATGCATATATCCAGTACACATACATGTACACGGACAGACGTAACATACATGTATGTGCGCAATCCACATGATCTAACTAGATTTTAAAGAAAAATAAAAGGATGAGCTTATATATATAACTACAGACACAAACACACACACATATATATACACGCATATAAACTCATACACATAACTAGACACACACACACATATCTACATATACATAAATGCATACATACATACAACACACATACATGCACACAAATATAAATAACATCATATATAAAAACATACACATATATACACACACGCACCAACACACAGACATATACTAATATATAGGCACATAAACATATATATATTTACATATATATAGCACATACACATATATTTACATATGTTAATACATAACAAATAACTTATATATACACAGATATTGAAACATGTCACTTATATTCTCACAAATACAAATACATACACATGTATAGACACACATACACACACCCCCTAAACACATACAAATATACTAATATATAGGCACATACACAAATATTCACATATATGGTATATACACTCATATATTCTCAAATATACAAGTACATACACATATATAGACACATATACCCACCAAAACACACAGATATACAAATATATATATGCGCGCGCACTCACACATATGTATATATTCACATATACACATATATGTTCACATATAGTACATACACACATATTTTCACATATACAAATATATACACATATGTAACCACGCACATAGAAACACACACAAACACACAAATATACATACACTATATATACACATATATTTTCACATATTGTACATACACATATTTTCACATATACAAATATAAACACATGTAAACACACACATAGAAACACACACAAACACACAAACATACATACATACACATAACTGAAGACACATACACACACTTATTCACATAAACATAAATGCATATATACAACAAACATACATGCACACAAATATACATAATATCATATACAAATACACACACATATATAGACACACACGCACCAACATAGACATATACTACGATATAGGCACATACACAAATATATTCACATATATAGTTATACACATATTCTCACCATATACAAATATATACACA
Organism: Agave tequilana; assembly: GCA_038442645.1. Lineage (NCBI taxonomy): Eukaryota > Viridiplantae > Streptophyta > Magnoliopsida > Asparagales > Asparagaceae > Agave > Agave tequilana. The sequence goes on along the minus strand of JAVJIF010029684.1, from coordinate 1,167,781 downwards.
TATATAGACACACACACACACACTAATACATAGGCACATACACATATATGAGTTTATGTGTGTATGTACTATATATTAACATATATAGTACATACACACATAAACTCATGCACATAACAAGACAAACACACACACATATTTACATATACATAAATGCATATATCTAGCACACAAACATGTACACGAACAGACGTAACATACATGTATGTGCACAATCCACATGATCTAACTAGATTTTGAAGAAAAATGAAATAATGGGCTTATATATATAACTAGACACACACACATATATATACACGCATATAAACTCATACACATAACTAGACACACACACATATCTACATATACATAAATGCATACATACATACAACACACAACATGCACACAAATATATATAAAATCATATACAAAATCATACACATATATAGACACACACGCACCAACACACACATATACTAACTAATATATAGGCACATAAACATATATATTTACATATGTTAATACATAACAAATAACTAACCTCTTATACATGCTTCAAAAATGCTTCACAAGGAACCAACCTACACCAACTGCACAAACTAAAGAAATATACATAATAATATTTTGTAATGATAATAAATAAAAATAAAGAGAAATTTGTCAAGACATCAATACTAGCCTTGACACCAACTTTGAGAATGGCGAACATGTTTGGATTGTCCCCAAATCACCTGCACAAAAATTATATTCAAAAAAAATATAACATTAGAAAAATTGCTCAACAAAAAGAACCTGACCATGCACTTTGACCATGGCTCTAAGTCCAGGATTATGCTGCAAAGACGTGACAAAAGTCGCGTTACCACGGCCTTAATCTGGGGGAGTGTTTGCTCCCCCTATCTCTCCATTCGTCCCCCCTATCCATTTCTTTCCTATAAATACCTCACACATCAGATGCAGATGAGTGAATCCTAGGAGTAAATTCGTACTTTATTTTTAGGGTTTAGAATCATTGTTAGATAGAGTGTGAAGTCCTCAAGATGACATGGTTGACCTCGCATAAGAGGGGAGGAGAAGAGAAAGAAACTAATTGTGAGAGATGAGAGGAAATGGAAAGAGAGGCGCCAACATATTATTTTGATTCCTAAATGTGCACAACTAAGTTTTGCATGTTCAAGACTATATTAATCCCTATACACACATATAACTATATGCATATTTATACATGTCTGCATAAATATGTAATTACACACATGTGTGCGCGCCCGCATACATACTTGCATAACACACCCAAACAAATAAAAACACAAGCAAAACACATGCAAACATGTTGACATTTCTACATTTATATGCATATATATACATATATACACATATATTCACATATATAGTTGAATGCATATACATATATATATATATATATATATATATATATATATATATATATATATATATATATATATATATATATATATACAGATATTGAAACATGTCGCTTATATTCTCACAAATACAAATACATACACATGTATAGACACACATACGCACACCCCCTAAACATACAAATTTACTAATATATAGGCACATACACATATATTCACATATATGGTATATACACTCATATATTCTAAAATATACAAGTACATACACATATATAGACACATATACCCCGCAAAACACACAGATATACAAATATATACGCGCGCGCACTCACACATATGTATATATTCACATATACACATATATGTTCACATATACTATTATATAGGTACATACACACATATTTTCACATATACAAATATATACATATATGTAAACACGCACATAGAAACACACAAACATACATACATACACTATATATACACATATATGTTCACATATAGTACATACATGTTTTCACATATACAAATATATACACATGTAAACACACACAGAAACACACAAACATACATACATACACATAACTGAAGACACATACACACACTTATTCACATAAACATAAATGCATACACATACAAGCACACAAACATACATAATATCATATACAAATACACACATATATAAACACACACGCACCAACATAGACATATACTAAGATATATGCACATACATAAATATATTCACATATACAGTATATACACACACATATATTCTCACATACACAAATATATACACATATATAGACACACACACTAATACATAGGCACATTCACATATATATATATCTACTACATACATAACCATGCACATAACTAAACAAACACACACACACATATTTACATATACATAAATGCATATATCCAGCACACATACATGTACACAGACAGACGTAACATACATGTAAGTGCGCAATCCACATGATCTAACTATAATTTAAAGAAAAATGAAAGAATGGGCTTATATATATAACTACAGACACAAACACACACATATATATACACGCATATAAACTCAAACACATAACTAGACACACACACACACACATATCTACATATACATAAATGCATACATACATACAACACACATACATGCACACAAATATATATAACAACATATACAAAAACATACACATATATAGACACACACGCACCAACACACACACACATATACTAATATATAGGCACATAAACATATATATGTATATAGCACATACACATATATTTACATATGTTAATACATAACAAATAACTTATATATACACAGATATTGAAACATGTCACTTATATTCTCACAAATACAAATACATACACATGTATAGACACACATACGCACACCCCTAAACACATACAAATATACTAATATATAGGCACATACACATATATTCACATATATGGTATATACACTCATATATTCTCAAATATACAAGTACATACACATATATAGACACATATACCCCCCAAAACACAAAGATATACAAATATATACGCGCGTGCGTGATTAGTACACAATATTGCATATTTTACATCATAATCCCCATGCATATTACAAATAAATATGTGATTTTTACTCCTCTTCTCTACATATTTGCAGGTACACAATCTAATGGAGAGATATCCAAATAATCACTTAATTAACACTAATTAAGTGATTAATCCAAGGTTAAGGATAAAGCCAAATTCAAATCCAGATCTAGAAAGATCCGCGCGCCCAAAGAAAGATCCAGATATTCCACGTGGCTAACCACCTAACAAGAAGATCTCACCAGAAAATCTGGGCTCAACGGCCCAGATTTGGCCGCTGGATCTGGGAAGCTTCCATAAGTGGCGGCAGTTATAGAGAGATACGGCCCCAGATTTTGCGCCAACAGACTTGATTTTGGATCCTTCACCTTGGTCTATAAATACCTGGACTTGGGCCTGCGAGCAAAAACTGATCAGAGAAGAGAGAGAGATTAGGGAATAGCTTTGTAATTTTCTTTGTTTTTGTTTAGGGTTTGTAGCTCTCTATGATCTTCTTCTCCCTAGATTTCATTGCAAGAGAGAGTTGTATGAGAGAGAGAGCTTGTATCATCAAGGAGTGACAACTTGGAGCTATACAAGGATTGATCCATTCTCTACTTCTCTACTTGAGCTTGATTCTAGTTTGATTTCTTTCTCTTTACTTGCTTTACTTTCTAGCAATTTAATCATGCTTTGTTTTTCTTTTGTAATGGTGTGTAGCTAATTCTTTCTCCATGAACTAGCTAACCACTACCTTGCTAGCTTCTAACTCATGGGTGATTGCTTTACTTCATCTTGCAATTTGTATGGTCTTCTCTTCTCCGATGGGTTTCTTTTCATTTCTTGGCAAGATCTTGTTGTAATTCTCCATATGATTCATGTGTGCCTCACTTGGAGCCTAGTCTTCGAACTAGTGCCTTGATGGAACATGGAGATGGATCACCAATATGCTATTTGATGTATAACTTCACTACTTCCATTAGTGAATGTTGTATGTTCTTCATTTGCATCCCTTGAGTGTAGCTCTTTTGTTTCCATTATTGAAAGTCCATCTTGTAGGCCAATGACCATCTATGGAGGCTACAAGACAAGTCCAAGAATGATCCCCATCATCCAAGTGAGAAAGTAATTAGGTCAACAAGCAAGACATATCCATGCCGATGAATCAACATGAGGCACGCATCACTATCACGGAGTTTAGTAAGTCTTTAGCAAGGTAGTTAAGGTTAGCTAGTCATGGTTTTCTTTCATTCAAGTTTTCTAGAGTTTTCTTTTATTTTAGTGTGAATACAACAAACCTCTTCTTGATTTGTTTTCACTTTTCACCATGAACATAGCCACCAATTCTTTGATTTGTTTTTCTTTTGATTCTTTATTCTTTTAAACAAAGAAGAGTTCTCGTTTCCTTTTCTCACTAGTATCGTAACGCTTCTACGCTAGCTCTCCTTGTGGTTCGACTCGGTATAGCTTTATGCTATAGCGGAAGATTGGAACAAGGTATATCAATTACATACATATTTGAAGTGAACAAGATCAAAGGTGAACTCTAAACATTGAACCATCTCTTTTACACCTAGTTCTTGTGCAAAGACTTCTTGTACCTTGTTTACAACCAATCAATTTTTGGCGCCGTTGCCGGGGAGAGCGACGGTATTTTTAAAAGTGAGAAACTAAACGATATATCTTCTCTGTTGCAGGTACAGGTTGAAGATTCAGAAATATTTGCACAGCAGAAACATATAAGTGGACCTGGGCCTCTGCTCAAGAAAGCAGAGCCCAGGATCCCTCCGAAGTGCCGCGGATCCACAAGCTTTGCCGTGGAAACGCGGCACAAAGGAGTGCACTTCTAACAAGTTTTCTGCAGGGCTTTGATCTCTGAAAAATACAGCTGCCTATATACTTGAAATCTTGTATTCTTCACCTGATACTTGCTAATCAACAGTAAAAGATTTGGTGTAAATTGTTAAAAAATTGTTTAGACATCTTGCATTATAGGCACGTGTCTTTCAATTACTTTACATTTACTGTTGAAGAGTGCGGGGGACAAGGTACGTGTTTGCATTGCATTTAGACTAGGACAAACTCTTGCTTGATTTTCATGCTTTGAGTGAATCTTGGTTATTTTTCTTGTACACTTGCACAATTCAAATTTAAGGGCATACCTGTAAATAAGATAAGGTGGGGAGTTCATTACCCTTTCCTTAGCCCGAAAATCATTTTCCCACGCACTCACAATCCTAAGCTTGTAAATAAAATTTGATAGACGTTGGCCCTAGGGACATCCGGACTCACTTAGGAGATTATCCTAAGGGGGAAAAGTGTTGGAAATTGACTTCTGTAAAATCGGTATCTAGGAAAGGGGTTGAGGGCCGAAAGCCCGAAGGTTGCTGGTTACTTAATTAAGGAACGTCTTCGGACGGAAAACCTCCCACCAACCTTACCCTTCCCTGGCTGATTTGCTTATAGTCAGAGTCTACACCAAACCTCCTGTGGACAGTCTATTTAGGAGTCATCTAGGACCAGAAACCCTAGACAAGCTTGGATTGATTTTTTTTTCTTTTGTTGTTTGTTATTTTTCTTTTTCGTTGGTGTGATCGGTGTACGTTGTTTGTGATTGTATATACGATAGTGGTTTTGTGATCCTAATTCTACACTTGCACATACACAACCACTTCACACCATGTCCAACAACGTTTCACTTCAAGATCGATTCTATCCGATTCGCACCTCCATTCCTTCATGCATTCTTCTCCCCGAGCCTAATGGAAATCACTTCGAGCTGAAACCACAATTCATTAATACACTTCCCCATTTCCATGGTCTAGAGTCTGAGGACGCGTACCTCTTCATTCGTGAGTTTGAAGAGGTATGCCAAATGATGAGAATTTCCCAACTATCTGAGGATGCTGTTAGGTTACAGTTCATACCGTTTGCACTTAAGGATTTAGCTAAGAAATGGCTTTATAATCTTCCAGTTAGTTCCATATCTTTATGGGAGGATTTTGTTAAAGTCTTTCTTAAGAAATTCTATCCTATCCACAAAACAGCCCTCATGAGAAAGAACATAATGCAATTCAAGCAGGAACAAAATGAACCTTTCTGGAAATATCTTGAGCGTTTCAAAGACCTCCTTGCCCTATGTCCCCATCACGGCATAGAGAAATGGCGTCTATGCCAGATTATCTATGATGGATTAGATTACCAAACGAAAACTCTTTTAGAATCCATGTGCCAGGGGGAATTTTTGAAGAAAGATGAACATCAGGGGTGGGATCTCTTTGAAACCCTAGCTGAGAAAACCATTCAGTGGGAGTCATGCCCTGATAAACCGACTCCCACCACTTCCAGAACTAGTACACACTCCAAAGAATCCTCTCTAGCTGCAGAAACCAAGATCACACAATTAATGAAGAGGATGGAGTTGCTTGAGTCAAAAGGGAATTATGTGGTCAACCAGGTCAACCCATTGCCTTTGATTAGACCAGGTTGCACCAACTGTCATGACCTTAGCCATGTCTTTGAGGAGTGTCCATTGTATCAGCCCCCATCTCAGGAGAACATGAATGCAGCATTTACCAGACCCCCATACTCCAACACTTATAATTCGGGATGGCAGAACCATCCAAATTTTTCATGGAGTCAGTCTGGTACTGAGCATCATATGCCACCACTTCCACATCTATATAATGCTCAGTTTCACCCATCCAGTTTCAGTCAGAATTCACTGTACGTTCATCCACCTCAAAGTCCACCACAGTCATATCAGTCATATCAGGACCCACCACCATATTATCAATCACAGTTCCAATCTCCTTATCCTCAACATCCACCCCAAAATAATTCCGAGATATCTGAGTTGAAAAACATGCTAGCAACCTTTACAAAGAACCAGCAACAGGAGTTGAATGAAATGAAGGTCCAGATCAAGCAATTGGCTGAGAATCAAAAAGGAATGTTCCCAAATCAGCCATTGCTAAATCCCAAAGTTGAAGATTCAGGACCCAGTCACTGTCATGCCATTCATACCTTGAGATCTAGTAAACAAGTTGACAATAAGGTTTCTAGTCCACAATCTCATCCATTACCAAAGCCAACACCTCCTGTCCCAATACAACCAACTTTTGACAAACAATCCTCTAGTTCAGAGCCATCCACATCTCAAGCCAAGGGGAAAGAAAAGGTAGATGAGCAACCTTATAAGCCTAGAGTACCATATCCAAATAGGCTTCTAAATAACAAGTCAAATGCTCACATGGAGAAAATAAAAGAAACATTCAATAAGGTCCAAATCAATGTCCCTCTTCTAGATGCCATTCAACAAGTGCCTTCATATGCTAAATTCTTGAAGGAAATGTGCACCAAGAAGAGAAAGACCCAAGTCCCTAAAAAAGTCTTCCTAGCATCATCCATCAATGAGTTGCTCACTGATCCAATTCCTGTTAAGTATAAAGACCAGGGAGCCCCACCATTTCATGCATCATAGGACAGACTATAATAAATAGGGCACTTCTTGATTTGGGGGCCAGTATCAATCTCCTGCCTTTCTCTGTGTACCAACAATTGGGGTTAGGTGATCTCCTCCCAACCCAAATGACCATTCAATTGGCTGATCGCTCTGTTACTAAACCCAAGGGGGTAATTCAAGATGTCCTTGTCAAAGTTGGAGAATTCTTTTATCCTGTTGATTTTGTTGTCCTTGAAACAAAACCAGTATCAAATTCCAATCAAAGGGCACAAATTCCTGTCATTCTGGGTCGACCATTCCTGGCTACTGCAAATGCAATCATCAATTGCCGGAATGGATCAATGAGGTTGACTTTTGGTAACATGACACATGAACACAATGTCTTCCACACACAGCCTCACAAGACAAAAGATCAAACATTTGAGGTTAGCTTCATTAGTAACAATTGTGAGGAGGAAGGTGAAGATCCAAAAGATGAGTCACAATCTTGTGATTCTCTTATCCGAGTACCCTTTCAAAAGGGGAAAGTTGATTTGGATATTTTCACTTCCAATAAGCCAACTAAGACTGTATTTGAACCTCCGATTGATATATCATTTGAAGGCTTGTTCGCTGAAGAGATCATGTGTTTAGATGAGTTAACTCGGGGTAAGTTAGCTGATTGTCCACTTCCGGATGTTGATTTGAGTTTTGAAGAATTATATGGAGAAGAGCTAAAATTTCTTAATATTGGAAGTGATGAGATTCTAAGTGAAAGTGGTGATAAGGACTTTATTTGTGAACGATGTGGTGGAATGAGTGTAAATGAAAATAACAACCACTTGAAACTGGAAACACCTAAGGCTAGAATAATTCAGACCGTTTCCCAATGGAGCTCAAGAAAGAGAACACATTGGAACGATGGGAAACGGGCCAGAGGGAAGCGACCAAAAGCCCAGGTGAGAGTTACACTTGTAAATAATTTTTTGTAAATAAAAATTCCTTCCCTTTCCATTTTGTTTCATGCATACATATATCATGATGCATTGAGGACAATGCATGAAATAAGTGTGGGGGAGGGTTTACTAACATAGAGTTTTTAGATTTTCTTTCTTTTACATTTCTTTTAGAAAAATAAAAAATAAAAATAAAAAAAATAAAAAATAAAAACTTTTTGAAACAAGAAACAAAGTTTTGATCTATTTTTAAGAAAATTAAGATGTATCTTAGAGATTAAGAAAGCCTTAATTATGACATCTTAAGCATAGTTGAAGTAATAGATCTTGTTTGAAATTATAGGCTAAGTAAGTAAAATTGGTGAGATATTCTTATCTTGAATTTTTTGCCTTAGATAATATGCACTTCACACTTACACATTTCTTGGGATGAAAACAAAGACCAAAATGCCATGAAAATAAAAAGAAAAAAAAAAATATATATATATATATATATATATATATATATATATATATATATATATATATATATAAAACATCACCTATTAAGCTGGGAAATTGTGCCTCAAGAAGCATAATGACTCACGCCTAACGGTGATTTCACTAATTAAGCTGGATAATTGTGCCTCAAGAAGCATGATTATTCACGCCTAACGGTGATCATATAAATAATCCCCCTTAGTTTTGTGGCCTTTTTTACTCGAGACCTTAAACCCGAGGGATGTTTTCTCATCTGGTGCCCTAAAACCATCTGGTTTGGGAGTCATCGGTTAAAGGCTCGCTACATGGGTGAATTAGAAAGCCTAAGAAAACTAAGGGATGAAAAAAGAGAAAAAGAAAAAAAAATATAAATATATAAATAAATAAATGGCTTTATGGTTGGAGTTGAAATCCCAGGAAATTTTCACTTACACGGTGTGCATACTATCTAGGTTTTATGAAAGATAAAGTATTCAATCCAATTTTGAACTCTTACCTTAATTAAAAACAAGATCTTGCATGGATACTAAGTTTAAGGAAGAATAATTATAGGTGGACTTATGACCTAGGATCACTTATATTTTTGCAAAAAAAAATAGTTCGTAAACTTGTCTCTTATTCAAAATGCGTTTTCAAAACACTAACATTTGTTTTCTTTCTTTATGGATTTTGTGGGTGTAATCCGCTGAAAACCCTCAGGAGACAACACTCCTCCTCTAGGGTAACCTAGAGGTTTAACGGCTTGTTGCACATGCTCAGTGCAATCGCGTCACCTGGGAAAGTGGTGTAATAAATTTGTAGTTAGGATTTTCTTTTCTTTTTCTTTGTTTTGCTCGGGACGAGCAAAAGAATAAGTGTGGGGGTGTGATTAGTACACAATATTGCATATTTTACATCATAATCCCCATGCATATTACAAATAAATATGTGATTTTTACTCCTCTTCTCTACATATTTGCAGGTACACAATCTAATGGAGAGATATCCAAATAATCACTTAATTAACACTAATTAAGTGATTAATCCAAGGTTAAGGATAAAGCCAAATTCAAATCCAGATCTAGAAAGATCCGCGCGCCCAAAGAAAGATCCAGATATTCCACGTGGCTAACCACCTAACAAGAAGATCTCACCAGAAAATCTGGGCTCAACGGCCCAGATTTGGCCGCTGGATCTGGGAAGCTTCCAGAAGTGGCGGCAGTTATAGAGAGATACGGCCCCAGATTTTGCGCCAACAGACTTGCTTCTGGATCCTTCACCTTGGTCTATAAATACCTGGACTTGGACCTGCGAGCAAAAACTGATCAGAGAAGAGAGAGAGATTAGGGAATAGCTTTGTAATTTTCTTTGTTTTTGTTTAGGGTTTGTAGCTCTCTATGATCTTCTTCTCCCTAGATTTCATTGCAAGAGAGAGTTGTATGAGAGAGAGAGCTTGTATCATCAAGGAGTGACAACTTGGAGCTATACAAGGATTGATCCATTCTCTACTTCTCTACTTGAGCTTGATTCTAGTTTGATTTCTTTCTCTTTACTTGCTTTACTTTCTAGCAATTTAATCATGCTTTGTTTTTCTTTTGTAATGGTGTGTAGCTAATTCTTTCTCCATGAACTAGCTAACCACTACCTTGCTAGCTTCTAACTCATGGGTGATTGCTTTACTTCATCTTGCAATTTGTATGGTCTTCTCTTCTCCGATGGGTTTCTTTTCATTTCTTGGCAAGATCTTATTGTAATTCTCCATATGATTCATGTGTGCCTCACTTGGAGCCTAGTCTTCGAACTAGTGCCTTGATGGAACATGGAGATGGATCACCAATATGCTATTTGATGTATAACTTCACTACTTCCATTAGTGAATGTTGTATGTTCTTCATTTGCATCCCTTGAGTGTAGCTCTTTTGTTTCCATTATTGAAAGTCCATCTTGTAGGCCAATGACCATCTATGGAGGCTACAAGACAAGTCCAAGAATGATCCCCATCATCCAAGTGAGAAAGTAATTAGGTCAACAAGCGAGACATATCCATGCCGATGAATCAACATGAGGCACGCATCACTATCACGGAGTTTAGTAAGTCTTTAGCAAGGTAGTTAAGGTTAGCTAGTCATGGTTTTCTTTCATTCAAGTTTTCTAGAGTTTTCTTTTATTTTAGTGTGAATACAACAAACCTCTTCTTGATTTGTTTTCACTTTTCACCATGAACATAGCCACCAATTCTTTGATTTGTTTTTCTTTTGATTCTTTATTCTTTTAAACAAAGAAGAGTTCTCGTTTCCTTTTCTCACTAGTATCGTAACGCTTCTACGCTAGCTCTCCTTGTGGTTCGACTCGGTATAGCTTTATGCTATAGCGGAAGATTGGAACAAGGTATATCAATTACAGACATATTTGAAGTGAACAAGATCAAAGGTGAACTCTAAACATTGAACCATCTCTTTTACACCTAGTTCTTGTGCAAAGACTTCTTGTACCTTGTTTACATCCAATCAGCGCGCACACATTTGTATATATTCACATATACACATATATGTTCACATATACTAATATATAGGCACATAAACATATATGTACATATATATAGCACATACACATATATTTACATATGTTAATACATAACAAATAACTTATATATACACAGATATTGAAACATGTCACTTATATTCTCACAAATACAAATACATACACATGTATAGACACACATACGCACACCCCTAAACACATACAAATATACTAATATATAGGCACATACACATATATTCACATATATGGTATATACACTCATATATTCTCAAATATACAAGTATATACACATATATAGACACATATACCCCCCAAAACACACAGATATACAAATATATACGCGTGCGCACTCACACATATGTATATATTCACATATACACATATATGTTCACATATAGTACATACACACATATTTTCACATATACAAATATATACACATATGTAACCACGCACATAGAAACACATACAAACACACAAACCTACATACATACACTATATATACACATATATGTTCACATATTGTACATACACACATATTTTCACATATACAAATATATACACATGTAAACATACATAGAAACACACACAAACACACAAACTTACATACATACACATAACTGAAGACACATACACACACTTATTCACATAAACATAAATGCATATATACAACACACATACATGCACACAAACATACATAATATCATATACAAATACACACACATATAAACACACACGCACCAACATAGACATATACTAAGATATAAGTACATACACAAATATATTCACATATATAGTATATACACACATATTCTCACCATATACAAATATATACACATATAAAGACACACACACACATTAATACACACACACACACACACACACACACACATATATATATATATATTAACATATATAGTACATACATAAACTCATGCACATAACTAGACACACACACACACATATCTACATATACATAAATGCATATATCCAGCACACGTACATGTACACGAACAGGCGTAACATACATGTATGTGCGCAATCCAGATGATCTAACTAGATTTTAAAGAAAAATGAAAGAATGGGCTTATATATATAACTACAGACACAAACACATATATATACACGCATATAAACTCATACACATAACTAGACACACACACTCACATATCTACATATACATAAATGCATACATACATACAACACACATACTTGCACACAAATATATATAACATCATATACAAAAACATACACATATATAGACACACACGCACCAACACACACATATACTAATATATAGGCACATAAACATATATATTTACATATATATAGCACATACACATATATTTACATATGTTAATACATAACAAATAATTTACCTCTTATAGATGCTTCAGAAATGCTTCACGAGGAACCAACTTACACCCACCTGCACAAACTAAAGAAATATACATAATAATATGTTGTAATGATAATAAATAAAAATAAAAAGAAATTTGTCAAGACATAAATACCAACCTTCTAGCCTTGACACGAAGTTTGAGACTGGTGAACATGTTTGGATTGTCCCCAAATCACCTACACAAAAATTATATTCAAAAAAGAAATATAACACTAGAAAAGTTGCTCAACAGAAAGAACCTGACCATGCACTTTGACCATGGCTCTAAGTCCAGGATTATGCTGCAAAGACGCGAAAAAAGTCACGTTACCACGGCCTTAAATCTGGGGGAGTGTTTGCTCCCCCTGTCTCTCCATTCGTCCCCCCTATCCATTTCTTTCCTATAAATATACCTCACACATCAGATGCAGAGGGGTGAATCCTAGGAGTAAATTCTTACTTTAATTTTAGAGTTTAGAATCATTATTAGATAGAGTGTGAAGTCCTCAAGATGACATGGTTGACCTCGCATAAGAGGGGAGGAGAAGAGAGAAACTAATTGTGAGAGATGAGAGGAAATAAAAAGAGAGGCGCCAACATATTATTTCGATTCCTAAATGAATGTGCACAATTAAGTTTTACATGTTCAAGACTATATTAATCCCTATACACACTTATAACTAAATGCATATTTATACATGTCTACATAAATATGTAATTACACAATCATGTGTGCGCGCACGCATACATACTTGCATAACACACCCAAACAAATAAAAACACAAGCAAACATGTTGACATTTCTACATTTATATGAATATATGTATACATATATACACATATATTCACATATATAGTTGAATGCATATACATATATATATAAATACATACTTACATATCCACATATATATACACAGATATTGAAACATGTCGCTTATATTCTCACAAATACAAATACATACACATGTATAGACACACATATGCACACCCCCTAAACATACAAATTTACTAATATATAGGCACATACACATATATTTACACATATGGTATATACACTCATATTTCTCAAATATACAAGTACATACACATATATAGACACATATACCCCCCAAAACACACAGATATACAAATATATACGCGCGCGCACTCACACATATGTATATATTCACATATATACATATATGTTCACATATAATACATACACACATATTTTCACATATACAAATATATACATATATGTAAACACGCACATAGAAACACACAAACATACATACATACACTATATATACACATATATGTTCACATATAGTAATACAAATATATACACATGTAAACACACACAGAAACACACAAACATACATACATACACAAAACTGAAGACATACACACACTTATTCACATAAACATAAATGCATATATATACAACACACATACATGCACACAAATATACATAATATCATATACAAATACACACATATATAAACACACACGCACCAACATAGACATATACTAAGATATAGGCACATACATAAATATATTCACATATACAGTATATACACACATATATTCTCACATATACATTTATATACACATATATAGACACACACACTAATACATAGGCGCGCGCACACACACACACACACACACACACATATATATATACACATAAACTTATGCACATAACTAAACAATCACACACACAAATTTACATATACATAAATGCATATATCCAGCACACATACATGTACACGGACAGACGTAACATACATGTATGTGCGCAATCCACATGATCTAACTAGACTTTAAAGAAAAATGAAAGAATGGGCTTATATATATAACTACAGACACAAACACACACATATACACGCATATAAACTCATACACATAACTAGGCACACACACACACACATATCAACATATACATAAATGCAAACATACATACAACACAAATATATATAACATCTTATACACATATATAGACACACACGCACCAACACACACACATATACTAATATATAGGCACATAACATATATATTTACATATATTTACATATGTTAATACATAACAAATAACTTATATATAAACAGATATTGAAACATGTCACTTATATTCTCACAAATACAAATACATACACATGTATAGACACACATACGCACACCACCTAAACACATACAAATATACTAATATATAGGCACATACATATATTCACATATATGGTATATACACTCATATATTCTCAAATATACAAATACATACACACATATATAGACACATATACCCCCCAAAACACACAGATATGCAAATAAATACACGCGCAAACTCACACATATGTATATTCACATATACACATATATGTTCACATATAGTACACACATGTTTTCACATATACAAATATATACACATATGTAATCACGCACATAGAAACACACACAAACACACAAACATACATACACTATATATACACATATATGTTCACATATTGTACATACACACATATTTTCACATATACAAATATATACACATGTAAACAAACACATAGAAACACACACAAACACACAAACATACATACATACACATAACTAAAGACACATACACACTTATTCACATAAACATAAATGAATATATACAACACACATACATGCACACAAACATACAAAATATATCATATACAAATACACACACATATATAAACACACACACACATACGCACACCCCCTAAACACATACAAATTTACTAATATATAGGCACATACACATATATTCACTTATATGGTATATACACTCGTATATTCTCAAATATACAAGTACATACACATATATAGACACATATACCCCCCAAAACACACAGATATACAAATATATACGCGCGCGCACTCACACATATGTATATATTCACATATACACATATATGTTCACATATAGTACATACACATATTTTCACATATACAAATATATATATATATATATGTAAACACGTACATAGAAACACACAAACATACATACATACACTATATATACACATATAAGTTCACATATAGTACAAACATGTTTTCACATATACAAATATATACACATGTAAACACACACAGAAACACACACAAACATTCATACATACACATAACTGAAGACACATACACATACTTATTCACATAAATATAAATGCATATATACAACACACATACATGCACACAAACATACAAAATATCATATACAAATACACACATATATAAACACACGCACCAACATAGACATATACTAAGATATAGGCACATACACAAATATATTCACATATACAGTATATACACACATATATTCTCACATATACAAATATATACACATATATAGACACACACACACTAATACATAGGCACATGCACACACACACACACACACACACACACACACACACATATATATATATTAACATATATAGTACATACATAAACTCATGCACATGACTAAACAAACACACACACACATATTTACATATACATAAATGCATATATCCAGTACACATACATGTACACGGACAGACGTAACATACATGTATGTGCGCAATCCACATGATCTAACTAGATTTTAAAGAAAAATGAAAGAATGGGCTTATATATATAACTACAGACATATATTTGACAAACACACACATATATATACACGCATATAAACTCATACACATAACTAGACACACACACACATATCTACATATACATAAATGCATACATACATACAACACACATACATGCACACAAATATATATAACATCATATACAAAAACATACACATATAATACACACACGCACCAACACACAGACATATACTAATATATAGGCACATAAACATATATATTTACATATATATAGCACATACAAATATATTTACATATATTAATACATAACAGATAACTTATATATACACAGATATTGAAACATGTCACTTATATTCTCACAAATACCAATACATACACATGTATAGACAAACATACGCACACCCCCTAAACACATACAAATATACTAATATATAGGCACATACACAAATATTCACATATATGGTATATACACTCATATATTCTCAAATATACAAGTGCATACACATATATAGACACATATACCCCCCAAAACACACAGATATACAAATATATACGCGCGCGCACTCACACATATGTATATATTCACATATACACATATATGTTCACATATAGTACATACACACATATTTTCACATATACAAATATATACACATGTAAACACACACATAGAAACACACACAAACACACAAACATACATACATACACATAACTGAAGACACATACACACTTATTCACATAAACATAAATGCATATATACAACACACATACATGCACACAAACATACATAATATATCATATACAAATACACACTCATATATAAACACACACACATACGCACACCCCCTAAACACATACAAATTTACTAATATATAGGCACATACACATATATTCACATATATGGTATATACACTAATATATTCTCAAATATACAAGTACATACACATATATAGACACATATACCCCCCAAAACACACAGATATACAAATATATACGCGCGCGCACTCACACATATGTATATATTCACATATACACATATATGTTCACATATAGTACATACACACATATTTTCACATATACAAATATATACATATATGTAAACACGCACATAGAAACACACAAACATACATACATACACTATATATACACATATATGTTCACATATAGTACATTGTTTTCACATATACAAATATATACACATGTAAACACACACAGAAACACACAAACATACATACATACACATAACTGAAGACACATACACACACTTATTCACATAAATATAAATGCATATATACAACACGCATACAGGCACACAAACATACATAATATCATATACAAATACACACATATATAAACACACGCACCAACATAGACATATACTAAGATATAGGCACATACACAAATATATTCACAAATACACACACATATATTCTCACATATACAAATATATACACATATATAGACACACACGCACACTAATACATAGGCACATGCACACACACACACACACACACATATATATATATATTAACATATATAGTACATACATAAACTCATGCACATAATAACTAAACAAACACACACACACACATATTTACATATACATAAATGCATATATCCAGCACACATACATGTACACGGACAGACGTAACATACATGTACGTGCGCAATCCACATGATCTAACTATAATTTAAAGAAAAATGAAAGAATGGGCTTATATATATATAACTACAGACACAAACACACATATATATACACGCATATAAACTCATACACATAACAAGACACACACACATATCTACATATACATAAATTCATACATACATACAACACACATACATGCACACAAATATATATAACATCATATACAAAAACATACACATATATAGACACACGCACCAACACACACACATATACTAATATATAGGCACATAAACATATATATGTACATATATATAGCACATACACATATATTTACATACGTTAATACATAACAAATAACTTATATATACACAGATATTGAAACATGTCACTTATATTCTCACAAATACAAATACATACACATGTATAGACACATACGCACACCCTAAACACATACAAATATACTAATATATAGGCACATACACATATATTCACATATATGGTATATATACTCATATATTCTCAATCAAATATACAAGTACATACACATATATAGACACATATACCCCCAAAACACACAGATATACAAATATATACGCGCGCGCACTCACACATATGTATATATTCACATATACACATATATTTTCACAAATACTTAATATATAGCAAATAAACATATATATGTACATATATATACACACACATATATTTACATATACATAACAAATAACTTATATATACACAGATATTGAAACATGTCACTTATATTCTCACAAATACAAATACATACACATGTATAGACACACATACGCACACCCCTAAACACATACAAATATACTAATATATAGGCACATACACATATATTCACATATATGGTATATATACTCATATATTCTCAATCAAATATACAAGTACATACACATATATAGACACATATACCCCCAAAACACACAGATATACAAATATATACGCGCGCGCACTCACACATATGTATATATTCACATATACACATATATGTTCACATATACTTAATATATAGCAAATAAACATATATATATGTACATATATACACACACACACATATATTTACATATACATAACAAATAACTTATATATACACAGATATTGAAACATGTCACTTATATTCTCACAAATACAAATACATACACATGTATAGACACACATACGCACACCCCTAAACACATACAAATATACTAATATATAGGCACATACACATATATTCACATATATGGTATATACACTCATATATTCTCAAATATACAAGTACATACACATATATAAACACATATACCTGAAATAACACCTAGAGGGGGGGTGAATAGGTGTTGGCTAATCTAATGGTCACTTATGAACAAATAATGCGGAATTAAACTAAGATGACCAAATTAAAATTCTTTTAATTAAACACTTAGGTATAACACAAGAGTGTTGCCGAATTCCCCTTTCGAGGCTCTGAACAATCTCCTCTAGATTCCCCTTGAATGGGTTGAGGTGCCGCGTTGGCTCTCTTGGTTGAATACTAGTGTTAGCAACAATCCCACGCAAGTATATATAACAATTAAGCACAAGGGTATATCAAGCATGTATAAATAAAGACAATGTAAGTATGCAAATATAAAAGAGACAAAGAGAGAGAGAGAGGGATAGAGTAAGCAATCGCAAACACAAAGGGTTGTTTCGAGGTTCGAGCACACTTGCTCTACATCCCCGCCTTCGACACACGAAGGGTTTCCACTATGCAAGATCCCAATGGATCTCTCCTCGGTGCCGCACACCTACAAACCCTCGGACTCCCAAGTCCCGTACACACGCAAGCCCCCTAAGCTTGCCGAGGCCGCACCTCGAACCACCAAGAGTTCACAACCGAACTCCAACCACAACGAGCACACTTGCCCGCTTCCTCAAAGTACAAAGAAAAATCTCTTTGATGATCACAAACCTAAAGAGCACTCTCACTACAACACACCTATAGGAATATCTAGCAATGAATAGCTCAAGTGTGGTGTGAGAAAATCAAGGAAAGAAAGCTATGGGAAAAACTCAAGAATCACTTTTACACTCTTAATAAAAACTCCCTTTTAGATGGGAAGTATTTGCTCTCAAATATGTGGAGAAAACTCTTCTAAAAGTATCAGAAAAACTGGCTCAAGAGTTTCTAAAATCTTAACCTCAAAACAATTGACAAAACCCCCTTTTATAGGCTGCCAGAAAATAGAGCCGTTGGGGTTCTGTCAGTGCTGTCGGTCGACCGCCGGTCGACCGGCCAACGGTCATATTTCTGACCGTTGCAGCCACCGGTCGACCGGCTCGGTCGACCGATAACCTGGAATGAACTGTCGGTCGACCTTGCGGTCGACTGGACATTTCCAGAGAGCAAACTCTCTTGGTCGGTCGACCGACCCGGTCGACCGGCCACTGTGCTGACAATGTGCACAGGGCTGTGCACATCGGTCGACTGGGTCGGTCGACCAGACCTAGCTGCGGTCGACTCCCAGTCGACCAATTTGGCCTGTCAGACAGTTTCCAGGCTGCGCAGTTAAGGGATTTAGAAATAGGTCTTTTCATTCAATAAAAATCCCATAAATTCACAGTAAATCCACTAAATAGTTTTAATCCCAATAAAAACTGTTTTTCTAAAAACATGTGTTTCTAAAACATATTTTTCCATATCTTCACAAAATACAAAAACAAGATATTTTGAACTTATAAAGTATAGTGTATATGGATATGATCCACTACACAATCAATATGAAATATCTATGTTTTGATCATAAAGCTCTAAACTTGGTTATGGTCTGAAAAGATATATATGATAGAAATACCAAAAACCAAAGTTTATATTTTGTCTCAAAGAAAATCTTTTACTAAATAAAAATTCTTTTCTAAAAAGAAATCTTTTATGAAATCAATTAAATCAAGAGTTCTATCAAGAGTGTGTGTGTGATATAACTTGAGCAATCCACCAACTATCTATCCTTTACATTTTTACTAAAGTAAAAATACAAATTCTATACCTAGACCCAAGTCTTCATCTTCTTGAAGTCTTCACATGAAGCTTCTCATCTTCTTGACTTGGTCCAAGCTTGATCCAAAAACTCCTTGGATCACAACATGCAAGCTCCAAATCTTGATCTTTTAACCTTTGTTGAGCTTTGCACCTACTAAGATCTTGATCATGAATCTGTCACTAATTAGCATAAGATCATTAGTAAATATAACTTCATGAGTTGATCATCATCAAAACTAGGGTGAAGGGCCTTTGGGCCAACAATACCCCCCAAAACACACAGATATACAAGTATATACGCGCGCACACTCACACATACATTATATTCACATATACACATATATGTTCACATATAGTACATACACACATATTTTCACATATACAAATATATACACATATGTAACCACGCACAAAGAAACACACACAAACACACAAACCTACATACATACACTATATATACACATATATGTTCACATATTGTACATACACACATATTTTCACATATACAAATATATACACATGTAAACTCACACATAGAAACACACACAAACATACATACATACACATAACTGAAGACACAAACACACACTTATTCACATAAACATAAATGCATATATACAACACACATACATGCACACAAACATACATAATATCATATACAAATACACACACATATAAACACACACGCACCAACATAGACATATACTAAGATATAGGCACATACACAAATATATTCAAATATATAGTATATACACACATATTCTCACCATATACAAATATATACACATATATAGACACACACACACACTAATACATAGGCACATACACACACACACACACACACACACACACACTCATGTATATATATATATATATATATATATATATATATATATATATATATATATATATATATATATATTAACATATATAGTACATACACACATAAACTCATGCACATAACTAGACAAACACACACACATATTTACATATACATAAATGCATATATCTAGCACACAAACATTTACACGAACAGACGTAACATACATGTATGTGTGCAATCCACATGATCTAACTAGATTTTGAACAAAAATGAAAGAATGGGCTTATATATATAACTAGAGATACAAACACACACATATATATACACACATATAAACTTATACATATAACTAGACACACACACACACATATCTACATATACATAAATACATACATACATACAACACACATACATGCACCCAAATATATATAACATCATATAATCATACACATATATAGACACACACGCACCGACACACACATATACTAATATATAGGCACATAAACATATATATATTTACATATATATAGCAATACACATATATTTACATATGTTAATACATAACAAATAACTAATCTCTTATAGATGCTTCAAAAATGCTTCACGAGGAACCAACCAACACCCACCTGCACAAACTAAAGAAATATACATAATAATAATTTGTAATGATAATAAATAAAAATAAAGAGGAATTTGTCAAGACATCAATACCAACCTTCTAGCCTTGACACCAAGTTTGAGAATGGTGAACGTGTTTGGATTGTCCCCAATCACCTGCACAAAAATTATATTCAAAAAAGAAATATAACATTACAAAAGTTTCTCAACAAAAAGAACCTGACCATGCACTTTGACCATGGCGCTAAGTCCAAGATTATGCTGCAAAGACGCGACAAAAGTCGCGTTACCACGGCCTTGAATCTGGGGGAGTGTTTGCTCCCCCTATCTCTCTATTCGTCCCCCCTATCCATTTCTTTCCTATAAATACCTCACACATCAGACGCAGAGGAGTGAATCCTAGGAGTAAATTCTTGCTTTATTTTTAGGGTTTAGAATCATTGTTAGATAGAGTGTGAAGTCCTCAAGATGACATGG
Source organism: Agave tequilana (assembly GCA_038442645.1). NCBI lineage: Eukaryota > Viridiplantae > Streptophyta > Magnoliopsida > Asparagales > Asparagaceae > Agave > Agave tequilana. The sequence goes on along the minus strand of JAVJIF010029684.1, from coordinate 1,144,913 downwards.
TTGACCTCGCATAAGAGGGGAGGAGAAGAGAGAAACTAATTGTGAGAGATAAGAGGAAATGGAAAGAGAGGCGCCAACATATTATTTTGATTCCTAAATGTGCACAACTAAGTTTTGCATGTTCAAGACTACATTAATCCCTATACACACATATAACTATATGCATATTTATACATGTCTGCATAAATATGTAATTACACACACATGTGTGCGCGCCCGCATACAAACTTGCATAACACACCCAAACAAATAAAAACACATGTATCGACACATATTACCCCCAAAACACACAGATAAACAAATATATACGCGCGCGCACTCACACATATGTATATATTCACATATACACATATATGTTCACATATAGTACAAACGCACATATTTTCACATATATAAATATATACACACATATGTAACCACGCACATAGAAACACACACAAACACACATACATACACTATATATACACATATATGTTCACATATTGTACATACACATATTTTCACATATACAAATATATACACATGTAAACACACACATAGAAACACACACAAACATACATACATACACATAACTGAAGACACATACACACACTTATTCACATAAACATAAATGCATATATACAACACACATACATGCACACAAACATACATAATATCATATACAAATACACACATACACACACACACACACACATATATATATATACATACACTCATAAACTCATGCACATAACTAGACAAACACACACATTTACATATACATAAATGCTTATATCTAGCACACAAACATGTACACGAACAGACGTAACATACATGTATGTGCGCAATCCACATGATCTAACTAGATTTTGAAGAAAAATGAAATAATGGGCTTATATATATAACTAGAGACACAAACACACACATATATATACACGCATATAAACTCATACACATAACTAGACACACACACACATCTACTTATACATAAATGCATACATACATACAACACATACATGCACACAAATATATATAACATCATATACGAAATCATACACATATATAGACACACGCACCAACACACACACATATACTAATATAAAGGCACATAAACATATATATTTACATATATATAGCACATACACATATATTTACATATGTTAATACATAACAAATAACTTACCCCTTATAGATGCTTCAAAATGCTTCACGAGGAACCAACCTACACCCCCCTGCACAAACTAAAGAAATATACATAATAATATTTTATAATGATAATAAATAAAAATAAAGAGGAATTTGTCAAGACATCAATACCAACCTTCTAGCCTTGACACCAAGTTTGAGAATGGTGAACATGTTTGGATTGTCCCCAAATCACCTGCACAAAAATTATATTCAAAAAAGAAATATAACATTAGAAAAGTTGCTCAACGAAAAGAACCTGACCATGCACTTTGACCATGGCTCTAAGTCCAGGATTATGCTGCAAAGACGCGACAAAAGTCGCGTTACCACGGCCTTGAATCTGGGGGAGTGTTTGCTTGCCCTATCTCTCCATTCGTCCCCCCTATCCATTTCTTTCCTATAAATACCTCACACATCAGATGCAGAGGAGTGAATCCTAGGAGTAAATTCTTGCTTTACTTTTAGGGTTTAAAATCATTGTTAGATAGAGAGTGAAGTCCTCAAGATGACTTGGTTGATCTCACATAAGAGGGGAGAAGAGAGAGAAACTAATTGTGAGAGATGAGAGGAAATGAAAAGAGAGGCGCCAACATATTATTTTGATTCCTAAATGTGCACAACTAAGTTTTGCATGTTCAAGACTATTAATCCCTATACACACATATAACTATATGCATATTTATACATGTCTGCATAAATATATAATTACACACTCATGTGTGCGCGCACGCATACATACTTGCATAACACACCCAAACAAATAAAAACACATGCAAAACACATGCAAACATGTTGACATTTCTACATTTAGATGCATATACGTATACATATATACACGTATATTCACATATATAGTTGAATGCATATACATATATATATAAATACATACGTAAATATCCACATATATATACACAGATATTGAAACATGTCACTTATATTCTCACATATACAAATACATACACATGTATAGACACACATACGCACACCCCCTAAACATACAAATTTACTAATATATAGGCACATACACATTTATTCACATATATGGTATATACACTCATATATTCTCAAATATACAAGTACATACACATATATAGACACATATAACCCCAAAACACACAGATATACAAATATATACGCGCGCGCACTCACACATATGTATATATTCACATATACATATATGTTCACATATAGTGCATACACACATATTTTCACATATACAAATATATACATATATGTAAACACGCACATAGAAACACACAAACATACATACATACACTATATATACACATATATGTTCACATATAGTACATACATGTTTTCACATATACAAATATATACACATGTAAACACACACAGAAACACACAAACATACATACATACACATAACTGAAGACACATACACACACTTATTCACATAAACATAAATGCATATATACAACACACATACATGCGCACAAACATACATAATATCATATACAAATACACACATATATAAACACACACACACCAACATAGACATATACTAAGATATAGGCACATACACAAATATATTCACATATACAGTATATACACACATATATTCTCACATATACAAATATATACACATATATAGACACACACACACTAATACATAGGCACATGCATATATATATATATATATATATATATATACATATATATATATACATATATTTATATACATATATACATATATATATATATTAACATATATAGTACATACATAAACTCATGCACATAACTAAACAAACACACACATATTTACTCATACACATAACTAGACACACACACACACATATCTACATATACATAAATGCATACATACATACAACACACATACATGCACACAAATATATATAACATCATATACCAAAACTTACACATATATAGACACACGCACCAACACACACACATATACTAATATATAGGCACATAAACATATATATTCACATATATATAGCACATACACATATATTTACATATGTTAATACATAACAAATAACTTATATATACACAGATATTGAAACATGTCACTTATATTCTCACAAATACAAATACATACACATGTATAGACACATACACACACCCCCTAAATACATACAAATATACTAATATATAGGCACATACACATATATTCACATATATGGTAAATACACTTATATATTCTCAAATATACAAGTACATATACATATATTGACACATATACCCCCCAAAACACACAGATATACAAATATATATGTGTGCGCACTCACACATATGTATATATTCACATATACACATACATGTTCACATATAGTACATACACACATATTTTCACATATACAAAAATATACACATATGTAACCACGCACATAGAAACACACACAAACACAAACCTACATACATACACTATATATACACATATATGTTCACATATGTACATACACACATATTTTCACATATAAACACACACATAGAAACACACACAAACACACAAACATACATACATACACATAACTGAAGACACATACACACACTTATTCACATAAACATAAATGCATATATACAACACACATACAAGCACACAAACATACATAATATCATATACAAATACACACACATATATAAACACACACACATACGCACACCCCCTAAACACACAAACATACATACATACACATATATTCACATATATGGAAGTTCACATATAATACAAACATGTTTTCACATATACAAACATATACACATGTAAACACACACAGAAACACACACAAACATTCATACATACAAATAACTGAAGACACATACACACACTTATACACATAAATATAAATGCATATATACAACACACATACATGCACACAAACATACAAAATATCATATACAAATACACACATATATAAACAGACGCCAACATAGGCATATACTAAGATATTGGCACATACACAAATATATTCACATATACAGTATATACACACATATATTCTCACATATACAAATATATACACATATATAGACACACACACTAATACATAGGCACATGCACATATATATATATATATATATATATATATATATATATATATATATATATATATATTAACATATATAATACATACATAAACTCATGCACATAACTAAACAAACACACACACACATATTTACATATACATAAATGCATATATCTAGTACAAATACATGTACATGGACAGACGTAACATACATGTATATGCACAATCCACATGATCTAACTAGATTTTAAAGAAAAATGAAAGAATGGGCTTATATATATAACTACAGACACAAACACACACATATATATACACGCATATAAACTCATACACATAACTAGACACACACACACACACACACATATCTACATATACATAAATGCATACATACATACAACACACATACATGCACACAAATATAAATAACATCATATACAAAAACATACACATATATACACACACGCACCAACACACAGACATATACTAATATATAGGCACATAAACATATATATATTTACATATATATAGCACATACACATATATTTACATATGTTAATACATAACAAATAACTTATATATACACAGATATTGAAACATGTCACTTATATTCTCACAAATACAAATACATACACATGTATAGACACATACGCACACCCCCTAAACACATACAAATATGACACATACACAAATATTCACATATATGGTATATACACTCATATATTCTCAAATATACAAGTACATACACATATATAGATACATATACCCCCCAAAACACACAGATATAAGAATATATACGCGCGCGCACTCACACATATGTATATATTCACATATACACATATATGTTCACATATAGTACATACACACATATTTTCACATATACAAATATATACACATATGTAACCACGCACATAGAAACACACACAAACACACAAACATACGTACACTATATATACACATATATGTTCACATATTGTACATACACACATATTTTCACATATACAAATATATACACATGTAAACACACACATAGAAACACACACAAACATACATACATACACATAACTGAAGACACATACACACACTTATTCACATAAACATAAATGCATATATACAACACACATACATGCACACAAACATACATAATAACATATACAAATACACACACATATATAGACACACACACCACCATAGACATATACTACGATATAGGCGCATACACAAATATATTCACATATATAGTATATACACACATATTCTCACCATATACAAATATATACACATATATAGACACACACACACACTAATACATAGGCACACACACACACACACACACACACACATATATATATATATATATTAACATATATAGTACATACACACATAAACTCATGCACATAACTAGACAAACACAAACACATATTTACATATACATAAATGCATATATCTAGCACACAAAAATTTACACGAACAGACGTAACATACATGTATGTGTGCAATCCACATGATCTAACTAGATTTTGAACAAAAATGAAAGAATGGGCTTATATATATAACTAGAGATACAAACACACACATATATATACACACATATAAACTTATACACATAACTAGACACACACACACATATCTACATATACATAAATACATACATACATACAACACACATACATGCACGCAAATATATATAACATCATATAATCATACACATATAAAGACACACACGCACCGACACACACATATACTAATATATAGGCACATAAACATATATATATTTACATATATATAGCAATACACATATATTTACATATGTTAATACATAACAAATAACTAATCTCTTATAGATGCTTCAAAAATGCTTCACGAGGAACCAACCAACACCCACCTGCACAAACTAAAGAAATATACATAATAATATTTTGTAATGATAATAAATAAAAATAAAGAGGAATTTGTCAAGACATCAATACCAACCTTCTAGCCTTGACACCAAGTTTGAGAATGGTGAACATGTTTGGATTGTCCCCAATCACCTGCACAAAAATTATATTCAAAAAAGAAATATAACATTACAAAAGTTGCTCAACATAAAGAACCTGACCATGCACTTTGACCATGGCGCTAAGTCCAGGATTATGCTGCAAAGACGCGACAAAAGTCGCGTTACCACGGCCTTGAATCTGGGGGAGTGTTTGCTCCCCCTATCTCTCTATTCGTCCCCCCTATCCATTTCTTTCCTATAAATACCTCACACATCAGACGCAGAGGAGTGAATCCTAGGAGTAAATTCTTGCTTTATTTTTAGGGTTTAGAATCATTGTTAGATAGAGTGTGAAGTCCTCAAGATGACATGGTTGACCTCGCATAAGAGGGGAGGAGAAGAGAGAAACTAATTGTGAGAGATAAGAGGAAATGGAAAGAGAGGCGCCAACATATTATTTTGATTCCTAAATGTGCACAACTAAGTTTTGCATGTTCAAGACTACATTAATCCCTATACACACATATAACTGTTGGCCCAAGGTTACAATCAACCCATGTTTAGTGTATTTTGATGATTACAAAACATATTAGTTATTTGTACTAATATAAATTGTTGTTTAAGTGTGTTTCAGGTTCATATATTTAAGAAATGAACTCTTCCCTTAAGGAAGGTACTTTGGACTCAAGACAAGTCAAAATGGGCTCATATTGCTAAATTGAAGATCAATTGAAGATAGCTCAAGTTGAAGTCTTGAAGACCATAATAGTTTTGTAAGTTTAGTTTTGTAAAAGATAGAGTATGTAAATTTTGGCTCTAGGATTTGCACACACACTCATGATGTATGTTTCTATGTTTTTGAAAATGGTATTTCTAAGTTTATGCCTTAGTTTAATACATACATGTACCCAAAGCCTTATATCTTCAAAACTTGTTTAAATACATGTATATAAACTATTTTCAGCATAACACTTAGCTTAAGATTTTTTAAAAGAATTTTTACAAATTTTTCTATCTTAAAAATCTGCCCAGAAAAACTATTTTTCAGGCAGACCGGTCGACCGGCCCAGTCGACCGGCTGCTGTGTTCAGACATGCACAGGGTGTGCATGTCTGTCGGTCGACCGATCCTACATACCGGTCGACCGATATTAGTGACCTGCTCTCTGTATTTTTCGGTCGACTGGGTCGGTCGACCGATAGAAGGAAACTGTGTTTTCCTTTCTTAGATCGGTCGACTGGCAGTCGACCGGAGCCCCAACGGCTCTTTTGCCAGCAGAGACCCGGTCGACCGGCAGTCGACCGGTAGGCCTGCAACAAGCCCAACGGCTCTTTCCTCTTTGGGCTGTTCTGAAAAACTGTTTTATTTTCTGTTTTAACAGACTTTTTAGAGGGTTGTTGGGGTGCTTTTGCAGGTGATATTAGCTGGAAAAATCAGGGTTTTTAACCTATTCTCTCCCTATAAATAGTGGGGAATAGGCCTTAGTTATTCACCAAGAAAAATACAAGTTTTCATAGTTTTTCAAGAGAAAGAGAAAAATAGTTTTAAAGCTTTCATTCCCATTCTTTCAAGTTTGATTTTCAGTTGTTGTTTGATTCTTAATATCACTCTACAACTGAAGCTTTTCTCACAAACACTTCATTGAGCCAAAATTTCATATTCCATCTATAGGTGAAGTTGTAAAAAGTGTGAGATTGTTTGTAAAAGAGTGTTGTGGTCTAGTTGAGATCACAAAGTTGTAATCTTTATTCTTGTGGAGACAAGTTCCTAGGTGGAGCTTCCTTGTACGGTGTAAAGCTACGGGCTCAAGGTCTTTGGAGGCCTAACTTGTACGGGATCCTACGGGGATAGTGGAAACCCTTCACGGAGGTGAAGGCGGGGACTAGAGCAACGGGCTCGAACCTCGAAACAAATCACTTTGTTTGCGATTGGCTTGGCGTTCTTATTGCTTAAATTCTTGCTTTGAATTCCCTTCATTTTATTTGCTTGTGAACTAACACTTTATTTGTGCGATCCTTACTTGTTCACTTGTCTTGCCATATTATTTGTGTGCATTCCATTATTGCATTTCATACTTGTAAGTGTTCGATCACACCTCAATACAACACGGTTGCATTGCGCACCTCTAACCCATTTTAAGGGGAATTGGGAGGACGGAGTTCAGAACCTTTAAGGGGTATTCGGCTCCTAGTCGTGTTTTTGAGAGATCGTTGCATCACTCACTTAACTAATTTTTAAAAAAAGCATTAGATTAGCAATCACACCTATTCACCCCCCCTCTAGGTGTATTTCAATTGGTATCAGAGCTTGGACTCTAGGATTTGGCTTAACAACCTTAGAGAGATCCTTATATTGCTAATCATTTCATTTGCATTCACTTAGTAAACATGGATAATGGTATTAAGTCCCCACCTAAGTTTGATGGACTTAACTTTCCCATATGGAAGGTTAAGATGACCGTGTTTTTGCAATCTCTAGGTAGCCGAGTTGCAAAGGCCGTAACCAAGGACTATACCCCTCCCAAGGGTGATGAATCTACTTGGTCCGAAATTGAGACCAAGGAGTTTGATGCAAATGCTAGGGCACACTATGCACTCCTACAAGCCCTTAATGATGATGACATAGCTAGAGTCATCCATTGCAAATCCGCCTATGAGATTTGGTCCCATTTGATAGTAACACATGAGGGGACTTCACAAGTGAAGAGGGCCAAGATTGACCTTCTTCGGTCCCAATATGAAAATTTTAGTATGCAAGAAAATGAGACCATAGATGATATGGTTACTAAATTTACTAATGGACTTTCTTCTCTAGGTGAAGAGATTGACAATGATCAAAGGGTGAGGAAGATCATCCGGGCACTACCTCCATCATGGGAAGTAAAGGCTACAACATTGAAGGAGCTTAATGATAAAGATGAGATGAAGCTCATTGGACTCATTGGGAACTTGAAAACCCATGAAATGGAGAGGAAGGCAAGGGAGGACATGGCTCAACCCAAAAAGAAGACAATCGCCTTCAAAAGTCATGCCATCCAATCCGACGAAGATGACGAAGAAGAAGATGACGAGGAGCTCTCACTTCTAGTCAAAAATGTCCGGAGGATGTACAACAAGGCGAAGTTCCAAGGGAGGAGGAGATGGCAAGGAGGCAAGGAAGAAAGGAAGATAATTTGCTTCAATTGCCAAAAGCCGGGACACATAGTAGCGGAGTGTCCGGATCAAGTAAAGCCATCTTCATCCAAGAAGCCATACAAGAAGAAGGCCATGAAAGCTACTTGGGATGACGAAAGTGAATCCGAGGAGGAGATTGACACGGCAAATATGTGCTTCATGGCAAATGAGAGCACAAGCAAGGTAACCCCCTCAACTCTTCTTGATGATGAATTATCCATGGATGAGTTAAGTGAAGCATTTATAGAACTTTCTCAAAACTATGACTTCATGAAGAAAAAGTATTTGAAAATGAAAAAGGATAATGAATCTCTTAGTATTCAAGTTGTAAATCTTTCAAAAGAAAATAATGATTTGCATTCTTCTTTAGTTTCCACTAAAAATGATTTTGAAAAATATAAGATTGCTTGTAAAGGAAAGACCCCATGTGTAGATTCTAATGAGATTGCCATGCTTAAGGAAAGATTAGACTCATTAGATATTGTTTTAAAGAAGTGTAGTGAGTTTGATAAAAAGAAGATGGAGTCTATGTTTCCTAAGAAACAAGCTCCAAAGAAAAATGTTCATCATGCCCATGCTCATGCACATGTACATGCTCCACAACCTATGCATCATGGCAAACCCCCAAGGCATGCTCACACTCCACACACACATCATGCATTCATGTATAGGAAAGTGTACTCATGTTCACATTGTGGACGAAAAGGACACTTAGCTAATTTTTGCTATGATAGACTAAGTGCATCTTCTCATAATGTTTGGGTTCGTAACACTAACTTTCAAGGACCCAAGAAAGTTTGGGTACCAAAATCAACTATTGTTTTAAATGATGTAGGTACTCTCCAAAGCACAAAGACGTAGAGGTTTATGGTATCTTGATAGCGGTTGCTCAAGGCATATGACTTGGGACATCAACAATTTCGCAACCCTATCAAGATATCATGAGGGTGGCACCGTCACCTTCGGAGATGACGCCAAGGGTAAAATCATTGGGATTGGTAATGTAAAACTTGGCACCTCTCCTTTAATTGAAAATGTAGTTTTAGTAGACGGGCTCAAGCATAACCTCTTGAGCATTAGTCAATTATGTGATAAAGGCTTTAATGTTATTTTTGATGATATTGCTTGTAAAATAGTTGATAAAAATTCAAATGTTTGTGTATTTTCCGGTTTTCGTGAAAGTAATGTTTACATGATAGATATGCTTAATATGTCTTGTAATATAACATGTTTAAAAGCCCTCGATGACGACTCTTGGTTGTGGCATAGGAGATTAGGCCATATTTCATTTGATCATATTTCTAGGCTTAATTCAAAGGAAATGGTGAAGGGTATTCCTTCATTGAATTTTGAAAAGGACCAAGTTTGTGACGCATGTCAATTTGGGAAACAAACTAAGTCCTCCTTCAAATCAATTAAGGATATCATGACATCACGTCCTTTAGAATTAATCCATATGGATCTATTTGGCCCAACACAAACCAAAAGTTTAAGTGGGAGTAGATTTGCTTATGTTTTAGTAGATGACTTTTCACGTTTTACTTGGGTTTATTTTCTTGAACACAAAAGTCAAACCTTTTCACATTTTCAAGCCTTTAAGAAAAGAGTTGAAAAGGAAAATGACGCCTCAATAATTAGAATAAGAAGTGATAGAGGAGGTGAATTCATTAACCTTCCCTTTACCACTTTTTGTGAGGAACATGGAATAAAACATGAACTAGCTTGTCCTAGAACTCCACAACAAAATGGAGTAGTTGAACGGAAAAATCGTACTTTGCAAGAGATGGCTAGGACTATGCTTAATGAATATGGTCTACCACATTATTTGTGGGCCGAGGCCGTTCACACTTCATGTTACATAGCAAATCGTGTTTTCTTATGTAAAAATACTACTAAGACATCTTTTGAAATTTATTATTCTAGAAAACCTAATGTTTCTTATTTCAAAGTGTTTGGTTGTAAATGTTTTGTTTTAAATACAAACAATAATTTGGGAAAATTTGATGCAAAATCATATGAGGCTATTTTTGTAGGTTACTCAAATAATAGTAAAGCTTATAGAGTCTTCAATAGGTCAACTTTGACTATTGAGGAATCTATTCATGTTAAATTTGAGGAATCTAACAAGTTTGTTAAGAATTGTGTAGAAATTGATGCTATAGATGAAGGCTTGGAGAAAGTGACCTTGGAGGATGCTTCAACCATGGGAGACAAGCCAAAGGATGATGATGGAAGTGAAGCCAAAGTGGAAGAGGCACAAGGAAATGAACATCAAGCTAATGAAGAGGAGCCTCCTCAACCACTACCAAAGGATTGGAGATTCAATCCTCATCATCCCAAGGACCTCGTCATAGGTGAAGTATCAAAAGGGGTAACCACTCGATCTAAAGTTCAAGATTTTTGTGGCAATTTTGCTTTTATTTCTCACATAGAACCTAAGAATGTCCTCGAGGCCGAGGCCGATTCATATTGGTTGCTAGCTATGCAAGAGGAGCTCAATCAATTTGAGCGCAACCAAGTATGGCATCTTGTTCCTAGGCCCCACGATAGACCAACAATTGGTACTAAGTGGATCTTTAAGAACAAGTTGGATGAATCGGGTAATGTAGTTAGAAACAAGGCTAGGTTAGTTGCCCAAGGTTACACTCAAATCGAAGGGATTGATTTTGAAGAAACCTTTGCACCCGTAGCACGGCTCGAAGCCATACGGATGACCTTAGCATATGCCTCATTTAAAGATTTCAAATTGTTTCAAATGGATGTAAAGAGTGCTTTTCTTAATGGTTATATAGATGAGGAGGTGTATGTTGAACAACCCCCCGGGTTTGTTGATCCTACACATCCTAATTTTGTTTATAAATTAGATAAGGCACTTTATGGTTTAAAACAAGCCCCTAGGGCTTGGTATGAAAGATTGTCTTCATTTTTGATTTCAAATGATTTTAAGAAAGGAAAAGTTGATAAAACATTATTTACCAAGCATGTAGATCAAGACATATTAATAGTACAAATCTATGTTGATGACATTATTTTTGGGTCTACTAATGTTTCTCTTTGTAAGAATTTTGAGTCTTGCATGCAAAAGGAATTTGAGATGTCTATGATGGGAGAGCTCAACTTCTTCCTTGGACTTCAAATCAAGCAACGTAGTGATGGGACATTCATCAACCAAGCCAAGTACACCAAGGAGCTCATCAAAAGGTTCGGGCTTGAAGGATCCAAAGTTGCAAAGACTCCCATGGCAACCACTACGAAACTTGACAAAGATGAACAAGGTAAGGAAGTAGACATTAAATTATTCCGTAGCATGATTGGTAGTTTGCTATATTTAACGGCTAGTAGGCCGGATATAATGTTTTCCGTTTGTTTATGTGAACGTTTTCAATCATGTCCTAAGGAATCACACTTAATAGCGGTAAAACGCATAATTAGGTATCTTAAGGGCACAATTGATTTAGGTTTGTGGTATCCGAAAACTAACCAATTTACCATGACTAGTTATTCGGATGCCGACTATGCCGGTTGTAGGGTAGATAGGAAGAGCACAAGTGGTACATGCCAATTCCTAGGTAATTGCCTTGTATCTTGGTCTTCCAAGAAACAAAATAGTGTAGCCCTATCAACCGCCGAGGCGGAGTATGTAGCGGCCGGAGCTTGTTGTGCACAAGTTCTTTGGATGCAACATACTCTTCTCGATTTTGATTTGCATTTTGATCATGTTAAAATATTTTGTGATAATACTAGTGCTATTCACATGACCAAAAATGCTAATCAACATAGTAAAACCAAACATATAGACATTAGATATCATTTTCTTAGAGATCACTTTGAAAAAGGTGACATTGATATAGATTTTGTCTCAACCGATTTTCAACTTGCGGATATTTTCACAAAACCTTTAGATTATGCAAGATTTTCTTTTATTTGTGGTGAATTAAATGTTTGTAAAATTGATACTTAAAGTATTTTAGTTTGTTTTGTTTTTATTTTTAATATGTGTTTAATTTTTTATTTAACCCTTTTTGATGTATGACAAAAAGGGGGAGAAAAATAAATATATGAGTTTGAAGAAAAATATGTTTGATTACTTAGATTTGTTTCATATTGTTTCTTGTTTGAGTTTCTTATTTATGGTGATGACTTTGTTTTTAAAAATAAATATATGAGTTTGAAGAAAAATATGTTTGATTACTTAGATTTGTTTCATATTGTTTCTTGTTTGAGTTTCTTATTTATGGTGATGACTTTGTTTTAAAAATGATTTTTGTATGCTTACATAGTTTCTCATATTCATGTTAAATATATAGCATTGTTTAAGGGGGAGCTTTTCAAGCTTTTTCTCTTTTATTTGTTTAATAACTCATATGTTTTGTCATCATCAAAAATGGGGAGATTGTTGGCCCAAGGTTACAATCAACCCATGTTTAGTGTATTTTGATGATTACAAAAAATATTAGTTATTTGTACTAATATAAATTGTTGTTTAAGTGTGTTTCAGGTTCATATATTTAAGAAATGAACTCTTCCCTAAAGGAAGGTACTTTGGACTCAAGACAAGTCAAAATGGGCTCATATTGCTAAATTGAAGATCAATTGAAGATAGCTCAAGTTGAAGTCTTGAAGACCATAATAGTTTTGTAAGTTTAGTTTTGTAAAAGATAGAGTATGTAAATTTTGGCTCTAGGATTTGCACACACACTCATGATGTATGTTTCTATGTTTTTGAAAATGGTATTTCTAAGTTTATGCCTTAGTTTAATACATACATGTACCCAAAGCCTTATATCTTCAAAACTTGTTTAAATACATGTATATAAACTATTTTCAGCATAACACTTAGCTTAAGATTTTTTAAAAGAATTTTTACAAATTTTTCTATCTTAAAAATCTGCCCAGAAAAACTATTTTTCAGGCAGACCGGTCGACCGGCCCAGCCGACCGGCTGCTGTGTTCAGACATGCACAGGGTGTGCATGTTTGTCGGTCGACCGATCCTACATACCGGTCGACCGATATTAGTGACCTGCTCTCTGTATTTTTCGGTCGACTGGGTCGGTCGACCGATAGAAGGAAACTGTGTTTTCCTTTCTTAGATCGGTCGACTGGCAGTCGACCGGAGCCCCAACGGCTCTTTTGCCAGCAGAGACCCGGTCGACCGGCAGTCGACCGGTAGGCCTGCAACAAGCCCAACGGCTCTTTCCTCTTTGGGCTGTTCTGAAAAACTGTTTTATTTTCTGTTTTAACAGACTTTTTAGAGGGTTGTTGGGGTGCTTTTGCAGGTGATATTAGCTGGAAAAATCAGGGTTTTTAACCTATTCTCTCCCTATAAATAGTGGGGAATAGGCCTTAGTTATTCACCAAGAAAAATACAAGTTTTCATAGTTTTTCAAGAGAAAGAGAAAAATAGTTTTAAAGCTTTCATTCCCATTCTTTCAAGTTTGATTTTCAGTTGTTGTTTGATTCTTAATATCACTCTACAACTGAAGCTTTTCTCACAAACACTTCATTGAGCCAAAATTTCATATTCCATCTATAGGTGAAGTTGTAAAAAGTGTGAGATTGTTTGTAAAAGAGTGTTGTGGTCTAGTTGAGATCACAAAGTTGTAATCTTTATTCTTGTGGAGACAAGTTCCTAGGTGGAGCTTCCTTGTACGGTGTAAAGCTACGGGCTCAAGGTCTTTGGAGGCCTAACTTGTACGGGATCCTACGGGGATAGTGGAAACCCTTCACGGAGGTGAAGGCGGGGACTAGAGCAACGGGCTCGAACCTCGAAACAAATCACTTTGTTTGCGATTGGCTTGGCGTTCTTATTGCTTAAATTCTTGCTTTGAATTCCCTTCATTTTATTTGCTTGTGAACTAACACTTTATTTGTGCGATCCTTACTTGTTCACTTGTCTTGCCATATTATTTGTGTGCATTCCATTATTGCATTTCATACTTGTAAGTGTTCGATCACACCTCAATACAACACGGTTGCATTGCGCACCTCTAACCCATTTTAAGGGGAATTGGGAGGACGGAGTTCAGAACCTTTAAGGGGTATTCGGCTCCTAGTCGTGTTTTTGAGAGATCGTTGCATCACTCACTTAACTAATTTTTAAAAAGAGCATTAGATTAGCAATCACACCTATTCACCCCCCTCTAGGTGTATTTCAATAACTATATGCATATTTATACATGTCTGCATAAATATGTAATTACACACACCTGTGTGCGCGCCCGCATACATACTTGCATAACACACCCAAACAAATAAAAACACATGTATCGACACATATTACCCCCAAAACACACAGATAAACAAATATATACGCGCGCGCACTCACACATATGTATATATTCACATATACACATATATGTTCACATATAGTACAAACGCACATATTTTCACATACATAAATATATACACACATATGTAACCACGCACATAGAAACACACACAAACACACATACATACACTATATATACACATATATGTTCACATATTGTACATACACATATTTTCACATATACAAATATATACACATGTAAACACACACATAGAAACACACACAAACACACAAACATACATACTTACACATAACTGAAGACACAATTGACTCAATTGTGTTTCCAACCTATTGACAGACTCGGCAGATGATTTTTGAAATTGTAACATAAACTCCTGCAAGATTTTTATACTCTTTTCTAAATTTGATTTTTCTACAAGTGGATGCTCTAGAATGGGAGTATAAGAATCTTGATTTTGGAAATTTTATGAAGAATGTGAGTCAAAAATGTTTTGAAATTGAAACTTGGACTCACACAAGAGTTCTTTACTCATTTCCAGGACAGATGGTTGTTCATTATGAGGAGGTGGAACTTTTTAAGACTCTTGAAAATGTTGTCGAATGGGAGAGGCCAATGTTTTCTGAAGTTATTGCTTGGTCTCTTGTAGATTGGCTTCTATACTCTTTTCTAGCTCAGGTTTTTCTTCAAAGGGAGGTCCAAAAAAAGGAGTATAGGAAGCGAAATCGGGGAATGAATATTATAGACAAGGTGAATATGGGGGATAAGGAGGTTCAAAATTAAACTCGGGGGAAGTGAATCCCCATTGACTCTGTGAAGAGTTGAAATTATTTTAAAAATTATATTCATAAGAATGTGGGTATGGGTTGTATTGATTCGGATAAGGCCAACCTGGTGTATTTGGTTGGTGCATATTGTAAAAAACCGGGTTGGAATTATTCGAATCGAATGGGGTTGGTGTAAAATATAGATTCATATTCGGATTGAAAGAATTGTTATTGTTGAATTCCATTTCACAAACAATCACAAACAAAAAAGGAAAAATCAAACAACAATCAAAAAGAAAAGAAAAAAATATAAACCAAGCCTATAGTAGGGTTGACCTAGACCTAGACGACTCCTAACTGGCTGATTACCCGGGGGAGGTTGTTGCTTGAATCCAACCACAAGCTAATCGGCTAGGTAGGGGCAAACTAAGGTTGGAGGTATCCGTGCATAAGCAACGGGCCTTAATTAGGCCAAACCACGGTACCTTCGAGGCATAACTTCTTAATCCCCAACCTTAGACATCGATTTCATAAGAGTAAGATTCAAAATAAGTTTCACCCTCGGTCAATCTCTTAATGAGTCTGAGATATCCCCAGGGGTCAACGTCTATCAATTTTTATTAGGGCTTGGGTTGTGAGTGGGGAGGTGGTTTTTGGGCTAAGGAAGGGTGATGAAATCCCACCTTATCTTGTTTGGGTTTTGCCCTTAAGTTCAATTCGTGCAAGTGTGCAATATAAACAAGAATATAACACAAAGCGAATAAATCACCCACGTATTTGTCCTATGCTATATGCAATGCCATATGTACACCTCAATCCAAATCACAACAGAACAAAATACAGTATATTTGAATTGAATTGACACGTGCCTAAATGCAAATATCTAAACGATTTTAAAAGCGTCCGAATACCGTATTTTAGTTCTTTAGTTTATTGTGGTGTGTAGGCAATCAAAACAGGAAAGTAATAATACAGATCCACTAGCTATTACAATGAAGACATCCCAGCACAACAAGATACACAATGATTACAACTTGGCTGCGTTTTTACGACAAAAGTCGCGTTTGCGCGGTGGTTCTTTAAAAGCTGGGGCCCTGCTTTCTAGAGCAGGGAGATGCAAAGCTAATGTTTATTCTGCAACGTTTAGCACCTGTAAAGATGTCCTGCACACCAAAACAGAGAAGACAATGTTAACAAAAACGTGAAAACAAAACCATTCCCTTCCCCGGCAACGGCGCCAAAAATTTGATCAGGGCGGAACTAGCACTCAAAAAGTGTGTATTTTGAAATCAATGTAAAAGCTTGTATGTGCTAATGTACGCTCGATACTTTCTGATCAGCATGATTTTGTCACATTTTCATTCCCATATTTATCTATCATTTGTTTATAAATAATGCTACTCGGGTATTTTTAGTCTATTTTGCAGACAAAGTTATTAGGAGAAGACTGGACCACAAAAGACTCTTTCGAGACCGTAAAGCGCGTTAAAAGGAGTTGAAGGCGATATAAGAGGCTTGACACTGCTGGAATCAACGTCTAAAACTGAGATCAAAGAAATTTACGATCAACTCGGAAGAGATCGAGGCCAGTTGAGAAATAACGTAATTTTGCAAAAGTCAGGGGCTTAAACGCAAAATGAATAGAGATGTAAAGTGCAAAATTAATTTAACGATTCTCCTTGTAATTTTGTAACTATTTTAGACTTTTGTGTAAAATAGAAAAACCCTAGCCTATAAATATACATGTAAAGGCTAGGGTTTGGGAATTTTTTTTTTCTACGGTTTTTATATTTTAGAATTTTTTCTCTCATAATTAAGCCTTAGATTTTGGCCAATTTTTCAAAGTCATTTTCATCTAATGTAGGTCTCTTCTAATTCCAATCTCAGATTTTAGAGGTAAGAATTTTATTTACAGCATTTTATTTTTATTTTTTTTTATGAAATCTCTGCCTCTCTGTTAGTGTTATTTTAATCATTTAATTATTAAAAAAAAAGAAGGCAAATGTACAGAGGCGCCTACTGGCGCCTCTGCACAACAACAGAGGGCGCAGATCTGCGCCCTCCACTTGAAAGGCAAGGGCTCCATGTTGGCGCCCCAATTTGAAGAGGCAGGGGGCGGCCCCTGGCGCTGCAGGTAAGTTTTTTTTAATTTTTTTTATTTAATTTAATTTGATTAGTTTAGTTTAATTCATTCATATTTGCAATTAGTTATTTAATTAAATTCAAATAATTTTAAACTGATTTAATTAGTTTAGGTTATTGTTAGTTTTATCATGCATAACTAATTTGTTGAAAGCGCTTAAGGGAGATGAACCTAGATTTAGTTCTTGTGGACTGAGTCAGTCTCCTATTTATGACGTATACACACCAATTGACCTACTACTTTTAGGAATTAATTTCTAGAATAACTGGATATTTGACAGGCTATGTATCGGGGGTTAATGGTCCATGCTTAGGGTCTGTTGCATTTATGTTATCTGTTTAATTTAATTAATTTATCTTTGATGGACTATGTAACAGAATAATAGCTTGTGCTTAAACTTAGTGTTCAGAATTAATGTGCCTCTTAGACATAGAGATTTGGTGTGTATTACAAACTGGTATGGAGACCAAAATTGTCCGCTTGATGCTCGTTTAGGGGATTCGATCCTAGGTGCTTCACCTTTCTTTTACTATAATTAGTTCACACAACTCACTCAAGATCAATAAATCTTTTGATCCATTCGTGTAGAAGTGTCATAACCAAAAGAACCACCTGTCCCTGTGGACCGACCCTCAAGTGCTACATCGAACGATCGTGCACTTGCGGTAATTTAAAACGAGGAGACAAAATCTCCCCATCAAGTTTTTGGCGCCATTGCCTGGGACACGGTGTTCTATCTTTAGTTTTGACACCTATACCGGATTGTAAAAAAAAAAAAATTCAAAATTCAAAAAAATTCAAAAAACAACAAATTTTTAAAAAAAATCCTTTCCCCATGGCCTATCCAAATTCATTTGGTTACGATCCATTTTATAGGCCAGACCCTCCCTTCCATCCACCAAGCTCTCTTCCAGATTTTAATGAATACATCCATCCCCCGAACTACTCATTTTCTTAGTACCATCCTATGAGTTGTTATCACTGTCAAGATCCAAATCATTCTTCTGAACAGTGTCCTTCGATAAGGTATTCGTTGGGACCAGGTCAAAATCAATTCCACACATTTCAAGGACCTGCGAGCGAGCCTTATCCATCAAACTTCAATTCGGAAGGTTGGAATTATCCTCAATTATCATGGGACCAATCATATCAAAATTCTCAACCTAATTGGTCCAATATTGAACCACTACCTCCGTCTTGGGGATTTAACAATGAGCATGAAGAAAGCACATTAGAGAAGAGTTTTAAAGCCATGCAATAGACTATAGTTGAAACCAATCAGCAGTTAATCGAGGCATGTGCTCACATGGATAAGATAATGACTCATCTCAATCAACCTGTTTCAACCACAAGTCCAGACCAAGTTCAATAGTTCCATCAACTTTCACAAATTGAGTTCAATGGCAATCAGGTGGACAAAGAACCAATACTAGAGGAAGCTTTTGAAACTTTCAGGCAAACTTCAAAGAAAGTGCTCTATGACACTTGAGACTGCTTAAACAGGCCAGTCAATGAGTTGGTTAGTGAGCAAGAGAAGGATCCCTTTTCTAGTCAACTAGTTCATGAGCCAACACCGACTCGACCCATGTCCATTCAAGAGCACATCAACTTTCATAAGATGAACAAAGGCCAAACTGTTAGACCCGAAGAGCAAATCGTTGACCATAGTGACATGTCTTATCATTCCATCGAGATGCCCTTTGAGTCCCAATTATTTCATCTTAATGAATTTGAAGAGCTTGAACATGAGAAGCCTGTTGAGGAAGTAGTGAAGGTTCATGAGGTGTACAAACGTGATAATGATCCTCAGTGTCTGGATGAAGTGATTAGAAATTATTTGGCTACACATACAACTCATGTGGAGCCAGTTGACTCTTATTGTGAAGAGGAATGTGACAATGATGAATTTTTATTTCAAAAGAAATTTGGGGATGAATTTTCTAAGTTCTGTGAAAAGACAAGTGTTGGGGAGCGAAAAATTGCATTCACTCATATGGAGAAAATGGAGCACATTGATCAAAATTGTGAGAATGCCTACATGAATAATGAGCCTTTCTTTCTTGATGAGCTTTTTGTTGAAGAGTGTGATCACAATGATGAGAAAACATATATTGAGGATCTTGAGTTTAGAGTTCCCTTCGAGAAAACAAAACTCGATTTGAGTATCTTCACTTTCGATTAGCCAACCAATGATCATACTTTTCAAAACTTGATTCAAGAATCTCTAATTAATCAAAGCTTTGAAACCCTATTTGAAGACGAACTCATATATTTGAATGAATCGGTTAGGGATGCTTTGGTTAGATACACACCTCCAAAGAAAATTGTTGATTTAAGTTTTGAGGTGATGTTTGAGGATGAGCTTAAATTTATAGGCAATCATATTGTGGACACTCCAATTATATTGTGTGAAAATGATGAATTTGTGAGGAGATATGGGAAGAAGAGAAAGAAGAGATGGAGGAAAGTAATGAACAAGCTGGAGAGGATGAAATTAAAGATGACAAAAAGATTAACATCTCCACTTTGTCCATTAAAGAGAACCCATTGGAATGATGGGAAGCGAGCTCGAGGGAACAGACCTAGAAAGATCTAGGTGTGGGGGAGTTGGGAAATTGTATATATGTAAATATTTGTTTTATGTTTATTTTATTTTTTTCTTTTTGTTGTTGAGTCTTTTTATTTCTCTTTTAGTTAGTTGAGTCAGTTTTAGTAAATCTTTTATTTCTCTTTCTCTAACCTATGTGTCGAGTTTATTACAAGTGATACAGGATAAGCAAGGGATGCATCCACCACACACAGGGAGCATTTTTGTTGTTTCGGCAGCTGGGTTCTCTAGTGCACTGTGAGTATGTCTAATCTAGCATACTGTTTACATTTCTATATCTTTCGTATGCTTGGATTGCTTGTTTTGGATGTGTAAATTACATGCTATATTATTTTTATCTCTGCATTCATTTGTGTGCATGAGGACATGACACAAGTTAGGTATGGGGGGAGATTCACATTTTTTTTTCTTTTTCACATTTTTTTCTTTTAGGATTTTATTTATTTATTTTGTTTTGCTTTTAGGTTTTTTTTCTTTACATTATTTTCTTTTGGGAGTCTTAAAAAAAAAAATTTGAAAAAAAAGAAAAAAATTGAAAATTTTCTGCAAATGATTAACTAGTATGTGAGTGATTTAGTATCCATCAGTGGATTTTAAGGATAAGATCAAAATGAAAGAATCATAAAGTCTTAAAATAAAGATTAGAATCTAAAACGGACATACCATCTAAACTTAGTCTAAGTGATTATGTACCTAATAACACTTACACTTTTAAGTTCATAGGCTTGGGATATTGATTAAAACTAAAAAAAAATTGTGAAAAAAAAAGATTTATTATATAGTAAAATAGATATTAATAAGTCTTGTCTTATGACCTCAGTTGCTTGAGTAATTAAGTCCGTAGGAGTGTTTTTACACTTATTGCCCTAAGACCATCTGGTTTGGGAGCATTGGCCCAAAGCTCGCTACATGGGTAGCTGAGAAAGCCTAATAGGACAAGATACTATAAAAATATAATAATTTTGACTATCAATTAGCTAGGTACCTTGGCCTCAGGAAGCCTTGGTATCTACGCGAAAGATAGTAAAAAAAAAAATAATAATAATAAAAGAAAAAAATAATAATTTTGATTATCAATTAACTAGGTATCTTGGCCTCAGGAAGCCTTGGTATCTACGCGAAAGATAGTTAAAAAAAATTCTAAAAAAAAAAAGAAAAAAAAAAAAAGAAAAAAATAGTATGAGAGTTGTAATTAAATATTCCCAAGCTTAAGAACTATATCACGATCACGGGGTACATAGGATCTGAAACTTAGGATAGGTGGTGTAAAGTTTTGGATTTGAGACTTTATGTTATAGCCAATATGATTTCTTGAATTGAGGTTTTACTTGAAAATGAAACTCATAGAAATTGATGATCTTGCTAACTAGTTAACTAAAAAAAAGAAAAAGATTTGTTTTTCTTTTCTTGATTTTCGGTTATCCTTATTTTACTTTTATTTATTTCTTAATCTCTAAAAACTTTCTTGGATTTTGTGGGTGTAATCCGCTGAAAACCCTCACGAGACAAAACTCGTCCTCTAGGGGTAACCTAGGGGTTTAACGGCTTGTTGCACGTGCTAAGTGTAACCGTGATTCCTACGAAAGTGAGTTAGCATTTTCTTTTTCTTTTTATTAGTTTTGCTCGAGGACTAGCAAAAGATAGGTGTGGGGGTATTTGATTAGCATGATTTTGTCACATTTTCATTCCCATATTTATCTATCATTTGTTTATAAATAATGCTACTCGGGTATTTTTAGTCTATTTTGCAGACAAAGTTATTAGGAGAAGACTGGACCACAAAAGACTCTTTCGAGACCGTAAAGCGCGTTAAAAAGAAGTTGAAGGCGAGATAGGAGGCTTGACACTGCTGGAATCAACGTCTAAAACTGAGATCAAAGAAATTTACGATCAACTCGGAAGAGATCGAGGCCAGTTGGGAAATAACGTAATTTTGCAAAAGTCAGGGGCTTAAACGCAAAATGGATAGAGATGTAAAGTGCAAAATTAATTTAACGATTCTCCTTGTAATTTTGTAACTATTTTAGACTTTTGTGTAAAATAGCAAAACCCTAGCCTATAAATATACATGTAAAGGCTAGGTTTGGGAAGTTTTTTTCTTTTCTAGGGTTTTTATATTTTAGAAATTTTTCTCTCATAATTAAGCCTTAGATTTTGGCCAATTTTTTCAAAGTCGTTTTCATCTAATGGAGGTCTCTTCTAATTCCAATCTCAGATTTTAGAGGTAAGAATTTTATTTACAGCATTTTATTTTTATTTATTTATTATTTTTTATGAAATCTCTGCCTCTCTGTTAGTGTTATTTTAATCATTTAATTATTAAAAAAAAAGAAGGCAAATGTACAGAGGCGCCTACTGGCGCCTCTGCACAACAACAGAGGGCGCAGATCTGCGCCCTCCACTTGAAAGGCAAGGGCGCCATGCTGGCGCCCCAATTTGAAGAGGCAGGGGGCGGCCCCTGGCGCCCCCTGCAGGTAAGTTTTTTTTAATTTTTTTTAATTTAATTTAATTTGATTAGTTTAGTTTAATTCATTCATATTTGCAATTAGTTATTTAATTAAATTCAAATAATTTTAAACTGATTTAATTAGTTTAGGTTATTGTTAGTTTTATCATGCATAACTAATTTGTTGAAAGCGCTTAGGGGAGATGAACCTAGATTTAATTCTTGTGGACTGAGTCAATCTCCTATTTATGACGTATACACACCAATTGACCTACTACTTTTAGGAATTAATTTCTAGAATAACTGGATATTTGACAGGCTATGTATCGGGGGTTAATGGTCCATGCTTAGGGTCTGTTCCATTTATGTTATCTGTTTAATTTAATTAATTTATCTTTGATGGACTATGTAACAGAATAATAGCTTGTGCTTAAACCTAGTGTTCAGAATTAATGTGCCTCTTAGACATAGAGATTTGGTGTGTATTACAAACTGGTATGGAGACCAAAATTGTCCGCTTGATGCTCGTTTAGGGGATTCGATCCTAGGTGCTTCACCTTTTTTTTACTATAGTTAGTTCACACAACTCACTCAAGATCCATAAATCTTTTGATCCATTCGTGTAGAAGTGTCATAACCAAAAGAACCACCTGTCCCTGTGGACCGACCCTCAAGTGCTACATCGAATGACCGTGCACTTGCGGTAATTTAAAACAAGGAGACAGAATCTCCCCATCACTTTCGTTATAGCATTGGCTCAACGGGTCAGATCCACAGGAAAGGGAGGCGATAGAAGCATTAACAGTTTTTATTCACGTTTTATGTTAACAGTTCTTCTTTGTTGAAAGAATGAAAAAGAAAGTGAAAAGAAAAAGAAAAATAAATCCTGAATGTGGTAGGTGGAGAAGGCGATGAAAATGGCGAAGGGAAAAAAAGAGACGTGGTTTAGAAAACAAGTAGAAAAGAAGATGGAACAAAGGTGAACTAAGAAGGCGATGAAAACATCGATAGAAAAATGATAAAAGAGTTTTGAAAATAGTTTCTAAAATAAGATAAAATAAAACTCATGGCTACTAACTACTAACTGATCCACTAACCATGCTAGCCTCTTATTGATAGTTGCCTCACATTTGATCCTCGACCATCACTAATCCTTGGCTTCAAGAGACGATACAGAGTATGGCAAATTAGATGGTTCTTTACATTCAACATCAAGAGCAAGCTAATACAAACATTAAATCATCAGACCATTGAAAGAAAGCATGAAATAAGAGAGAGTTAGCTTGGTTAGCAAGTTAGATGTTAGAACCCATCATCATGAGCCATCAATGGCTCTTGCAAGAACAAGGCCTTATAGAGGCTACTCGATTCATGTGGATTATCAAGTAAGTTGTTAGATGGTTAGTGGTTAGTTGTTAGATTTCCATGAGAAGAAGAAAAGTTAGCAACACATCATGTAGAAGATGGAGAAGATTACATTGGAGAAGAAAAAAGGCACCTTTACATAGACTGTCACCATCTATTACATCAATCCCTCTCTATCTCTCTCTGAATCTCTCAGCCCTACTACAAGATCTAAAAAGAAGAGAAAATACAAGATAAATGAAATGAAGAGCACCTACCTACACTAACCTAAAACATAAAAAAATCAGAAACTACTCCTAAAAATGAAAATTGCTCGCCTTTTGGCCAAATACAGGGCTATATATAGGCACCGGGACCTTCTAGAAGACGAGACGGGGCCACGCGTCGAAAATCGATCCGTGGCTCCATCCTATTGCCGTGAAAACGCAGCTATTGCCACGTTTTCACGGCAATACCAGGGACTTAGGTCCCTGGTTTTTGTCAGGATTTCCCCGCTGCTTCGAGAATAATCAGGGTATATCCCAATTCTGGTAATTTCGTCCGAATATTCGTCTGACATGCGCAGGAGTCTAGGTTCGACGTATCTTCTAGATGATCCCTTGCTTGGTCTCCAAGTAATGCGGATTTAATTACCCTAAATTGGGTTTAATTAAGCTCTTATTACTCCTTTGCCCTTAAACTTTGGATTTACCTACAATAGAGACCAAAACACGGTTTAGACCGACAATTTATTCATAAAATTATAGGAAAATGCGATATAATAATGCATAATTGTAGACTAATCAGCACGCGCGCGCCCGGGCTTCGGACCAGGGGTCACCCCCGGCCCCTATCTCCTGATGCCTATAAATACCCCCCACGGGGTCTGAAGAAGATGAGATCTAGAGAATAAAGTTATAATTTATGTTTTGTTGCTAGGAATTGTAGTTTCTTTAATTTGCTTCTTCTAGTTTTAGTTTTAGCCATTAGAGTGAAAGAGAGAGAGTGTGTGTAAGTATTGTATTTAAAGGGTGACAAGCTAATACAAGTACTACTTCTCTTCCTTCTTTCAATTTACTTGTGCTTTCATTTGGTTTTTTACTTTCTTGTTGTAGTGTAACTCCCCTTCTCTCTACTTCTTTTCTTTTTGTTTCTTTTTTTAGTACCATGTCTAACTAACTCCACCATTGCATGGCTAACTAACTACTAACCCATTAATTTCTAACTTCATGATTGATAACCCAAATGAATCAATAGTGTCAAACAAGCCTTGTGCAAACAAGAGCTATGGCATCTTCAGACGAGGCTTCTAACTCTAACTTACCTACAAGTATTTACCTCCTTATTTTTCATGCTTAAATGGTTTTTTATGATCTATGGGTGTTGTACTTTGCTTATTGTTGTAAGTTAGAGACTTTCCTTTTAATTTTGCCAATACCATTAGTGCACTCGTGTCTTCCCGTATTCTCGCCTTCTATTGGATCTTGATATGGGAATGTCCGAGTTTTTGCCATGTAAAGCTAAGTTATTGGAAGAACTTTCACTCGATTTTTGCGTGAATAGTTCCAATGCATAAGGGTTATACTTGCCTATGATCTATCGTGAGGCTACATCTTCAAGAAGTTAGGGATTAGTGGGAGCAATTAGTAGAAAGTTAGCCATGCGCCATTACCATTAAAAAAAACCAACTTTTACAAACCACCTAAACATTTTCCAACAATTTTTGAAACAACTTTTTTTCACTTTTCAATTCTTTATTTGGAAACAAAGAACTTTCTTTTCTTCTTGAACTTTGAAGCCGCATCAAGCTTCCATCGCTCTCCCTCCTTGTGGATGCGACCCGTATAGCTACTTTTCTACTATGGAAGAATTGCAAAAGCAGTAACATCAACCCACACTCTATTTACTTATTCTTGTACTTGCTTTTTGCCGATCAAATTTTGGCGCTGTTGCCGAGGGGAACGACTTTATTGTTCAATACTAAAGAATGTTCTTTGTTTTTGTGTGTAGGAGAGGTACCAAGGAGCTTACTATCACGGGAAGCGAAAGAGGTGGCCAAGGACATTGCGCGAGGATTCATTTGCCCTCGGAAAAATTTGTGTAAAAGCGAGCTTTTCCGATTGAAGTACTAACAAACTCGTTTGCAGGGTTGCCGAAAGCCGCTAAAAATTGCTTTCTAAATTTTTAGTTTCCTTGAATGCTGCACCTTATGCATGTGTAATAAACTCAACAGAAATTCACTTGTTACTTAATTGAAATTTGAATTAGACGTTTGCATTTTGGGCACGTGTGTATTTCAATTCATTTCAATTTCTATTGAAGAGTTTTGGAGACAAGGTACATGTGCATTCATATAGAATAGGACCAACACTTGTGAGTGATTTACCGCTTTGAGTGTTACCTTATTGTGAATAAACTGTACACTTGCACAATTGATTTAAGGGCAAAACCCAAATAAACAAGATAATGTGGGGATTTCATCACCTTTTCTTGGCCCAAAAATCATCTCCAAGAGCACTCACAACCCAAGCCTTAACTAAAAACTGATAGACGCTGGCTCTAGGGATATCTCAGACTCACTAAGAGATTAACTGATGTTGGAAATTGCAAGAACTATACTCCTGCAAAATCGGTGTCTAAGGAAAGTGGATTAAGAGGCAAAGCCTCGAAAGCTCCATGGTTTGGCATAATTAGGATCGTGGCTCCACCCGGATACCTCCCCTCGAGCTTTGCCCTTTCCTGACCGATTAGCTAGTAGTCGAGTTCCTGCAACAACCTTTCCGGAGAGTTAACCAGTTAGGAGTCGTCTTGGTCCAAGTACCTTAGACTAAGGCTTGTGGTAGTTTTTCTTTCTTTTGTTTGTTTATTTTATCTTTTCGTTTGTTTGTTATTTTTATGTTATTTGTGGTCTGCTGCATGCAAGAGTGGGTGAGGGATCTGTATCTTCCAGATTAACCAGAAATACTTCCTTACCCTTGCATCCAGAACCTGTGATAGCATCACCTCAGGACAGATTTTACCCGATCAGAACGTCATTACCTTCTTGTATAAAACTGCCTGAGGCAAATGGAAATAATTTTGAATTAAAGCCTCAATTCATCAACACTCTCCCAAAGTTTCATGGTTTAGAATTGGAGGACGCATACTTCTTTGTTAGGAAATTTGAAGAAGTGTGCCTCATGATGCGTATACCCTAGCTAGGAGACGATGTCGTTAGGTTACGTTTCATCCCTTTATTCCTAAAGGACCTAGCAAAGAAATGGTTATATAGCTTGGTAGCAGAGTCAGTCACGACATGGGATGATTTCGTCAAGGCCTTCTTGAAGAAATTCTATTCAATTTACAAAACTGCCCTCATTAGGAAGAACATCATGCAGTTTAGGTAAGAACCGAGCGAACCATTTTGGAGATACCTTGAGCAATTCAAATATATCCTAGCTCAGTGCCCTCATCATGGCATGGACAAATGGCGTCAGTACACGATTCTCTATGATGGTCTAGACTATCAGACAAAGACCCTATTAAAAACGATGTGACAGGGAGGGTTCTTGCAGAAGGATGAAAATCATGGTTGGGATTTATTTGAGGATTTAGTGGAGAAAACCCTGCAATGGGAGCCAGCCTCGAAAAACAAAGGAATTCACAATCTATAGCTTCAAGAGGAGGGCTCCTATCTCTAGAATCATCCATAGTTGCCGAGGCTAAAATTACTACCCTAATGAGAAGGATAAAGGCTCTGGAAACTAAAGAGCCTGCCAATGTCAACCAGATCAACCCACCATCAATTTACAATCCGGGTTGTTCGTACTGTCAGGCACCAAACCATATCTTTGAAGAGTGCCCTACTTTTCATGCCCAGCAAGTGCCACCGGAACACCTGAACGTGGCTTACTCATGGATGCCACACAACCCTACTCACAGACATACAATCACGGTTGGAGGAACCACCCAAATTTCTCCTAGGCCTAGAACAATCCTCCTAGGCCTAATTTCTCCAACAATTTTCACCATCCTACTCCTCTACCACCTTTTTCCAGTCAAGCCCCATCTTCCTCCTCCTAAAGCTCACCAACAAAAAAGAAAATCAATAAACTGCAGGAGAGCATAGAGGCTTTCATGAAGTCCCAAACCGCTTTTATGCAAAACCAGGGACAAACTCTGTACAATCATTCATAGGCTATATCAAGATTGGAAATGTACATGAACCAATTAGCTAGCTCCCTAAGTGAAAGACCAAAGGGTACTTTGCCTAGTCAGCCGCTAGTTAACCCAAAAACCTCCAATCAAGCATATGAAATTCAGTAACCATCGATTAACCAGTGCAATGATGTTCACACACTTCGATCTGGAAGAAGGTAGACAACCAGGTTTATCAACAGAAAAGTGCAGTCCATCCTGATCCTACTCCAGCCTCCACCTCTGCTAGTTCCTCCCAAACAGCTCCTCAAACATCTGACGAGGACAAAGCTGCTGAACAAATTCATAAGCTGGTTGCACCCTTTCCCAATAGGCTTAGGAACAACAATAAGAGTATGCACAGGGAAAAAATGCTAGAGATGTTCAACCAAGTCAAATTGAATGTGCCTCTTCTTGATGCTATCCAACAAGTCTCAGCTTATGCCAAATTTCGTAAGGATATGTGTACAAAGAAGAGAAAGACCAATGTGCCCAAGAAAGCGTTCTTGGCCACTAATATAAGAGAAATTCTCTCTGGTCCCATTCTGATAAAATACAAGGATCCTGGATGTCCCACCATTTCCTATACCATAGGACAGACCGACATTAGTAGAGCACATCTTGACCTTGGAGCAACTATCAACTTGCTACCTCTTTGTATATCAGCAACTTGGGTTGGGCGAGCTAAACCCAACTCGAGTCACCATTCAGCTAGCTGACAGATCTGTGAAGATCCCGAAGGGGAAAATCACAGATGTTCTCATCCGGGTCGGGGATTTCATCTACCCCGTTGACTTCATTGTGCTTGAGACCCAACCTGTGTCCAATCCAAGGTCTCAAACTCCTGTCATCTTAGGGCGCCCATTCCTTGCTATAGCCAATTACATTATCAACTATAGGAATAGGTCCATGTGATTGACTTTTGGAGACATTACGAAGGAAGTCAATGTCTTCAATTTGGAAGACAACCTAGGGATGTCAATGATCAGACGTTTGAGGTCAATTCTATTGAAAACCTAACCAGGGAGCATGAGGAAAGCATGGAGACAGAAACTGAGTCAGAGTTTGATCTGGAGGCTTAAGATTTTAATTTAGACCAGATCATTGATTCAGCAGTGGATTGGGCATCAAGCCTAAGTGTACCCCATCATAGGATTGAAAGACCAGAGATTGCCTCCAATGAAGTAACACCTTCCCTAGAGCTAAAAGCCTTACCTGAATACCTCAAGTATGCCTACCTAGGTGGAAAGGACACCTTGCCAGTCATCATAGCATCCCACCTGACTGAGCAACAAGAGGACAACTTAATGTCTATTCTGAAAAAGACATAAGGAAGCCATTAGATGGATGATGAAGGACATCAAGAGAATAAGTCCATGCATAGTGCAACATAGAATCCATTTAGTCGATGAAGCAACCCCTAGGAGGGACCCACAACGCAGGCTTAACCCTCTCATGCAAGAGGCAGTTAAGGCTAAATTCTGAAACTATTAGATAATGGGATCATTTATCCTATTTTTCATAGCCAATGGGTTAGCCCTGTACATGCTGTCCCAAAGAAGGTTGGCTTTACGGCGGTAGAAAATGAGAAAAAAGAGTTCATACAAACAAGACTGCCTACCAAGGTTCGTGTTTGTATCGACTACAGGAAGTTGAATGTAGCTACCCGTAAAGACCACTTCCCGCTACCCTTCATCGACCAAATGCTTGAGAGTTTGGCTGGACATGAGTACTACTGCTTCCTAGATGGGTACTCGGGATACAACCAAATCCCATGCAGAAAACCACGTTCACCTTCCCGTTCGAAACCTTTGCCTATCGACGCATGCCTTTTGGATTGTGCAATGCTCCCGTAACATTCCAATGGTGCATGCTTAGTCTTTTCTCTGACATGGTAGAACGTTTTCTTGAGATTTTCATGGATGACTTCTCCATCTACGTAGATTCATTTGATCAGTGTGTTCATCACATGGAGTTAGTGCTACAAAGATGCAAGGAGAAGAATCTAACTCAAAACTAGGAAAAATGTCACTTCATGGTGAGGCAGGGGATTGTCTTGGGCAATTAGATTTCAAGGAGAGGCATAGAAGTAGATAAGGCTAGAGTAGAAGTGATTGCTAATCTTCCACCACCCAAAAGCATTAAGAATATTAGATTCTTTCTAGGGCATGCTGGGTTCTTGTACGCGCCGGAAAATGATGGTGATCGGAGAGGATCGGGGTGTAAAAGGTTTCCTTGAATCAGTTGAAACGATTACAACCAGAGTACTTTCCTTTCTTTCTTTCCAGTTACAAGGGAGGGAGGATGTTGAATCTTCCCTTTGTTTAGTGCTGGGTTCTTCGTGTGGCGGTGGAGAGTGAATCTTGTTCTCCGTTGACCAGATGACCGTTCTGGACCGTCGGGGGTCTTCTCTTCGGTCGGTAGAAGGAGTAACTCAGCTCCGTCCACCAAAACTCTAGAAGAGGAGGTAAGCGAAGAGCAGCTAGTACGCAGTAAGCTTGCTGAGGAGTCTTCTCTCTCTCTGTTGATGATTTCTGATGCCTAATCGATCCCGCGTGTATGCCTTGCCCTGTCTCTGTCTGTCTATCCTTGATGCTTGATGCCCGTTTGTTGATGCGAACAGGGCTATTTATAGAGGTCTCAGGGGGTGAACGTGCCCCCTGAAAACGTTCCCGAATGAGGGGCCACTTCCCGCTACATGTGCGGTGACTGGCCCCATAATCCGGGTAGTTACAACTGAGGCGCGGGTTTAGACCCACGCTCCTTGTTGCTGAGACGCGGGCATCGAGCCAACGCGCCTTGATTCTGAGACGCGGGCGTTGAGCCAACGCGCCTTGATGCTGAGACGCGGGCGTTGAGCCAACGCGCCTTGATTCTGAGACGCGAGCGTTGAACCAACGCGCCTTGATGCTGAGACGCGGGCGTCGAGCCAACGCGTCTAGAGCTTGGAACTCTGCTTTTTTAATGGCTTGTCTGTTAGACATTTTTAGACAGCCTACAGAACCCCCTTCAAAGTTTTCGATATTCCGCAGTTAAATGGGACGGATTTCGAAATACTTTGGATTTTAGCCGTGTTCGCCTTTATGACTGGACTGTTAATGCTCCGGGTTTGATCTTATCTGGAATTGGTCTTCGTGAGTGTACTGTTGAACTCTTTGAAGCCATCAGGATTGATCGTGTTGAGTGTCTAGATACACAGTCTAGAGCTCCCCGATTGCTTTTAGTCTGTCATAGGTGCGCTTTTGGCCAGGAGTGGTTGGTCGTCTGTTTGCGTCAGTGTACTGTTTAACTGATTTGCAGAGGCTGAACGCAGGTTCCTTTTGAAAAGCAGGGATGAGACTGCTTTAAAGACGCGACTTCCATGGGGTGCGTCTTTCTGGAGATAGGAACGCGACTGATCTTCCATGAGGTAGATGCGATATTTGGCCGAAACGGGAAGACGCGAACTTCTTAGAGAGACGCGACATTCCGAATGCATTTATGGAGATGCTGACGGGGCATGTCCATCGAAGAGGTGCATTCTTTGGGCGCGAATCTGTGCCATGTCATGATTGATTACGCCGCCAGCTGGCCTAGGGAACCAGCGGGATTTCTCTGTTAGGCGCGCGGATTTCCCGGTTCATTAAATGAACTGCTCCACGTGTCGAATGATGACTCGCGGCGGGGTCGCGACGCATGATCTTCCCTGTTCAAAAATGATTTGGTTCCACGCGTCGAGCGGCGATTCACTGCAGCGTTTATTGGGCCAAACGCCGCGTATCTTCGCAAATCCTTGTGCCTATAAAAGGCAACAGTTGGAGAGATGCATCTTCTCCGAACGCACTCGCTGAGAAAAAGAAAAAGAATCTCCTTCTCTGTTCATCTTTGAACTGTTCATCTCCTTGCTCGGATTTTTGAACATCAATGGCACCCAAGACGAAACCGACTGCATCGTCCTCAAAGGCGACCGTCGCCGAGGCCGAGAGGGGCGCTTCCTCCGCGCAAGATGCTGTTTTTCGAGGTAAAAATGCCTCTTGGGCGTGAGTTTCGCCATTAACATAAGTTCATAGAACCCTAAGAACCATTAACACAAAATCGTGTTTGATTCTCGGACGCAGTCCTTGAGATGATAACCGGGGCGCGGGTTTGATGATCCGACGCCAGTGGGCTCTGTACTTCGGATCCTTCACTTAGAATATTTCTAATTGTGAAGGTCTCTGGACGCGGTTTGCAGAACGCGGATTTGATCCTTGCGTTCTGTGCCGCGTTTTGTGCCATCAGGCGCCAATTTTGATGAATCTGGCGTCTGAGTCCAAGTACTTAGAATTTCACAAGTCTTGGTTTGCAGAACGCGGATTTGCAAGTCTGGACGCGGATTTAGATAATTCCTGCGTCTAGTATCTCCTCTGCGTTTGGACGCAGATTCGCAGGTCTGGACGCGGATTTAATAACTCCTGCGTCCAGTCTCTCTTCTGCGTCTGGGCCATGAACACTTAGCATTTTTCCTTGTTTTTGGTAAAGTATCTGACTAAGTGTCCTTTTCTTTTGCAGTGCCACATATTTCTGGCTCGCTCGCCAAGACGTGCCACTTTGGACATGTAGGTGGTGCTGACCGGGGCTTGACCTTCGTTCTAAGGATGAGTGTCCCAGTGACTGCTGACCAATCGCCGGATCGTAGGGAGAGGCTCTCTAATGTTGACAGGAGAACCTTTCGGGCTCTTATGACCGATGCCGCATTCCAAACGGATGATGGCGTCAGGCTGGAGAAGCCTGCCTTCTTCTTCGGAGATCGCATCCATGATGACGGCCATCGCATGTCTGAAGGAACCTACAAATGGCTCCGTCAGATACAGGGCGGAAGACTTTTTCTTCCGGACATGGAGAGGATGTTCCCGCTGTCCTACTTCCAACACATGTCCGTCCCTCGGAGGATGGAATGGGACATTTCCCAAGGTGTCCCTGAGATCACCCTCGGTGATTTTGGCCTCCAGAAGGTAAACCGCCATGACAGGTCAGTCGTTGGCCTGTTCCCCGCGTCGCGCAAGTCCGATGTTCCGGTCGGGGAGATACCACAACTTGCCGCTACTTTCCTTAACTCGTTTATGGAAGCGGGGGGTGACTATCCTGTTGACTTCCGTGCGTATGGGTGGGTCCATTCTACAGGAAACTCCTGGTGGGGCAGGATGGTGGGTTTCGTCCTTACCGACCTTAAGGAGCTGCTAGAGCGTGTGAGACTGTACCCAGCAGTCAGGGCCGTGCAGTATGGCATCCTGCCTAGCTTCTACAACTTCTTCGGGGTGCTGGAGCGCTATAACTCTTTGACGGGGACATTCTTCACCCCAGTTGGAGAGATGGGCCTGGCGCTGCACGAGCTGTATGAGGTCTCGGGGCTGGCGTCAAGGGACATTCCTTATGAGGAATATGTCCCTACCACTAAGGAACTCCGCCTCTTGGAAAAAGAATTTCCTCGAGTGTACGAGACTTACTGGGAGGTGATGTGCCACTTCTACATCTGCGGCCAGACAACTACCTGGAGGTCAGAAGGAGTCAAGCAACTGGCTTGGGCCAGTTATCTGTTCAACAATGTCAATAATAAAGACCTCCCGATAACCAGGCTGGCTCCCAGTTCTGACAGGGAGATCGAAGACAGGATCGACCAGGCTTCTGACAAGTTCTACACCACGGAGTCGAACGAGGACGGCTTCGACCCCGACCTGGTTTTTGAAAGCTTCCACCATCAAGCCCGGACCCCTATCTCTGATCGGGCACTGCTGGCGGGCTTTCTGATGTTGTGGCTGAAGCGGTGCGTGGTGCCCACCCTGCCACATGAAGTTATTGTCGCCGACGTGGTGTATCCGGCGGTGCTCCTGGCTCATGGTAATCCCATAGCTCTTCTTCTGGCCGTGGCGGCCGGTATCCAGAGTGGGCTGCGGGCGTTAGCCAAGAATTTCTGTGAGCCCCCGAAGACTGTTGATTCCCATGGAAAGCCATATGTCGACTCAGAGGGGAACCCGACGTGAAGCGCCCCAACCCTCGGATTGAGCTGCCTTATACGTACCTCATGGCTTGGTACGTGATGCATTGCCCTTCTTTGATGACGGCAGCGCGTGGGAGCACGGGTCATATCCCATTTGTGCAGCGGCTGGAAAGTTCGGAGTGGCGTGACACCTACCTATATTATATTAGGAAGTGTCTTTCCTGCGCCACGAACTACCAGCTCAACCGCTACTCTCCAGAGGTTCCTGGTGCAACTTTCGGGGAGCTGTTCGCTGATGTTGCTGGTCGGGATGACTTCACGCAACTGCCTGCGGGAGTCTTCTGGTGGTTAATCAACATCCGGCCGGGATATGTGATGTTCCGGCAAGGGACTTCATGCACCATCGAGCCATACATGCCGAACCGTTTTGCCCGACAGTTCGGCTACGATCAACTCTATGTCGGGAATCCCAATGCTCGACTTGCCTTCGACGGGAACCTGTTCGAAGGTGCTCGGGCTTGGTATTACAGTGTGGCTGGAGGGACGGGAACAACATTCCGTCTACCCATCGAGGCGCCCAAGGGCCGTACAAGCTTCAGCTTTTGCGCTTGGTACTTCCAAGCCAGCCAGACACCAGACCTTGTTCCGGAGTCTTCATGCCTTGAGAGCATTAATGCAAATCTCGAGGCAAGGTCAGAGTCCGGTAAGCATTCGAAACTCATCGACCAGTACCTGAAGGCTCAGAAGGAGGTCGGGAGACGATCGAGGAGGGAGCCACAAGCAGTGAGGGCGGAGCCGCGACCGGCAAGGACAGAGCCACGAGCGACGAGGGCAGAGCCACCACCACGAGGGCGGAGCCACCGGCAACGAGGGAGGAGCCGCGGGCAAGGAGGTCTAAGCAGGTGGCGAGTAAGCGTCGTCGACACTCTACTTCTATCGTTGAACCTGCCCCAAAGAAGGTTAGGAGGGACTTGGCAGCTGAAGTCTCTCAATCCAAAGACATCCCTGCTGGCGTTGAGGCTCATCCTGACGATGTCCCTGTCAGAGTTGAGGAGCCGCCGGAAGATGAAGATTTCCCCAACTTGGTTCGTGCTCTTAGGTCGCACAGCAAGACCATGGAGGAAGGGGAGCTTGTTGAGCAACCCACCGTTGCTGACGATGACGAGTCACTGGAGATCGACATAACGGGCGAAGAGGATGTTGAGATTCCGGGAATCTCAGCTCAGCCCGAGCCTCCTTCTGCTCACGAAGGGAGAGATGAGGCGCAGCAGCCGGGGTCTCCTAGCGTCTTTATTTTCAGTCCTCGGGCAGTCGACCCCAGTCCTACCACTGGGGTGATTGGAGGTGTGGTTCCGATTGCAGAGCTTCCCCGCGTTGAGCTATCATCTTCCTCGTTATCGGGGGAAAGCGCCTTTAAAGACGAGGTCGACTATGACGATGAACCCGCTCTTCCTGCTCAGAGCGAATTCTTCCACATCTCGGAGGAGGAAATGTATGGGGATGAGCCATCGACTGTATCACCGGTGGCGATTATCCCTGTTGAAGGTACTCTTTCCATCTCCTGTCCAATTTTCTCTTTGCATATTAAAGGGGATGATTTAACATTCTTCTCTTATGCTGCAGGGCCAGTCGAAGATGCCGAAGCTACAACCTCCTCGCATATCGAGGAGATGGTGATAGAGTTGACCCGGCCCAAGGGGATTGAGGCTTCAGTTGCTGAGGTAACCTCAGAGGGGGCAACTATTGAAATTGGGGAGCCTTCCACTTTGCCAGAAGAGGAAGCAACCACTGAGGCTGAGGAGGCTCTCACTCTGCCGGGCGAGGAGGATACCGCTGAAGCGGGAGAGATTTCCACTCCGCAGGATCCGACGCCTTTGGACCTCCAACCTGGTAAGGCAGCTCTGACGCTTTAAATGTTTCGCTTTCTTACCATTGTGGCTAATGTTGCGATAACTTGCAGAGAGGACTGAGGGGGCTCAGGTGGAGAGTCTGACGGTTGGTACCCTTCTAGCTCAGGTCTTGGTGGAGGTTTCTGAGGAGGTTGCGCTTACTACTCCCTCACTGGTCGTGGAGGCTCCTGCAGAGGTAGCACCCCAGGAAGCACCAGTGGGCAGTCTCGCTCTTGCTATATCGACGACCAACACGGCTCTTGTGCGAGAAGATCCGCCCTATATCCCTTATCCCGTGATAGAAAAGGGGTCGGGAAGCTTCGCAAGTGGTGAAGACATTGGGGAACTGGCACGTCAGATGGTGCAACAATTTTTTGCTTCGATGGGATCATGTATTGATCTCATCTTACGTGGAAGCAGCACCTTCCAATTTGCCCAAACGCTTCTTAAAAATCTGGCCGTGAACGTCGAATTAACCGGAGGCCCCTCACTTGCCAAGGCGTGTCTACGAGTGGTGGATCAACTGGGAGACGATCTGCAGGAGCTGGAATCTTTGGAAGATGCTGGCTCTGTTAGTGAGGCCCAGGCCACCTTGACTAGGCTCCTAGCTGCTCAAGAACGAGAGCGACAGGAGGCGGAGGCACAAATCGCTGCAGAGATCCGCCACCTCGAATATTCCAAGGCTGAATTTCAGAAACTAGCCAGCGATTCGAGGGAATCCGAGCTTATCGTGCAGAGCACAGAGCAAGTCATCATCAGGGCTCGGGACACCATTGCCAAGGCAGAAGCTGTGCTTGCGCTCAATGAGGAGAAGCTTGTTACCCTCAAAAAGGAGTTAGAGGAGCAACGAGTTGCTAAGGCGCGAGCTGAAGAGAGTCTGTCCCTACATTCTTCCAGGGTGGAATCTCTGCGGCCGCAGCTGGCCGCAAGAAATTTCTTATCCGAGGAGGAGCTGCGGGATCAGGCCATTATGGAAGCTGAAAGAACGTGCCAACACGAGATCCACCGCCTTAGGGAACAAATCCGTTCCTTGGCGAACCAGGACATTTAGCCTTCTCTTTTTCTTTTTGTAAATAAAAGGGCACTCTATTTATCAAGAGTGTTTGTATCCACTTTTATCATTTTTTTTTGATATAATAGAAGTTTCTTTGAAGCTTTTGTCCCACCTTCTTTGCCTTGTTGTGGATGAATCCAACTTCTTGATCACTGGTTGTGAATACTGAACTCAGGTAAGACTAAGTTCTTTTAATGAGACGCGGCCTTGATGAGACGCGGCATTAACCCACAGAGTGAGACGCGCTCATCAGTCTATAGGGACTTAGATTTCACTAAGTCTTTTTGACGAGACGCAACGTCAATCACAGGGTGAGACGCGGCCATCCTTCCATAGAGTGAGACGCGGTCGTCAGTCCACCGGAGCTTAGATTTTACTAAGTCCTCTTGCTGAGACGGAGCGTTAACACGGATTGATACGCGGTCTTCTTGATGAGATGCGGCATTAATCCATAAAGTGAGACGCGGTCGTCAACCCATGGAGTGAGACGCAGCGTCAATCACAAAGTGAAACGCGGCCCTGAATAACGCGAATCTGTTTTGGTAAGAAGGACGCGGATCGAGCAGACGCGGGAGATGCAGCCTTGTCTGCTGAAGAGACGCGAATTTCCCATCTGCGTTCAATGCAGCCTGGCTTAAAAAAGTTTTTTAGGAGATCTTTGAACGTCAAGTCTCCACTGTCGATTGGGTCATCCGTTGCTTCCCAAGGCAGTTATCCACGCGTCGACTCCTCATTGGACTCAGGCGTTAATGCCCTTAAATGCAAAACCGACGCGGGCGGTTGAAAACCGGCGCTCTCGACGGTTTCCAAAGCAGCGTTCCACGCGTCAATCCTTTACTGGGCTTTGACAATCGTGCGCGACGGTTCCGATTAACGCCCCATTAATGACAGTTATTAGGGACTGCCTATAAATAGGGTGCGCCCCCTTTCAATAATCCAAACTTGGATTGTTTCCTCTTTGGATTGCTCTGAGAAGTCCCGCCTTCTTCAGAAAGAGTTTTTTTTTTGGTAGGGGTTCTGTTTCCATGGACGAAGGTGACTCCGCGGATGAAGATGACCCAGAGCTCTCACGCTTCTGTTTGGTCTCTTCAAGAAGAACCGCCTCTCGGATCATCTTGCACGCCTGCGTTTGGGTGCAGAGAGGCCAGCTCTGGATAGAGGCCTCTGCTGGTATGTCACCCCAATGATGTCTATAGCCTGTACTTTGGCATAGCCATCTGAATGAAATCCTGGTGCATTCCTATTCTGGAATTTGTGCCAGTGACTTGAACTTCTTTGGACGCGGGCCCTTGACGCTGGCTTTGCTCATTCCTTTTCATGGCCACTGCCTTGGCGGCGTTTTTTATAGCCAATGCCTTGGATGAACTCAAAGCTTCAGACCTAAATTTTGCAAATCCTGTTCACCCAACAGAGAGATGGCAATTTTCGGCGTTCGAAGTTTTCTGCGTCTTATGCATTAGGCGCGGGTGCAAACTGAGACCGCGTTTGAATCCTGCGCGTGGCACAGTTTTGACTCGCGTCTATTTATGCTGACGTGGTGGTTTGACTGTGCGGGTCATTCCCGCGTCCGATGTCTTCAACGACTGCCGCGTCTGTCACTTAGTATTCTTTGAAGTATACCAAGTTTCAAATTTTCTAACTCTCCTATTTATTCTTTGCAGGTAGGCTTGATCGTCCTTTTTCAGGTTTGCTGGGCCCCGGAAAGAATATATCGGCTGGCAAACTTGCTCTATGTTCGTTTGCAAGAGAGTAAATTATGGTCCTCGTCGTTTGCAAGAGAGTAAATTATATCTCTGACGAGGACCCAAATCTCGCCAAGGTCTCTTCAGATCTTCAGCACTGATCATGTCTGATGGCAAGAGATGGTCAGGTTGAGTATGACGGCGAGGAGGTTCTGAAGGTTGTGGTGGCGGATAAGATCCTCATCCTCTCCCACTCTAGAAGTGACATCGAGGACAGGCGATGTCCTTTGGATGGTGTGCTGGGGAAAGATCAACTCATGAATGAAGGGTTGCTGGACTTTCTGCTGCCACTGGACCTCAGGAACACCGCTCTTAGCTTAGTCAGCTAGGGCGCTTTCGACTTTTGCGTCATCGCCACGGCGCAATCGGCTCCAATTGTTACTACAATTGGGCTCTTCTCCAGACATCGTGCACCTGGGATCAGATGCGGCTTCAAGGAGTGAGTACAGCCTCTGAGAGAGAGAGGGACTTCTTTGTACTCCTTAAATTGTAACACTCAATCTTATTGTATAAGAGAGCGTTTTGTATCACTTTCATATGTTTTGGATATAAATAAAAGTGACATTCTTCTTTTTGCTTCTTTCGTTGTCTCAAGCTTTTCATCTTCAGTTAGATACGTAGAAGCAAGGAATCTTTTGACTTTATCAAAATTATGATGGTAATCTTAATAAGTCAAAATTTGTAATGAAAGATCTTGTTTCAGGAACTTTCATGATACTGTCAGAGGTGTAATACTAACTTGACAGGGATGGGATGATTTTTGGTGGACCTGCCACTTTGTAAAAGAAAGTGACAAGTGGAGTTCGTACCCCCAGGGAAGATGAACTTTTATCAAGGGCTTGGGATTAACTTGATTTAAGATCAGCTGGGGAGTTTGACGGAAACATTGTTAACGGTGTAATGTTAACCTAACAATGCTTCTAAATGAACTTGATACTCTGTTGGGGAGAATATCAAATGAGACTAGACTCGCGGGGAATCTAGAAAGGTTTTTACCGTTTGAGGTGTGATATTAACTTAACGGGTTGGAAGTCATCTTGTCATAGGTGTAATGTTAACTTGACAAAGACGTGAGTTAGAGGTGTAATATTAACTTAACTCATTAACATCTCAGTTTTATTTGGGAGAACTGAGGGTGTCACTGTCATAGGTGTGATGTTTTAACTTAACAGTGTGGGTAATGCTAGAGGTGTAATGTTGAACTTGGCATTAGTCGTCTCGGCTTAGACAAAGAAGTCGAGGAAAGGTCATGGCCATAGCTGTATTGTTGAACTTAGCAATGACTCGGATGCTAGAAGTGTAGTGTTAACTTGGCATCGTCCATTTCAGCTTCGATACGGAAGTCTGAAGAAAGGTGACTATCAGAGGTGTGATATTAACTTGACAGACACTGGATGTACTGCTTAGAGGTGTAATGTTAACTTAAACAGTAGTTTGTCAGAGGTGTAATGTTAACTCGACAAGAATTAGCCCGCGATAGGAGCAATTTAAGGACCTGTCATTCTATTGATGAGAATTGACAAGTGGAATTTGAAATGCCAGAGGTATAGTGTTAACTTGGCAAATTCGAGAATTTGTTACCCTATGTAGAGTTGAGAAGCAAAGTTTGTACTCGACCAGGAGTATTCATTACCAGAGGTATAGTGTTAACGTAGTAATGATTGCATTTTGTGGTCCTACCATTCTGTGGATGAGAATTGGTAAGGGATTTTGGAGGGAAGAGTGGAAACAAGTCCACTTAGGATTTTTAGCAAACCCTCAGCTATCAACGGATTTGAGGTGCCTTTACCAACTACCGTTTGAGTTGGGCTAGCCATGCTATTACCCTCAGCATGATAAGTTGTCGAGGACTTATGTTGGGCTTAAAAGCCAACATTTTTCCCTATCCTTAGCCGTTGGAGGCGTGGGATATTTGATCAGAGGTGTACTTTTTAACTTGATCAGTGGGATTTTTAGCAAACCCTCAGCTATCAACGGATTTGAGGTGCCTTTACCAACTACCGTTTGAGTTGGGCTAGCCATGCTATTCCCCTCAGCATGATAAGTTGTCGAGGACTTATGTTGGGCTTAAAAGCCAACATTTTCCCCTATCCTTAGCCGTTGGAGGCGTGGGATATTTGATCAGAGGTGTACTTTTAACTTGATCAGTGGGATTTTTAGCAAACCCTCAGCTATCAACGGATTTGAGGTGCCTTTACCAACTACCGTTTGAGTTGGGCTAGCCATGCTATTCCCCTCAGCATGATAAGTTGTCGAGGACTTATGTTGGGCTTAAAAGCCAACATTTTCCCCTATCCTTAGCCGTTGGAGGCGTGGGATATTTGATCAGAGGTGTACTTTTAACTTGATCAGTGGGATTTTTAGCAAACCCTCAGCTATCAACGGATTTGAGGTGCCTTTACCAACTACCGTTTGAGTTGGGCTAGCCATGCTATTCCCCTCAGCATGATAAGTTGTCGAGGACTTATGTTGGGCTTAAAAGCCAACATTTTCCCCTATCCTTAGCCGTTGGAGGCGTGGGATATTTGATCAGAGGTGTACTTTTAACTTGATCGGTGGAAGAACACTATCTAGGGATAGTATTTCTTCAAGAATTTGCCATTGATCGGCATCATAAGTGTATCGCCATTCGAAGTTATGAGGCGATATGATCCATTTGAGTAGACTGATTCTACTACAAATGGTCCTTCCCATTTGGGTTGGAATTTTCCTTTTGTCTTGTGCGTCATGACCATGGGTCTTCTGACGGCTAAAACAAGGTCGCCTTTCTTGAAAGTTCGTGCTTTGACTTTCTTGTTGAAGGCTCTGGTGATGCGAGCTTGGTAAAGCTCGATTTGCTGCTGGGCCTGCAAACGCTTGTCGTCTAAGGCTTCCAATTCTTAGAGTCGCTGTCGATGCTTCTCCTCCGTTGTCATCTCCGCTGTCAAGGCGACGCGTAGAGACGGAATTTGGATTTCCAGTGGAAGCACGGCTTCACAACCGTATACCAAGGAAAACGGCGTGGCTTTAGTTGGGGTTCGTACAGTTGTGCGATAGGCCCATAAGCATTCACCTAACTTATCGTCCCAGTCTCGTTGACTTTTTGAGACAAATTTCTTGAGGAGCTTGCCAATAGTCTTGTTGAAAGCTTCTGCGAGGCCGTTAGAAGCAGGATAGTATGCCGTTGACGACACACTCTGGATTCTGAACGTAGCGCAGAATCTCTAAAAAGCCTGGCTGATGA
This sequence comes from Agave tequilana, assembly GCA_038442645.1. Classification (NCBI taxonomy): domain Eukaryota; kingdom Viridiplantae; phylum Streptophyta; class Magnoliopsida; order Asparagales; family Asparagaceae; genus Agave; species Agave tequilana. The sequence continues at coordinate 1,101,950 of JAVJIF010029684.1, read as the reverse complement.
ACTGGGGCCCATTGTCATGGACAATCCGCCAAGGCACACCGAAACGGTAAATAACGTGATGTTTCACGAACTTGATCACGTTAGAGGATTTTACCTCTTTCAGAGGGATAGCTTCGGCCCACTTTGAGAAGTAATCGGTTATTGCTAGAATGAACCGATGTCCTTTCGATGATGGTGGGCTGATGGGGCCAACCACATCCATTCCCCACATTTCGAACGGCCAAGTAGAGGTCGTAGAGTGGAGGTACCCTGGTGCTTGATGGATAAAATCGCCATGTATTTGACAGGCGTGACATCTCTTGGCATAAGCGACGGCATCGGCAATCATCTTGGGCCAATAGTAACCCAATCTTTGGAGTCGGTTTGCCAACTTCGGGCCAGGTTGATGAGCTCCACACATACCATCGTGGGCTTCTTTCAACACTCCGTGAGCTTCTTTTGATGAGAGGCATTGGAGCAGGATCCCGTCATGCGATCGACGATACAATGTTCGCGAAATCGCATTATAATAGTATTTGGGGGCTTTCCTTCGAATGGCAGCCGCCTCTTTAGTGTCTTCAGGCAGGATGCCGTATAAGACAAAATCAATATAGGAGAATCGCCAGTCTTTAAGCTCTGGAGCGGTTGACACTTCAAGTGTTTCTTTACCACGACGATCTCCCGTTGACCCTGGGTAGTCTCCGGGGGAAATTTTTGGACAGTATAGGTCGTGGCTATAAACGAATACTTTCTCCATTGCTCCAGCTGGAAGAGCTAGGGAGGCAGCGAGGGATGCGAGTGCATCCGCATGTGCATTCTGCCTGCGCGGTACATGGTCAATGTAGAAGTTTGAAAACTTCTCCGCCATGTGTATTGTCGCGTTATAGTAGGGTACTAGATCTTCATGTCTGACCTCATACTCTCCGCGAACTTGGCTGACGATGAGTTTAGAGTCACCGTATGCCTCGAGATTTTTAACGCCAATCTCATCGGCGAATTGCATCCCAATCAGAAGAGCGTTGTATTCCGCTACATTGTTGGAGCAAGGCTCGGTTAACGAGATAGCTCGGGGAATCACGTAATTTTGTGGGGAGACGAGTACTACTCCTACCCCCGCTACTGTGTGTCCCTTTGGGCTTGTTCTCGATGCACCATCGAAGAAAAGTTGCCATACTTGTCCTTCGAACGCTGTCTGAGCTAGGCAGACTTCGGCGACCTCATCTGGGAGATCTTCGTAGAGTTTGGCTACCCTCGGATCTGGGTGTTCTGCTAAGAAATCCGCCACCGCTTGTCCTTTAATGGCTTTCTGTGGCAGAAAATGCATCTCATATTGGGAGAGCGATATAGCCCATTTCGCCAGCCGGCCGTTCAATGATGAAGGCTTTGTCATGAGCAACCTCAGAGGATTGACTTTTGATATGACATTTATAGTTTGGCCTACCAGATAGTGTCGCATTTTCTGAATAGCGAATACCAGTGCCAAACATTCCTTCTCGATCGGGTTGTACCGATGTTTGGCTCCGATCATTGTTCTACTTAGATAGTAGATTGCTTGTTCTCATCCTTGATCATCATTCTGAGCTAGAAGAGCTCCCAAAGAATGATCCATTGACCGGACGTACACCAGGAAAGGCTTTCCGGATACCAAAGCTGCAAGGACTGGTGGTAGGGTGAGGTATCGTTTGATCTCCTCGAATGCTTGTTGGCAAGCGTCGTCCCAAATGAACGAAACGCCCTTCTTCATCAGCTTAGTGAAGGGTTGGCATCTCCCGGAGAGATTTGAGATGAATCTGCAGATGTATGCCAGTCGCCCTTGCAATCCTCTGAGCTCCTTAAGGCTTCTTGGAGGTTGCATTTCTTGAATGGCGCGAACTTTCTCCGGATCCAAATGAATTCCGGTGGAAGTTACCACAAATCCTAGGAATTTGCCGCTGGCTACCCCCAGGAAGGACTTGGTGGGATTCATCTTCAATTGATGAGCCCGCATGATGTCAAAGGCCACTTTCAGGTCAGCTATGTGATCACTTTTAGTGCGGCTTTTCATCGCAATGTCAACAACATAGCATTCCACCGTTTTGCGTATTTGCTTATGGAAAATGGCATTCATGGCCCTTTGGTATATTGCCCCTGCATTTTTCAGACCGAAGGGCATGACGGTGTAGCAGTATACTCCTAAAGGTGTCCTGAAGGAGGTATGCTTTTCGTCATCAGGGTACATCTTGATTTGATTGTATCCTGAGAATCCGTCCATGAAGGACATTCGTTCGAATCCACACGTATTGTCAATCATGACATCTGTGATTGGCAGTGGGAATTCGTCTTTGGGGCAGGCCTCGTTTAGATCGCGGAAGTCGATGCAGATCCGGATCTTCCCGTTCTTCTTAGCAACGGGAACGATGTTAGCTACCCAGTCGGGATGTTGTTCCTCCCTGATGAAGCCAGAGTCAATAAGCTTTTTGACTTCCGACTGAATTGCCTCCATTATTTCTGGACGGAACCGTCGCTTCTGTTGTTTGACAGGCTTTATGTCCGGATTGATGTTGAGGCGGTGCATGGCCACTTGAGGATCAAGTCCAGGCATGTCCTCGTAATTCCAGGCGAAGACGTCTATATATTCTTGTACGAGAGATATTAGATCTTTCTTCTCTGAAGGTGACAGGCCGTCACTTATGAAAATGGGCTTGGGGTTGGCCTCATCTCCTAGGTTGACCTGAACAACTTTGTCTTCCGTGGGTGGCTCACGCTGTTCAAAGCGGACATCCCAAAGAGCATTCAAATGTTTGATCCAAGGATCTGTATCGAATTGGATCATTTCTTCGTCTTCTCTTTCCGGATGGCTTGTCGAAACCATATTTATCGAAAGCTCTTTGAAGATGTTGCCGACACTGACATCCGATTCCCACGATGACATGTCTGAAGAGCAATCAAGGCCTGATGGTCCCTCAGAATCAGAGACTGGTGGGACTGGAGTTGATACATAGCCCAACCCCCTGCGGGTCTGATGATAATAATCAGGTGCTTTCCCTTTCGGCACAAAAGATCAAAGCAACGATCTCTTTCCTTTGCCAAAGTTCAACCCGGGTCCGTTGGCTAGATCGTACCCCATGCACTTCATCATCTTGAGCGCTTTTGGTTCATAATGATTGAACTGAGGGGGCTCCTCCTCGCCTTCCGATTCTTCGTAGGGCGTTGGTTCAGACGAGATTCGCCCGAAAAGTATTGGTCTTTGGTCCTTTCGTCTAGCTGGAACCATGAATACAGTCTTCTTTTGGCTGACGGGAGAATCAGGGTCAGCTGTCTAACTAAGGACTGTTGGTGCTCGCCTGATCCACAATGGCATCCAGAGAGCATCTGGATGAGCTGTTGACAGCAGCATGAAGAAGTGGCCTGATTGGCGCTTCTTTTCTTTGTCAAGTAATCCCTCAAATCCATGGGAGGGGGATTGAAGAGACTAGCCTCACAACGTCGAAGACGGGAGGAAGCCATGTGCTGTTCAGTCTGAACGCAGGTTTCAGAAACGCGGTTATTGCGTCGCGGCTGCGTTACGTGCGTCTGGCGTCTCTGTTGAGATGAGACGCGACTCTCGCTTTGCTGTCTGCTGCGTTGGGGCAGAGACACTTGAGAGAGAGTGGGCTGCTGGGCCCTACGCTTATGGGTGCGTGCTTCCTGCGCTTGACGCGGCGCAGAGGCTTCACCCTGGCGTTTAATGAGTTGGTCCTCAGAGGACTCAACTCGAGGAGTCTCGCGTTTGGGTCGCCAAACGCGGATCTCTCGCAATGGGCGAGGCGCGGGCAAGACATCAGTTTGTACGCCGCGTCCAACCCCAGTCAGACAACCAACGGTTCCGACTTGGTGTTGACGCGCGCGTCTCCTCTGTCGACGCTCGGCATTCCGATTACGTCGTGGAGGAGGGGAGAAACCAACAACATCCTGGTCTGCGAAACCAGGGATCTTCACCACGCGGGTCTCCTGAGAGACGTTGACGCGGGTATTCTGTGCGACGCGGTTGGTCTCAACAGCAGATGTGCCGGAGACCACGCGGGCCTTTAGAGAGGCGCTGGCGCGTGGGTTCTCTGCGACGCGGTTGATCGCAGCAGTAGTGTCTGAGATCACGCGGGCCTTCTGGGAGGCGTTGGCGCGTGATTCCGACTTGGCACAGTGGGCAACAGCAGCACCCGACAGAGCCACAGATTGGGCTTCGGGGAGTTGTCCCGTCGAGTCCCTGCGGCAGACACGGGTCTTTGGGCTCTTGGAGCCAGAAGAGAGAAACTCTTCGTACTTCGCCTGGTCGAACTCGACGACGAGCGATTCGACCATCTTCCCCTTACGGAGAACGTCATCCTGCGCCACGATGTGTTCGTCAGTAACGAATGTAGTCCCCAGCGGAGTCGCCATCTCTTGTATGCGCCGGAAAATGATGCTGATCGGAGAGGATCGGGGTGTAAAAGGTTTCCTTGAATCAGTTGAAACGATTACAACCAGACTACTTTCCTTTCTTTCTTTCCAGTTACAAGGGAGGGAGGATGTTGAATCTTCCCTTTGTTTAGTGCTGGGTTCTTCGTGTGGCGGTGGAGAGTGAATCTTGTTCTCCGTTGACCAGATGACCGTTCTGGACCGTCGGGGGTCTTCTCTTCGGTCGGTAGAAGGAGTAACTCAGCTCCGTCCACCAAAACTCTAGAATAGGAGGTAGGCGAAGAGCAGCTAGTACGCAGTAAGCTTGCTGAGGAGTCTTCTCTCTCTCTGTTGATGATTTCTGATGCCTAATCGATCCCGCGTGTATGCCTTGCCCTGTCTCTGTCTGTCTATCCTTGATGCTTGATGCCCGTTTGTTGATGCGAACAGGGCTATTTATAGAGGTCTCAGGGGGTGAACGTGCCCCCTGAAAACGTTCCCGAATGAGGGGCCACTTCCCGCTACATGTGCGGTGACTGGCCCCATAATCCGGGTAGTTACAACTGAGGCGCGGGTTTAGACCCACGCGCCTTGTTGCTGAGACGCGGGCGTCGAGCCAACGCACCTTGATTCTGAGACGCGGGCGTTGAGCCAACGCGCCTTGATGCTGAGACGCGGGCGTTGAGCCAACGCGCCTTGATGCTGAGACGCGGGCGTTGAGCCAACGCGCCTTGATTCTGAGACGCGGGCGTTGAACCAACGCGCCTTGATGCTGAGACGCGGGCGTCGAGCCAACGCGTCTAGAGCTTGGAACTCTGCTTTTTTAATGGCTTGTCTGTTAGACATTTTTAGACAGCCTACAATTCTATCGACGGTTCATTAAGGATTTTAGCAAAATCGCTAGGCCCTTAACCAACCTGCTCGCTAAGGACGTGCCCTTTGATTTCAACATTGAATGTTCCACGTCATGGGGGAGGCTTAAGCAAGAACTTATTTCTGTGCCTAATATTTCTCCTCTTAATTGGGCCCAGCCATTTGAAATCATGTGTGATGCATCTAATTTTGCTATTGGCAGTGTTCTAGGACAACGCATCGACAATAGGCAGCACGTGATTTATTACTCGAGTAGGACCTTGAATAATGCCCAACAGAATTATACAATGACTGAGAAGGAATTCTTAGCCTTTATCTTTGCGTTAAAGAAGTTTTAGCCCTAGTTGTTAGATTCGAAGACATTAATTTTTACGAATCACTCGGCTCTGAAATACCTCATGACCAAGAAGGAAGAAAAAGCCCGACTGATTCGGTGGATCCTTTTACTTTAAGAATTTGACTTAGAAATTTGGGACAAATGAGGTATAGAAAATGTGGTCGCTAATTATCTCTCACGAATTCTGAACGCACCAACCATCCAAGCTCCGATCAACGAGGATTTCCCAGACGAGCACATCCTAGCCATTCTTAAGGAATCTTGGTATGCAGACATTATTAATTACCTGGCCACCGAACAATTATCTGCTGACTGGACAAAGCAAGACCAATATTGCTTCTTTGCCCAAGTACGGTACTTCTTCTGGGAAGAACCGTATCTTTTAAAGTATTGTCCTGACCAAATTATTCGACGATGCATACCAGATGAGGAACAGAGGAGTGTCCTCAGCTTTTGTCATGACCTTGCATGCAGAGGACACTTCAGTCCCCGCAAGACTGCAGAGAAGGTTATTCAAAATGGGTTCTACTGGCCCACTTTGTTCAAAAACTCATATCATTTTGGCAAGTCATGCACAAATTGTCAGAAAATTGGGAAAATTTCAAGAAGAGACATGATGCCCCTGAACCCGATCCTTGAAGTTGAAATTTTTGATGTTTGGGGTATCGATTTCATGGGGTCATTCCCCAATTCCTTCGGCAACGAGTTCATTTTGGTTGATGTAGATTATGTCTCTAAGTGGGTAAGACGAATGACAACAATGTGGTTGTCAAATTTCTCAAAAAGAACATCTTCTCCTAATTTGGCACCCCTAGAGTGATAATTAGTGATAATGGATCACATTTCTGCAACAGAGTTTTTGAAGCTCTGATGCGGAAATATTCCATCAATCACAAGTTGTCTACTCCGTATCATCCCCAGACAAATGGTCAGGTCGAAGTCACCAATCGACAGATCAAGCTCATTCTGGAAAAGAGTGTCGGACAAAACCGAAAGGATTGGTCGGTCAAACTCAATGATGCATTGTGGGCTTATCGTACTGCTTTTAAGATAGTTCTGGGGATGTCTCCTTAGAGAATCGTATTCGAAAAAGCTTGTCATCTACCAATAGAGTTAGAACACCGGGCCTTCTGGGCCATTAAGCAGCTCAATTTTTATTTGAGTAAGGCCGGTGAACTAAAGAGATTACAGATTTCAGAATTAGACGAGATACGGAGTAAATCCTATGAGAATGCTTGATCACTAAAAGCAGGACGAAACTTTTTCATGACCAGATCATAATTTGTAAAAACTTTACCCCGGGAGATAAGGTTCTGCTGTATAACTCTAGGCTTCATATTTTCACGAAAAAGCTGAAAACTCGTTGGTCGGGACCGGTCATTGAGCGCACTGTTTTCTCACATGGTGTTGTGCTTATTGCAGACCCTAAGAATAACACGAAATTCAAAGTGAATGGGCAAAAACTGAAGCTCTTCTTAACAACTGAGCCTGTGACTCCGGATGATAGTGTGCTCACTCTTTTTGCCCCGTCATACACCTAACCACAACAACTAAAAAAACAAAAAAAACAAAAACAAAAACAAAAATTTGTTTATATGCTTACCCATTCTACATTCTTTTTCACATTTCTTTAGCCTATTCGCACTTGGCCGACCCGACTCAGCGAAGACGATGACATCAATTCTTCCCCCTATTTATTGCATTCGCATTTCCATATACATTCATTGAGGACAATGCATTAGATAGGTGTGGGGGTGCTAACACTTTTTCTTTCTTCTTTTTCTTTTTACCATTTAAAAAAAATTCAGATTGAAAAGAAATTTCATACTCTTTATAAAAATACCAAAAGATTGTAGGAATTACGGGAACTTTATTAATGAATCTTTATTTTTGCCTAAATAAACAAGAAAGATTGGTTTGACTAAAAAGTTAAAAAAGATAAGGAAAATAACTCATACCCTTTATTTAGCCTTAGTAGAATATGCATAAACTACACACACATGTTTGGGATTTAGAAACACAACTCTAAAAAAAAATGCTAGATAATTGTGACTCAAGAAGCATGATTACTCACGCAAAAAAGAACTATATATACTCAATATGTAATATATATAATCTTGCTTTCGTGGCCTACTCTACTTGCATATTTGACCCGAGGGGTGTTTTTCCACTTGGTGCCCTAAGACCATCTAGTTTGGGAGTCATCAGTTTGATATGTATTACATAAGTAAAGTAGAAAGCGTAATAAACCAAGAATAATAAATAAATATTAATAAACTTCAATGATATTCAAAATTGAATTGAAAAATCTCAAGCGCATCACACTTTTACATTATGCATATCTATCTAAAGCAAAATAAAAAGAATGAGTTAGAAGTACAAGATCCTTTCTAAATTCAAAGAAACAATCATAGTTTCTTCTTTTATGATGGCTAAAGTATAGGAGGAATTATGAGGGTTAAATCTAATTTTACATCATTTGGTCAGTTTTACTTAGATGATTGAAAGTTCTTTTTTCATAATAGAATTTTTGCTAACCACTAACTTCTTTCTTTTTCTTACTAGATTTTGTGGGTGCAATCTGCTGAAAACTCTTAGGAGACAACACTCTTCCTCTAGGGAAAACCTAGAGGTTTAAAGGCTTATTGCACATGCTCAGTGTAATCGCGTCACCTACGAAAGAGGTGTAATAATTTTCGCATTTTTGTTTTGCTCGAGACGAGCAAAAAGATAAGTATGGGGGTGTGATTAGTCTTTAATTTTACATAATTTTCATCACATTCTCATATTTATTTCATGTATAATTCTGCTAATAAAACTTTGCTTGCTTAATCCTAGGTCCATGGTGTGCAAATGAAGAAGAAGACCTAAATCACTATTTAATTGGTTATTAAGGGCCTACCAAGTATCCATTGACTTTAGAGTGAAGATTTTGTCAGCCCTGGGTATCAAATCATAAATCCAAAAGATCAAATGGACAGGGGACAGACTGGGCGACGTGCATCCCGAATCCAGCGCGCGCCACCCTGGCATGGCCGCGAAAACGTGGCCAGGGCCGCGTTTCCACAGACATCTTGGCGTGCGCGCGCCCGGGCTTCGGGCCAGGGGTCACCCCCTGGCCCCCCTTTCTCATGATGCCTATAAATACCTCCCCATAGGGTCTGAAGAAGAGGAGATCCAGAGAATAGAGTTGTAATTTGTGTTTTGTTGCTAGGAATTATAGTTGCTTTAGTTTGCTTCTTCTAGTTTTAGTTTTAACCATTAGAGTGAAAGAGAGAGAGTGTGTAAGTGTTGTATTTGAAGGGTGACAAGCTAATACAAGTTTTACTTCTCTTCCTTCTTTCAATTTACTTGTGCTTTCATTTGGTTGTTACTTTCTTGTTGTAGGGTAACTGCCCTTTCTCTACTTCTTTTCTTTCTGTTGCTTCTTTTCTTACCATGTCAACTAACACCACCATTGCAAGGCTAACTAACTACTAACCCACTGATTTTTAACTTCTTGATTGATAACCCAAATGAGTCAATAGTGTCAAACAAGCCTTGTGCAAACGAGAGCTATGGCATCTTAAGACGAGGGTTCTAACTCTAACTTACCTACAAGAATTTACCTCCTTATATTTCATACTCAAATGGTTTTTGATGATTTATTGGTGTTGTACTTTGCTTATTGTTGTAAGTTAGAGACTTTCCTTTTAACTTTGTCGATACCATTAGTGCACTCGTGTCTTCCCATATTCTCGCCTTTTATTGGATCTTGATCTGAGAATGTCCGAGTTTTTGTCGTGTAAAGCTAATTTATAGGAAGAACTTTCACTCGATTTTCACGTGAATAGTTTCAATGTATAAGAGTTATACTTGTCTATGATCCATCGTGAGGTTACATCTTCAAGAAGTTAGGGACTAGTAGGAGCAATTAGTAAAAATTTTGCCATGCGCCTTTACCATTAAGAAAAACCCACTTTTACAAACTACCAAAACATTTTCCAACAATTCTTGAAACAACTTATTTTCACTTTTCAATTCTTTATTTGGAAACAAAGAACTTTCTTTTCTTCTTGAACTTTGAAGCCGCATCAAGCTTCCATCTTTATCCCTCCTTGTGGATACGATCTGTATAGCCACTTCACTACTACGGAAGAATCACAAAAGCAGTAACATCAACCAATACTCTTTTTACTTATCCTTGTACTTGCTTTTTGCCGATCATCAACCAGATTTCGATAAATTCAGAAAAATCTCAGAAAAAGTATTTAAATAGAAAATGTGATTTTAAGAAGTTATGGGAAAGCCATTTTTAGAATTTTAACTCCATTTGTAAATAAAAACTTCGAGAATCGAGCAGCGGCATTGGTCGACATCAGTTTTGAAAATTTCCATTTTAATTCAGAAAAATTTCAAAAAATCATAGAAAATCTAAAATATTAGAAAATGATGTTTAAAACTAAAAACGGTCAAATCAGAATAGTGAAAAGACCAAATTAAGAAATACTCTAGAATCGGGTCCTCGGTTCAGACTTCGGCTAATTCCGAGTCCATGAATCCAGATCCAAGGTAAAACGATCATATAAATAATTCATAATACAAAACAAATACAGGAAGAAAATCAAAAAAATATGATCAGAAAATATGAATACGTAACTAAGTACGTATTCTGGGACCGGGGTATTACACCGGTACCAAGAAGTTTGTCTAGGATGATTTCTGGAGTACAAGATGGTAGACAACAAGACTATGATCAGTCAGGTACAAGAGTTCTAACTTATCTTGCATGAGATAGAGGCCGAAGGTATGATTCTACTTGAAACTTTTTAGGTCGCTACTATCGTGGAGAAACTCCCACCTGCGTGGAGAGATTTCAAGAACTTCCTGAAGCACAAGCACAAGGAGCTGAAGTTAGAAGATCTCATTGTGAGGCTTTGAATTAAGGAGAATAACCGAAAGTCTGAGAAAAGGAGCACTAAGAACTCCTATGAAGCCAAGGCCAATGTGATCGAAGACTCAAAGGAGAAAGCATCTACTTCCAAAGGCTTAAAGTGGAAGAAAACTACCAAAGGGTACAAAGGCAAGGTCCAAGAAGGCAAGAACATGCGCTTCAAGGGAACCTGCTATATTTACAACAAAGAAGGGCATACGGCAAATGAATATCGCAGCCGTCTTAAAAAGAACAAGAAGAACCATCCACTGGCAAACCTGACCGACTATGCGTCGCCAAGCCTTTCAGTTGTGGTGTCAGAAGTGAATCTGACGACTAATAATAAGGATTGGTGGGTAGACACTGGGGCTACTCGGCACATCTGTTCTGAGAAATTATTATTCTCTGAATATCAAAACTAGAGTAAGATGAGCAACTCTTCATAGGAAACTCAGCCGTCTTCAAGGTTGAAGGAAAAATACAGGTCATCCTCAAGTAGACATCAGGGAAAGAGCTTACTCCGAACGATGTGCTACATGTTCTAGATATCTGCAAGAATCTTATCTCTGGATCAATACTTAGTAAGAAAGGATTTAGAATGGTTTTTGAATCAGATAATTTTGTACTTACTAAGGGCGGGATGTATGTGGGAAAGGGTTATTTTGTTGATAGACTTTTTAAAGCCAATGTTGCAGTGGTGGACAAAAAGTTTTTGTATTTGTACCCGAAGCTTATAAATAAAGAAAAGTAAGAAAAGTCTTCTGTTTATTTGCTTGAATATCCTATTTTAGGGCATGTTAAATTTGAGCATGTAAATTACAAGTTATTAAAAAACTTATCTAATCTAGGATATATTTCTAAACTCAACTTGGAAGAAATTCGCAAGTGTGAGATTTGTGTTGAGGCTAAGTTAGCAAAAAATTCATTTCACTTAAATGATCGAAATACAGAACCTTTAGAGTTAATTCATAGCGATCTGTGTGACTTGAAATTTATGCCAACTAGAGGTGGTAAAAAGTATTTTATTACTTTTATTGATGACTGTACACGATACTGTTATGTGTATCTTTTAAGCAGTAAGGATGGGGCAATGAATATGTTTATAACATACAAAGTCGAAGTTGAGATTCAACTCAACAAGAATATCAAGATTCTAAAATTCGATAGAGGCGGAGAATTTGAATCAAATGATTTTAGTGAGTTATGTGCTAAATTTTGTATAATCCATCAAACAACAGCACCATATACTCCTCAGCAAAATGGAATTGCTTAACGAAAGAATAGAACTTTAAAGGAGATGGTCAATTCCATGCTCGTAAGTTCTAAAGCACCGCAAAACTTGTGGGGGAAGCTCTGTTAACTGCAAATTATATTCTAAATAGAGCACCTCACAAGAAACTTAGCCTTATACCATTTGAGCTATGGCATGGAAGGATACCATCCTATCATTACCTCAAAATGTGGGGGTGCCTTGCAAAGGTGCTAGCACCATTACCTAAAAAGACTAAGTTGAGAGCAAGAACTATGGACTGCATATTCATGGGCTATACCATGAAAAGTAATGCCTACAGATTTTTGGTTCATAAATCAGAAATATCAGATATTCATGTAAACATGTGATAGGTAGTAAAAAGTGCATATTTATTATCACATTTACTATCATATTTCCCTATTTATTTTTTTATTAGGCACTACTACTAATGTTTTATTGTTTAATGTGTGCAAGCCTTGAGTAATTAAAAAAATAAATAAATGAATCCCAATTAAATCTCAAAAGCCCAAAAAGTCCACAAGCCCACATGCAAAATTAATTATAGTAATTTAGAAGTTTCTACCTTACGTAACCTAATCTAAACTTAGATTTTAAAATCTAAGGGAGGAAGAGGAAGGATAAAATAGAAATACTAATTGCTAAAAGAAGGAGGAAAAGAATAAGATGGACTTCTATTTAAACAAGGTTGCTGATTAGTCTACGATTATGCATTTTTATGTCGCATTCTCTCACATATTTATGAATAAATAGTCGTCTAAATAGTGTTTTGGTCTTAATTGCAGGTAGATCCAAAGTCCAAGGGCAAAGATGGAATAAGAGCCTAATTCATCCCAATTTATGGTAATTAATCCCACAATTACTTGGAGGTCAAACAAAGGATTTTCTAGAACATGCATTGAACCTAAACTCTTGCGCTTGTCAGACGAATATTCGGGCGAAAGTACCAGAAACGGGATATACCCTGAACATTCTGTCAGCCAGAAGAATAATCTGACGAAATACAGAGACCTATCTCCCTGGAATTGCAGCGGAAACGCGGAAATCCTTGAGATTCCGCTGCATTTTTGTGGAGCCACGCGTCGATTTTCGACGCGTGGCCCCGTCTCGTCTTCCAGAGCCTTCTTCTGCCTATAAATAGACCTGCAGTGGCCCAAACCGAGGGCAGTCTTCATTTTTAGGAGTAGGTGTAGATTTTAGGAGTAGTGTAGGTGAGTGTTCTTCATTTCTTGTATTTTCATTTCTTTTTAGATCATTGTAGTAGGGCTGAGTGATACATAGAGAGAGAAAGCAAGGGATTGATGTAATAGAGAGTGACACTCTATGTAAAGATGCCTCCTTTCTCTTCCATTGTAATCTCCTTCATCTTCTATATGATTTCTAGCTAACTTTTCTTTTCATGGCTATCTAACTACTAAGCACTAACCATCTAACCACTTACTTGATAATCCACATGAATCGGGTTGCCTCTAAAAGGCCTTGTTCTTGCAAGAGCCATTGATGGCCAAAGATGATGGGTTCTAACATCTAACTTGCTAACTTGCTAACCAAGCTAACTCTCTTTTATTTCATGCTAGTAGTGTAATGAGTGATGCTTGTATTTGCTTGTTCTTGTTGCAATGTTTTGTTTGTTATGAACCATCCATGAGCCATGCTTTGTATTGTTTCTTGTAGCCAAGGATTGTGATGGCCGAGGATCAAAATGTGAGGCAACTATCTCAAAGAGGTTAGCATGGTTAGTGGAGTATTTAGTAGTTAGTAGCCATGAGTTTTCTTTTAGCTTGATTTAGAAATCATTTTCCAAACTCTTTTCTCATTTTTCTATCGGTGTTTTTACCATCCTTCTTAGTTCATCCTTGTTCCACTCTATTTTCTATTTTGTTTTCCAAATCACTTTTTTATTTTGTTTTCACATCGCCGTTTTCATCACTCTCCTCACCTACCACATGCTTGTTTTCCTTTTCTTTTCTGTTTCATTTTCTTTCTCATTCTTTTAAACATAGAAGAATTGTTAACATCTGACGTGACTAGAGACTATTAATGCTTCTATCGCCTCCCTTCCCTGTGGATACGACCCGTTAAGCCAATGCTATAGCGGAAGTATCGAGGGTACACTAAGCACATTCGAGCTTTTCATTGATCTAACATAAAACACACTTTTGAGTGCTAGTTCCACCCCGATCAAAATTTTTGGCGCCGTTGCCAGGGAAGGGAATGGTTTTGATGTTACGTTTTTGTTAACATTGTCTTCTCTGTTTTGGTGTGCAGGACAAGCTTTACAGGTGCTTAATATTGCAGTACATAAACTAGCTTTGCATCTCCCTGCTCTTGAAAGCAGGGCCCCAGATTTTGAACAAAAGCCGCAGATCCGCGATATTTGCCGCGAAACCATGACACTTTTGTGAAAATTGTATCTGTTGTTGTGCTGGGATGTGTGAATTGTAATTGCTAGTTGATTTGTGCTGCTATCTTTCTTGCTTTGATTGCCTACACACCATAAAAATAAAAGAACTAAAATACGGTATTTGGACGCTTTTAAAACAGTTTAGACATTTGCATTTAGGCACGTGTCAATTCAATTCCAATATACTGTATTTTGTTCTGTTGTTGTGATCTGGATGAAGATGTACATATGGCATTGCATATAGCATAGGACAAACACGTGGGTGATTTATCGCTTTGTGTTATATTCTTGTCTATATTGCACACTTGCACAAATTGAAATTAAGGGCAAAACCCATACAAGATAAGGTGGGATTTCATTACCCCTTCCTTAGCCCAAAAATCATCTCCCCACTCACACAACCCAAGCCCTAATAAAATTTGAATAGACGTTGGCCCCTAGGGACATTTCATCTAGGTCTAGGTCAACCTTCCTCTTGGCTTGGTTTTGATTTTTTCTTTTTGTTTGTTGTTTGACTCTTTCTTTTTGTTTGTGATTTTTTGTGTGAAATGGCATTCAACAATAACATTTCTTTCAATCCGAACATGAATCCATATTTCACACCAACTCCATTTTATTCGGATAATTCCAACCCGGCATTTTACAATATGCACCAACCAAATAAATCGGGTTGGCCTTATCCGAATCAATACAACCCATACCCACATTCTTATGACTATAATTTCCAAAATAATTTCAACTCGTCACAGAGTCATTAGGGATTCAAGTCCCCCGAGCCAAATTTTCAACCTCCTTGTCCACCATATCCACCTCGTCCATAATTTACACAATATTCATTCCCCGATTTCGCTTCCTATACTCCTTTTTCTAGACCTCCCATTAAAGAAAAATCTGAGTCACAAAAGAGTATAGAAGCAATCTACAAGAGGCCGAGCAACATCTTCAGGAAACATTAACCTCTCCAATTTCACCACATTTTCAAGATACATACTCAATTCCACCAGTCCAAAATTGAACACCATCAATTTTGGGTATGAGTATGCGTGAGTCCAAACAAAAGTCACCAAATCCAATGGACTCACAATTTCACCACCAATTCCAAAACAATACTTCATCTTCGCAACAAAATGATGAACCTATCAATTATGTAAAGATGCTTGAAGTCATGACTCAGGCTCAAAATGATCATAATCGTGACATAGATATGATGGTCGAAAGTCTCCGTTCTTATCGTTCGACCATTTCTAATGTCACTAACCATTCTGTCAGAGCCAAATAGTCATGTTGTTTTGGAAATCAAGATTCAATTTCAGAATGCCCATCTGAACTTGTCCAAACTTCAGATCCCATTGACATTTTGGCAAGTTATCCTTTTCCTGAAATTGAACTTGAGCATGAATATGATCATGAACCTCAAATTAGTGATTCAATTCTACTTCCTGATTCAATTATGACTCCGGTGTCTTCACCTGATTTCACTCCATTTCCCGAGTCAGTATTAGATCCATTGCCTATCCATTGTGAAATTGAATCACCAATCTATTATGATGATCATATTGAACTTGACCAATTTCATACTTTTGAAAGTCCATTTGATAAATTGGCAAGTTCTCATTTTTGTGAAATTGAACTGAATGAGGAATGTGACTTTGATCCTCCAAGTTGTGATCTTGTTCAAATTCCCGAATCATTATTGACTCCTGTTTTGTTACCTAATTTGAGTAACATTTTAGAGTCAGTTTTGATTCCCATCCCTCTTGAACTTGAATCACCAAGCTTAGAAAGTCACATTCCATCATGGGGAAATGAATGTGGACTTGAGCTTCATCTACTTGATTTGGACCCACTTCCTGAACCGATTTCGACTCCTGAACCTTTACTTGACTTGAGTCATTTTTCTGAGTCGATATTAGTTCTTGTACTTCCTGAGTCCAAATCAATCATTCCATTCTGTGACAAGGGCTTTGATAAGTTTGACTCTGAAATTATTTTAAAAATTTGGAAATTAGATGGGGTAACATTTTTAATAAAAATCACACATGCATACATCTTTCTAGTGGGTTGTATCATGGAGGTTTCTGGTGGGTTCCTCCGGACTCCACGCAAGAATGATTGGGCCGCCTTTCGTGGACCAATCAGACCGCCACCGGAACCACCACCTTAAGGTAATTTTTTCCTTCCCTCTCTATTTGTTTCATGCATACATATATCACGATGCATTGAGGACAATGCATGAGATAAGTGTGGTGGAGGGTTTACTAACATAGAGTTTTTAGATTTTCTTTCTTTTACACTTCTTTTAGGATACTTTTAGAAATCTTTCCTTTTGTATAGAAATTTTCTCTTTCTTTAAAAACTTTTTGAAATAAGAGACAAAGTTTTGATCTATTTTTAAGAAAATTAAGTTGATCTTAGAAATTAAGAAAGCCTTAATTATGATATCTTAAACCTAGTTGAAATAATAGATCTTGTTTAAAATTATAGGCTAAGTATGATAAATTGGAGAGATATTCTTATCTTGAATTGTTACCTTAGATAGTATGCATTTCACATTACACAATTTTTGGGATGGAAACAAAGACCTAAATGCCATAAAGCAAAAAATAAATAAAATATATATATATACATATATATAAAACATCACTTATTAAGCTGGATAACTATGCCTCAAGAAGCATGATTATTCACACCTAACGGTGATCAAAAGAATAAATAATCCCCTTTAGTTTTGTGGCCTTGTTTACTTGTGTCCTTAAACCCAAGGGATGTTTTCTCATCTGGTGCCCTAGGACCGTCTGGTTTGGGAGTCATCGGTTATAGGCTCGCTACATGGGTAAACTAGAAAGCCTAAACTAAGGGAAGAAAAAAAAGAATAAATAAATAACACGTATAAATAAATGGCTTTATAGTTAGAGTTGAAATCCCAGAAATCTTCACTATCACAAATGTGCATATTATCTAGGTTTTATGAAAGATAAAATATTCAATCCAATTTTAAATTCTTACCTTAATTGAAGACAAGATCTTGCATAGAAACTAAGTTTAAGGAAGAATGATTTGTGGTGGACTTATGACCTTAGATCACTTATATTTTTGCAAAAATATTTCATAAACTTGTCTCTCTTTCAAAATGTGTTTTCAAAATACTAACATTTGTCTTCTTTCTTTATGGATTTTGTGGGTGTAATCCACTGAAAACCCTCAGGAGACAACACTCCTCCTTTAGGGTAACCTAGAGGTTTAACGGCTTGTTGCACACGCTCAGTGCAATCGCGTCACCTGCGAAAGTGGTGTAATAACCCTTGTAGTATAGTTTTTCTTTTCTTGTTTTGCTCGGGACGAGCAAAAGAATAAGTGTGGGGGTGTGATTAGACTACGATTATGCATTTTTATGTCGCATTCTCTCACAGTTTTATGAATAAATAGTCGTCTAAATCGTGTTTTGGTCTTAATTGCAGGTAGATCCAAAGTCCAAGGGAAAAGATGGAATAAGAGCCTAATTCAACCCAATTTATGGTAATTAATCCCACAATTACTTGGAGGCCAAGCAAAGGATTTTCTAGAACATGCATTGAACCAAGACTCTTGCGCTTGTCAGACAAATATTCGGGCGAAAGTACCAGAAACGGGATATACCCTGAACATTCTCTCAGCGAGAGGAATAATCTGACGAAATCCAGAGACCTATCTCCATGGAATTGCCGCGGAAAAGCGGAAATCCTTGAGATTCCGCGGCATTTTTGTGGAGCCACGCGTCGATTTTCGACACGTGGCCTCGACTCGTCTTCCAGAGCCTTCTTCTGCCTATAAATAGACTTGCAGTGGCCCAAACCGAGGGCAGTCTTCATTTTCAAGAGTAGGTGTAGATTTTAGGAGTAGTGTAGGTGAGTGTTCTTCATTTCTTGTATTTTCATTTTTTTTTTAGATCATTGTAGTAGGGCTGAGTGATACATAGAGAGAGAGAAAGCAAGAGATTGATGTAATAGAGAGTGACACTCTATGTAAAGATGCCTCCTTTCTCTTCCATTGTAATCTCCTTCATCTTCTACATGATTTCTAGCTAACTTTTCTTTTCATGGCTATCTAACTACTAACCACTAACCATCTAACCACTTACTTGATAATCCACATGAATCGGGTTGCCTCTACAAGGCCTTGTTCTTGCAAGAGCCATTGATGGCCAAAGATGATGGGTTCTAACATCTAACTTGCTAACTTGCTAACCAAGCTAACTCTCTTTTATTTCATGCTAGTAGTGTAATGAGTGATGCTTGTATTTGCTTGTTCTTGTTGAAATGTTTTGTTTGTTATGAACCATCCATGAGCCATGCTTTGTATCGTTTCTTGTAGCCAAGGATTGTGATGGCCGAGGATCAAAATGTGAGGCAACTATCTCGAAGAGGTTAGCATGGTTAGTGGAGTATTTAGTAGTTAGTAGCCATGAGTTTTCTTTTAGCTTGATTTAGAAATCGTTTTCCAAACTTTTTTCTCGTTTTTCTATCGGTGTTTTTACCATCCTTCTTAGTTCATCCTTGTTCCACTCTATTTTCTATTTTGTTTTCCAAGTCACTTTTTTATTTTGTTTTCACATCGCCGTTTTCAACACTCTCCTCACCTACCACATGCTTGTTTTCCTTTCCTTTTCTTTTTCATTTTCTTTCTCATTCTTTTAAACATAGAGGAATTGTTAACATCTGACGTGACTAGAGACTGTTAATGCTTCTATCGCCTCCCTTCCCTGTGGATACGACCCGTTAAGCCAATGCTATAACGGAAGTATCGAGGGTGCACTAAGCACATTCGAGCTTTTCATTGATCTAACATAAAACACACTATTGAGTGCTAGTTCCACCCCGATCAAAATTTTTGTGCTTGCACCACAAGATGAAGATAAACGAGAGAAAATCTGAATTTAATTCGAATTCAGACTGTACACGTTTTAATATTCAGATCATAACTTTTGCTGCAGATATTCAAATCTGATGATTCAAGATGCTCCATAAAGAAGACTTGAAGGACTACAACTCTTAGGTTGATCAATCTTTCCAATTCAGTCGGCAGATAAGCTATATTCAGCGATCTAACATGATAACAAGTTGCAAGAAAGAATTGAACTTCTACGGATAAGTCAAAACAAGTTTGGAGATAAAAGAAGAATTCAAATTTAGAAATATTTTTCTCCTCCTATCTTCATACGCTTCTTATCCCTCTGATTTTCTCCTATAAATACCTCTGCATAGCAACAAAAGAAGGGCAGATCTCAGAAGCTTAAGAGCAGCTCTCAGAGGCTCAAATTTAGGGTTTCCTTTAGATTTTCTTTTCCTTTTAAATTTCTTGTATTTTCATTTTTTATTTGAAAAAGAATATTTTGAAGAAGAAGTGGAGCTTGTAATTGGTCGGTGGCATCCAATAAAGAGGTTATTCATTCTTTTTCTTTACAATGTAATTCAGTTTTTCTACTTAGATTAAATATTTTTTATTTTTTTCATTTTCACGCAAATTTTTATTCAAAATAAAAATTGAAAATAAAATAAAACAAATGAATAACTAAATTAAACCTATAGTTTGCTAATCTCTCGATCAACCCTAGTTTAGTTCAGAAAGTGAATTGATTGATATCCATTATTAGAAACCCTAGGGTTAAATAATCTTCTTGAAGATGAATTGATAATTAGGTTTTCTTAATTTAGTTTACACTTTTAAATGATTCTTCATAATTTATACATAAAAACTTTGATAGCATAATTTTAAGTAAAACAGCTTTTCTTATGCTATGCTTTGAAATTAGGATGAAATATAATTTGATCTTTATTAGTGCACACTAGTTAGGGTTCCGACATCATTCATCTTGCTTGATACTCAATTAATAGCTAGGGTAGATAAATCTTTATTCAATATGATATTCACTCTTTGAGACTAATACTATTGGTTATAGTAGAAGATTAGTGAACTATATTTCTCAAACTTGATCAAATCTAATCAATCTCTCTTTTCCTGTCCAGGTAAATTAAAGAGAAGAACGTACAGAAACGCTTCTATCGCATTCTTCCTTATGGATTCGACCCGCATAGCCCTTGCTACCGTGGATATATTGTGGAAGACAGAGACACGCATCCATCCAGATAACATCCTTCTAACCCTTAAACTGTATCTCTGTTTTTCCTCAATCAAATTTTTGGCGCCGTTGCCGGGAGGGAACGGTACGATATTCTCTAAAAAAACTAATTATTTATTTATTTTTTCTATTTGCAGGATCAGAGAACAGGAAATTTAACTGCAGCAAAGGATATATAGCAACTCTGTATCTCTACTCTAGAAGGCAGAGCAGCAGAGCCTACTACCTAGCCGCGCAAACGCGGCCAAAGCCGAGTTTCCGCGGCAGTAGTAGTGAACTACTTACCGAATTTCTGTAGGTTGCTAAAAGTTGCAAGTTCTATTTACTGTCTTGTTAAGTTTTCTCTGTGATCACCCTGCATACTGCTAACTAATTAACAGTAACCTATTCGTTGAAAAATAAAAAAAAATAGATTCTTACATCATAGGCATGTGTCTATTTAATTTTTTTTAATTTCTGTTGAAGAGTGCTGGAGACAAGGTACGTTCACATTGCATATAGACTAGGAAGCACCCTTGACTGATTTACTTCTTTTGAGTGAATATTTGGCTATTGCTATACACGTGCACTAAATCACTTTAAGGGCATAACCCATAAATAACATAAGGTGGGGATTTCATCACCATTCCTTGGCCCACAAATCATCTTCATTGCACTCATAACCCTAACCTTAAAAATAAAAATTGATTATACGCTAGCCTTAGGTTAACTCAGACTCATTAGGAGATTGGCTAAAGGAGGAAGTTGTTCGAAATTAACTCTTGTCAAATCAGTGTCTAGGAAGAGGATTAAAGGCTGAAAGCCCGAAGGTTGGTGGTTACTTAATTAAGGTAGGTCTTTGACGGATAACCTCCCACTAATCTTGCCACCTACCTGGCCGATTAACTTGTGGTTAAGGTCGACAATATACCTCCTAAAGACAGTCTAAAGTTAGGAGTCGTCTAGGTCCAGGTTTATCTTAACTTAGGTTAGATTTTTTTCTTTTTCTTTTTCTGCTTTTTGTTTATTTGCTTATTTGTTGTTTGTGTGATATGACTTATAACAATAATTCTTCCCATTTTAATGGTAATCCATATTACACCCCTACCTCTTTTTTTAGATATTACCAACCTGGCATATCATAACTTTAACCAACCTAGTGTGCCGGAGTGGTCTTATCTGAATGTATATAACCCATATTCCCCATCTTATGACCATAATTTCCACAACAATTTCAACTCTTCACAGAGTCCATGGGGATTCGCCTCCCCCGAGTCTAATTTTCAACCAACTTATCCTCCTTATACACCTTGTCCACAATATTTTCAAGATTCATACTCGATTTCACCAGTTCAAAATAGAAAACCATCAATCTTGGAAATGATGGAAATGAGTATGCATGAGTCCGAGCAACAATCATAAAATAGAAAACCATCAATCTTGGACATGATGATGCGTGAGTCTAAGCAACAATCACAAAATCTGATCGACTCACAATTTCACCACGAATTTCACAACAACACTTCATTTTTTCAAGTCCAATCACAACAAAATGATGAAACAATCGACTATGAAAAGATGCTTAAAGCTATGACTCAGGCTAAAATCGCTCGTGATCATGACATAGATCTAAAGGTCCAAACTCTCCATTCTCACCATTTGGTCATTTCTAATGTCGCTAACCATTCTGTTAGAGCCGAAGAGTCATCTTGTTTTGGAAAACAAGATTCGATTTCAGAACAACCATTTGAACTTGCCCAAACTCCAAATTTTGAAAATGACATTGACAGTTTGGCAAGTTTTTCCTTTTTTGAAATAGAACTTGAGAATGAATATGATCATAAACCTCAACTTAGTGATTCAATTCTACTTCCTGATTCAATAATGACTCTGGTGTCTTCACCTGATTTCAATCTTTTTCCTAAGTCAACATTGGATCATGTGCTAATTCATAATGAAATTGAATCATTCATCTTTGATGATCATCATATTGAACTTGACCAATTTCATACTTTTGAAAGTCCCATTATGAAATTGAACTCAATGAGATATGTGACCTTGATTCTCAAATTTGTAATCGAGTTCAAATTCTCGAATCAATATTGACTCATGTTTTGTTACCCGATTTAAGTAATATTTTAGAGTCAGTTTTGATTCCCACACCAGTCATTCTTGAACTTGAATCACCAATATTAAGTCACATTCCATTGCGAGGAAATGATTGTGGACTTTAGTTTCAACTTCTTGATTTGGACCCACCTCAACCAATCTCAACTCCTAAACTTTTACTTGATTTAAGTTACTTTCCTGAGTCGGTATTAGTTCTCGTACTTCCTATGTCCAAGTCAATTATTCTATCTTTTCACACTCCATTTTGGGACAAGGCGGTTGACAAAATTGACTCCGAAAAATATAATGAAATTTGAAAATTAGATGGGGTTAAATTTTTAATAAAAAATGTTCATACATACATCATTTTAGTGGGCTATACAAGAGAGATTTCTGGTGGGTTCCTCTAAACTCCATAAAAATTCGATTGGGCCGCATTTCGTGGACCAATTAGACAACCACCGGAACCACCACCTTAAGGTAATATTTTCCTTCCCTTTCTTCTTTTTCATGCATAAATGCATTCATTCATACATTGAGGACAATGCATGAGATAGGTATGGGGGGAGGTTTTACTAACATACTAACATAGGTAGATACGAACTAAAAAAAAAAATTTAAAAAATTTTTTTTTTTAAAAGAGAACAATATTTTGACTTATCTTTTGAAAGAAATCTAAGTTAATCTTAAAAATTAGGAAAATCATGATTAGGATTTCTAAAAATTTGGTCAAAATAAAATAAATTGTTAGATTTTTAGGTATAGGAGGAAAAATTGAATAATTAATTAGTCTTAATTTTTACCTTAATGAAATGTGCATACCTAATACATGTTCACATCTAGGATTCTAAGACAAAGACTCTTGTGCCTTATAAAAAATATATAATAATATAAATAAAAAACAAAAAAATTCACTAATTAAGCTGGATACATGTGCCTCAAGAAGCATAAGTATTCAGGCCTAAAGGTGATTTTATAAATAAAGTCCTTAGTTTTGTGGCCTAGTTCACTCGAGTCCTTAAGTCCGTGGGGTGTTTTCTCACCCGGTGTCCTAAAACCGACCATTTTGAGAGCCACCGACCTTATGATCGCTACATGGGTGAATTAGAAAGCCTAAGAAAACTAAAAAATATTATCTATATATGTACTAACACATCTAATAGTCAATTAGTTAGGTATGAGGGCCTCAAGAAGCCTTGATTCTTATACAAAAGAAAATTAGATGAGTTATACATTTAAATATTAGATGAGTCCAAGTTAAAGAATCCCTAGTAAAGATTCATGTTCACAAGGATACATAAGACTTGGGGTAACGAAAGAGACTATGCAAAAATTCAATTTTAATCCTTATTTAAAATTGATGACAAATTATTATATAAAGACTAACTTCAAGAATGATTAACATTAATAATCCTAAAACTTATAAATTACTTAGTTTCTTCAAATATATTTCAAATATTTCTAAAATAAATAAATAAATAATAAAATTAATTAAATCTCTAACATTTTCCTTTTATGGATTTTGTGGGTGTAATCCGCTAAAAACCCTCACGAGACAGCACTCGTCCTCTAGGGTAACCTAGAGGTTTAACGGCTTGTTACACGTGCTAAGTGCAATCGTGATTCCTACGAAAGTGAGTTAGGATAGGTTAGTTTCTTTTCCTTTTTCTTTAATTTTTACTCGAGGATGAGAAAAAAGATAAGTGTGGGGGTGTGATAGGTAGTAAAAAGTGCATATTTATTATCACATTTACCATCATACTTCCCTATTTATTCTTTTATTAGGCATTACTACTAATATTTTATTTTTTTAATGTGTGCAGGCTTTGAGTAATTAAAAAATAAATAAATGAAGCCCAATTAAAGCCGAAAAGCCCAAAAAGTCCACAAGCCCACATGCAAAATTAATTATAGTAATTTAGAAGTTTCTACCTTATCTAACCTAATCTAAACTTAGATTTTAAAATCTAAAGAAGGAAGAGGAAGGATAAAATAGAACTACTAATTGCTAAAAGGAAGAGGAAAAGGATAAGATGGACTTCTATTTAAATAAGGTTGCTTGCACCACAAGATGAAGATAAAGGAGAGAAAATCTGAATTTAATGCGGATTCAGACTGTATATGTTTTAATATTCAGATCATAACTTTTGCTACATATATTTAAATCTGATGATTCAAGATTCTCTAGAAAGAAGACTTAAAGGACTACAACTCTTAAGTTGATCAAACATTCCAATTCAGTCGGCAGATAAGCTCTATTCAGTGATCTAACATGATAATAAGTTGCAGGACAGAATTGAACTTCTATGGATAAGTCAAAACAAGTTTGGAGATAAAAAAAGAATTCAAATTCAGAGATATTTTGCTCCTCCTATCTTTATACGCTTCTTATCCCTCTGATTTTCTCCTATAAATACCCCTGCATAGCAACAAAGAAGGGCAGATCTCAGAAGCTCAAGAGCAGCTATCAGAGGCTCAAATTTAGGGTTTCCTTTAGATTTTCTTTTCCTTTTAAATTTCTTGTATTTTCATTTTTTATTTGAAGAAGAATTTTTTAAAGAAGAAGTGGAGCTTGTAATTGGTCGGTGACATCCAATAAAGAGGTTATCCATTTTTTTTCTTTACAATGTAATTCAGTTTTTCTGCTTAGATTAATTATTTTTTATTCTTTTCGTTTTCATGCAAATTTTTATTCAACATAAAAATTGAAAATAAAATAAAACAATTGAATAACTAAATTAAACCTATAGTTTGCTAATCTCTCGATCAACCCTTGTTTAGTTCAGAAAGTGAATTGATTGATATCCACTATTAGAAACCCCACGGTTAAAATAATCTTCTTGAAGATGAATTGATAATTAGGTTTTCTTAATTTAGTTTACACTTTTAAATGATTCTTCATAATTTATATTTAAAAACTTTGATAGCATAATTTTAAGTAAAATAGCTTTTCTTATGCTATGCTTTGAAATTAGGATGAACTATAGTTTGATCTTTATTAGTGCACACTAGTTAGGGTTCCAACATCATTCATCTTGCTTGATACTCAATTAATAGCCTATGGTAGATAAATCTTTATTCAATATGATATTCAGTCTCAAATTTGATTGTGGTAGATGATTAGTGAATTATATTTCTCAAACTTGATCAAATCTAATCAATCTCTCTTTTCCTGTCCAAGCAAATTAAAGAGAAGAACGTAAATAACCGCTTCTATCGCATTCCTCCCTGTGGATTCGACCCGCATGGCCCTTACTACTGCGGATATATTGTGGAAGACAGAGACACGCATCTATCCAGATAACATCCTTCTAAATCTTAAACTATATCTCTGTTTTTTCTCAATCAACATGATTATCGAATCTAGAGATGTTGTGTTCTTTGAAGACATCTTTTCATACAAATGGAAAACAGATAAGACCTCTAGGAAAAGAACACATGAGATGATTTTCAGGGATGAAAGCCCCGAGGAACCGATTGTCAGTACAGAAATTGAACCAAAAAGAAGTTAGAGATCTAGAATCTCAAAATCTTTTGATCCAGATTTCATAGCATACGCTATTGAAAGTGAGCATCAAACATTTAAAGAGGCTATATCTACTCCAGAAGCACAAATGTGGAAAGAAGCTATAAATAACGAAATAAAATCTATATTAAGTAATCATACTTGGGGATTGACAAACTTGCCTCCTAGCAGTAAACCAATTGGGTGTAAGTGAATTTTCAATAGAAAATTAAAACTCGATGGATCTATCGATAAGTACAAGGCTAGATTAGTAGCCAAGGGTTATCGATAAAAGGAAGGACTTGCTACTTCGATACTTATTCACCAGTAACAAGAATGACCTCCATTCGGATGTTGAATGTAATTGCAGTATTGCATAACTTAGATATCTATCAAGTGGATGTCAAGACTGCATCCTTAAATGGTGAATTAAATGAAGTATTATATATGGAGCAACCTGAAGGATTTATAGTTAAGAGCCAAGAACACATAGTGTGTAAATTGATAAAATCCTTATACGGTCTAAAGCAGGCTCTAAAACAATGACATGAGAAATTTGATAGTGTCATGATCAAAAATGAATTTACTATCAATGAATGCGATAAGTGTGTTTACACTAAAATAATTGAAAATGCATGTATCATTGTTTGTCTTTATGTAGACGACATGTTGATACTTGGGACTAATAATGAAATTATTAAGTCCACTAAAAGAATGTTATCCAACAGTTTTGACATGAAGGATCTGGGGGTTGCTGATGTAACTTTAGGAATTAAAATCGCCAAAATACCAGATGGAATCAGTCTATCTCAATCTCACTACGTAGAGAAGATGATAGAAAGATTCAAGGAATATGTGATAAAAGAGAATACAAATCCTTTTCTCCCACACATCCACCTTCATAAGAATACAGGAACTGGAATACACCAGTTGGAGTATTCTCAGATTATCGGAAGTCTAATGTATTTGATGAATTGCACTAGACCCGATATTGCTTATGCTATAAACAAGTTAAGAAGATACATTAGTAACCCTAGTGATGAATAGTGGACTGCTCTACTACGAGTATCGGGTTATGTATCACATACCAAGGAATATGCCTTGAGATATGGATAATATCCACCTGTACTTAAAGGATACAGTGATGTTAATTGGATTGCAGATTCTGAGGAATCAAAATCAACTAGCGGATACGTATTTACTCTAGGAGGAGTAGCGGTATCCTGAAAATCTTCCAAACAAACATGTATTGCCCATTCCACTAAGGAACTGAAATTCATAGCCTTAGATAAGACCGGAGAACAAGCAGAATGGCTTCAACAATTTTTAAAAGATATACCATTATGGCAAAAGCCAGTGCAGGTATATTTAGGACTCAAAATGTTATATACAACGGTAAATCTAGACATATTCGTCGTAGACATAATACTGTTAAGCAGTTGCTCTCAAATGGAATTATCTCTGTTGACTTTGTCTCGTCAAAATTTAATTTAGCGGATTCGCTTTCTAAAATTTTAAGCGGAGAGCGTATAAACTGCGCATTGAGGGAAATGGGTCTAAAGGCCTTAACATTACCGAGTCATCTTAATGAAAACCTCACTTAGCGACTGAAGATCCAACGAACTAAGTTCATGAGGAAAAACTAGTTATGATTAACTCAGCAAGTAAGCACTTAGGAGCTTGATTTCAATCCATTCCTAAGGTGCACATAAGTGCTTTCTACAAGTGGATTAAGGATAAGCTTAACGCTTTTAATGATGCCTATATCTTTTTACTATACAAGTTGTGTAAAGTAGACTACTCTTTATAGGACGATCACCTATGTGAATATAGAGTTGGGTCGGCTTTTTGGGAATTTCTATGGAGGCTGTTATTCTCTAAAGATACTCTCGAAACTAAGAATGTCTAGGGCCAAAATAGATACAACCGAGAATAAAAGTTGATTTGGAAAGTTACTGTGTGAAGCTTATTGACTTGGCTTACACTAACGGCTAACAGTTCAAGACCTAGTTTACTAATTAGCCAATAAGTCTGATAAAGTTTTCACTATGGAAGGTTCAAGACCTAGTTCACCTATCCTGATGCAGTTTCTTTTCTAAAGTACCTTTCACAATAGAGTCAGCCTCTTTGTGTGTCAATTCCTTGAATCTCCATTCATTATAGGGGATTATTGAGAATATGAAGAATATATATGAATATTTAAATTGAGTTACAGCCAGATCTATTAACAGAATTAATTGGATAATGGTTGGAGTGTGTTCTCCTTCCATTGGGGATGAACGTGGTATATTAACCTGCTCAATTCCAACTTCGAATGAATGAGATATTCAGGTCTAAAGTTTGTCTAATTTAAAGTCAAAATAGGACTAAAGGTAACTAAAAGCATTTAGTCCCACATTGGCTATTGGATGAAAGTTTGAAGTATTTAAATAGAGAAAAATGGGAACGAAGGGTGTGCCCTGTGGGTACTTCGAGTTTTTGTGCGCGATTAGGGGGAAACCATGCCCGCACATGGCGGCGGCGGCCGGCAATGGTGCCGGGCTCGGGTTCGTGCCCGGTCTGGTTCTTTTTGAACCGGGTCTCATGGGTATGGGTTACGCGGAACATACCTGCTCTGCCATCCGGATCCAAACCACCCCGCGCAACGGCTGTCAGCCAACCGCCGTGGACAGCTGGGCGGTTGCTGCGGTTGAAACGAACCGTTGCAGCCGAACTGTTCCAACTGTTTGGTTGGGTTCGGACCCTTTTACCCCTCACGGAGCGCTATAAATAGCTCCATTTTCTCAAATCAGTCGGTTTTTGAAGCAAATTTTAAGAGATTCTATAAAATTCGTTCTGAAAGAGGGCTCAGAAAATTCAACAGATTCTTTAGTAGAATTGTTGTCTGAATCTGGGACTTTCAAAGAAGAATATTCTTCTACCTTTCTCTTTTCTCTACACCTCCAAAGTAAAGTGCTTCTCCAAAGTAAAGACAAATATTTTCCCAAAATTTGTCTTAGTCCCGCTGATTCAATAATCATGTGA
This sequence comes from Agave tequilana, assembly GCA_038442645.1. NCBI lineage: Eukaryota > Viridiplantae > Streptophyta > Magnoliopsida > Asparagales > Asparagaceae > Agave > Agave tequilana. The sequence goes on along the minus strand of JAVJIF010029684.1, from coordinate 1,073,051 downwards.
AGGTACTGGTTAACTACGGTTCGACCGTACGGTGATTTGGTAGTGCTATCCAAATACCGTGAAGGAGTGTTGTATCTTGGGAGATTAGCTTGTAGTAACTCGTTAGCACCGGTGCGGGGATGTAATTGTCTTAAAGAGATTCGCTTTAAGCGTAACTCACTCCAAGTACTGTATAAGTGAATTAACTTTCTTTATACGGGGGATTAACTTTCTTTATACAGGGGTTATACTGATATTCAGTATATTGAGACTAACTTATACCAGTCTAATTGGTGCTTAACCAAGGAAGATAATTGAAAGGTTGTTCTTTAATTAAGTAACATTCTATTGAACGGAAAACCTCCCATCTGATATTAACCGACCTGGCCAATTAAATTGGTGATATTTCAGTGATATTGATTAATTGTCAGATTGATCCTAGAAACTAACAATCTTATAACAGTATGTAGGTAAGTTGCCAAACCTCGTTAAATCTCGGGTTCTCTCTTTTGCTCCGTGTTTTGCTAATTGTTTGGTTATTAACTCGGCATTAGAACTCTCATCTTGGTGATTGGAGTGTTTGGCTCCTCCAGAAGACACAACAACGTGGCTGTTGCTTGAGGAGCAGAGGAGATCTTGGAAGGAAACAGAACCAAGGTGACCAGAGAGAGAAAGAAACTTGGGGAGAAATTTAGTGATTAGAGCTTTGAATAATAGAATGACAACTGAGATGATCTCGTTTTAATTTATAGCCTATGCCTTGTACAAGTTTTGTTCGCTCGGTTTCTTGAGTACACAACGAGGATTAGGATTAGGATAGGATCTAAAGTTTCCAATTTGTTACTTTTGCTATTAATTGGAGGCGGAAAAAGTTTCCAAATTTTGTCCCGCTTGGTATAAACAGTCGGAATCCGAAACAAAACAGGACTCTGTTCAATTCGAAATAGATTAGGCAAAGATATCTCCTCAAATTGGATAAGAATTCTTATTTTTGAGCAACTGCACAAAGGTTTTTTTTTTTTTTTTTGTGCATGCATGTAACCTCCAAAACTTCGTTTTTCTTTTCCCCTTATTTATTCCTGAAAACTCTTTATTTGCTTGTAAACCCTTTTTATTCCACAGAGTCTGTAGGTATACCCTACTGTCACAATTTTGTTGTATATGACAAAAATGCTTATGCATAAATACCATTGCAAATTTGAATTTTTCAATACTCCATAATTTTTTCATATGAATGACATATCTTTATAGATTATACTTTATTATCAAAACTATATTTTGAAAACATAGATTCTCTACTATAATCAAAATATCAATATTTTATTAAATAATATGTTAAAGATGAATGTGAAAAGGGATATTCAATTTTACAAGTTCTAATAAAAATGAAATCTGCATATGTATTTTTCATTTTATAAAACTTTTTATTATTTCCTATAATCAAAATATCAATATTTTATTAAATAATATGTTAAAGATGAATGTGATAAGGGATATTCAACTTTACAAGTTCTAATAAAAATGAAATCGACATATGTATTTTTCATTTTATAAAACTTTTTATTATTTCTTTACAAATATAAATTTTTTAATTAGAAATGCAATACAAAATGCATGCTTAAAATTTGTTTGCTACTTAAACTTTTCATAAGGTTTATATAATAGAATGATGCTTGTTTGAGGGGTGTTTTCTTGATGAATTTGACAGTACAAATGGGTGTTCTGCTCATTTCAACGGTACATGGAGTTTTTTTACGAATGATAGTGCATGGGGTCTCTGCAATTTAGCCAATAAATTGATATTTACTAAGTACTTTTCCAAAAAAAAAAAAGATATAGATTACAGAAATGCATCAATATCATGATCAAATTATAGTTTTGATATGATTTGTTTGAAATATTAATACTTCATTATGAGTGTAAGTAAATTGGTATATGTTTTCTTGTGCAATTAACTTGTTATATGATTTTTTGAAAGTTCTAGTGTCCCATTATGGTATGATCTACCATGTAACTGATTGCATTATGTTGAATCAAATGTAGGACTTTTCATGGATCTCGAACCTCAAAGTTTTTGTCAATCCCGTTTAACGAACAGTGACCAAAACATATATACAACCGAGCTATTTCCCATAAATCCAATAAATAAAAACATAATTTTGCATATTTTAATTGTTAGAAATATGAAGAATATATATGTGAATCTTTGAGTTGAATTACGGCGAGATCCGTTGATTGAATCAATTAGATAATGGTTGGAGTATGTTCTCCTTCCATTGGGGATGAAGGTGGTATATTCACATGTTCAATTCCAACTTCGAATGAATGAGATATTCAAGTCTAAAGTGTGCCTAATTCAAAGTCAAAAGGGTACTAAAGTAAGCTAAAAGCATTTAGTCCCACATTGGCCATGGGATGAAAGTTTGAAGTGTTTAAATAGAGAAAAATGGGAACAAAGGGTGTGCCCTTAGGGTACTTAGAGTTTTCACGCGCGATTAGGGGGAAACCATGCCCGCACGTGCACACGCGCGCGTTGCCAGCGCGGCAGTACCGGGTTCAGGTTCCCTACCCGGTCCGGTTCTTTTTGAACCGGGTATGCGGATCATACCCGCTCCGCCATCTGGATCCGAACCGCCCAGCCTAACGGCTGTCAGCAAACCGCCGTGAACAGTTAGGCGAGCGGTTATTGTTCGGAAGGATTAATTATATTGAAAAGAGGTTTAGAGTAAACCGTTGGTTACCGTGTACCGATGATGAAGAACTTCGAATGTTTATGCAGGTTTACTTTGCTCCTTCCGAATCACCGTTCGCAGCATAAGCTAGGACGGGTCGTATCCGTAGGGGGGTTGACGATAGAAGCATTCAAGGTTTGTATTGAAATTTTTGCGAAGGAAAACGAAGATTCTTCTTTGTTTTAAGAAATGAAAAAAATAAAACGATGTGAAGGTGAGTGGAAAACCTTTGGGTGTTGTGTAAAAGAAAAGAAGAAACGAGAATAAAGATAGAAGGAAAACGGAAGTATTTGAAAAGAAGAAGTTTTCAGAAGAGAGATTGTTAAGAATGATATAAAGAGAAGCTATGACTAACTAACATTTCAATTTACTAACTTACTACTCTCGTTTGGTGATGCATGCCTCATATTGAATCATCAGCAATGGTATGTCTTGCTTTATCAAGTCCTTGCGTTGTCCCATGTCGAAGGTGTTTCTCATCTAGGCTAGTTGCCTCCTTGAATCATTGGCTCCCCAAATAGATTTTCATTAGTGGAACAAGGATAGTCACTTTTAACGATGCTAAGAAACATACAAGATTCATTAGTCCATCAAAGCTATAATAAAGCAAGCATGAAATAAGAACTTGTAATATTGTCGTTGGCATAGTAAAGTGCTCCATCTTTATGTTCCATCACGGCACTTGTTTTAAACACAAGGCCCTAAGTGAGGCTCACATGAGTCATATAGAGGAAAAACTTAGCATTTGCAAAGAATAAAAAGCAACTCATCTTCATTGGGAGTGATATAGACTTATAATTTGCAAGACTTGAAAGAAGAAAGTATCCCAAGAATCATATAACTCAGCAATCACTCAAGAGTTAGTAGTTAGTAAAATTAAAAGTTAGTTAGTCATGTTAATGAATTAGCTAGACATAGAAAGAAAGAACAAAAAATAATTCATTGTAGAAGTGAAATAAAAGAAAGTAAATGCTTAAAAGAAAAATAATACACTAGAAAAAGAGAAGATGAAGATTGAAATCTCGATCCTTGTATTGCGTTGTCACCGTCTCTAATTATAATGATTGCTCACTCTCACTCTCTCTTTTCTGGATTCTAGAAGGAGAAAAAGAAAATTACATAAGAGACTAAAAAGAAAAACCTAGAGAACCCTAACAATTTCCCTATAAAAACAATGCTCTTTTCTCAGGTCTATTTATAGTCTTATTGAGAGGAGGCCATCCCACTTCAGTCTCCAGATCAAACGCTGAAGTAACGACCTAAAGATTACCGCGGGTCCGGGCAAGTGCCGCGTTTTCGCGGCTGTTTCTTGGCCGTTGCGCTAGCGAATTTTTGTGCTTTTCTGTTGCATCTCGTATCCCCAGTTGGATCTTGTAGAAACTGAGAATACGTTTTGGATCTTTTCAGACTTGGGCTTTTCTCTTGTGGGCTTCTTAAATATTTCTTTAATTCCTTAAAAATCACAATTGTTGGGCCTCTTTCTCAATTAGACATTGGACCTGAAAAAAAGAGAGAAAAAAGCAGTAAAAATTAACTATTTATTCAGATAAAGCATAGCATGGTGGTAGAAAATGATGCATAAATGACTCCAATCACAACCCCATACCTAGCTTTTGCTCGTCCCTGAGCAAAAAATACAAAAAGAAAAACCTAAATAAATTATTACACTACTTTCGTAGGTGACACGATTGAACTGAGCTCGTCCAACAATCCGTTAAACATCTAGGTTACCCTAGAGGAGGAGTGTTGTCTCCTGAGGGTTTTCAGCGGATTGACCCCATAAAATCCCAAAGAAAAAGAAAATGTCAATGAAAAGAGAGAAACATTTTTTTTATATATATGATCCATTTCCTTCACGAATTTTGGTGATCTATCGGTTTAGGGTTATTCTAAATTTTCCTTCTTTTTACAAGTTTCCATTTGAAATATTGTTTTCAACTTAGGTTATGTTTTTCAAGAATAGACAGAAATTAGATTTTGTATCAGGTCTAACACATATACATATGTATGAGGGATTTTTCTTAGACTTTATTTCGTTTGTTCACACACATACACATACACACACACACATACACACACAGATATATATATATTTTCATTTACATTCTCTTATCTTCATTAGGCTTTCTAATTTACCCATGTAGCGAGCCTTTTACCGATGACTCCCAGACCAGATGGTCTTAGGGCACTGAAATCACCTAGAGGGGGGGTGAATAGGTGATGGCTATATGAAATATGGCAATAATGCGGAATTAAAAATCTACTTAACAATTAGCTCAAATTAAAATGCTTGCAAGATAAAAGACAATAAATAGTGCAAGTAATAAAGAGAGTTTGAGTTTAGAGAAATTTGAGCAAACGCAAACACGAGGATATGTTTCCGAGGTTCGAGCCACGCTCTACGTTCCCGCCTTCACACTTGAAGGATTTCCACTATTGTTGATCCCACTGGATCTCCAATACAATGACACACTTGTCCTATCTCTCGTGATGCCGCAACACCACTTGGAGCACACTAGCTCGCTTGAGGCCGATGCCTCTACAACTTCGCTCAAGAAGAAAGATGATCACACTTGATCACAAAAAGCTCACTTAGCACAATCCTATAACCAATATGTAGAGATAGTACTTGGGATTGTGAAGTGCAAATGACTAGAGTGAAGTAGAGAGATTTGCTTCAAGTAGGTGTTTGGAAATTTTGGCTTTGATGAAAATCTTTTCTAAAATGAAATGCTTTTGAAAACTTGAAAATCTTATATAAAAATTGTTGTCTTATCATGTTGAAATGACCCACTATTTATAGTGGATGAAAAACCAACTGCACAGCCTAAAGGATTCGTTGGGGTGAGATCCCAACAAAAAATCTGTCAGAAAATAGAGCTGTTGGAGTCTGTCAGACTTTCTGACAACTACCGGTCGACCGAGTCGGTCGACCGCCAACGGTCATATTTCTGACCGTTGGGGGAAAACGGTCGGCCGCTCGGTCAACCAAAATAAACAGAGAGCAATGACAAGTGCCCGGTCGACCCGAGCGGTCGGCCGACATGCACACATGCACAGTCGTGCACATCGGTCGACAGGGTCGGTCGACCGGACTCTGTCTGATTTGTTTAACATAGTCTGCAGAAAATGGGAAAAGAATTTTGGTTTGAACTTTTTGATTTGAGGATTTTGTAAATAAGGTTCTAGACCTAATAAAGCTAAGAGTATGATCATAGATCAATACTCAAACATGTTAGATCATTTTGGTAAAAATCCTTTTTAATAAAACTTGTTTTTCTAAAACTGGTTTTCCAAAATATGGTATTTCTAAAACTAAGTTGGAAATTCTGAAATAAAAATTCTTTTGAAGCCATGAAGCAAAACTAAGTGTGTGTGAGTGACAATCCCAAATAATCTACCTCTATCATCTAGGTTTTGACAAAATATCTAAGAAGAAAAGTAAATTACAAATCTTTGATCTTTTCTTCATTGTTTTGATCCCGAAGCTTTTTCTACCATGCTAGGCTTGGGAATGCAAATCTTTAGCGGTGTCCAAACTTGTGAGTCTTGATTGTGGAGCCGTCAAATCAACTTGTTTTAAACCTGAAATTCTTTTAAACAAGATTGTTAAACACATAACTAAGTATGGTTTGTTATCATCAAAATATCGGGCTAATGGCCTTTGCGCCAACAATCTCCCCCTTTTTGTTGATGACAAAACATATATAGTTATTACAAATATTTTAGGTGGAGACTTCAAGTGACGCTCCCCCTCAACACATGCATATCATAAAAATATACTCAGGCATAGATAAATGGCGCAAATGATAAACAACCATACACAAGTCCATGCTAGAAAAGATAACTCATGTCATAAATAAACATATGTTCATACAAGACATAAAAGTAAGGACACATGTCCACACAAACATCAAATACATGTCCACAATCCTAAAAATTCCAAAAGATGTCCAACACAAAATACAAAATACAAGCCAACAAAATATAAGCCCAAGGAATAGTCTCTCCAGAATATCTCTCCCCCTTTTTGATATCATCAAAAGGGGAAGTCACTCCTCATCGTCGTCGTCCTCATCGTCGTCCTCCTCATCGTCGTCCTCAGCATCACCTGCAGCCATCTCCACATCCTCCTCATCATCATCATCCTCATCATCATCAGAAGCCTCCTCCTCTGGATCAATAGCTGCAACACCTGGCTGTGGTGCTGGAGAGGCAGAAGGAGCCCTAATAGAAAATGGAGGGCCGAAGGAAGGAAGCGGTCGGGCAAATGGCGTGGGGTCTGGACCAAGCATGTCGTACTTCACAAAGAGTGGACTAAATTGTGAATCCATGTATCGCATGGAGTCAGCAAAATAGGACATGTCATTGCGAAGTCCCTGATAACGCGAGTCCATCTCCACGCGATGTGCTGCATCCGCCGCAGAAATCTGGGTCAGTCGCTGCTCGACCCAAGACTGATGCTCCTGAATCTGAGTACGAAGCTCAGACGAAATAAGGGCCTGAAGGTCTGAATGAATGGATGGCCTGGGAGCAGAGGAAGTCCCTGGGGCAGATGAAGACCGTGGGGCATGAGCAAGAGGAACAGGAGGCTGCTCAGGAGCGGGATGTCGCATCCTGGCTTGCATCCTCTTCAAAAGGGTGCTATTGAGGTTCACTGAGGGTTCGGTGGGTGTCTCAGAGGATAGATCGAAATTGAGTTATTTCAGGAGATACGAAATGAGCATCCCATAAGGCAAGTGCCTCGTGCGGACAAGGACGTGATCAGAAGTCATATGAGAGATGATAAAACGGGGAATGTTAATCTTAATGCCTTTCAGAAGGCAATAGACTATCAAAGGTACAGGACCCCTAGCATGACTGTATTCTCCTGATTTGGGTAAAATGTTGTAGAATATAAATTTAGCAAGGACTTGAGCGGTGAATGTGAATTTGTTCACCTCCTCATTCCTTACTAAACCGGGGTTGTCATCCCCGTGGATCAAAGTTGATGCGGTGAGCGCAGACTCACCGGTCGGATAGACAAAATCATGAAGATCAAAGGAGTATACATCAACTCCTCCACAGGAGAGATGCAAAAGCTCAGCAAACTGTTCTAGAGGGATATCAATCTCTCTCCCTAGAACCCTAGACCTAACCCGATTACCCTCAAAAGCAAGATTGGTATAAAAATAGGGTATGAGTGAGGTATAAACCGGTTCTCTAATAGCCATGAATTGGTCTAAAGAATTATTCCTCAATATTTGAGGGATATTTAGGTGCTCAAAATCTTGGAGGACTACACATCTCCCAGAAATGATAGTTCTCTTCGACAGGAGGATATACCTATTTTCTGCAAGGTCGGAGACTAATGAAGGTTTAGTCCTAGTGGATGAAGATGAAGGGACTATTGATTTGCCCTTCTCAGCTCTAGATCTTTTAGTCATGATTAAATTTTTAGGTTAAAATGAAGATCTAGGTCACAAATAATATTAGGGCTTGATCTAGACTAAGGAAAGGATACATCTTAACAAAAACTAGGAGAACAATGAGATGGAAAGCAAGATCTAAAGGAAAAATTAGATTTTTACCTTGATAGAAGAGAGATCAAGAACCCAAAATCAAAAATCTCTGAGTTTGAATGTAGATCGGGCCTGAAAGTGATGATCCAGCAAAGATTTGAGAGTATGAAGCTTGGATTTGAGTTGGATTGAAGAGGGATGGAGAAACTAGGGTTTTTAGAGAGAGGGAGAAGAGAAATCGCCAGTAAGAAATGAGAGAGAGAGAGAGAAAGAGAGAGAGAGAGAAGGGCTTTAAATAGGGTGGGTAGGTGGCAGATTCCCGTCGCCTGGTCGACCAGTCCGGTCGACCGAAAATACCCGAGAGCTCTGACAGACTAAACGGTCGACCGCAGCGGTCGGCCGAAATTACCCGAGAGCTCTGACAGATCAAACGGTCAACCGCACCGGTCGGCCGGCTATAGAGAAGAATGAAAACATTCTTCCAGGCAAGGTCGGTCGGCCGGAACTCAGATCCGGTCGGCCGATCTTTCCCAAAACCTGTCAGCAACAAAGACCCTAAAAAATATTTAAAAAAAGTCTAACAAATAATAAGCAGAATATTTTCAATATACCAAAATTTTAAAAACATATTTTAAAAACTTCATTAGTTATCATATCAACAAAATTTACACAAGACATTTTTATTTTTATTTTTCATATGAAAACAAAGGTTTAGAGATGTTGAAGCCGAATACCCGGTGAAGGGTTCTGAACTTCATCCTCGAGATTCCTCTAAATATGAGTTGAGGTGCGCAATTGCCATCTCTAATGTATTTGCTTTAAATATGAATTTTTAAATATTTATTTTTAGTTTTTGACAAAATGTGTATATAGATATATGATCAAAAACTAGACATGTGGACATACAAAATATGTGACAAAAATACAAAATATCAAAGATTAGAACAAGGCATATACACAAGCATAATGGAAATGTAAGTTTACACTAACACATATCAATGTAGCACAAAAGTAAACTAACAATCCTATGCATATGTATATATAAACACTTTTAAATGGAGAATTTACCACACGAGGGCAATCTCCAAAATAGGTGCCTCCATGATAGTGATGCAAGCGCGATGTGATCTTTGAGCTTTGATGCATCCACCACCCGGGCACCGTCTCCCCCTAAGTCTTGGAGGATGAAGACCCACCTGTTTCAACTAAATTCGGTGTATCTTTTGGTACCCATATCTTTTTGGGTCCTTTAGGATTAATACCGGGGCGAACCCAAACATATTTATTATTCATGTTATGTTTAGCAAAACAAAATTTTTCTAAATGGCCTTTGCGGCCACAATGCGTGCAAACATAAATCCTACCACTACCATACATGTGAGCGTGCTTGTGAGTGTGTGCTTGTTTCCGTGCATGGTGAGTGTGTTTCCCTTGGGTTACTCCTTTGGGAATCCTAAATGCAAACTTATTTAAATCAAAAGCACATTTTTTAAGAGTTGAATCTAAAACATCAACCCATTTTTGAATTTCAATAAAATCATTTTTATTGCATGAAGAAATAGAAGTTTTTCCTTTAGTGGATATCTTATATTTATCAAAATTAATTTTTATTTTCTTAAAAGCACTAGACAAGTCATTTTTCTCTTTCTCAATAATATTAATTTTATCTTTCAAAGAATCATTTTCTCTTTTTAATTTTTTATTATGAGATTGCGAAATCTCAAATCTATGTTGGAGTTCTTCAAAAAATTGGGCTAACTCATCCATAGTCAATTCATCATCATCTATGGAGTTGTCGAGATTTACCTTGGAAGCATCATCTCCATGTGCCATGAAGCACATGTGTGCGGCGTCGTTCTCCTCTTCGGATTCTGACTCCGTGTCATCCCACGTGGCCACCATAGCCTTCTTCTTCATTGGGCCGTTCTTGGAGCTGGTAGCTTAGAGAGCGGGGCAATCGGCAATAAGGTGTCCGATCTTCTTGCAATGAAAGCAAGGACCCGGCTTCTCTCTTTTCCTTTCGAATCTTCCTTGAGGTTTCCCTCTTCGGAAGTTGCTTTGCCTCCCTTTCTTGTAGAACATCTTGCCCACCTTCTGAATGAGCATGGCAAAGTCCTCATCGCAATCTTCCGATGAGTCTTCCTCGTCATGGTTGGTTGGAGTGGCTTTGAAGGCGAGTGCTTTCTTCTTTGGCGCCTGCCTTTCTTCTCTAACTTTCATCTCCATCTCATGGGTCTTGAGATTTCCGATGAAGCCGGAGAAGTCCATCTCCTCCCGATCGTTGAGCTCTTTGAGGGTGGTTGCCTTGACTTCCCAAGCTTTGGGAAGAGCTCTAATGACATTCCTTATCTTTTGGTCATTATCAATCGCATCACCTAAAGAAGATAAAGCATTTGTTATTTTGGTGAAACGAGTGAGCATGTCATCAATGCTCTCATTCTCAAGCAAGTAAAAGTTCTCATATTGAGAACGAAGCAAGTCAATTTTGGATCTCTTGACTTGTGACGTTCTCTCATGAGTCACAATTAAAACATTCCACACTTCATATGCGGATTTACAATTTATGATGCGTGAGAGGTCATCTTCATTAAGGGCTTGGGTTAATGCATATTGAGCCCTAGCATTTGCCTTATAGTCCTTGGTGGTGTCCTCGGACCATGATCTCTCATCAGTGAGAGGTTCTATAAATTCTTTAGTTATGGCCCTAGCAACCCTAACTCCTAGGGACTTAAGGAAAAGGTTCATCTTGACCTTCCAAATAGGGATGTTCAAGCCATCAAATTTGGGTGGGGACTTGATGCTAGAAAAATCAATTGAAGCCATGGATAGTGAGTATGATGCACAACAAATGAAGAATGCAACTAAATGATATAGCCAAATACAATGATCTCTCTAAGGTGGTTAAACCAAATATTAGGGTTAGGCTCTGATACCAAATTGAAATCACTTAGAGGGGGGGTGAATAGGTGATGGCTATATGAAATATGGCAATAATGCGGAATTAAAAATCTACTTAACAATTAGCTCAAATTAAAATGCTTGCAAGATAAAAGACAATAAATAGTGCAAGTAATAAAGAGAGTTTGAGTTTAGAGAAATTTGAGCAAACGCAAACACGAGGATATGTTTCTGAGGTTCGAGCCACGCTCTACGTCCCCGCCTTCACACTTGAAGGATTTTCACTATTGTTGATCCCACTGGATCTCCAATACAAGGACACACTTGTCCTATCTCTCGTGATGCCGCAACACCACTTGGAGCACACTAACTCGCTTAAGGCCGATGCCTCTACAACTTCGCTCAAGAAGAAAGATGATCACACTTGATCACAAAAAGCTCACTTAGCACAATCCTATAACCAATATGTAGAGATAGTACTTGGGATTGTGAAGTGCAAATGACTAGAGTGAAGTAGAGGGATTTGCTTCAAGTAGGTGTTTGGAAATTTTGGCTTTAATGAAAATCTTTTCTAAAATGAAATGCTTTTGAAAACTTGAAAATCTTATATAAAAATTGTTGTCTTATCATGTTGAAATGACCCACTATTTATAGTGGATGAAAAACCAACTACACAGCCTAAAGGATTCGTTGGGGTGAGATCCCAAAAAAAAATCTGTCAGAAAATAGAGCTGTTGGAGTCTGTCAGACTTTCTGACAAGTACCGGTCGACCGGGTCGGTCGACCGCCAACGGTCATATTTCTGACCGTTGGGGGAAAACGGTCGGCCGCTCGGTCAACCGAAATAAACAGAGAGCACTGACAAGTGCCCGGTCGACCCGAGCGGTCGGCCGACGTGCACACATGCACAGTCGTGCACGTCGGTCGACAGGGTCGGTCGACTGGACTCTGTCAGATCTGTTTAACAGAGTCTGCAGAAAATGGGAAAAGAATTTTGGTTTGAACTTTTTGGTTTGAGGATTTTGTAAATAAGGTTCTAGACCTAATAAAGCTAAGAGTATGATCATAGATCAATACTCAAACATGTTAGATCATTTTGGTAAAAATCCTTTTTAATAAAACTTGTTTTTCTAAAACTGGTTTTTCAAAACATGGTATTTCTAAAACTAAGTTGGAAATTCTGAAATAAAAATTCTTTTGAAGCCAAGAAGCAAAACTAAGTGTGTGTGAGTGACAATCCCAAATAATTTACCTCTATCATCTAGGTTTTGACAAAATATCTAAAAAGAAAAGTAAATTACAAATCTTTGATCTTTTCTTCATTGTTTTGATCCCGAAGCTTTTTCTACCGTGCTAGGCTTGGGAATGCAAATCTTTAGCGGCGTCCAAACTTGTGAGTCTTGATTGTGCCATCAAATCAACTTGTTTTAAGCCTGAAATTCTTTTAAACAGGATTGTTAAACACATAACTAAATATGATTTGTTATCATCAAAATATCGGGCTAATGGCCATTGGGCCAACAGGCACCAGATGATGATACATCCCTAAGGTTGAAGGTCTCGAGTAAACTAGGCCACGAATGCTAAGGACTCAACCACTTTTAGGCGTGACTGGTTATGCTTCTTAATGCACAACCAACCAGCTTAATTAGTGATCAAGTATTATTTATGAATATCTATATATCTATATATATATTATTATTATTATTATTTATATATATATTATTTTTTTATGTAAACAAAGTCACTAAGTTTTTGATTAATCCCTCAATCTGCAAATGTATATAGTGTTTAGAAAAAAAATTCTAAATCTAGCTGCCTTTTCTATTCTTTTCTTTCTTAACCTAAAGATCCAAAAAAATTTCTTATTTCGACTTATATTAAGAAATCTTAGCTTAGAATTTCCTTAATACCTAAGATCAAGTTAATTCTTTTCAAAGAAATGGATCAAAGTTTTTTTTATGTTTATTATTATTATTTTTTTGCTTTTTTTTATAAGAAACAAGAACCCTAGAAATCTAAAAGAAAAGGTCTAGAAAAATCCTATGTTAGTAAGAAAAGAGAAACATAAGAAAAGAGAGATACCTAGAAATCTAAAAGAAAAAGTCTAAAAAATTCTTACGTTAGTATCTTCCCCCCCGTACCTATCCCATGCATTGTCCTCAATGTATGCAAAATAATATATGCATGAAATAGGAAAAGAAAGGTATCACCCCCGCCTTCTGCTTGGACCAGCGGTGGTGCTAGGTCCAGCCGACTGTGATCGCCGCAGACCCTCCTAAATGCGTTCTAGGCGAGATGTTTGCTCCACAACCTGTTTGCATAGTCGAATCTTCCCCGAAATATCATCTTCATGCCTCGCCAAATGGTAGACATGAAGGCGCATGAATCAGCTAGGGGGTCCTGTTGCCAAAAAGCTGGCTCATCCACCTCCTCTAAAAGTTCCTCCGAAGAGGACTCCACAGGGACATCTTCAGATTGGATCTTTAGGTTAAGAAAGAAAAGGGAGTGGAGGGAAAGATGAAAACCCTAGGTGATATTTAGTACCTAAGTCCTTTTTATTTATTCTTTTTTTTGTTTTTTTTTGTTTTTTTAAAATTTACAAAGGAGGTTCCAAAATGATTTTCAGGAGACATCGAGGAATGGTGTGGAATTACGTGGTCACAGATAGACTGGGTCACAAAGACCCAGTTCAATAACATTGTATCACTCAGACTCCGTGGTTAAAGATGGCTTCAAGCGTTGACCATTCACTTTGAAAGTGTTGCCATCTTTGGGATCGAAAATTTCAATGGCACCATGAGGAGAGACGTTCTGGACGATGTAGGGGCCTGATCACCAGGTTTTTAGTTTACCAGAAAAAAGGTGGAGTCTAGTATTGTACAACAGAACTTTTTGTCCCAGGACAAAAATTTTCCCATGAATTGACTTATCATGGAAAATCTTAGCTCTGTGTTTAGATATCCGGGCGTTATCATATGCATCATTTCGTAGTTCTTCTAACTCGGATATCTGTAGCTTTCTCAAATCACCGGCTTTGTCTAAGTCCAAATTCAGTTGTCTTAGTGCCCACATAGCACGGTGCTCTAACTCCACAGGCAGATGGCAGGGTTTTCTAAATACAACTCGATATGAAGGCATACCGAGGAAAGTCTTGTAGGTGGTCCGATATGCTCACAGGGCATCAATTAGTTTGATGGACCAATCCTTATGATTTTGTCCAACACTTTTTTCCAATATCAGTTTAATTTGTCTGTTGGTGACCTCCACTTACCCGTTTGTCTGAGGAAGATAGGCTGTGGATAATTTATAAGAGATGGAGTACTTCCACATTAGGGCTTCAAAAGCCCAGTTGCAGAAACGACTCCCATTGTCACTAATTATCGCACATGAGGCTCTGAAGCGATAAATGATGTTTTCCCATAAGAACTTGATGACAACTTAGTTATCATTTATCCTAGTAGGAATAGCTTCAGCCCACTTAGAAACGTAGTATACGGCTACCAAAATGTATTGGTTACCATAAGACAGAGGAAAGGGTCCCATGAAATCGATGCACCACAAATCAAAAATTTCTACCTCAAGGATCGGTGTAAGGGGCATCATGTCTTTATGTGTGATCCGACCCGCCATTTGACATCTAGCATAGAGTTTGCAAAAAGTATAAGCGTTCTTAAAGAAAGTGGGCCAATAGAACCTACTCTGAAGGACTTTCTCAGCAGTCTTACGTGGGCCAAAGTGTCCACCACAAGCAAGCTCGTGACAAAATGTCAATACGCTATGATGTTCATCCTCAGAAAGACACCTTCTAATTATCTGGTCAGGGAAATATTTGAATAAATACGGTTCATCCCAAAAGAAAAACCATACTTGTTTTATAAAGCGATACTTGTCCTGACCTGACCAATTTGAAGGTGTTTGCCCGGTTGCAAGGTAGTTTGCTATATCAGCATTCTAGGGCTCTTTACACATCGTAAAGATGTGTTCGTCAGGAAAGTCTTCATTGATATGTAAAGTCTCAATTGGTGCATTAGGAATTCTCGAAAGGTGATCTGCCACCACATTTTCAATGCCCTTTTTGTCTTTAATTTCCAAATCAAACTCTTACAAAAGAAGTATCCATCGAATCAGTCTGGCCTTTGCATCCTTCTTTTGCATTAAGTATCTAAGGGCGGAGTGATCAGTGAAAATCATTGTCTTAGATCCTAGTAGGTATTGGCGAAATTTTTCCAACGCAAACACTACTGCTAAAAATTCCTTTTCAGTTGTCGTGTAATTTAGTTGAGCCTCGTTAAGCATCCTACTAGCATAGTAAATCACGTGTTGCCTGTTATCAGTACGTTATCCGAGAACAGCGCCTATGGCATAATTGGAGGCATCACACATGATTTCAAAGGGCCTACTCCAATCAGGCACCGAGATTATTAGCGCCGAAACAAGTCTGTGTTTAAGCTCCTCCCAAGCTTGTAGACATTCTTTATAAACATTGAAGGTACATATTTTTCTAAGAGATTTGTCAAAGCTCTAGCAATTTTGCTAAACCCCTAAATAAATCTTCTATAGAAACTAGTGTGCCCTAAAAAAGATCTAATGTCTTTTAAGCATTTTGGCTCAGGGAGCTTTGTTATAACGTCCACTTTTGATCTATCAACCTCGATTCCTTTGTGTGAAACTTCATGCCCTAGGATAATTCCTTGCTTGATCATAAAGTGACTCTTCTCCCAATTGAGTGTCAAGTTTTTCTCCATGCATCGTTGTAAAACTAACTTAAAATGGTGCAAGCATTGTTCAAAGGAATCACCATAAATAGAAAAATCATCCATGAAATTCTCCAAAACTTTCTCCACCATGTCAGAAAAAAGACTAAGCATGCAACATTGAAACGTTATAGGAGCATTGCATAGGCCGAAGGGCATTCTTTGGTATGCAAATGTTCCAAAGGGGCAGTGAAGGTAGTCTTGTCTTGATCCTCAGGAGAAATAGGGATTTGATTGTATCTTGAATATCCATCCAGGAAACAATAATACTCATGCCCAGCTAGTCTCTCGAGCATTTGATCGATGAACGGAAGGGAAAAGTAGTCTTTACACGTGACCGTGTTTAATTTTCGGTAATCAATACAGACTCGAATCTTCGTTGGAAGACGAGTTTGTACTAATTCTCTCTTATCGTTTTCTACCACGGTAACCCCTGCTTTTCTGGGCACAGCGTGGACTGGACTAACCCACTGGCTATCGAATATGGGATAGATGATCCCATTGTCTAATAGCTTCAAAACCTCAGCTCTAACAGCCTCTTGCATGATCGGGTTTAGTCTACATTGTGGGTCATGCTTAGTTTTTGCATCTTCCATCAAATGAATCTGGTGTTGCACAATGGATGGACTGATTCCCTTTATATCAGCCATGGTCCAACCAATGGCATCCCGATTTTCCCTTAATATTACAAGAAGATCCTCTTCCTGTTGTTCCATCAGATGGGATGCAATTATTATGGGAAATGCTTCCTTTTCACCCAAGTACTGATACTTGAGATGACTAGGGAGAAGCTTAAGCTCAGAAGAGGGCACTTGATCTACCAATGGTTGCTCCTTGTGTAAGGGAAAGATAGGGGCTGCATCTATTGCCCATTCCACTGTGGATTCAATTATTTGATCAAGGTTGAAGTCATCAGACTCCAACTCAAATTCTCTATTAGATTCGTATTCAATCTCCATTTCATGTCCACTCGCTAATCCCTCGATCAGGTTCACTTCAAATGACACATTTTCCAAATCTCGAGATTGTTTTCCCAGGTGAAAAATATTTACCTCTTTTGTCATATCTCCAAACGTTAGACGCATTGATCCATTCCTACAGTTAATGATTGCATTTGTAGTAGCAAGGAAGGGTCGTCCTAGAATGACAGGTGTCTGAGCTTTGGGATTATGTACGGGTTGCGTTTCTAGAACAATGAAATCCACGGGGTAAATGAATTCCCCGACCCGAATGAGAACATCTGTAATCTCTCCCTTTGGAATTTTTACAGATCGATCAGCCAGTTATATAGTAACCCTGGTCGGACGGAGGTCGCCTAACCCGAGTTGCTGATACACAGAGAAAGGAAGAAGATTGATACTTGCTCCTAGATCCAGTAATGCCCTATTTATCGTAATCTGTCATATAATATAAGAAATAGTTGGACTCCCTGGGTCTTTATATTTCACGAGAATTGGCCCAGTTAGCAACTCACTTATATTAGAAGCAAGGAAGACCTTCTTTGGGACATTAGTTTTCCTTTTCTTAGTGCACATATCTTTCAAGAATTTGGCATAGGAGGGAACTCATTGTATGGCATCATGAAGGGGTACATTGATCTGGACCTGACTGAACATTTCTCTAATTTTCTCCATTTGAGCATTAGTCTTTTGGTTTGCTAGCCTATTAGGGAATGGTACAATAGGCTTGTATGGTTGCTCATCTGCTTTTTCTTTATTCGATTTGGAGGTTGAAGGTTGTGAACTTGAAGATGGAACATTTTTAGTTAATGGTACTGAAATAGGAGATGTTGACACTGATTTATTTGGAACAGGATGACTAGAAACCTGATTGTCTATCTGCTTTCCAGATCTCAAAATATGAATAGTGTTACACTGACTTGGATATGTGTCTTCAGCTTCATGAATAGGGAAGGGGTTCTTCGGATTGGGCACTGGTTGGCTCGGCAATATTCCTTTTTGTCTTTCATTCAATGAGCTAGCTAGTTGACCTATCTGAACTTCTAACCTATTGATAGCCTGGTTGTGGGTGTTCATCATTGAGGCCTGGGTTTTAGATAAGGTTTTAATCATTCTTTTCAAATCTGACATTTTTTTATCAGGATGATTTTGTGTTTATTGTTGCTAATATGCGGGCTAGAAGTTGTGTTGGAAACTTGTTTGAAAATTTGGTGGTTTCTGTTGGAAACTCGGTTGATGAGACTGAGCAGAGTATTGGTGTGAAAATGATGGTCTTGGTTGCTCATGACCAGACTGACTCTAAGAAAAGTTTGGATGGTTCCTCTATCCCGGATTGTTGTTTTGGAGTATAGATTGTAATTAGGTCTGGTGTATGCTGCATTCATATTCTCAGGGTACATTTGGGCTTGGTAGATGGGACACTCCTCAAACAGGTGGTTAAGAGCATGGCAGTAGGTACAACCTGAGTTGATCACAGGTGGTGGGTTGACCTGATTCACAGAATTTGGTTCCCTAGCCTCAAGAAGATCTAGCCGTTTCATCAATTGACTTATCTTTGCCTCGGTAGCTATAAAGGATTCAATCGAATGCATACCAGCTCTGTAAGTGGTGGGATTGGTTTTGTCAGGGCAAGATTCCCACTGAATGATTTTTCTGCTAAAGCTTCAAAAAGATTCTAACCCTGGTTCTCATCTTTCTTTAAAAATTCCCCTTGACACATAGTCTCGAGGAGAGTCTTAGTTTGATAATCTAGTCCGTCGTAGGGAATTTCGCACTGTCGCCACTTCTCTATGCCATGATGAGGACATTGGGCTAGTAAATTTTTAAACCGTTCAAAATACCTCCAGAATGGTTCACTTGATTCCTGCTTGAACTGCATTATGTTCTTTCTGATGAGGGCTGTTTTGTGAATGGGATGGAATTTCTTAAGAAAGACTTTGACAAATTCATCCCATGTCGAGATAGAACTAGCAAGCAGATTGTATAGCCACTTCTTGGCTATGTCCTTAAGCACGAAGGGAATGAACCTTAACCTAACAGCATCTTTCCCTAGTTGGAGAATTCTCATCATCAAGCACACTTTTTCAAACTCACGAATGAAGAAATATGTGTCCTCAGATTCTAGGCCATGAAATCTTGGGAGTGTATTTATGAATTATGGTTTAAGCTCAAAATTGTTCCCAGTTGCTTTGGGTAAAATAATGCATGACGGAAGTGAAGTACAAATGGGATAGAACTTGTCTTGGAGAGAAGTGTTGTTGGCCATGATTGGATTTTTGTAAGTGGTGTTTGTGCAAGTGTAGAAGTCCTAACAAGTCTTGCTGAAATTGGGTACCGATACCACTTTTGCATACACAATCACAGACAAATTCATCAAGCAATCAAGCGAAAAAAGAAAAAAAACAAACAAGGAAAAAAAAGAAAAACAATCACCAGCTATCTAGGATTCCTGGACCTAGACCACTCCTAACTGTTCGATGAACTGAAGAAGGTTATTGCTCGAGTCAAACCACAGCTAATCAGCTAGGTGGGGGCAAGATTGGTGAGAGGCATCCACGCAGAAGCGACGAGCCTAATTAAGCCAAACCACCAGCCTTTGGGGTTTCACCCCTCAATCCCTAACCTTAGTCACTGATTTGACTGGAGTGTGAATCAAAAATAATTTTCAACCTCAGCTAATCTCTTAACGAGTCCGGATGTCCTTAGGGGCCAACGTCTATCAAATTTTATTAAAAAGCTTGGGATTGTGAGTGCTTGGAATCTGATTTTTGGGTCAAGGAAGGGTGATTAAATCCCCACCTTATCTTGTTATTGGGTATTGCCCTTAAAATCAATTTTGTGTAAGTGTACAAGATAAACAAGTTTCACTCAAAGCGATATAAATCAAACAAGAGATGAGTCCTATTCTGAATGCAATGCGTACGTACCTTGCTCCAGCACTCTTCAACAGTAAAGTAAATGAATTGAAAAGACACGTGCCTAAAATGTAAACATCTAATCAAATTTTTAAATTTTTCAACAAGTGTTTTACTGTTGGTTTATTAGCAGGCTCCTGGTGATAGCATACAAGAAATAAAATTTACAGCAAGCTATGTTTTTGCAAAGCAAGCAGCCCTGCACGAAACCAGTCAGTAATGAACTCTTCCTTGCCGCGATTCCGCGGCCAGAGCCGAGCAAACACGACAATTTAGAGGGTACTTGGTCTCTACTTTCTAGAGCAGAGGCCCAAGACCACTTATTGTACGCGCCGGAAAATCGTTGGACGAGAAAATTGAGGTGTAAAAAGGTTTCCTTGAATCAAACGAAACAATTTACAACCAGACCTCTCTTTCCTTTTCCAGTTACAAGGGAGGGAGGATATCTGAATCTTCCCTTTGTTTAGTGCTGGGTTCTTCGTGTGGCGATGGAGAGTGAATCTTGTTCTCCGTTGACCAGATGATCGTCCTGGACCGTCGGGGATCTTCTCTTCGGTCGGTAGAAGGAGTAACTCAGCTTCGTCTACCAAAACTCTCAAAGAGGAGGTAGGTAAAGAGTAGCTCGTACGCGGTAAGCTTGCTTGAAGAGTCTTCTCTCTTTCTCTGTCGAAGTCGTGCTTCTCTCTTGATCTTGATCTTCCACCTCTATGATTGGCCTTCCTTCCGCATGGCGAATGGGACTATTTATAGGGGTCTCAGGGGGTGAACGTGCCCCCTGAAAACGCTCCCGATTGAGGGGCCACTACCCGCTACATGCGCGGTGACTGGCCCCGCAATCAGGGCAGTTGCAACTGAGACGCGGGCGTCGAGCCAAACGCGCCTTAATGCTGAGACGCGGGCTTCGGGTCGACAAGACGGCTTCAGGCCGACGCGTTTTGATCCTGAGACGCGGGCTTCGGGCCGACGCGTCTGGATGCTGAGGCGCGAGCGATTCTGAGACGCGGGCGTTGGGCCGACGCGCCTTGATTCTGAGACGCGGGTGTAGATCCCTCGCGTCTAGAGCTTAAAGACTCTGCTTCCTTAATGGCTTGTCTGTTTAGTCATTTTTAGACAGCCTACAGAACCCCCTCCAAAGTTTCCGATATTCCGCAGTTAAATGGGACGGATTTCGGAATACTTTGGATTTTAGCCGCGTTCGCCTTTATGACTGGACTGTTGATGCTTCGGGTTTGATCTTATCTGGAATTGGTCTTCGTGAGTGTACTGTTGAACTCTTTGAAGCCATCAGAGTTGATCGCGTTGAGTGTCTAGATACACAGTCTAGACCTCCCCGATTGCTTTAAGTCTGTCACGGGTGCGCTTTTGGCCGGGAGTGGTTGGTTGTCTGTTGACGCCAGTGTTCTGTTTGAACTGTTTTACAGACGCAGGAGACTGGACGCAGGTTCCTTTTTGAAAAGCAGAGGATGCTTTAAAGACGCAGCTTCCATGGGGTAGACGCGATGTTTGGTCCGCTTGAGGGGACGCGTCTTTTGAATGCAGACGCGACAACGCGATGATGCATTTATGATGATGCTGACGGGGCATGTCCATCGAAGAGCCGCGTACTTTGGGGCGCGCATCCGTGCCATGTCATGATTACGCCGCCAGCTGGCTTGGGGAAACGGCGAGATTTCGCCTTTTGGCGCGCGGATCTCCCGGTTCATTAAATGAACTGCTCCACGTGTCAACTTCTGACTCGTGGCGGGGTCGCGACGCATGATCTTCCCTGTTCAATAATGATTTGGTTCCACCGTCGGGCAGCGATTCGCTGCAGCGTTTATTGGGCCAAACGCTGCATATCTTCGCGAATCTCTGTGCCTATAAAAGGCAACAGTTGGAGAGATGCATCTTCTTCTCCGAACGCATTTGCTGAGAAAAGAGAGCTTCCCTCCTCCTGTTCGTTCTTCTGATCATCTTCGAACTCGGATTTCTGATCATCAATGGCTCCCAAGACGAAACCAACTGCATCGTCCTCAAAGGCGACCGTCGCCGAGGCTGAGAGAGATGCTTCCTCTGCGCAGGAGGGTGTTTTCCGAGGTAAAAATGCACCTTCGGCGTGGGTTTCGCCATTAAAACATGTTCTGAGAACCTTAAGAACCATTAACACATAATCGTGTTTGATTCTCGGACGCAGTCCTTGAGATGATAACTGGGGCGCGGGTTTGATGACCCGACGCCAGTGAGCTCTGCACTCTGGAACCTTCACTTAGAATATTTCTAATTGTGAAGGTCTCTGGACGCTGTTACAGAACGCGGATTTGATCCTTGCGTTCTGTGCTGCGTTTTGTGCCATCAGGCGCCGATTTTGATGAATCTGGCGTCTGAGTCCAAAGTACTTTTGAAATTTCACAAGTCTTGGTTTACAGAACGCGGATTTGATCCTTGCGTTTTGTGCCTTCAACCGCCGATTTTGTAGAATCTGGCGTTTGAGTCCAAGTACTTAGAATTTCCATAAGTCTTGGTTTGCAGAACGCAGCTTTGCAAGTCTGGACGCGGCTTTTGAATAACTCGCGCGTCCAGTATCTCTTCTGCGTTTTGGTGCAGGTTCGCAAGTCTGGACGCGGATGATAACTCTTGCGTCCAGTGTCTCTACTGCGTTTGGGTTATGGACACTTAGCATCTTTTCCTTATTTTTGGTAAAGTATTTGACCAAGTGTCTTTTTCTTTTGCAGTGCCACATGTTTCGGGTTCCCTTGCTAAGATGCACCACTTTGGACGCGTGGGTGGTGCTGACCGGAGCCTGACCTTCGTGCAAAGAATGAGTGTCCCCGTGACCGCTGAGGTGGATCGCCGGGAGAGGCTCTCCAATGTTAACAGGAGAACCTTTCGGGCACTTATGACTGATGCCGCGTTCAAGACGGATGATGGCGTCAACCTGGAGAAGCCTGCTTTCTTCTTCGGAGATCGCATCTATGATGATGGCCGTCGTGTGTCTGAGGGGACCTACAAATGGCTCCGTCAGATAAAGGGTGGAAGATTCTTTCTTCCAAACATGGAGAGGATGTTCCCGATGTCCTACTTCCAACACATGTCTGTCCCTCGGAAGATGGAATGGGACATTTCCCAATGTGTCCCTGAGATCGCCCTTGGTGACTTTGGCCTCCAAAAGGTAGACCGCCATGATAATCGTGACGGGTCAGTTGTCGGCCTGTTCCCTGCGTCGTGCAAGCCTGACATCCCAATTGGAGAGATCCCGGAGCTTGCTACCACCTTCCTCAATTCCTTCATAGAAGCAGGGGGTGACTATCATGTTGATTTCCGTGCATACGGGTGGGTCCATTCTCCAGGGAACTACTGGTGGGGCAGGATGGTGGGTTTTGTCCTTACCAATCTTGAGGGGTTGCTGAAGCAAGTGGGGCTGTACCCAGTAGTTAGGGCCGTGCAGTGGGGCATCCCAACAAGCTCTCACAACTTCTTCGGGATTCTGGAGCGTTACAATCCCCAGACGGGGACATTTTTTACTCCGGTCGGAGAGATGGGCCTTGCACTGCATGAGTTGTATGCGGTCTCAGGGTTGTCGTCAGGGGACATTCCTTACGAGGAATTTATCCCAACCACCAGGGAACTCCGCCTTTTGGAAAAAGAATCTCCTCAGGTATACGAGACCTACTGGGAGGTGATGTGCCATTTCTACATCTGCGGCCAGACAACTGCCTGGAGGTCAGGAGGCGTCAGGCAACTATCCTGGGCTGATTATCTGTTCAATAATGCCAGCAATAAAGATCTCCCAGTGATCCGACTGGCTCCTAGTTCCGGCGGGGAAGTCGACGACAGGATCGACGCTGCTTCTGACAAGTTCTACACCACGGAGTCGAATGAGGATGGTTTCGACCCTGACTTGGTCTTTGAAAGCTATCACCATCAAGCCCGGACCCCTATTTCTGATCGGGCACTGTTGGCAGGCTTCCTGATGTTGTGGCTGAAGAGGTGTGTGGTGCCCACACTGCCACATGAAGTTATTGTAGCAAATGTGGTGTACCCGGTGGTACTCCTGGCTCATGGCAGCCCGATAGCTCTTCTTCCAGCCGTGGCAGCTGGTATTCAAAGCGGGTTGCGGGCACTGGCCAAGAGATTCTGCGAACCCCCAAGGACTGCTAATTCCCATGGGGAGCCATATCTCGACTCAGAGGGGAATCCGACGGTGAGGCACCCCAACCCACGGATTTAGCTGCCTTACACGTACCTCATGGCCTGGTACGTGATGCATTGCCCTTCTCTGATGACGGCGGTGCGTGGGAGCATGGATAATATCCCATTTGTGCAGCGGCTGGAACGTTCAGAGTGGCAAGACATCTACCTGTATTACATTAGGAAGCGTCTTTCCTGTGCCACGAACTACCAGCTCAACCGTTGCTTTCCAGAGGTTCAAGGTGCAGCTCCCGGGGAGTTGTTCACGGATGTCGCTGGTCGGGATGACTTCTCGCAATTGCCTGCTGGAGCCTTCTGGTGGTTGATCAATATACGACCAGGATATGTGATGTTTCGTCAAGGGACTTCCTGCACTATCGAACCGTATATGCCAAGTCGTTTTGCCCGACAATTTGGCTATGATCAGCTTTACGTCGGGAATCCCAATGCTCAACTTGCCTTTGACGGGAACCTGTTTGAAGGTGCTCGGGCTTGGTATTATAGTGTGGCTGGAGGGACGGGAGCAACGTTCCGCCTACCCATCGAGGTGCCTCAGTGCCGCATGAGCTTCAGCTTCTGTACTTGGTATTCCCAAGCCAGCCAGACACCAGACTTTGTTCCGGAGTCTTCATGCCTTGAAAGTATCAATGCAAGTCTCGAGGCAAGGTCTGAATCCGGTAAGCATTCGAAACTTCTCGACCAGTACCTGAAAGCTCAGAAGGAGGTCGAGAAACGATCGAAGAGGGAGTCACAAGCGGTGAGGGTGGAGCCGCGACCGGCAAGGGTAAAGCCGCAAGCGACGAGGGCGGAGCCACCAGTAATGAGGGTGGAGCCGCGACCGGCAAGGAGGTCGAAGCAGTTGGCGAGGAAGCGTCATCGACGTTCTGCTTCTGTAGTTGAGCCTGCCCCAAAGAAGGTCCGGAGGGACTTATCGGCTGAAGTCTCTCAATCCGGAGACATCTCTGCGGGAGTTGAGGCTCTTCCTGAAGACGTTCCTGCTAGAGTTGAGGCGCCACTGGAAGATGAATACCTCCCAAGCTTGGTCTATGCTCCTAGGTCGCACAGCAAGACCATAGAGGAAGGGAAGCTTGTTGATGAGTCCACCGCCGCCAAAGGGGACGAGTCGCCGGAGGTTGACATAATGACTGGAGGGGAGGTTGAGATTGCAGGCCTCTCAGCTCAACCCGAGCCTTCCTCTGCTCATGAAGGGAGGGATGAGGCGCAGCAGTCAGGGTCTCCTAGTGTCTTCATTTCCAGTGCTCGGGAGGTCGACCCTAGTCCTACCACTGGGGTGATTGGTAGCAAGGCCCCGGTCACCGAGGACCTTGGTGTTGAGCTGTCGTCTTCCGCGTCTGACACGGAAAGCGACTTTGAAGATAGAGTCGACTACGGCGATGAGCCCGCTTTTCCTGATCCGAACAAGTTCTCGCACATCTCGGAGGAGGAAGTATATGGGGGAGAGTCGTCGACTGTATCATCACGGGCGATAATCCCGGCTGAAGGCACAACTTCTTCTCGTATCGAGGAGGTGGTAACAGAGTTGACCCAGCTCAAGGGGATCGAGGCTTCGGCCGTCGAGGTTGGGGAGCCTTCCGTTTTGCCAGCGACCATCGAGGCTGAGGAGGTTCTTACTCGGCCGGGCGAAGAGGTTACCGCTGAAGCTGGGGATACTTCCACTTGGCCAGGAGAGGAAGCAACTGCTGAGGTTGAGGAGGTTCGGGTGGAGAGTCCGACTATCAATACCCGTCCAGCTAGTGTCCCTGTGGAGGTTCCTGGAGAGACTGTGCCTACTACTCCCTCATCGGTTGTGGAGGCTTCTGCAGAGGTAGCACCCCAGGAAGCGCCAGTGGGCAGCCTTGCTCTTGTCGCCTCGCCGGCCAGCACAGCTCTTGCGCGAGAAAAGGGATCGGGAAGCTTCCCAGGTGGTGAAGATATGGGGGATCTGACACGTCAGATGGTGCAACAGTTCTTCACTTCGATGGGATCATGCATTGATCTCATCTTTCGTGGAAGCAGCACCTTCCAATTCGCCCAGAGGCTTCTTGAAAATATGGCCGTGAACGTCGAATTGACGGGAGGCCCCTCACTTGCTAAGGCGTGTCTTCAGGTGGTAGAGCAACTGGGAGACAACCTGCGGGAGCTGGAGTCTTTGGAGGATGCTGGCTCTTTTGGTGAGGCCCAGGCCACTCTGACTAAGCTCCTAGCTGATCAGGAACGGGAGCGACAGGAAGCGGAAGCGCAAATTGCTGCAGAGGTCCGCAACCTTGAATGCTCTCAGGCTGCGTGTCAGAAATTGGCCAGCGATTCGAAGGAGTCCGAGCTTAGCATACAGAGCACGGAGCAAGTCATCTTCAGGACTCGGGACATTATCGCCAAGGCAGAAGCTGTTCTTGCGCTAAATGAGGAGAAACTTGTTTCCCTCAAAAAGGATCTTGAGGAGCAACGAGCTGCTACGGCGCGAGCTGAAGAGAGTCTGTCTCTGCAATCTTCCAAGGTGGAATCTTTGCGGATGCAGCTGGCAGCAAGAAACTTCCTATCTGAGGCGGAGCTATGGGACCGGGCCGTCATGGAGGCTGAGAGGACGCGCCAACACAAGATTCACCGCCTTAGGGAACAAATCCGTTCCTTGGCGAACCAGGATATCTAGCCTTCTTTTTCTTTTCTTTTTTTTTGTAAAGAAAAGGGGACACTCTATTCAAGAGTGTTTGTATCCACTTCTATCTTTTTTGATATATAATAGAAGTTTTCTTTGAAGCTTTTGTCCCAATTCCTTTGTCCTGTTGTGGATGAATCCAACTCTTGATCATTGGTTGTGATTATTGAACTTAGGTAGGACTAAGTTCTTTTAATGAGACGCGGCCCTGATAAGACGCGGCTTTTACCCATAGAATGAGACGCGCTCATCAGTCCCAAGGGACTTGGATTTCACCAAGTCTTTTGGACGAGACGCGAAATCAATCACAGGGTGAAACGCAGCCATCCTTCCATAGAATAAAACGCGGTCGTCAGTCCATCGAAGCTTAGATTTTACTAAGTCCTTTTGCTGAGACGCAGCGTCGATCACGGATTGATACGCGGCCTTCTTGATGGGACGCGACATTTTACTCCACAAGGTAAGACGCGGTCGTCAACCCATGGGACGAGACGCGGCGTCAATCACAAGTTTAAACGCGGCCCTGAATAACGCGAATCTGACGCGGATCGAGCAGAAACCAGGGACGCAGCCTTGTCTGTTGAAGGGACGCGACTCTTCCTCTTGCGTTCAATGCAGCCTGACTTAAAAGATTTTTAGAAGATCTTTGAACGTCAAGTCTTCACTGTCGATTGGGATTTCGGGTCATCCGTTGATTCCCAAGGCAGTTATCCACGCGTCGACTCCTCATTGGACTCAGGCGTTAATGCCCTTAAATGCAAAACTGACGCGGGCGGTTGAAAACCGGCGCTCGCGACGGTTTCCAAAGCGGCGTTCCACGCGTCCGTTTTTGATTGGGCTTTGACAGCTGTGCGCAACGGTTCCGATTGACGCACCATTAATGGCAGTTGCTAGGGACTGCCTATAAATAGGGTGCGCCTCCCTTTCAATAATCCACACTTGGATCATTTCTCTTTGGGTTGCTCTGAGAGACCACGCCTTCTCTAGAGTTTCTTTGATAGGGATTCCGTCTCCATGGATGAAGGTGACCCTGCGGATGAAGATGACCCAGAGCTCTATGCTTCTGTTTGGTCTCTTCAAGAAGAACCGCCTCTCATATTATCTTGCATGCCTGCGTTTCGGCGCAGAGAGGCCAACTCTGGACAGAGGCCTCTGCTGGTATGTCCCCCGATGAGGTGTATGGCCTGAATTTTGGCGTGACCATCTGAATGAAGTCCTGGTGCATTCCTACTCTGGAATTTGTGCCAGTGACTTGAACTTCTCTGAATGCGGGCGTCTGACGCTGGCTACGCTTGCTGCGTTTTATGGCCATTGCCTTGACGCGTTTCAGACCTGAATCTTGCAACTCCTGTTCACCCAACAGAGCGATGGCAATTTTCGGCGTTCTGAAATTCTTTGCGTCTTGTGCATTAGGCGCGGGTATAAACTGAGGCTGCGTTTGAATCGCGCGTGTGGCGCAGTTTGACTCGCGTCTGTTTGACTGTGCGGGTCATTCCCGCGTCTGAAGTCTTGAATGGCTGCCGCGTTCTGTTACTCAGTTTCCTTTGTAAAAATGTACTGAGTTCCAGATTTTCTGACTCTCTTGCTTATTCTTTGCAGGTAGGCTTGCTCGTCCTTTTTCAGGTTCGCTGGGCCCCAGAAAGAATATATCGGCCGGTGAACTTGCTCCACGTTCGTTCGCAAGAGAATATATTATGGTCCTCGTCGTGCGCAAGAGAATATATTATGTCTCTGACGAGGACCCAACCCTCGCTAAGGTCTCTTTAGATCTTCTGCACCGACCATGTCTGATGGCCAGAGATGGTCAGGTTGAATATGACGGCGAGGAGGTTCTGAAGGTTGTGGTGGCGGAGAGATCCTCTTCCTCTCCCTACTCCAGAAGTGACATCGAGGACAGTCGACGTCTCTGGGATGCTGGGGAAAGGGATGGTGATGAAATGAAGGGTTGCTGGACTTCTTTCTGCCACCGGACCTCAAGAACGCCATTGCCCTTAGCTTTAGTCAGCTAGGGCGCTTTCGACTTTTGTGCCATCGCCATGGCGCAGTCAGCTCCAACTGTTATCACCATTGGGCAACTTCACAGACATCATACACCTGGGAATAGATGCGGCTTCAAGGAGTGAGTACTGCCTCTGAGAGAGGGACTTCTTTGTACTCCTTAATTGTAACACTCAATCTTATTGTATAAGAGAGCGTTTTGTATCACTTTCATGTATTTGGATATAAATAAATAAAAGTGACACTTTTCTTTTTGCTTCTTTCATTGCCTTGAATTTTTCGTCTTCAGTTAGATACGTAGAAGCAAAGAATCTTTTGATCTTTATCAAAATTATGATCATAATCTTAATAAGTCAAAAGTTATGAGGAAAGATCCTGTTTCAGGAACTTTCATGATACCGTCAGAGGTGTAATTTTAACTTGACAGAGATGATTTTTGGTGGACCTGCCACTATGTAAAAGAAAGTGACAGGTGGAGTTCGTACCCCCAGAAAAGATGAACTTTTATCAAGGATTTGTAATCAACTTGATTTAAGATCAGCTGGGGATTTTGATGGAAGCATTGTTTATCGGTGTAATGTTAACCAATAATGCCTCCAAAATGAATTTGATACTCTGTTGGGGAGAATATCAAATGAAACTAGACTCGCGGGGAATCTAGGGAAATCCTTACCGTTAGAGGTGTGATGTTAACTTAACGGTTTAGAAGTAGTCTTGTCAGAAGTGTAATGTTAACTTGACAAGGACATGAGTTAGAGGTGTAATGTTAACTTAACTCATCAGCATCTCAGCTTTATTTGGGAAAACTGAGGGTGTCACTGTCATAGGTGTGATGTTCAACTTAACAGTGAGGGTAATGCTAGAGGTGTAGTGTTGAACTTGGCATTAGTCATCTCGGCTTGGACAAAGAAGTCAGTCGAGGAAAGGTCATGGCCATAGGTGTATTGTTGAACTTTGCAATGACTCGGATGCTAGAAGTGTATTGTTAACTTGGCATCGTCTATTTCAGCTTCGACATGGAAGTCTGAAGAAAGGTGGCTGTCAGAGGTGTAATATTAACTTGACAGACACTCGATGTACTGTTTAGAGGTATAATGTTAACTTAAACAGTAGTTTGTCAGAGGTGTGATATTAACTTGACAAGAATTTAGCTCGTGATAGGAGCAATTTGAGGACCTGTCATTCTATTGATGAGAATTGACAAGTCACTTTGAAGTGCCAGAGGTATAGTGTTAACTTGGCAAATTTGAAGTTTGCTACTCTATGTAGAGGTGACAAGCGGAGCTTGTACTCGACAAGGAGTATTCATTACCAGAGGTATAATGTTTAACGTAGTAATGATTGCATTTTGTGGTCCTACCATTCTATGGATGAGAATTGGTAAGGGATTTTGGAGGGAAGGGTGGAATCAGGTCCACTTAGGATTTTTAGCAAACCCTCAGCTATCAACGGATTTGCGGTGCCTTTACCAACTACCGTTTGAGTTGGGCTAGCCATGCTATTTCCCTTAGCATGATAAGTTGTCGAGGACTTATGTTGGGCTTAAATGCCAACATTTCCCTCTATCCTTAGCCGTCGGAGGCATTGGATGTCTTTGATCAGAGGTGTACTTTTAACTTGATCAGTAGGATTTTTAGTAAACCCTCAGCTATCAACGGATTTGAGTTGCCTTTACCAACTACCGTTTGAGTTGGGCTAGCCATGCTATTTCCCTTAGCATGATAAGTTGTCGAGGACTTATGTTGGGCTTAAATGCCAACATTTCCCTTTATCCTTAGCCGTCGGAGGCATTGGATGTCTTTGATCAGAGGTGTACTTTTAACTTGATCAGTAGGATTTTTAGCAAACCCTCAGCTATCAACGGATTTGAGTTGCCTTTACCAACTACCGTTTGAGTTGGGCTAGTCATGCTATTCCCCTCAGCATGATAAGTTGTCGAGGACTTATGTTGGGCTTAAATGCCAACATTTCCCTCTATCCTTAGCCGTCGGAGGCGTTGGATGTTTGATCAGAGGTATTTTTAACTTGATCGGCGGAAGAATACCATCTAAGGATAGTATTTCTTCAAGAATTTGCCATTGATTGGCATCATGAGTGTATCGCCATTAGAGGTTATGAGGCGATACGATCCATTTGAGTAGACCGACTCTACTACAAATGGTCCTTCCCATTTGGGTTGGAATTTTCCTTTCGTCTTGTGTGTCATGACCATGGGTCTTCGGACGTCTAAGACAAGGTCGCCTTTCTTGAAAGTTCGCGCTTTGACTTTCTTGTTGAAGGCTCTGGTGATGCGAGCTTGGTAAAGCTCGATTTGCTGCTGGGCCTGCAGACGCTTATCGTCTAAGGCTTCCAGTTCTTGGAGTCGCTGTCGATGCTTCTTCTCTGTTGTCATCTCGGCTGTCAGAGCGACGCGCAGAGATGGAATTTGGATTTCCAGTGGAAGAACGGCTTCACATCCGTACACCAAGAAAAATGGCGTGGCTTTAGTTGGGGTCCGCACAGTCGTGCGATAGGCCCATAAGCATTCACCCAACTTATCGTCCCAGTCTCGTTGACTTTTCGAGACGAATTTCTTGAGAAGCTTGCCAATAGTCTTATTGAAAGCTTCCGCGAGGCCGTTAGCGGCAGGATATTATGTCGTTGATGATACACTCTGGATTCTGAACTTAGCGCAGAATCTCTGGAAAGCCTGGCTGATGAACTGGGGTCCATTGTCATGGACAATCCGCCGAGGCACACCGAAGCGGTAGATAACGTGATGCTTCACGAACTTGATCACGTTAGACGATTTTACTTCCTTTAAAGGAACAGCTTCGGCCCATTTGGAGAAGTAATCGGTTATTGCTAGAATGAACCGATGTCCTTTCGACGATGGTGGGCTGATGGGGCCAACCACGTCCATTCCCCACATTTCAAACGGCCAAGTAGAGGTCGTGGAGTGGAGGTGCCCTGGTGCTTGATGGATGAAATCGCCATGTATCTGACAGGCGTGACATCTCTTGGCGAGGGAGATGGCGTCGACAATCATCTTGGGCCAATAGTAACCCAATCTTTGGAGTCGGTGTGCCAGCTTTGGGCCAGGTTGATGAGCTCCACATGTACCATCGTGGGCTTCTTTCAACACTTCACGGGCTTCTTTTGATGAGAGGCACCGGAGCAGGATCCCGTCATGCGATCGACGATACAGTGTTCGCATGATCGCATTATAGTAGAATTTGGGGGCTTTCCTCCGAATGGCGGCCGCCTCCTTGGTGTCCTCAGGCAGGATGCCGTATAAGACAAAATCAATGTAGGGAAATCGCCAGTCTTTAAGCTCTGGAGCGGTTGACACTTCAAGTGTTTCTTTACCGCGACGATCTCCCGTTAACCCTGGGTAGTCTCCGGGGGAAATTTTTGGACAGTATAGGTCGTGGCTATAGACAAATACTTTCTCCATTGCTCCAGCTGGGAGAGCTAGGGAAGCAGCGAGGGATGCGAGTGCATCTGCATGCGCATTTTGGCTTCGCGGCACATGGTCAATGTAGAAGTTTGAGAACTTCTCAGCCATGTGGATTGTCGCGTTGTAGTAAGGTACTAGATCTTCATGTCTGACCTCATACTCTCCGCGAACTTGGCTGACGATGAGTTTAGAGTCACCGTATGCCTCGAGATTTTTAACGCCAATCTCATCGGCGAATTGCATCCCGATCAGAAGAGCGTTGTATTCCGCCACATTGTTGGAACAGGGCTCGGTTAACGAGATAGCTCGGGGAATCACGTAATTCTGTGGGGAGACGAGTACTACTCCTACCCTCGCTACTGTGTGTCCCTTTGGGCTTGCCCTTGACGCACCATCGAAGAAAAGTTGCCACACTTGACCTTCGAATGATGTCTGAGTCAGGCAGACTTCGGCGACCTCATCTGGGAGATCCTCGTAGAGTTTAGCTGCCCTTGGATCTGGGTGTTCGGCTAAGAAGTCCGCCACCGCCTGTCCTTTAATGGCCTTCTGTGGCAGAAAGTGCATCTCATATTGGGATAGCAATATAGCCCATTTTGCCAGCCGACCATTCAATGATGAAGGCTTTGTCATGAGTAACCTCAGAGGGTTGACTTTTGATATGACATTTATGGTTTGGCCTACCAGATAGTGTCGCATTTTCTGAATAGCGAATACTAGGGCCAAACATTCCTTCTCGATCGGGTTGTACCGATGTTCGGCTCCGATCATTGTTCTACTTAGATAGTAGATTGCTTGTTCTCGTCCTTGATCATCATTCTGAGCTAGTAGAGCTCCCAAAGAATGATCCATTGACCGGACGTACACCAGGAAGGGCTTTCCGGATACTGGAGCCGCAAGGACTGGTGGCAGGGTGAGGTATCGTTTGATCTCCTCGAATGCTTGCTGGCAAGCGTCGTCCCAAATGAACGAAACACCCTTCTTCATCAGCTTGGCGAAGGGTTGGCATCTTCCGGAGAGATTTGAGATGAATCTGCGGATGTACGCCAATCGTCCTTGCAATCCTCTGAGCTCCTTGAGGCTTCTTGGGGGTTGCATTTCCTGAATGGCGCGAACCTTCTCCGGATCCAAATGAATTCTAGTAGAGGTTACAACAAACTCTAGGAATTTTCCGCTGGCTACCCCCAGGAAGGATTTGGTGGGATTCATCTTTAATTGATGAGCCCGCATGATGTCAAAGACCGCTTTTAGGTCCGCTATGTAATCGCCTTTAGTGCGGCTTTTCACCGCGATGTCATCGACATAGCATTCCACCGTCTTGCGTATCTGCTGGTGGAAAATGGCATTCATGGCCCTTTGGTATGTTGCCCCTGCATTCTTTAGTCCGAAGGGCATGACGGTGTAGCAGTATACTCCTAGAGGTGTCCTGAAGGAGGTGTGCTTTTCGTCGTCAGGGTACATCTTGATTTGATTGTATCCTGAGAATCCGTCCATGAAGGACATTCGTTCGAATCCACAAGTATTGTCAATCATGACATCTGTGATTGGCAATGGGAATTCGTCTTTGGGGCAGGCCTCGTTTAGATCGCGGAAGTCGATGCAGATCCGGATCTTCCCGTTCTTCTTAGCAACGGGAACGATGTTAGCTACCTAATCGGGATGTTGTTCCTCCCGGATGAAGCCAGAGTCAATGAGCTTTTTGACTTCTAATTGGATGGCTTCCATTATTTCTGGACGAAACCGCCGCTGCTGTTGCTTGACGGGTTTTACGTCCGGACTGATGTTGAGGCGCTGCATAGCCACTTGAGGATCAAGTCCAGGCATATCCTCATAGTTCCAGGCGAAGACGTCTATATACTCTTGCACAAGAGATATTAGATCTTTCTTCTCTGAAGGTGACAGGCCGTCACTTATGAAGATGGGCTTAGGATTAGCCTCATCTCCTAGGTTGATTTGAACAACCTTATCTTCTGTGGGTGGCTCACGTTGCTCGAAGCGGATATCCCAGAGAGCATTCAGATGTTTGATCCAAGGGTCTGTATCCGACTGGATCATTTCTTCGTCTTCGTCTTCCAGATGGCTTGTTGAAACCATGTTTACTGAAAGCCCTTTGAAGATGTTGCCAACACTGACATCTGACTCCCACGATGACGTGCCTGAAGAGCGATCATGGCCTGATGGTTCCTCAGAATCAGAGGCTGACGGGACTGGAGTTGATACATAGCCCAACCCCCTGCGGGTCTGATGATAATAATCAGGTGCTTTCCCTTTCGGCACAAAAGATCGGAGCAACGATCTCTTTCCTTTGCCGAAGTTTAATCCGGGTCCGTTGGCTAGATCGTACCCCATACGCTTCATCATCTTGAGCGTTTTTGGTTCGTAATGATTGAACTGAGGGGGCTCCTCTTCGCCCTCCGATTCTTCGTGGGGCGTTGGCTCAGACGAGATTCGTCCAAAGAGAATTGGTCTCTGGCCTTTTCGTCTGGCTGGAACCAGGAATACAGACTTTTGTGCGTCACCATTATCCTGGTACGTCCCGAAAGACGATTTTATTGGTACATGCAATGATGTCCAAGCACCCATTGCCGACCATGTATCCTCGTTTACGTCGGTACTAGTATCCGACGGTATTGAGTCAGACTCACACGCAGGAAAATACGCGAAATCTAAATCTTCATTAATATACCAACCACCTGCATCATCGGTGGTATCAACATCGAGCTTATTAGTGCTCTTTACAAGTGGTTCTAGCTCCCACAGGCACTCTTCTTTCTCAGGCTCGATGTCAGCCTCATTACCAGAGTCTGGCTCCTCCGGTTGCGGGGTTTCATTGGTCTCCTCGTATAGGAGGGAGTCCGTGAAATAATTTTCGACCCCTTTGAACGGATGCCTTTCGGCGATCAACGTTCGAACCTATCCACCCTCGTCAATGTATTTCATGACTTGGTGGAGAGTGGAGGGAACGATGGAATTGCGGTGAATCCATGGTCGTCCCAGCAACAGGTTGTAGGAAGTGTCAGCATCGATGACGTAGCATGTCACTTCCGACTTGAGGCTCCCGATCTGGCATTTGAGCTTGATCTTCCCCATCGGGCGGGAGCTGTTGGCATTAAACCCATATATAGTCGTCTGAGTAGGGCTCAGACGATGGGTAGGAATGCCAAGAAATTGCATGACTCGGCGAGGTATGATGCTCAGTGCGGATCCTGGATCTACCTGGATACGATTTACCTCGGATGACCCAATATACCCTGTGAAGTATAGGGGTCGGTCATGCTTCCCTTTAACCTGCATATCATCTGTTGTGAAGGAGATGCAGGGACCATTTGGGGAGGTGTGGAGACAATCCTCTACATCTTCATCCCTTGGTACGTGGGTCATAAAGACCTCAGCGTTCGTCAGGGCTTCTTGTAGAGCTTCTCTGGTTGACTTTGATAGCCTCAGGAGCTCATACAAGGTAATGCGCGCTGTGATGTTGGCTAACTGAGTCAAAACATCGAAGCGGTATGGTGTGGTGGATCCTTCTGCTGCACCTCTTAAAAGAACTCGAGAGAACCGAGTTTCTTTCTGTTTCTCCGCAGGTGGTTTCGCGGAGGGCTTGGTTGGTTCTACCGCCGGTTGTGGAGGGACCATTGCTGCCTCGCCGTACTGCTTCAAGTACGACTGCCCTGAACGGGTTCCTACTGTTGGTTGGCTGGGCTCCGCGGCCAGGACAATTGTTTCCTCTTCCGAGTCGGTTAGCGAGGGAACGTTAGTCTCCGCTTCTCGAGAGGAAGCGCATATCACATGGCAGGATGAAGCCTTTCCCTTGCCTTTGGACTTTCTGTTGGTTACAGTAGTCCACTGTTGTTCGTTGACGAGGTCAGGGTGGACCCACATGATTTCCCCTTGAGGTGTAGGGACGGGTACCAATCCCTTCTCCTGCTGCTGATGAGGGTCTGTGTTGACCACTCTTAGTTCTCCTTTCGGGACAGAGATTATCCCCACGGGTGTCGGGGGTCGTGTCCCAAAGTGGAGCATCGACGTCATGTTGGCCGTCATCCTTTTCTGCTCTGGTCGGAGTTTTAATACCTCCGCGTCAATCAGGGCTTGAAGGATGTCCTTGAAGACGTAGCAGCTTTTGGTAGGATGTCCGAGCATCCTGTGGTATAAGCAGTAGGTGGGATTGTCGGTCTTGCCGACTTCTTCCGGGCGCCTGATCTCAGGGAGCTTCAGTCGATTGCTCTTGTTGAGTAACTTGAAGAGCGAGTCGACTTGTTCCTCCTTGAAGGAATATTGTTTGTTGGCGCGGGGTTGGCTGGAAGAGCCACTCGTTCTGCCTGGTTGAGGTTTGGCGGGAGATTTGGTCTCTGTCGCCAAATTATCCTTCCGTTTTGTTTGGAGGGATGTGTCTGGCGCACGCCTCGTCGACCTTTCTGGCCTGGGCTTGCCTTCTTCCGCTCTGACGCGGGCGACAATCTCCTCGGCCTGTTCACCTTGCTGGACTAATTGTTTCCAGGTGCGGCTTTCGGCAACTCCTATTTGAGCAAGGAGTGAGGTTTGGAGATTGTGGCGACATGTTTCCACCAGGGTGGCCTGGGTCATGCCGCTCGGACATCGGAGTGCCGTGTTCCGAAATCTTTCTACGAAAGACTTAACGGATTCTCCTTTTCGTTGCTTGGTAGCTAAAAGGGTAGGCATTGTAACCTCCGAATCATCTTCGAAGAAGCGTGTTAGAAACAGCTTCTCCAAGTCACCCCAGTTCTTGATGGAACCTTCCGGGAGCTTCATAAACCATTCAAAGGCCAACCCTTTCAGGGTGCCAATGAATAGTCGTGCCAAAATGGCATCGTTATCTACCACGTTCCCAGTTTGGGATTTGAAGTAGTAGATATGTTGGTTGGGCGACCCCTTCCCATCGAATGCTTGGAGAGTTGGAGCCTTGAACCTAGGAGGGTACGGGACCAAGTCCCACTCGGCCGGATAGGGCCGGACCACTCCAGCTTCTTGGAGATCCTTACGACTGGCAAGGGCGTTGAGTCGTTGCTCCAGTAGGCTCATTCTTTTAGCTTGAGCCTTCTCTGAGTCTGGGTCACTCCCTGCATGCGCCGAAGGCTTGGACACATCCGACGTAGTTCGTTGTGTCTCGTCGGAAGGTTCAGAGGGTGGACTTTCTCCTCTCCTTCCTCCTCTACCCCTTGGCTTTCTAGGAGGAGATCTCGCTCTCTCTTCGAGCAATTTCTCAA
Organism: Agave tequilana; assembly: GCA_038442645.1. NCBI lineage: Eukaryota > Viridiplantae > Streptophyta > Magnoliopsida > Asparagales > Asparagaceae > Agave > Agave tequilana. The sequence continues at coordinate 1,035,831 of JAVJIF010029684.1, read as the reverse complement.
GCATATACTTGAGATTGTCAATGGATCTCTGCTGAGAGGAGAGAATCTCCATTTGATGCTTCTGCATCTGCTCTAGATCCTTGGCCGTCCCCTCAGAAGCGTCTACCATGTGGGCAGAAGTTTCCTTCTCGACGGAAGAATTTGAATCCTGCGACTCTATCACAACGGAGTGAGAGTCGTCCATCCTAATGCCGCGAGCTAGGGCATTATAGTTAACTGGGGGAATGGTCCCAGTCCGGGTACGGGTGTGCTGATACACTCCTTCCGGTTCTGAATCAGACTTGTCCGAGCTGATTTTCAGTTGTTTTCCCTTGCTTCTGCTTGTCATACATGCAGTAAGCTCCGGGTACTCGACGTCAGAAAAGGTTCTCCTTCTGTGGGAGCGTCTTCTTTTGGCTGACGGAGGAATCAGGGTCAGCTGTCTAACTAAAGACTGCTGGTGCTCGCCTGATCCACAATGGCATCCAGAGAGCATCTGGATGAGCTGTTGACAGCAGCATGAAGAAGTGGCCTGATTGGCACTCCTTTTCCTTGTCAAATAATCCCTCAAATCTGTGGGAGGGGGATTGAAGAGACTAGCCTCGCAACGTCGAAGACGGGAGGCAGCCATGTGCTGCGCTGTCTGAACGCAGGTTTCAGAAACGCGGCTGTCGCGTCGCGGCTGCGTTATGCGCGTCTGGCGTCTCTGTTGAGATGAGACGTGGCTCTCGCGCTGCTGTCTGCTGCGTTGGAGCAGAGAGACTTGGGAGAGAGTGGGCTGCTGGGCCCTACGCCTAGGGGCGCATGCTTCCTGCGTTTGACGAGACGCAGAAGCTTCGCTTTGGCGTTTGGTAAGTTGGTCCTCAGAGGACTCAACTTGGGGAGTCTCGCGTTTGGGTCGCCAAACGCGGATCTCTCGCACTGGACGAGGTGCGGGCAAGGCATCAATTTGAACGCCGCGTCCAACCCCAGTTAGAAAACCAACGGTTCCGACTGAGTGTTGACGCGCGCGTCTTCTCTGTCGACGCTCAGCATTCCGATTGCGCCGTGGAGGAAGAGAGAAGCCAACAACTTCCTGGTTTGTAGAACCAGGGGTGTTCGCCACGCGGGTCTCCTGAGAGACGCGAACGCGGGCGTTCTGCGCGACGCGATTGATCGCAGCAGCAGTGGTTGTGCCGGGGACCACGCGGGCCTTCAGAGAGGCGTTGGCGCGTGTATTCTGCGCGACGCGGTTGGTTGCAGCAGAAGTGTCCAAGGTTACGCGGGCCTTTGGGGAGGCGTTGGCGCATGAACCAGACTTGGCACCGTGGGCAGCAGTACCCGTCAGAGCCTTGGATTGGGCTTCGGGCGGCTGTCCAGTCGAGACCCTGCGGCAGACGCGGGTCTTTGGGCTCTTGGAGCCAGAAGAGAGAAACTCTTCATACTTCGCCTGGTCGAACTCGACGACGAGCGATTCGACCATTTTCCCCTTACGGAGAACGTCATCTTGCACCACGGTGTGCTCGTCGGTCACGAAGGTAGTCCCCAGCGGAGTCGCCATCTCTTTTACGCGCCGGAAAATCGTTGGACGAGAAAATCGAGGTGTAAAAAGGTTTCCTTGAATCAAACGAAACAATTTACAACCAGACCTCTCTTTCCTTTTCCAGTTACAAGGGAGGGAGGATATCTGAATCTTCCCTTTGTTTAGTGCTGGGTTCTTCGTGTGGCGATGGAGAGTGAATCTTGTTCTCCGTTGACCAGATGACCGTCCTGGACCGTCGGGGATCTTCTCTTCGGTCGGTAGAAGGAGTAACTCAGCTCCGTCTACCAAAACTCTCAAAGAGGAGGTAGGCAAAGAGCAGCTCGTACGCGGTAAGCTTGCTTGAAGAGTCTTCTCTCTTTCTCTGTCGAAGTCGTACTTCTCTCTTGATCTTGATCTTCCACCTCTATGATTGGTCTTCCTTCCGCATGGCGAATGGGACTATTTATAGGGGTCTCAGGGGGTGAACGTGCCCCCTGAAAACGCTCCCGATTGAGGGGCCACTACCCGCTACATGCGCGGTGACTGGCCCCGCAATCAGGGCAGTTGCAACTGAGACGCGGGCGTCGAGCCAAACGCGCCTTAATGCTGAGACGCGGGCTTCGGGTCGACGCGTCTTGATACTGAGACGCGGGCTTCAGGCCGACGCGTTTTGATCCTGAGACGCGGGCTTCGGGCCGACGCGTCTGGATGCTAAGGCGCGAGCGTCGGGCCGACGCGCCTTGATTCTGAGACGCGGGCGTTGGGCCGACGCGCCTTGATTCTGAGACGCGGGTGTAGATCCCTCGCGTCTAGAGCTTAAAGACTCTGCTTCCTTAATGGCTTGTCTGTTTAGTCATTTTTAGACAGCCTACACTTATATGTTACTGCAAGTCATCTTTCCTGTTTTCTCAGACCTGTAACCTGCAACAGAGAAGAAAAATTCGTTTTAGTTCCAAAAATTCAATAAAAAACTGTTACCCTCCCCGGGAACGGCGCCAAAAATTTGTTCAGAAGGATTAATTGTATTGAAAAGAGGTTTAGAGTAAACCGTTGGTTGCCATGTACCGATGATAAAGAACTTTGAATGTTTATGTAGGTTTACTTTGCTCCTTCTGATTCACCGTTCGTAGCATAAGCTAGGACGGGTCGTATCTGCAGGGAGGGTTAGCGATAGAAGCATTCAAGGTTAGTATTGAAATTTTTGTGAAGAAAAATGAAGGTTCTTCTTTGTTTTAAGAAATGAAAAAAATAAAACAATGTGAAGGTGAGTGGAAAACCTTGGGTGTTGTGTAAAAGAAAAGAAGAAACGAGAATAAAGATGGAAGGAAAATAGAGGTATTTGAAAAGAAGAAGTTTTCAAAAGAGAGATTGTTAAGAATGATATAAAGAGAAGCCATGACTAACTAACATTTCAATTTACTAACTTACTACTCTCATTAGGTGATGCATGCCTCATAGTGAATCATCGGCAATGGTATGTCTTGCTTTATCAAGTCTTTGTGTTATCCCATGTCGAAGGTGTTTCTCATCTAGGCTAGTTGCCTCCTTGAATCATTGGCTCCCTAAATAGATTTTCATTAGTGGAACAAGGATAGTCACTTTTAACGATGCTAAGAAACATACAAGATTCTTTAATCCATCAAAGCTATAATAAAGCGAGCATGAAATAAGAACTTGTAATGTTGTCGTTGGAATAGTAAAGTGCTCCATCTTTATGTTCCATCACGGCACTTGTTCTAAAGACAAGGCCCTAAGTGAGGCTCACATGAGTCATATGGAGGGAAAACTTATCATTTGCAAAGAATAAAAAGCAACTCATCTTCATTGGGAGTGATATAGACTTGTAATTTGCAAGACTTGAAAGAAGAAAGTATCCCAAGAATCATATAACTCAGCAATCACCCAAGAGTTAGTAGTTAGTAAAATTAAAAGTTAGTTAGTCATGTTAATGAATTAGCTAGAATTAGCAGACATAGAAATAAAGAACAAAAAATAATTCATTGTAGAAGTGAAATAAAAGAAAATAAAAGCTTAAAAGAAAAACAATGCACTAGAACAAGAGAAGATGAAGATTGAAAACTCGATCCTTATATTGCGTTGTCACCGTCTCCAATTACAAAGATTGCTCACTCTCACTCTCTCTTTTCTAGATTCTAGAAGGAGAAAAAGAAAATTACATAAAAGACTAAAAAGAAAACCTAGAGAAACCCTAAAAATTTCTCTATAAAAATAATGCTCTTTTTCTCCTCCCTGATTACAGAGACCCTAGGGGTCTATTTATAGTCTTCATGAGAGGAGGCCATCTCACTTCAGTCTCGAGATCAAACGTTGAAGTAACGGCCTAAAGATTGCTGCGAGTCTGCGGCAAGTGCCATGTTTCCTCGACCGTTTCTTGGCCGCTGCGCTAGCGGATTTTTTTGCCTTTCTATTGCATCTCGTATCCCCAGTTAGATCTTGTAGAAACTAAGAATACGTTTTGGATCTTTTCAGACTTGGGCTTTTCTCTTGTGGGCTTCTTAAATGTTTCTTTAATTCCTCAAAAATCATAATTGTTTGGCCTCTTTCTCTATTAGACATTGGACCTGAAAAAAAGAGAGAAAAAGCAGTAAAAATCAACTATTTATTCAGATAAAACATAGCATGGTAGCAGAAAATAATGCATAAATGACTCCAATCAGTTGCTGCGGTTGAAACGAACCGTTGCAACAGTTCAGACCGAACTGTTGCAACTATTTGTTGTGTTTGGACACCTTTACCCCTCCCAGAGCGCTATAAATAGCGCTCCATTTTCTCAACCTAAGTATGACACACAGCAACCAAAACAACAAACACAGAAATTAATTTCTTGCGTTGTGAAGTGTGATTTCCGTGCTCAAGTTTGAGGTGACTTCCAATAGGAAGTGAGAATTCTGCAACTTGAATTTCGAAGCGACTTCTAAGAGATAATGCAAAATTCGTTCTGAAAGAAGGCTCAAAAAATTCAACAGATTCTTTAATAGAATTGTTGTCTGAATCTGTGACTTCCAAAGAAGAATATTCTTCTACCTTACTCCTTCCTATGCAGTGGGTGCTCCTCCAAAGTAAAGACAAATATTCTCCTGAAATTTGTCTTGGTCCTGCTGCTTTGATCATCCTGTGAAGGTACTGGTTAACTACGGCTCGACCGTGCGGTGATTTGGTAGTGTTACCTAAATACCATGAAGGAGTGCTGTATCTTGGGAGACCAACGTCCAGTAATCCGTTAGCACTGGTGCGAGGGACGTAATTGTCTTAAGGAGATTCGCTTTAAGCGTACCTCACTCCAAGTACTGTATAAATGAATTAATTTTCTTTATACAGGGGTTCAGTATATTGAGACTGACTTATACCAGTCTAATCGGTGTTTAACCAAGAAAGGTAATTGAAAGGTGATTTTTAATTAAGGAACATTCTATTGAACGAAAAACCTCCTACCTGATATTAACCAATCTGGCCAATTAGATCGGTGATATTGATTAGTTATCAGATTGATCCTAGAAAATAACAATCTTAAGACAAATACATTAAAGTTTCTTACTTCTGTTCTACTTGAACTTACAGAAAATGTCTGAGACTAATCAAGACAGCTCAAGCAAGACACTAAACATGTAGATACAAGCTTTGATACCTACTCCACTTCCTAACCCAAAGTCGGAGAAGTCAGGAAAATTTAATGGCACAGGATTCAAGAGGTGGCAACAGAAGTGAAATCACCTAGAGGGGGTGAATATGTGATATAGCTAATCTATGAACTAAATGCGAAATTTAAAAACTTAATAGCAATGAGCACTCAAGTGTGATCAACAAGTGATACACACACAACCAAGCCAAGCAACAATCACCTCACAACTTGAGGGATTTCCACAAACCAATACAAGGATCACCTCACAACCTTGAGGGATACAACCCAATAGCCAAACTTCCTCAACACAATGAGGGAAAGGCACAAAGCCAAGCTAAAGATAGGGTTTACAACTTAGTGGTTTCAAACAACAACCACAAAACAATCTCTTTTTCCCACACAAAAATCCTATAGAAAAGATAGTTGATTTAGCTCAAGTGTGGAGAAAACCAAGGGATTTGAAACCAGCAACTCAAAGAAAATCTTTGGGAAATAAATGAAACCAAGATAGAGAAGTTCAATTCAAAAGCTTTTCCCAAAACCCTTTTCTTTGATTTTTCAAACCCTAATGAAAACACCAAAAGATTGTTCAATTTGAATCCAAAAACCTATTTTGATTGCAGCAAAAACACCTGAGAGAATGAAAATTTTAGCCCAAGAATTCTTAGAGAAAAACTCTTTCAAATGGGGTATTTATAGGCAAATCTGGAAAATAGCCGTTGGCAGAAAAACTGCCAGAATTATCCTGCCGGTCGACCGCACGGTCGACCGTCCAACGGTCAAAAAACAGCCGTCTGACAGCTGCCGGTCGACCTGGCGGTCGACCCAGACAAACAGAGACCAATCTGCTTACAGTCGGTCGACCGTACGGTCGATCGTCTACAGAAACAGCCGACGTGCACGTTTTCGTGCACGTCCGGTCGACCGGACTTGTCGACCAGCCCAGCCTGGCTGTCAACAGAATAGTTCAGATTAGAGCACATTTTTCAGGATGAAAACGTTCGAATTCATAAAAAGGTATGTAGGAATAATTTGTAGATCTTTATGTTATTTTTTTAATGCAACTGAAATCAACTCAATATCAGTTTGGATGCGAAAGTTATCAATAAAACACTGACATGTGTCAAAACAGAAACTGTAAGCTGTTTTCAGAACAAGAACAGATTTCAACCAAATATTTGACAACTTTAAAATTAGAATCTGAAAATGGTTATTAAATAAGAAATTTAGATCTGAAAGTTATCTTTGAAATTCAAGTTAAATCATGTTATTTGAATATAAAAATAAAAAGTTATGATAATAACTATAGAAGGGTGTCAAGCAGATCAGTAGAACTAAAACTGGTTCAAATCCAAAACCCGATATATGTATTTGAAATCCAAAACCGATTCAATCAAAAACCAAACATATTGAATTTATGTGTGTGTCTTGTGAACTTGAGCATATCATAATATTCTAATCTTTACAAAATAAATCTAAAACACAAACCCTAAACTATGGTACCGATGTCTTCTTGTAGAGCGCAATCTCTAAGTCGACTCGATCCAAAACTCCTTGATCCACCGAGCAAGTGCTAAATATGATCTTTGACGCTTGGGCTCTTGAATCAACATGTGAAAGCTTCCAAATCATCTTGTTGAAGCTAATCACCTACTAATAACTTGATTAATGATCTGAGACTAAAATCACAAGATTATTAGTACATATAACTACATGAGTTAATCATCATCAAAACTAGAGTGGAAGGCCTTTGGGCCAACAAGAAGATGCCTTCTACTTGACTACTCTGCATCTAGCCAAATTCCTACAAGAGGATCAACCAGAATTCAGAAATGATTGGGACTCAGTCCTTGCAGTCGATGCATGGACTCAAGGTGATTTTCTTTGCTGAAACTATATTTTGAATGGACTGGATGACACACCCTACAATGTCTACAGTCCTATCACAACAACAAAGAATTTATGGGCCAGTCTTGATAAGAAGTATAAGTCTGAGGATGTCGGTACCAAGAAGTTCCTCATAGAATGATTTCTGGAGTACAAGATGGTGGACATACTGTAATCAGTCAGGTGCTAGAGTTCCAACTTAACTTGCACGACATAAAGGCCGAACGTATGATTCTACCTGAAACTTTTCAGTTTGCAACTATCGTGGAGAAACTCCCACCTGTGTGGAGAGATTTCAAGAATTACCTGAAGCACAAGCACAAGGAGCTGAAGTTGGAAGATCTCATTGTGAGGCTTTGAGTTGAGGAGGACAACCGAAAGTCCAAGAAAAGGAGCAATAAAAACTTCTATGAAGCTAAGGCCAATGTGATCGAAGACTCAAAGGGAAAGCGTCTACTTTCAAAGGCTTAAAGCGAAAGAAGGCTGCCCAAGGGTACAAAAGCAAGGTCTAAGAAGGCAAGAATATGCGCTTCAAGGGAATCTGCTACATCTGCAACAAAGAAGGGCATAAGGCAAATGAATATCGCAGCAGTCTAAAAAAGAATAAGAAGAACTATCCACAGGCAAACCTGACCGACCATGTGTCGCCAAGCCTTTCAGTTGTGGTGTCAAACGTGAATCTGATTACCAACAATAAGGATTGGTGGGTAGACACTAGGGCTACTCAGAACATCTGCTCTGAGAAATTATTATTCTCTAAATATCAAAAACTAGAGCAAGATGAGCAACTCTTCATGGCAAACTTAGCCGTCTCCAAGGTTGAAGGAAATGGAAAGGTCATCCTGAAATGGATATCTGGGAAAGAGCTTACTTTGAACGATGTGCTACATGTTCCAGATATCCGCAAGAATCTGATCTCTGGATCAATACTTAGTAAGAAATGATTTAGAATTATTTTTGAATTAGATAAATCTGTACTCACTAAGGGTGGGATGTATGTGGGAAAGGGTTATCTTATTGATGGACTTTTTAAAGCCAATGTTGTAGTGGTAGACAAAAAGTTTGTGTATTTGTATCCAAAGCTTATAAATAAAGAAAAATCTTTTATTTATTTGCTTGAGTCTCCTACTTTATTGTATGCTAGATTAGGGCATGTAAATTACAAGCCATTAAAAAACTTTTCTAATATAGGCTATATTCTTAAACTCAACTTGGAAGAAATTCGTAAGTGTGAGATTTGTGTTTAGGCCAAGTTAGCGAAAAATTCATTTCACTCAATTGATCGAAATACAGAACCGTTAGGATTAATTCATAGCGATCTGTGTGACTTAAAGTTTATGCCAACTAGAGGCGGGAAAAAGTATTTTATTACTTTTATTGATGACTGTATAAGACACTGTTATGTGTATCTTTTAAATAGTAAGGATGAGGCAATGAATAGATTTATAATATATAAAGCCGAAGTTGAGAATCAACTAAATAAGAATATTAAGATTCTAAAATCTGATAGAGGTGGAGAATATGAATCAAATGATTTTAGTGAGTTATGTGCTAAATTTGGTATAATCCATCAAACAATAGAACCAAATACTCCTCACCAAAATAAAATTACTGAACGGAAGAATAGAACTTTGAAAGAGATGGTCAATTCTATACTCTTGTGGGGGGAATCTCTGTTAACTGCAAATTATATTCTAAATAGAATACCCCACAGGAAACTTGGCCTTATATCATTTGAGTTATGACACGGAAGGACACGTCCCTATCATTTCCTCAAAATGCGGGGGGTGCCTTGCAAAGGTACTAGCACCATTACCTAAAAAGACTAAGTTGGTAGCGAGAACTATGGACTGCATATTCATATGCTATACCTTGAATAGTAGTGCCTACAAATTTCTAGTTCATAAATCAGAAATACCAGATATTCATATAAACATAATTATCGAATCTAGAGATGTTGTGTTCTTTGAAGACATCTTTCCATACAAACAGGAAACAGATAAGACTTCTGAAAAAAGAACACATGAGATAGCATTCAGGGATGAAAGCCCCGAGGAACCGATTGTTAATACGAAAACTGAACCAAGAAGAAGTCAGAGATCTAGATCTGAAAATCTTTTGGTCCAGATTTCATAGCATACACTATTAAAAGCGAGCTTCAAACATTTAATGAGGCTATGTCTACCCCAGAAGCACAAATGTGGAAAGAAATTATAAATAGCGAAATAAAATTCATACTAAGTAATCATACTTGAGAATTGACAAACTTGCCTAAATCAATTGGGAGTAAGTAGATTTTCAAAAAAAAAAATTAAAACCTGATGGATCTATCGATAAGTACAATGCTAGATTAGTAGACAAGGGCTATCGACAAAAGGAAGGACTTAACTTCTTCGATATTTATTCACTAGTAACAAGAATAACCTCCATCCCGATGTTGATTGCAATTGCATTATTGCATAACTTAGATATCCATCAAATGAATGTCAAGATTGCATTTTTAGACGGTGAATTAAATGAAGAAATATATATGGAGCAACCTGAAGGATTTATAGTCAAGGGTCCAGAATACAAAGTGTGTAAATTGATAAAATTCTTATATAGTCTAAAGCAGGCTCCAAAATAATGGCATGTGAAATTTTATAGTGTCAGGATTAAAGATGGATTCACTATCAATGAATGTGATAACTGTGTTTACACTAAAATAGTTAGAAATACATATATCATTGTTTGTCTTTATGTAGACGACATGTTGATACTTGAAACTAATATTGAAATTATTAAGTCCACTAAAAGAATGTTGTCCAACAGTTTTGACATAAAGGATCTGAGGGTTGTTGATGTAATTTTAGGAATTAAAATCACAAGAACACCAGATGCAATCAGTCTATCTCAATCTCACTACGTGGAGAAGATGATAGAAAGACTTAAGAATCATGGGATAAAGGAGAATACAAATCATTTTCTCCCACACATCCACCTTCATAAGAATACAGGGACTAGAATATGCCAGTTAAAGTATTGTTAGATTATCAAAAGTCTAATGTATTTAATGAATTGCACTAGACCCGATATTGCTTGCGCTGTAAGCAAGTTAAGCAGATACACTAGTAACCCTAGTGATGAACATTGGACTACTCTATAATGAGTATTAGGTTATGTATCAAATATCAAGAAATATTCCTTGAGATATAGATAGTATCCACCTGTACTTGAAGGATACAGTGATGCTAATTGGATTACAGATTATGAGGAATCAAAATCAACTCGTGGATACGTATTTACTTTAGGAGGAGCAGCAGTATCTTGAAAATCTTCCAAACAAACATGTATTGCCCGTTCCACCATGGAATTGGAATTCATAGAGAAGAGCATAATGGCTTCGATAATTTTTAGAAGATATATCATTATGACAAAAGCCAGTGCCCGCTATATGTATATACTGCGATAATCAAGCAGCTATATCTCAGGCACAAAATGTTATATATAACGGTAAGTTTAGACATATTACTGTTAAGTAGTTGCTCTCAAATGGAATTATCTCTATTGACTTTGTCTCGTCAAAAGATAATTTAGCGGATCCACTTACTAAAGGTTTAAGTGGAGAGCGTATAAACTGCGCATCAAGGGAAATGGGTCTAAAAGCCTAACCTTACCGAGTAATGGAAACTTCACTTAGCGACTGGAGATCCCATGGACTAAGTTCAAGAAGAAAAACTAGTTATGATTGACTCAGCAAGTAAGCACTTAGGAGCTTGACTCTAATCCATTCCTAAGGTGCACATAAGTGCTTTCTACAAGTGGACTAAGGATAAGCTTAACACTTTTAATGATGCCTATATCTTGTTACTAAACAAGTGGAGTAGAGTAGACTACTCTTAATAGGAAGATCACCTATGTGAGTATAGAGTTGGGTCGGCTCTTTGGGAATTTCTATAGAGGCTGTTATTCCCTACAGATACTCTCTAAAATTAAGAATATTTAGGGCCAAAATGGACACAACCAAGAACCAAAATTAATTTGGAAAGTTATTATGCGAAGCTTGTTGACATGGCTTACACTAACGGCTAATAGTTCAAGACCTAGTTCACTGATTAGCCAGTAAGTCCGATAAAGATTTTGCTATGGAAGGTTTAAGACCTAGTTCACCTATCCTGATGCAATTTCTTTTCTAAAATATCTTGCACTATTAAGTTGGTCTCTTTGTATCAATTCCTTGAATCTTAATTCATTGTGAGGGATTGTTGGAAATATGAAGAATATATATGTGAATTTTTGAGTTGAATTACGACGAGATCAATTAATTGAATCAATTAGATAATGCTTAGAGTGTGTTCTCCTTCAATTAGGGATGAACGTGGTATATTCACATTTTCAATTCTGACTTTGAATAAAGAGATATTCAAGTCTAAAGTTTGCCTAATTTAAAGCCAAAAGGGGACTAAAAGTAGCTAAAAGTATTTAGTCCCATATTGGCCATAGGATGAAAGTTTGAAGTGTTTAAATAGAGAAAAATGGGGAAAAAAGGGTATGCCCTTTGGGTAATTGGAGTTTTCGTGTGCGATTAGGGGAAAACCATGCCCGCACGTGCGCATGCACACGCCGGTGCTTGTAGTGCCGGGCACGAGCACAGGCTCGGGCTCAGGCTCAAGTCCGGGTTCCCTACCTGGTCCGGTTCTTTTTGAACCGGGTCTCACGGGTACGCGGATCATACCCACTCCCCCATCCGAATCCGAACCGCCCAACGTAGCGGCTGTCAGCAAACCATCGCGAACAATTAGGCGGGTTGTTGCTGCGGTTGAAATGAACCATTGCAGTGGTTCAGACCGAACCGTTATAACTGTTCGGTTGGGTTCCGACACCTTTACCCCTCCCGAAGCGATATAAATAGAGCTCCATTTTCTCAAACTAAGACACACAACGACCAAAACAACAATCAAGTTTGAGATGACTTCCAACAGGAAGTGAGAATTCTGCAATTCGGATTTCGAAGCGACTTCCAAGAAATTCTGCAAAATTTGGTCTGAAAGAAGGCCCAGAAATTCAACAGATTCTTTAACAGAAGTGTTGTCTGAATCTTTGACTTTCAAAGAAGAATATACTTTTACCTTTCTCCTTCCTCTGCAGTGGGGCTCCTCCAAAGTAAGGACAAATATTCTCTTGAAATTTGTCTTGGTCCTGCTGCTTTGATAATCTTGTGAAGGTAGTGGTTAACTACGGTTCGACCGTACGGTGATTTGGTAGTGCTATCCAAATACCGTGAAGGAGTGTTGTATCTTGGGAGACCAGCATCCAGTAACTCGTTAGCACCAGTGCGGGGGACGTAATTGTCTTAAGGAGATTCATTTTAAGCGTATCTCACTCCAAGTACTATATAAGTGAATTAATTTTCTTTATACAGGGGTTCAGTATATTGAGACTGACATATACCAATCTAATTGGTGTTTAACCAAGTAAGGCAATTGAAAGGTGGTTCTTTAATTAAGGAACGTTCTATTGAACGGAAAACCCCCCACCTGATATTAACCGACCTAGCCAATTAGATCGGTGATATTTCAATGATATTGATTAGTTGTCAGATTGATCCTAGAAAGTAACATTAATATCTTGATTATTTCTGTAACGAGGTTACCACAACTACTTAGAAAATACTTGTGTGCTTTGAGTTAGATTTTCCCTTTTTTTTAATTGGGGGCAACAAATTATGTATCTTTTGGAGAGTTAAATTTCTGATCTTCTTGCTTTTCTTTCAATGCGTAGTTATTCTGGTGCTTCTCCAAGCAAGTGACAATTCCAGGGACCAATTTCACAACAACCGCATTAGGTGATGCTCTCTTTGTGCATCTCCAACTTAATGGACTTGCTTGAAATATAATTCAAGTGATTGATTGATCGTTCTGAGTCACAAATAGCACAAATTTCAAGTGCATATAATAAATCACTCTGAAAGATATTATTCTCTGATTTCTGATTACATAATTTGCAGTGAAGAGATGAAGATGACGGCATGACAGAGTACTGAAATGCATCAATATCAGGATAACATATAGCAATAATGCTTGAAAGTTATGAACATTTCAATTACAGAATTAGCAAAGTAGACAAATTCTTTGAATCAATCGATGTCAATGTATCTCACATCTACACAGTGGACACGTCGGACTCCTCTTCAGCCACCGAGCAACGCAGTCATAATGAAACATGTGCGAGCACGGTGTTTGAGCCAAGCCCGAGTCCAAGTCATCCATAATCTCCTTAAACTCTTCTAAACAGATGGAGCAGCGGTCATCATGATTCAACACTCCAGCAGCATCCACCCTCTCTAGCTTTGCAATCGCGGTCTGATCCAAACCTTCATCAATCATCTCCTCTCTGATGTTAGTGTTAATGTTCCGTTGTTGCTGCAAGGTTCCGGCAGGACGCGGGAAGATGTATATGTAGAATATGACGACACCTAGGCCGTTGCGTTCTTGTATCATCTCATGGCAGAAAGCAACGAGAGTGTTCTGCAAGGTCTGAAAGGATTCAATATCATTGATAGGCCCCCAGACACAGGTTAGCATGTCGGCAACCGTCTGTATGTCTTCAAGTAAGCTGGCCTGGCCACGGCTGAAGCTTGTAAGCTCGAAAGGACTTTCAGGCGTCGCTCTTACATTGAAGTCGAAGTAAGCAATACCCGGTGATTCTTCCGTCACCGGCCTTCCTAGCATGTAGAGGCTCATGTCCATGGCTGCAGAGATTGGGAGCGATGAAGCTCAAAACACAAAGAGAGAAGAGATTAACTGTGTCTTGCGTGTGATTATAATCTGATAATCGTCTTCTTTTATAATCTCTGTTTCTCTTTCCGACTGCAACGAGGATTAGGATTAATGGAACTAAATTTTCCAAATTTGGAGTCGGTAATATTATAGGACCCTATTTAATTTACAAGGAAAGCCTTATTTATGCTACGTTTTATATTTGACTGGAATTATGAATATAGAGTGACAAACTTTTATTTTCTTAAGAAAAATAATCCAATTTTATTTCTAATAATAAAGTTATTTTGGATACGCCTTAATAAAAAAAAATTAAAAAATTAAAAAAATAAAGTTACTTCTTAAATCTGAAAATGACAAATATGAGGCAAGGAGGAGGTCAAATTCTAAATAAATTTACGCAACGTCTACTTTTGTGATTAAGTTCAAAAAATTCTACCATTGCAAATTTATTGGACTCTATATACAAGAATACCCTATGCATATATACCATTGCAAATTTCAATTTTTAACACTCCATAATTTTTCATATCAATAACATATTTTTATAGATAATACTTTATTATCAATATTATATTTTGAAAACTTGGATTCTCTACAATAATCAAAATATCAATATTATATTAAATAATATGAAAAAGATGATACCATAAGGGATATGCAAGTTTACACGTTTCTAGTAAAAATAATATGTACATATGTATCTTTCATTTTATAAACCTTTTTATTATTTCTTTACAAATATAAACTTTTTAATTAGAAATGCAATTCAAAATGCATTCATAAAATTTATTTGCAACTTAAACTTTTTATAACGTTTATATAAAAGAATGATGTTTGTTTGAGTAGTGTTTTAATTTGATAGCATAAAGGGGTCTCTTCTCTCTTCTTATTTCAATCGGACATGGATTTTTAAAAAAAAAATCGTGATAGTGCTTGGAAGTTTCTGCAATTAATAAAAAAAACAATATAAATTGATATCTACCATGTACTTATTCATAAAGAAATAATATACAAAAAATATAATTGATAAAATTATAGTTTTCATATAATTTATTTGATACATTAATACTTTGTTATGAGTGTCAGAAAATCGATATATGTTTTCTTGAGCAATTAACATCTTTTATGATTTCTTGAAAATAATAGTGTCCCATTATGGTATGACCTATCATGCAACTGATTGCATTATTTTGAATGAAAAATTATGCTTTTCATGGATCTTGGACCTCAAAGTTTTTGTTTCTCCTGTTTAATGAATAGTGACCAGAACATATATACAACCTAGCTATTTTCCTATAATTCCAATGAATAAAAACATATTTTTTTGTATTCTAATTTCTTGATGATTTCTGTAACCAGGTAACCATAACTAATTAGAAACTACTTGAGTGATTAAGATTTTCCTTTTTTTTTAATTGGGAAAAACAAATTATATATCTTTTGGAGAGTTAAATTGATGGAGATCATAATTAAGTACTAATTACTATGTTATTTCTTTATTATTTTGTTAGATATTATTTAGTTTTGGGTAACTAGAGTTTCCTGATTATCATGTTTTGTTTAGTTTTCTAATTTGTATTAATTGTCTATTTATAAATATGCCCCTTTGTTTTCATTGTGGAGGAGATTTATTTTTTGAAATACATATTATCAGATTTCCTCTCTCTAATTACCCTTTTTTTTCTCTCTACAAATTCTTCTCTATCTCTTATAAATTCTCTCTTCTTTTCATATATTCTCTTTTTATTTTCTCTTGTTCTACATCAATTTACATTAGAATCTCGTTCATTTTCTCTACCCTGAATCAAAAAATTTTCCTGCCACCCAAACCCAAAAAGTAAGCCCTAGCTCTGAGGTTCTTGCATATCTAGAAAACAACCATTGTTTTATCTTTATCACAAGAAAACACTAATCTTAACCTCTACTCTGCCACCCTCTCGGCCATAGCCATCCTCGCTAACTCCTGCCTCACCCTAGGATGACCTCAATGACAATCCCTGACACATTGCCGCCCTTATCAGACCACCACCTCATGCCTTCAACATTAACAGCACCTCCTCAACTCCTCTTCTTTGACTTCGATTGAAGCCACCACCCCTAATTTCCTCTTTCATCTCTCAGCCAATCTCATCATCACCTAGATCTTTGACCATGACTTGCTACTGAGCAGATCTCATCGTGACGCTACTTCGCTCACCATGCCTTCATCGTCCTCGTCTACAAACCTGAGATTACGGACCCTCACCTCGCCTTTGTCAACCTCCGACTTCAACTATTACTCAACCATTGGCACCTCCCTTTTCCTGTCGATGCTGCCATCTGTGGCCTCTATCATCTCATAATTACCTCATATCAAGCCCAGATCTGATCCACCTACAACTAGATTTAACCCTTTTGTAGCCAATCAATCTGCTGCCTTCTCGTCAACTTGACCTGATTCATTTGCACATATCCGACGCTGTTGCAGCTGTAGAATCAGACTCATTATCTCTTATGTTCCATTGAGGCTAACTCTATCTGCCTTTGTTCAATCCTTTCTCGGCCACAGTCACCGCCAAGCTGTCTCCTTAGACTCACTGTTACTTAAAGTTCGGTAAATTTTCTAAATTGATTACTGTGCTTTTAGATTTTAATTAAATTATCAAAGGATCTTAATATATTTTTATATTTGTTTTCTTGCATATTTCTTCGATAGAAAAAAATCATAAAATCTAAAAAAAAAAATTTAGCCGTCATAATTTCTTTTCTTTTAATCTTATGTTTTTTATTGCACCTTTATATAATATTTTTAATTTTATTTTTCTGTTATTATTTGCATCCTAATTCAATTTATTTTTCTCATTATTTAATATAATTTCCACCTATTTCAATAATGTTTTGTCTGTCTTTTTCACCATGACTGTTAAACAACTTGAAAACTTTTTGCTTTTCAAAAAGTCTGAAAAATCAAATCTGAGAAATATCAAAGGCAAACATACACTAAACTTGACCAAATTATTGTCTTCTTTGAATCCTTTATCACAAAATTTGACAATCTCACTCAGACTTTGTACAAAAGCATCGCAACTAAAAAGAAAAAGAAAAATCAATCATGTACCTGTTGTCTCAAAAATTTATGGTCAACCCACCTTTTCCAATGTCATTCCTTGAATCCCTTACCCCAAATTGGACAATCTCACTCAGGACTTTATTCAAAATTATCACAACTCAATAAAAAAGATAAATTCAATCATGCACTTACTGTCTCACAAAATAATAGTTAACCTATCTTTCCTAATATCATTCAAGGCACCACTTCTAGGCTGTTACCTGAGCATGGCCCAGTGCCAGCACAGGTCACGACCAGGCCAGCACTATTCCACGCCCGTGACAACAACCGAGCGTACCCTTGTAAACGACTGAGCACGCCCAGTCAATGATGGCCTCACGAGCACCTTGCGCCAGCATGTCGACTTGTGCAACCTTGCGTGAGACCAATCTTCCGACAACAATAAAAAAATAACAATATCAGATGACTGACAAATATACAAAGTTTAAAAGTGTTTATCTGATATATAACTTTGAATTTCTGCAATTTATCTGCAGTAACAAGGGCTAAGCAGGTCGAATCCACTAAAAGAATGCGATAGAAGCTTTTCAGTATCTCTTAAAATACTAAATTGGTTAAGTATTCTTCTAGAAAAAAGAACTCTATGTCAAGTGTTAGAAGTAGAAAAAGGATGAAGATAGAGTATGATTAAAAACTAGGATTTTGAAAATATTAAGGAGCAAGGCTTACTAACATCTACCACCACTAACTTACTAAACTTATGCTAGATTAAACTTCAATTTGAATTATAAAATCTATACCTTATAGTTGCATTCAATTCAAGTAAGATATATAAGATAGAGAAACCCTATTTGAATATAATCACTAACTAAGACCTAACATTAAATTATTAGAGTTTTTCAAGCATATAATAAGAAAAATAACCAATATTAAACTATCAAGGCTATCTAAGCATAGTATAAGAAAAATCATTGAGAAGTATTGAAAAATAATATATTTAACTATCATCATGTGCCTTCAAGATTATTGGCTATTTCTAGGATTTAAGCATATAATATGGTTCCATCGGTTTAGTCTAACAAAAACTAAAAGTAGTGGTGGGTAGAAACTAATAAGGCATGAAAAAGAGTAGCTACTCGTGGTGAAAAACTAAAGAAAATATGGTAAAAAGAAAGCAAGTAAATAAAGAAAAATTGGAAAGAAAATTCTTGTTATTGATGTTATCACCTTTAATTATAAGAGCCTCCTCCTTCTTTTTACAAAACTTGAACTAGGAATAAATCTTAGAAATTACAAAAGAAATTCAGAGAAGAAAACTAAAGAAAAATCCTAAATTATGATCTCTAGACTAGCTCTGATACCCTCTGCTCTACCTCTGGGGTACTATTTATAAGGAAAATGGGTACTAGAGTCCCAATGGAAGAGGTGCACCCAACCGCCAAGCCAACCTCCACTAGAAAGCCACGAAAATGTTTTCAAAATATGTCAGTAAGTTAGTGGTGGCATTTTCTCATTCGTCCATTTGTAGATATATCATCGGGGACTTCATTTGAACCTAGATTTTAAAATAATTTACTTTTCTATATAACTTAAAACACAAGTTATCTCTTAATCTGAGTTTAAATTCAAATTTTCTCCTTTTATCTTTATCTTAAAGATTAAGCAACTTGATTTGAATTGATTGTCTCCTTTACCTTCTCTATCCTTCACTTCCTTGTTCTTTCAAATTGATTTAATTTGAAATCCAAATTTAGATAGGATAAGTGGATAAAAGAGAAGCTTATTCTACTCTTATCTTTTTTTAAAATAACTATACACCATAAATAAAAAGAGAGTTAAATAGCAATATTTAATTAAAGAAAATCAAGGATAAATGTGTAAATGTGACAATAAATATGCAAAATGGAGATGCGATCATCAGACGCTACATAAAGAGTACCAGATCCACAAGAAGACAATGACTACCATATCAACCACAAGTTTAGCATACAAAATCAACAATTGCACCAAATATCTGGGTACATTAGCATCTCAGTGGTGAGTTTCAAATTCTACAATCAGTTTATTTATGGAGTTACATTGAATAATTTTATGTTTCAATTATTATTATTGTTTCCTACAATCCAATTAATATTGTGAGATATGAGAAACTGATTTATTCTGATGATCGTTGATATTGCAAGTAGGATTATTGCACTTATATCTGAGTAACGTTTGATTTATTGAGACAAGAATTGTCTGAACTATAATTTGGAACATATTGTTAAAATTCATTTATTTGATATTACCAGTTTAATTTATTTTCATACCTAATGATCGTAACTTGTTAGTGAAGCATGAGTTTAGTAATATTATTACTGATTTTTTGAACACTCGTACACATTTCACATCAATTTGGTGTATCAATGCATATACGTTTCACATCAATTTGGTATCAGATGATAGAATTTGCATAGTAGAATTTGCATCATCTAGGCATTTGCTCATGCACATACCTCGTGGTATACACATGCACACCATGCTCACACTCCACATTTGCATGCTAGAATGTACACATGTACATATTGTGGCCGCAAAGGCCATCTTGTAAAATTTTATTTTAAAAAAATAAATTCTTTAGAGTTTTTTAATAATAATGTTTGGGTTTCAATTGTTGCTAACCCTCATCGACTCAAAAAGAAAATATGGCTACCAAAATCTCCACCTCTTGTATTTGATGTAGGTGTGGGCTCTCAGAAAATGTGAGAGGATTGGTAACTTGGTGGTGGATGCATGTGGGGCTAAATTGACATACTCTATTGATGTATCGCTATCAAGGATGTTTGGTGGGAGGACCACCATAGTTTAGAAACTTAGAGAATAGTTCATATTGTTTGGTAACTATCTTTAAACTCCTATTTTAGTTTACATATTTTTACATTGATGATTTTTTTTAGCATGTTGCGGTTTTAATGCTCATTATGTTAAATGCAATGTTATTGATATATGATATACATAAATAGTCTTTCAGATACACCCATTTTTATATGAATTCATATTTTTGTGTTCTCAATATTGTTTAACTAATATGTATATACTAGTTCTAAAATATGTGCATTTAGCCTAATGATCATATTTGTTTTATTCTTCATGTGGTGATTACTTGTTTAGATGTAGTTTTCATTATAACTAGTGTCTATACTTATACGAGTAGTGAGATGCATCAGATTATTATGTGTTTGTCCTTCATTGCTCATTGTACTCATTACATGTATATGTATAACCTAGTTTTGATGATTCTTTCATTTATTCTTATTTTTTCTATTTTTGTACATGTTTAGCTTCATGTATATGTTATTTTTGTCTAAAACTAATAGATATACATGTATATGCTTGAGTCACTTGCTTTCATGTAGAATTTTATTATGAACTCATTTGTATTTGGGATATGTATGCATACTTTTAATTTTGACAAAACATACATATACCTTGATGCTTGTTTAATATTATAAAATTTTTCATTTTGATGTTTGTTTTGATCCTTATTGATTTATGTCATGAATATGCTATTCACATGGATTTTGTGCACTCATATTACTTTTGTTTACTTATGACCTTACTTTCATGAGATAATTTTTGTGTCTTATAGATCTTGAGTGATAATTTTTGTGTACTTGCCATGCTTATGGGATATATGATTTGTTTTCATGTCTTGAAGGTTTTTTAACTAATTTTAAAAAATAATTTTAAACTACTTATTTATTCCTCACTTGGTAGAGTTTTCAAACATGTTCAATTATTTTCAAACTTTTATTTGTGAAAACCCTTACCAACCCAAGGGCGGATGATTGGGCGGCCATGCCTTGTATACCTTAATGAACATATTTTAAACATGTGCATGAAAGGGTGGTAGTTATTTGTTACACACATAATCTTCATGAAATTTTATTTTTATATACTTATATGTGTTTTCTTATATATGCATTGATTAAGTTAGAACCTGCACGCAGAAAATATAGAATTTCAGAACTTTATAATAGTAGTGTAAGGTACTCAATGCTTCCGCAATAGCAAGTGACTATGCGGGTTATGATCCTCAAGGAGGAAACTAGCGATGGAAGGATTTTGCAAGTTCTCTTTTTAGTTACAAAAAAAAATGGCTAAAGTTCTTCTTTTAATCCTTGAAAAGAAAACAAAATAAGTTATGTTAAATTGTAAAAGTGTTAGATAGAAGGAGATGGTGATTTTGTACAAAAAAGTGAAAAATAGTAGAGATTTAGTGATGGAGGTGATCTAAACTAAAGTTAAAGGAAAAGAAAGAAAATTTAAAGGAAATACTTACCTTTTTTTGGTTAATGACTTACCTGGATTCTTTGCATGTTTACTTTGATCTGGAGGTGATCAGCGCATAACTAATAAGATTAACTCAGTCTTAATTCATATTACATCATTAAAACTTCTTTGAGCAAGTATGAAATGATACAAACATATGGAAGAATTCATCATCATGAGCTATCGATGGCACTCGCTAAGACAAGGCAATACCGATGCTATTTGACTCACTTGGACTATCATCAACACCGAAAGAGGAAGAGTAGAAAGAAGAAGAAGAAGAAAATGAAAATAAAGAAGAACATAAAAAAAATTACCTTTTTATTGCTTACAGAAATGATGGAAGAAAGGCGGAGGTTACATTGATGTCACTCTCAACATAAATCTCTCCCTCTTACTTACATGAATCTTAGTCTAACTTATCCTTACAAAGAAATAAAAATTACATAAAATGAAAATTAAAGCCTACATTAAAAAGTATGAAAACTGGCCTAAGAATTTATCTCTGCTTGATCATCCTTGTACATTGTGAAATCCTAGTATTTGTAGGCAAAAATTAAACGGGGAAGAGCATACGAAGATAGGGAGAGCTGAGACTCTCCCAATAGTTGCAACAGACCCCTGGATCTATGCATTTGGCCATGGATCCATGACCAGGATATGGCCAGATGACCATATCCTAGGAGCAGTTCCTTCCCTCACTTTGTTTCATCTGTTTATCCAAAAAGATATATCGTTTGATCTTCTGATTTTGATGATTCTTCTATTGATTATCGGCTTTAACCACTTGATTTATAGAGATCTGATTTAACTGATTTTTCATTTGGTTTTATCTTTTTGATTTGCCCTAGTTTGCCTTACTCTGTCCTGATTTTTTATTTGATTAATTCTTAATTAAATCAGAATTTTGATGGGCTGTTAGGATTGTTTCTCTTCCCTCTCCTTTAGTCAAGGCTTGTATATAATTTAGTCAATAAATAGGATTAAAAATAGAGTTTATTAAATAATAAATATGAGAATGTGATAATAAATATGCAGTATCAGCGACCGATCATACCCCCACACCTATCTTTTGCTCGTCCTCAAGCAAAACATTATAACTAAACCTAACAAATTAATATACCATGTTCACATGTCACGAGATTTCACTGAGCATATACAATAGGCCATTAAACTCTTGCTTTTCCCTCGAGGATGAGTTTTGTCTCGTTAGGATTTCAGAGGATTACACCCACAAAATCCATAAAGAAAGGGAAACGAAGTATTAGTATTTTGAAAACATATTTTGGAAGAGAAGAATATTTGATGTATTATTGTAAGAATTAATTAATGTATAAGTTATAGGAAAATTGAATTGTTCATTCCTAAACTTAGTCTTTATTCAAAAACTTATTATCAATCAAGGAAAGGAGTCAAGATGTATTTCTCATCTAGTATACTATTTTACCTTAAGTTATATGCATCCTTCGTGACCATGAAATTTTAACTCGGGGCTCTTTAACTCTAACTCTTATGCTTTATTTTTTCATTTATTTTTGGTGATATTATTCCTTAGTTCTATTAAGCTTTCTAATATGCCCATGTAACAAGCCTTTAATTAGTAACAAGCATTTAATCAGTGACTCTCAAACCAAATGGTCTTAGGGTATCGGGTGAAAAAATACCACTTGGACTTAAGGACTCGAGCAAATAAGGCCAAAAAATTAAGAGTTTTATTTTATGAACTACTTTTAGGCGTGAATACTCATGAATTATGAGACACAAATACCCATCTTAATCAGAAGATTTTTGATATATTATATATATTTTTCTTTTTCCTCTTTTTTTTAATAAGGCATAAGAATATTATTTTTGAACCCTAAGTTTATAAGTGTATAAAGCATACATATTTCATCAAGGTAAAAAAATCAAGATTAAATTACTTTTTCAAATTTTTTTCCTAATCCTAGAAATCAAACAATTATTCTGACCAAGTATAAGAAATCCTAATTATGATTCTCTTATTCCTTAAAATTAACTTAATTCTTACAAAAAAAATGTAAAAATATTGCTCACTTTTCAAAAAGTTTTTTTAGGAATGAAAAATGTTAATTTTTTATTTTAAATAAAAAAACCTATGGTATGTTAGAACCCTCCCCCACACCTATCTCATGCATTATTCTCAATATATGAATGAATGCTTAAATGCATGAAAAAGAAGAAAGGGAAGAATAATGTTACCTCAAGGTTATTCTGGAGGTGGTCAGATTGGGCCAAGCGTTAATATACAATCAAAAAAATGTGATGGTTCACGGAACCCAACTTTATTGATCTCTTTTCTATTTACATATTTACAATCCCCAATATGACTAAGATCATGAAAGATCTTATCATAAAACTTATTCCCTTTACATAACCAGTCTTGAAAAATCATCACAGAGCCATCATGGTCTATACCTATGTCCAACAAAAGAATATGACTTGGTAGAATGGTTGACTTGGTCTCAAGAATGATAGGAATTAACACTAATTTGAAAAAATCATCTTTAGGTTCGAGAGACAATTTTGATTCAAGAGTTGAGTCTAAATCTAAGGATTGAAATTCACATTCTTTTTCCATCAATTGTATGTGACTATTCTAAATTGGTGATTCAATTTCTAGATTTATGGGTGCGAAATAAATGTTGTCTAGGGAAATTGGTTCATATTGGGTAAGAATACAAGAGTCAATATAGATTCAAAGATAGAAGCTGAATCACAAAGTTCGGGATCGGCTTCACATTCATAATCAAGTTCAATCTCATTAAAATAAAAACTTACCAATTTGTTAATGGGTTGATATTGGTCAAGTTCAAGGTTTTGAGGTGAAAGTGAATCTTGGTCAAAGTCTTCAAGATACCATGATTTTTAGTTTTCAACAATATGGGTAGAAGTGTCAGGAATAATCAAAGATTGGGTAGGGAGAGTTTCCTTATTCCTACGCATGTTTTTCAATCGACTAAAGCTTACTTCTATCATATCGAGTGGATCACTTTTGAATTGAATCATAGATTCTATACTCTTTTCTAAGTCAATATATTCATCTTGAAAAATAGAGTAAGGATCTGTGATTTGAAACTTTTGATGGGATTTTGTGTGTTCTAGAATTTGAATTCGTCGCTCAAACTCTTTTAAGGCTCCTATCCGCTTTGCCCAGTCAATTGATTCTTCTAATGGTTGCTCAGAAGAAGGAGTATAAAAAGTTGGGTGTTAGTAAGGTGGTTGATAATATGACTCAGGAGAGTTGTATCCCCATTGGCTCTTTGAAGAGTAGTGATGATTATTCTAGTCTTGTTCTTAGTATTAGGACTGGAGCATGTATTGATTCGGATAAGACTAAAAAACACCTAGAGGGGGGTGAATAGGTGTTAATGCTAATCTAATGAACTTTTTAAACAAGTATGAATATATGATGCAAACGGTCACTCAAAATAAGAAATGAAGCCAAATTCCCCGTGAAGGGCTCTAGAACTTCTCCTCTTTGATTCCTCTAGATTATGAGTTGAGACGCGTAATTGCTTTCTTGTTATGATAAGTAAAGACCAGGAAATGCAAGAATGAAAAGGATGCAATTGTTGGCCCAAAGGCCTTCCACTCTAGTTTTGATGATGATTAACTCATGTAGTTATGTGTACTAATAATCTTGTGATTTTAGTTTCAGATCATTAATCAAGTTATTAGTTGGTGATTAGCTTCAACAAGATGTTTTAGAAGCTTTCACATGGTGATTCAAGAGCCCGGACGTCAAAGATGATGTCTAGCACTCATTGGAGTCAAGCTCGGTGAATCAAGTTGTGGATCAAGTTGGCTTGGAGATTGCGCTCTACAAGAAGACTTAGGTATCCCTAGTTTAGTTTGTGTTTAGATCCAAATTGTAAAAATTAGAATAGTATGATATGCTCAAGTTCACAACACTCACGTTTCATGTTTTGGTTTTCCGTTTTAGGTTTAACCGATCTTGGTTTTCATGAATAGATCTTATGTCAAAACAAGTTTACATGGTTTAGTGTATATTAGATTTGTTCTATATACATGCATGCTTCAAACTACTTAGACAAACTTACTTTGATATACCTATTCATGTGTTTTAGGTTTTATGTTTTAACAAAACATATTTTTGGTATTAAATTCAAAAAAACTATGATATGAATATGTTTCTTGTATATTGGATTTCTATTCATATACAACATGCTTCAAAATGTTTAAGTATCATGTTTTTGTATTATGGATGAGTTTTGGACAAAATGTATTTTCTATTCAAAAATCCAAGTTTTAGAAAATACAAGTTTTGGTTTTTGGTAAAAATGATTAGACACAAAAATAGTTCATATTGATTGATATTTGAGCTAAACTTTTTATCACATGTTTATATATCATTGCAAGATGATAAAACAATTTTTGTATATTTTTAGAGATTTTATGGGAATTTATTGGATATTAAATTACTTAGTTTTTCTGCCCAGAACAGCTTCTGCCAGGCTAGGCCGGTCGACCGTACCAAGTAGCCTGTCGACCGGGTAGGTCGATCGACGTGCACTGATACGTGCACGCTGGCTGCCAATTGAGCCGGTCGACCTCACGGTCGACCGACTGAGAGCAGGATTGCTCTCTGTTTGTTTAGGTCGATCGGGCGATCGACCAGTAGCTGCCAACAGGTCAAATATGACCGTTGGGCAGTCGACCGAGCGGTCGACCGGTAGGGCTATTTTGGCAAAATCTGCTGCCAACGGCTAGTTTCCAGATTTGCTTATAAATACCCCATTTGCAAGAGTTTTTCTCTAAGATTTTTTGTGCGAATATTTTCATACTCTCTGGTGTTTTTACAGCAATCAAAAGAAGTTTTTGAATTCAAATTGAACAATCTATTTTGAGTTTTTGCTAGGGTTTGGAATTTCAAAGAAAAGGGTTTTTGGGAAAAGCTTTTGATTGAACTTCACCATCTTGGTTTCTATTATTTCCCAAGGATTTTCTTTGAGTTATTGATTTCCATTCCTTTGGTTTTCTCCACACTTGAGCTAAAATCTACTATCTTATTCTATAGGATCTTTGTGTGGGAGAAGAGATTGTTTTGTGGTTGTTGTTTGAAACCACTAAGTTGTAAACCCTATTTTAGCTTGGCTTTGTGCCTTTCCCTCATTGTGTTGAGCAAGTTGTGCTATTGGATTGTATCCCTCAAGTTGTGAGGTGATCCTTGTATTGGTTTGTGGAAATCCCTCAAGTGGTGAGGTGATTATTGTTGGCTTAGAGTTGTGCCTCAAGGAGGAGGTTGAGTTTGTAAGGAGAGGAGTTGGGTACTCCTTATAATTGTGATTGCCCCAAATCCTCGGTGGAGGTTCCCTTGGTGGGAGTCCTTTGTGGACAAGCTAGTGGATTGGAAATCCTTCGTGTGTCGAAGGCGGGGATGTAGAGCTGGGTGCTCGAACCTCAGAACATATCTTGTTGTTTGCGCTTGATCCATTGGCTCTCTCTCTCTCTCTCTCTTTACTTTGTGCCTTGCATCATTTCATGTTGTCCATTCATATTTATATGCTTGGTTGTGTGTGCATCACTTGTTGATTTCACTTGAGTGCTCTTTTGCAATTAAGTTTTTAAATTCCGCATTTAGTTCATAGATTAGCATTATCACCTATTCACCCCCCCTCTAGGTGATTTCAATTGGTATCAGAGCTAGTGCTCCTGATATTTAGGTTTAACCACCTAGGAGTAAGATCTTGGTTTGCTAATCTTCATTTGCATTGTCATTTGCACACATATTAGTTTGCACTCATGGATAGCCCTCCTATGTTTGACCATTTTAGACTTGATTATTGGAAGGCAAATATGAGTAAACATTTAAAAAGCCTAGGACATCTTGTGTATCAAGCCATTACTATAGAATCCCACCCAAATAGTAGCAAGCATAAGAAGGCCAATGCACTTGCACTTAGGACACTTAGAGCATCTCTTAATAAAGATCTTTTATATGTGTTTGATCATTATGATTCGGCTTTTACAGTTTGGAGCATTTTGACGTCTCCCGAGCTACCCGTGATTATCAACAAGTTGAGGAGATCTAGGAGAGACAAGTCCGAAGAGCATTGCTTCATGGTCCAAGGGAAGAACTCCCTTGAGGTACATTCGGATTCTCAACTGGATGATAGCTCTAGTTCATATTGCCATGGATGTTTTGAAGTTCAAAATTTAAATGTTGAACTTGCCTCTAAACTTGAAAAGTTTATTGAAAAACATAACTCTTTAAAAGAAAAACATTTTGATTTACAAAAGGAAATGAAGGATTTATGTTCTACTTTTGAAACCGTTTTGCAAGAGAAAGAAGAGATTACTTGTGAACGTGACTCACTTGAATCTCAACTTGAACTTGCCCTTAAAGAAATTGAAGTTTTAAAAGGCAAAAATGATTGTGATGATATTTTGAAGAACAATGAGGTTTTATCTTCAAAATTGGATTTTACTTTCAAAGAAAACCTTTCTTTAAAAAGCAAAATTGATTTCATCACTAAGGAATTAGATCTTGTTTTAAAGAAAAATGAATCTTTGCAAAATGATTTAGACTCTCATGTTTGCCATGCTAGTGTAGCTTCACCTAGCACTTCTTTTGCATGCTCCACTTTATCTTCTAGTATCGAAAATGATATAAATATTTTGAAGAAAAGTGTTGATTGTTTGGGCTACACTTTGAGCCATTGTGCCATGAACCACACTCGTTTAGAATCCTTGGTTCGTAAGAAACAAGTTCCAACCATACATGCACACCCTTCACGGCATACACATGCTTCCCACGGTCACCACCATAACATGTATGCTCATGTGTACACATGTACACATTGTGGTCGAAAAGGCCATCTTGCTAGATTTTGCTATGATCGTTTACATGTTGAAAATTTAGCAACTAATTTTGTTTGGGTTAGAAAAAACACTAACCCCCGTGGACCCACAAGAAAATGGGTACCAAAGACCACCTCTATGCTTTTTGATGTAGGTGGGAGCTCTCGCATTACGTGAGAGTATTGGTGCCTTGAGGTGAATGCGTTCAAAGCTTAAAGAGAACCATTTTTGGATGCATTACTTTCAAGGAAGGTATGGTGGGAGGACCACCGTGTTTTGGAGACATGGAGAGTTGCCCCTTCGGTTTTTGGTAACAATCTCTTACTCCCTTTATATGTTTACATGCTTCCATATCATTGTTTATAGCATGTTTTATTGTTTCATGATTAGCATGGTTATTGCCATGTTTATTAGTCTTATGCTTTACATGATTAGCTTTTGAGATCACCCATGTTCATGTGGATTATTCTTTGTGTTCTCACATAGGGTTTAGCTATTGTGTACATCATGATTCTAATAGCATGTGGCTTCACAATATTATCATTTTATGTCTATCATGTTGATTCATGTGTCGTTTTATGCTTAAATGATTTGATTACTTGTTTGAATGTTAGTTTTCATTAAGACTAGGAAATATACTTGTACAACTAGTGAGCAACAAATAGACTATTACATGTTTGTGCTTAAATGCTCATTTGTATTTGAAAAGTCACCTAGAGGGGGGGTGAATAGGTGACAATGCTAATCAAGGGCCAAATTAAAAATTCAAGTTACAAACAAGAAACACAAGATGAATGCAAGCAAGTATGTATGATAATGAGATGATGAGCACAATCAATAGCAAGAAGTAATAGCAAGTAAAGTAAACCAATCGCAAACACAAGGATATGTTATCGAGGTTCGAGCACCCAGCTCTACTCCCCGCCTTCCCCAGAAGGATTCTAGCTACTTCCACTATCACAAAGATCAATTACAATGGAGTACCCAACTCCTACAATTTCAGCACAATACAATTTCTTAGCAATCAAAAGATCACAAACTCTCTCTTTCAAATATCTCTTCCCTTACAAAGGTCCTTAGAGAATATTGAGAATGAATGAAGCTCTTGTGTAAGTGAAGAAAATAAATCAGAGAGTTTCACAAAACCAATTCAGAAAATGAATGAGAATATTAGCACAAAAACCAAGAAACTAGCTCTTTTGAAAATCTCAAGCTTTTGAATTTTTCTCTTGCAAATTGTTGTTTAGAAACTCTCCCCAAACACCCCTATTTATAGGAGAGGGCTAGGGTTTAGGGTTAGGAATTAATTACTGAAGATTAGGAAGTAATTAGTTCCAAATATACCCTCCAACGGATATTACAATTCAAAATTAAAACAAATCAGCAATTAAAAATCTGCCCGTTTTAAAACAAACGGCTAGATCGGTCGACCGGCCCGGTCGACCGTCAGTTCAAATTTTCTGACCGTTATGAGCTATCGGTCGACCGGTCCTAAGACCACCGGTCGACTGATACAAAAATACAACTATCGGTCGAGAGGCCGGTAGACCACCGGTCGACCGAAAACAAACAGAGAGCAAAGCTTTTACAGTCGGTCGACTACCGGTAGCCTACCGGTCGACCGACAGACGTGCACACGGATACGTGCACTCTGCCAGATCTCCGGTCGACTGGTGGTATGAAGCCGGTCGACCGGCTCAGGTCAAAAATTGAAAAACAAAAGGAATTTTGAAGAGATTTTATTTTTATCAAAAATATTTTCAAACACAAATTCAGTATATAATATAAAAACAGATTTGTAGAAGAATGAATTAGTGTTAAAATATTTTTGTATATTTTATAGGAAATAAACTTGGAAAAAGTATACGCGTGAAAAACGTGTGTGTTTGAGCTTCAAACCTACTCTCTATTCTTTAACATGCTATAAAGCTATAAAACAAAACCTAAGGACCTCTGAAGCAATCTTTGAGCCATCCAATGCCTTGCAAGTGCCTTCTCTTCTATGATCCTTCCTTGATGTGCAATTTTGCCTTCTTGCTATATGGAACTTAGAAGTTTTTGCAAAAGCGAAGCGAATGAGCTCTAAACATGGTACAAAACCTGAAATTCATCTAGATCAAAACATTAGTACCAAATAGCACTTATTTGGTTTGTTATCATCAAAACACAAAACAATGGAGAGTGTAACCTCTTGGGCCAACAATCTCCCCCTTTTTGATGATGACAAAACAAATAGGCTATTTACAAAAATATGGGGAGGAGAAAACTCCCCTCAAATTATGCTATATTTAAACATTATAAATATGCTCTAGATACCAATAATAGAAATGATAAAAAGAAATGATGCACCAATTATTGAAATCAACAATACAATTCAAATGAAACTTTAAAACTTGTACTTGATACCAAAAACACAAAAAATCAAACCAATTTAAACTACCAATTTAAACTTAAATCATAGAGATTCAAAAAGAAACACATAAAAACTCATAAAGCTCATAAATTCATATGGAACCAAGACCAAATGAACTTATTTTTGTACATGTAACTTATTCTCCCCCTTTTTGTCATACATCAAAAAGGGTTATGAAAAACATGTTTAATCGATAATACACATATTTAATTCTCCACAAATAAATGAAAATCTAGCAAAATCAAGTGGTTTTGTAAAAATATCGGCTAGTTGAAAATCGGTGGAAACATAATCAATATCAATATCACCTTTCTCAAAATGATCTCTAAGAAAGTGATATCTAATCTCAATGTGCTTGGTCTTACTATGTTGATTTGCATTTTTAGTTAAATGAATAGTACTAGTATTATCACAAAATATTTTAATATTTTTATAATGCAAATCATAATCAAGGAGAGTATGTTTCATCCAAAGGACTTGTGCACAACAAGCCCCCGCGGCAACATACTTCGCCTCGGCGGTTGATAGAGCTACGGAATTTTGCTTCCTAGAGGACCATGAAACAAGACAATTACCGAGAAATTGACATGTCCCACTAGTACTCTTTCTATCTACTCTACAACCCGCATAGTCGGCGTCCGAATAACTAGTCATAGAAAAATCTATAGTTTTCGGATACCAAAGACCTAATCCAATCGTTCCCTTAACATAACGAATAATGCGTTTTACGGCAATTAAATGAGATTCTTTGGGACACGATTGAAATCTAGCACAAAGACACACACTAAACATGATATCCGGCCTACTTGCCGTTAAATATAAAAGACTTCCTATCATGCTTCTAAACAATTTAATATCAACATTTTTACCTTGTTCGTCCTTATCAAGCTTGGTTGTAGTTGCCATGGGAGTGTTGCAAGTTTTAGCGTCTTCAAGTCCAAACCTCTTCACGAGTTCCTTTGCATATTTGGCTTGGCTAATGAAGTTCCCATCTTGCAATTGCTTGACTTGGAGTCCAAGGAAGAAGTTGAGTTCACCCATGGAGGACATTTCAAATTCTTGTTGCATTACCTTTTCAAAATCCTTGCATAAAACTTCATTAGTAGAACCGAAAATAATATCATCAACATAAATTTGGACAATCAAAATATCATTATCAACATGCTTAGTGAATAGAGTGGTGTCTACTTTGCCTTTAATAAAATTGTTTGAAATAAGAAAACTTGAAAGCCTTTCATACCAAGCTCTTGGAGCTTGTTTCAAGCCATATAAAGCTTTATCGAGTTTGAAAACAAAATCGGGATGAACATGATCAACAAAACCGGGAGGTTGAGCAACAAAAACTTCTTCATTAAGAAATCCATTTAAAAATGCACTTTTTATATCCATTTGAAAAAGTTTGAAATTTTTAAAAGATGCATAAGCTAGTGTTATCCGTATGGCTTCAAGCCGTGCTACGGGTGCAAAGGATTCCTCAAAGTCGATTCCCTCTACTTGAGTGTAACCTTGGGCCACTAACCTAGCTTTATTCCTAATGACATTTCCGGACTCATCCAACTTATTCCTAAAGATCCACTTAGTACCAATTATTGGTCTATCGTGGGGCTTAGGAACAAGGTGCCAAACTTGGTTGCGCTCAAATTGATTGAGTTCCTCTTGCATGGCAAGCAACCAATATGGGTCCGTCTCGGCTTCGAGAATGCCTTTGGGTTCAAAATGAGAAATGAAAGCAAAGTTACCACATAGGTCATGGAGTTTGGAGCGCGTTGTGACTCCTTTGGAAGCATCACCCAAAATGAGCTCCTTCGGATGATTTGTAGCATATCTCCAAGCTTTGGGAAGTGGTTGCGCACTTTCCTCATTATCCTTTTGAACTTCACCTAAAGGTTCTTGCTTTTCTTCTTGCGCGGGTGAGTCCTTCAAGGATAGTTTCTCCAAGCTTTCACCTAATGGTTCAAACTCTACAACATTCTCAACACACACATTAGATTCTTCAAACTTAACATGCATGGTTTCTTCAATAGTAAGTGAAGATCTAATGAAAACTCTATATGCTTTGCTAGTAGAGGAATATCCTACAAAGATAGCCTCATAAGCTTTAGCATCAAATTTACCCAAATTCTCTTTAGTGTTCAAAACAAAACATTTGCATCCAAAAACTTTGAAATAGGAAACATTTGGTTTCTAAAATGATACATTTCAAAAGAAGTTTTCGAAGAATTTTTGCATAAATAAATACGATTCGATATATAGCATGCGGTGTTTACGGCCTCGGCCCATAAATATTGAGGGAGGTCGTATTCACTTATCATTGTCCTAGCCATCTCTTGAAGTGTTCTATTTTTCCTTTCTACAACTCCATTTTGTTGTGGAGTCCTAGGACAAGACATTTCATGCTTAATTCCCTTTTCATCACAATAAGTCATGAAGAGTTGGTTCACAAATTCACCACCTCTATCACTCCTTATTCTCAAAATCGGAAAACCTTTTTCTTTTCAACTCTTTTTCTAAAAATCTTAAAGTGAGAAAAAGTTTGATCTTTATTTTGCAAAAAGAAAACCCAAGTGAATCTAGAGAAATCATCAACTAAAACAAATGCAAATCTACTTCCATTTAAGCTTTTAGTTTTAGTTGGTCCAAATAAATCCATATGAATTAATTCTAGAGGTCTAGTTGACATGATATCCTTGATAGGTTTAAAGGAAGACTTGGTTTGTTTCCCAAGTTGGCACGCACTACAAATGCGGTCTTTCTCAAAACTTAAGCAAGGAATACCCTTCACCAATTCCTTAGAATTAATTCTAGAAATATGTTCAAAAGATGCATGTCCTAATCTTCTATGCCAAAGCCATGAGTTTTCATCAAAAGCATTTAAACACTTAGTAGAACACTCTACATTAAGCATGTCAATTATATAAACATTGTCATCACGAAAACCGGTCAAAATACAATCATTCGATTTAATATCAAAAATCTTGCAAGAAGTATCATCAAAAACAACTTTAAGACCACGATCACAAAATTGACTAATACTAAGTAAATTATGCTTCAAACCATCAACTAAAACAACATTCTCTATTATAGGAGATGAACCAACTTGAATGTTACCTATACCGATTATCTTGCCTTTGGAATCATCCCCGAAGGTGACGGAGCCACCTTCCATGTACCTTGATAGGGTTGTGAAGTTGTTGATATCCCATGTCATGTGCCTCGAACAACCACTATCAAGGTACCACCGCTCCCTACGTCTTGGAGCCTTGGTGTGTACCTACATCAAACAAATTAGGTCTTGATTTTGGTACCCACATTTTCTTGGGTCCATGAGGGTTAGAACCATTAACCCAAACAAGATTATTTGAGCTATGCAATTTATCATAACAAAATTTAGCTAAATGTCCATGTTTGCCACAATATGTACATCTATACACTCTACCATATTTAAATGCATAGTGAGTGTGAGATTTGTGAGCATGGGCATTGTGAACATGAGCATGAGAAGTGTGAGCATGTGGAATCTTAGCATGAGAATCTTTAACATGAGAAGTATGCTTTTTGGAAAACTTTTCTTCAAGCCTTTTAGTATTAAAAGCACAATCTTTTAAAACTTTCTCAAAGTCACTCATTTTAGATTTAAAGGAAGATATTTCATTATTATCAACAATTGGGGTTTTACCCTTACAAGAAATCTTATAAGCATCAAATTCATTTTGAATAACAACAAGATTGGAAGAAAGATCATCTTTTTCTTTTGAAACTAAAGCAAGTTGAGATTTAAGAAAAGCAACTTCCTTTTGTAGTTTAAAACATTCCATTTTCTTGTTATCATATGTTTCGGAAAGTTCTACAAAAGCATGCACTAGAACTTCCTTACTTAAATCATCATCATTATCATCTATAGATTCAAGAGTTTGAGGGGTTACCTTGGGTGTGTTTGCCATGAAGCACATGTTTGCGGTATCCGCCTTTTCTTCATCTTCGGACTCGCTTTCCGAATCCCAAGTGGCCTTGTAAGCCTTCTTTTCGTCTTGCTTTCTTGGCTTGAGGGAGGTAGTCATTTTCTTCATGAACTCCGGGCAATCCGCCATGATATGTCCGGGTTTCCTACAATTATAGCAAATAATTTTTCTTACCTCTTTACCATCGAATTTTCTCCGGAAGTTGAGCTTGTTCCTCCGGTACATCTTCTTGATATTGCGTACAAGGAGGGAGAGCTCCTCATCTTCTTCTTCATCATCTTCATCATCGTCTTCAATGGTGGAGGAAGAAGACTTGAAAGCGATAGACTTCTTCTTTGTTGGAGCCGCCTCTTCTCTTGCTTTCTTCTCCATCTCATAGGTTTTGAGGTTCCCTATGAGACTTATGATGTCCATCTCGTCCTTATCGTTCAATTCCTTCAAGGTAGTAGACTTGATCTCCCAAGATTGAGGAAGAGCCCGTATCACCTTGCGTACCTTTTGGTCGTTGGAGATGATGTCACCTAATGAAGAAAGACCATTAGTGATTTTTGTGAAACGAGTAATCATGCAATCAATTGTTTCATCATCTAGCATCTTAAATGATTCATATTGAGACCGCAAGAGATCTACTTTGGCTCTCTTGACTTGTGAGGTCCCTTCATGCGTGACCAATAAGTGTTGCCACATCTCATAGGCGGATTGGCAATGAATAACACGTGTAAGGTCATCCTCATTCAAGGCGGTAAGAAGGGAGTTTTGGGCTTTTGAGTTAGCCTCATACATCTTAAAGTCAAGGTCGGTCCAAGTGCCCTCATCACCATCGGGTGCCTCATAGGGTTTGGTCAAGGATTTTGCTACCAAACTACCTAGTGATTGCAAAAATATAGTCATCCTAACCTTCCAAATAGGGAAATTAAGGCCATCAAATTTAGGTGGGGATTTAATGTTGTCGGCCATGTTTACTAGTGTATGAATGTATGAATGGAAATGTTGATTAGCAATATTTTAGGATCTCTCTAAGGATGTTAAGCCAAACCTAGAGTCCAAGCTCTGATACAATTGAAAAGTCACCTAGAGGGGGGGTGAATAGGTGACAATGCTAATCAAGGGCCAAATTAAAAATTCAAGTTACAAACAAGAAACACAAGATGAATGCAAGCAAGTATGTATGATAATGAGATGATGAGCACAATCAATAGCAAGAAGTAATAGCAAGTAAAGTAAACCAATCGCAAACACAAGGATATGTTATCGAGGTTCGAGCACCCAGCTCTACTCCCGCCTTCCCCAGAAGGATTCTAGCTACTTCCACTATCACAAAGATCAATTACAATGGAGTACCCAACTCCTACAATTTCAGCACAATACAATTTCTTAGCAATCAAAAGATCACAAACTCTCTCTTTCAAATATCTCTTCCCTTACAAAGGTCCTTAGAGAATATTGAGAATGAATGAAGCTCTTGTGTAAGTGAAGAAAATAAATCAGAGAGTTTCACAAAACCAATTCAGAAAATGAATGAGAATATTAGCACAAAAACCAAGAAACTAGCTCTTTTGAAAATCTCAAGCTTTTGAATTTTTCTCTTGCAAATTGTTGTTTAGAAACTCTCCCCAAACACCCCTATTTATAGGAGAGGGCTAGGGTTTAGGGTTAGGAATTAATTACTGAAGATTAGGAAGTAATTAGTTCCAAATATACACTCCAACGGATATTACAATTCAAAATTAAAACAAATCAGCAATTAAAAATCTGCCCGTTTTAAAACAAACGGCTAGATCGGTCGACCGGCCCGGTCGACCGTCAGTTCAAATTTTCTGACCGTTATGAGCTATCGGTCGACCGGTCCTAAGACCACCGGTCGACTGATACAAAAATACAACTATCGGTCGAGAGGCCGGTAGACCACCGGTCGACCGAAAATAAACAGAGAGCAAAGCTTTTACAGTCGGTCGACTACCGGTAGCCTACCGGTCGACCGACAGACGTGCACACGGATACGTGCACTCTGCCAGATCTCCGGTCGACTGGTGGTATGAAGCCGGTCGACCGGCTCAGGTCAAAAATTGAAAAACAAAAGGAATTTTGAAGAGATTTTATTTTTATCAAAAATATTTTCAAACACAAATTCAGTATATAATATAAAAACAGATTTGTAGAAGAAAGAATTAGTGTTAAAATATTTTTGTATATTTTATAGGAAATAAACTTGGAAAAAGTATACGCGTGAAAAACGTGTGTGTTTGAGCTTCAAACCTACTCTCTATTCTTTAACATGCTATAAAGCTATAAAACAAAACCTAAGGACCTCTGAAGCAATCTTTGAGCCATCCAATGCCTTGCAAGTGCCTTCTCTTCTATGATCCTTCCTTGATGTGCAATTTTGCCTTCTTGCTATATGGAACTTAGAAGTTTTTGCAAAAGCGAAGCGAATGAGCTCTAAACATGGTACAAAACCTGAAATTCATCTAGATCAAAACATTAGTACCAAATAGCACTTATTTGGTTTGTTATCATCAAAACACAAAACAATGGAGAGTGTAACCTCTTGGGCCAACAGTATTCATTTGATGTACTAGTATAGTCCAGTTTTGATGATTAATGCATTTGACTTGTATTCCTCATTTTTGATGTGTTTCAATGATCATGTGTTTTAACTTCATGTATATGTCTATCCTGTCTTAACTATTGATTATACATATACATCCTTGAGCCACGTGTCTTCATGCATATACTTTTGTGGACTCACCATGTTTGGGATATGTATGTATACTTTAGTTTGTACATGACATACATATGCCTTGAAGTTCAAATCATTTTGATGATTTTCATATTTCTAAGTAATTTCAATTGATAATGAAAATTTAGTTTATCATGTGTTAATGTTTAAAGGAATTTCATTTGAGCTTGAATGCAAAATTTTCATGATTATGTGTTTCACATTATACTTGTACACTCACTTTATTATGTTTCTCATGATTGTGTTTTCATGAGTTTGATATGGGCTTTATGGACTTTGAGTGTTTAGTGATCATGTGATTTTCATGTTTCATGAAAAATATTTTTGTGTTATTCCTTGCTTGAAGGATTTCGTACTAGTTAACAAGTTTTCCATTTAACTAGTTGCGATATTCTTCTCTTTGGTAATAGTTTTCAAACATACTATAATTTCAAATCTATTTTTGAAAACCCCTACCTCAAAGGGTGGTTGGATGGGAGATCATGTTCATGTATGCTTTATAGTGAAAATCATTTAAAACTTGCACATGATTGGGAGGTTAGTTGATATGAATTAAACACTTGACCTTATTTTTGTTATTTCAATTGGTATCATTGAAGTCTTTCAATTGGTATCAATATGACATCTTTTTGTATACTCATATATGTTTGTGTTTTTATATATGTATGCTTGCACTTCATATAGTATCAAATTTCAATTGATATCTATCTTTTACATACATATATAGAGGATTTATTTGTGCTTACTATATCCCTATATCTTTAAGCACAAAATCTTGTTTATGGTAAAGCTTGAATTTCAACTTTATTTCAATTGATACAATTTTCAATTGGTATCTTTATACAAGCATTATCATTATTTTGCTTATGCTAAGCTTTATTCAAATCTTGTTTCTTAATTGATTTTTCAATTGAAGTTTTATAACTATGCATAGACTTGCTAACATAAAAGTGTTCATTGTTTTATTGGTATTTCATAAAGGGGGAGAAAACTCGTACTTTATATTTCAATTGGTATTTTACCTTTCAATTGATATTTTGATTGATACTCCACTCCCTTTATGATAGAAAAGAAAGATTTCAATTGGTAAAGAATAATTTCAAATTGGTATCTTATGTTTTAAAGAATTATAGTTTCATTTGGTATCAAGATTTGTTTTTAAGGAAATTCAAAATTTGTATTGTTTAATTTCAAATTGGTATCAAGTTTGTTTGTTTACAATTGGTAGGTTATTTGTTTACTTATCAATTGGTATCAAGATTTTCATTTTTGTTTTCAATTGGTATATGTTCACGTTTTGATTTCAATTGATTTGTTGTTTTTCAATTGGTATCAATATGCACTTCATTGACACATTTTTAATTGGTATCTTATTTGATTTAACCCTTTATCAGTTATTTGTTTTGAACAGAAAGGGGGCCTAATTATGCCAAACCACCGTTCTTCGAGGTTTCGCCTCTCAATCCCCAACCTAGACACCGATTTAGCAAGAGTCAAATTCTAACAATTTTCCCCTTAGGTCAATCTCCTAAATGAGTCCGAGATGTCCCTAGGGTCCAACGTCTAGCAAGTTTTATTTAGGCTTAGGTTGTGTGAGTGGGGAGGGACCCTGCTGTATAACTTTACCCCGGGAGATAAGGTTCTGCTGTATAACTCTATGCTTCATATTTTCACGAAAAAGCTAAAAACTCGTTGGTCGGGACCGGTCATTGAGCGCACTATTTTCTCACATGGTGTTGTGCTTATTGCAGACCCTAAGAATATCACGGAATTCAAAGTGAATGGGCAAAAACTGAAGCCCTTCTTAACAACTGAGCCTGTTACTCCGGATGATAGTGTGCTCACTCTTTTTGCCCCGTGATACACCTAACCACAACAACTAAAAAAAACAAAAAAACAAAAACAAAAACAAAAACAAAAATTTGTTTATATGCTTACTGATCGGGGTAAAACTGCACACAAAAAGTGTATGTTTGAAATGAAGATTTAAAGTGTGTGTGCTTTGGCTTCCTCGATACTTCCGTTATAGCATAGAGGCTAAAACGAGTCGAATCCACAAGGATGGGAGGTGATAGAAGCTTTACCGGTTGATTCACTTGTTTGTTAAAAGTTCTTCAAAGTTTTAAAGAATGAAAAGAAAAGAAAGGAAAGAATGAAAAGAGAGTTACGGTGAAATACGAAGAAGTGGGAAACATAGAAAAGAATGATTTTGTGGTTTTTGTTTTTATATCTAAATTAAGTGAAAGAGAAAGAAAACTCACGGCACTAACTACTAATGACTCCACCAACACGCTAACCTCTTAGTGATAGTTGCCTCACACGTATCATTGGCCATCACTAGTCCTTGGTTCAAGAGCAATTCAAAGCATGACCCATATGTAACTCAACACAACCCAACTCAACATAACAAGTGCAAGCTACACTTAAACCATCAATACTATAGAAAAGTAAGCATGGAATAAAGTAATGTTAGCTTGTTAGTGGTTAGGAAGTTAGAGTGTTAGATCCATCATCATGAGCTATCAATGGCTCTTGCAAGAGCAAGGCCAAAATGAGGCTATTAGATTCATGTGGATTATCATAAAGAAGTAAGACTAGTTAGTGGTTAGTAGTTAGAGCCATGAGAGAAAAACTAGCTACACATGTAAAAGAGATTGAAGAGAAGTAAACATAGAGAGGTAAAGAGAGCACCTTTCATAGATTGTCACCTTCTATTACAAGCACTCTTGCATTCCAAGCATGAACCACTCTCTCACCCTAATACAAGATCTAAAACAAAATGAAAAATACAATGGGGAAGAAGAAGAACTAACCTAACCTAAACTAAACTACAAAATGAAATGAAAAACTACCCTAAACTCTGATCTGCTCCAATTCGAGAACCCCAGGGGGGTTTTTATAGCCACCAGGGAAGAGGGAAGGCCAGCTGGAAACAGCTGGCCGAAGCATGGCTGCAGCAGTGGCCACATGGCCGCGGAAACGCGGCCATGTCCTGGATCTGCGCGCCGCGCTTCGCGCTGCGCGCAGTCCTGTCTATCCTCTGTCCGTTCTGACGCCCGGATTTGCCTTTTCAGCCCATGATTTGTACAGAACCTCCTCTCTAGGTCAATGGCTATCTTTAATAGGCTTTTAATCACCATAAAATGGTGATTTAAGGTCTTCTTCTCCATTGCACACCATGGACCTAGAATGAAGCAAGCAAGGTATTTATTAGCAGAATTTATTATCAAATAAATGTGAAGATGTGGTATAAATTATGCAAAATTAGATACTAATCACTTACCCCTTCTACATTCTT
Organism: Agave tequilana; assembly: GCA_038442645.1. Taxonomy (NCBI): domain Eukaryota; kingdom Viridiplantae; phylum Streptophyta; class Magnoliopsida; order Asparagales; family Asparagaceae; genus Agave; species Agave tequilana. The sequence goes on along the minus strand of JAVJIF010029684.1, from coordinate 995,450 downwards.
TTTGACATTTCTTTAGCCTATTCGCACTTGGCCGGCCCGACTCAGCGAAGACGATGACATCAATTCTTCCCCCTATTTTATTGCATTCGCATTTCCATATACATTCATTAAGGGCAATGCATTAGATAGGTGTGGGGGTGCTAACACTTTTTCTTTCTTCTTTTTCTTTTTACCATTTAAAAAAATTTCAGATTGAAAAGAAATTTCATACTCTTTATAAAAATACCAAAAGATTGTAGGAATTACGGGAACTTTATTAATGAATCTTTATTTTTGCCTAAATAAACAAGAAAGATTGGTTTGACTAAAAAGTTAAAAAAGATAAGGAAAATAACTCATACCCTTTATTTAGCCTTAGTAGAATATGCATAAACTACACACACATGCTTGGGATTTAGAAACAAAACTCTAAAAAAAATGCTAGATAATTGTGACTCAAGAAGCATGATTACTCACGCAAAAAAAGAACAATATATATACTCAATATGTAATATATATAATCTTCCTTTCGTGGCCTACTCTACTTGCATATTTGACCCGAGGGGTGTTTTTCCACTTGGTGCCCTAAGACCATCTAGTTTGGGAGTCATCAGTTTGATATGTATTACATAAGTAAAGTAGAAAGCGTAATAAACCAAGAATAATAAATAAATATTAATAAACTTCAATGATATTCAAAATTGAATTGAAAAACCTCAAGCGCATCACACTTACACATTATGCATATCTATCTAAAGCAAAATTAAAAGAATGAGTTAGAAGTACAAGATCCTTTCTAAATTCAAAGAAAAAATCATAGTTTCTTCTTTTATGAAGGCTAAAGTATAGGAGGAATTACGAGGGTTAAATCTAATTTTTACATCATTTGGTCAGTTTTACTTAGATGATTGAAATTTCTTTTTTCATAATAGAATTTTTGCTAACCACTAACTTCTTTCTTTTCTTACTAGATTTTGTGGGTGCAATCTGCTGAAAACTCTTAGGAGAGAACACTCCTCCTCTAGGGAAAACCTAGAGGTTTAAAGGCTTATTGCACATGCTCAGTGTAATCGTGTCACCTGCGAAAGTGGTGTAATAATTTTCGCATTTTTGTTTTGCTCGAGACGAGCAAAAAGATAAGTATGGGGGTGTGATAAGTCTCTAATTTTACATAATTTCATCACATTCTTATATTTATTTCATGTAGAATTCTGCTAATAAAACTTTGCTTGCTTAATCCTAGGTCCATGGTGTGCAAATGAAGAAGAAGACCTAAATCACTATTTAATTGGTTATTAAGGGCCTACAAAGTATCCATTGACTTTAGAGTGAAGATTTTGTCAGCCATGGGTATCAAATCATAAATCCAAAAGATCAAATGGACAAGGGCCAGACTGGGCGACGTGCATCCCGAAGCCAGCGCGCGCCACCCTGCCATGGCCGCGAAAACGTGGCCAGGGCCGCGTTTCCACAGACATCTTGGCGTGCGCGCGCCCGGGCTTCGGGCCAGGGGTCACCCCCTGGCCCCCCTTTCTCATGATGCCTATAAATACCCCCCATAGGGTTTGAAGAAGAGGAGATCCAGAGAATAGAGTTGTAATTTGTGTTTTGTTGCTAGGAATTATAGTTGCTTTAGTTTGCTTCTTCTAGTTTTAGTTTTAACCATTAGAGTGAAAGAGAGAGAGTGTGTAAGTGTTGTATTTGAAGGGTGACAAGCTAATACAAGTTTTACTTCTCTTCCTTCTTTCAATTTACTTGTGCTTTCATTTGGTTTTTACTTTCTTGTTGTAGGGTAACTACGCTTTCTCTGCTTCTTTTCTTTCTGTTGCTTCTTTTCTTACCATGTCAACTAACACCACCATTGCATGGCTAACTAACTACTAACCCACTGATTTTTAACTTATTGATTGATAACCCAAATGAGTCAATAGTGTCAAACAAGCCTTGTGCAAACGAGAGCTATGGCATCTTAAGACGAGGGTTCTAACTCTAACTTACCTACAAGTATTTACCTCCTTATATTTCATACTTAAATGGTTTTTGATGATTTATGGGTGTTGTACTTTGCTTACTGTTGTAAGTTAGAGACTTTCCTTTTAACTTTGTCGATACCATTAGTGCACTCGTGTCTTCCCGTATTCTCGCCTTTTATTGGTTCTTGATCTGAGAATGTCCGAGTTTTTGTCGTGTAAAGCTAATTTATAGGAAGAACTTTCACTCGATTTCCACGTGAATAGTTCCAATGCATAAGAGTTATACTTGCCTATGATCCATCGTAAGGTTACATCATCAAGAAGTTAGGGACTAGTAGGAGCAATTAGTAAAAAGTTTGCCATGCGCCTTTACCATTAAGAAAAACCCACTTTTACAAACTACCAAAACATTTTCCAATAATTCTTGAAACAACTTATTTTCACTTTTCAATTCTTTATTTGGAAACAATGAACTTTCTTTTCTTCTTGAACTTTGAAGCCGCATCAAGCTTCCATCTCTCTCCCTCCTTGTGGATACGATCTGTATAGCAACTTCACTACTATGGAAGAATCACAAAAGCAGTAACATCAACCAATACTCTTTTTACTTATCCTTGTACTTGCTTTTTGCCGATCATCAACAAGATTTCGATAAATTCAGAAAAATCTCAGAAAAAGTATTTAAATAGAAAATGTGATTTTAAGAAGTTATGGGAAAGCCATTTTTAGAATTTTAACTCCATTTTTAAATAAAAACTTCGAGAATCGAGCAGCGGCATTGGTCGACATCAGTTTTGAAAATTTCTATTTTAATTCAGAAAAATTTCAAAAAATCATAGAAAATCTAAAATATTAGAAAATGATGTTTGAAACTAAAAACGGTCAAATCAGAATAGTGAAAAGACCAAATTGAGCAATACTCTAGAATCGGGTCCTCGTTTCAGACTTCGGCTAATTCCGAGTCCATGAATCCAGATCTAAGGTAAAACGATCATATAAATAATTCATAATACAAAACAAATACAGGAAGAAAATTAAAAAAATATGATCAGAAAATATGAATACGTAACTAAGTACGTATTCTGGGACCGGGGTATTACACCGGTACCAAGAAGTTTGTCTAGGATGATTTCTGGAGTACAAGATGGTAGACAACAAGACTATGATCAGTCAGGTACAAGAGTTCTAACTTATCTTGCATGAGATAGAGGCCGAAGGTATGATTCTACTTGAAACTTTTTAGGTCGCTACTATCGTGGAAAAACTCCCACCTGCGTGGAGAGATTTCAAGAACTTCCGAAGCACAAGCACAAGGAGCTGAAGTTAGAAGATCTCATTGTGAGGCTTTGAATTAAGGAGAATAACCGAAAGTCTGAGAAAAGGAGCACTAAGAACTCCTATGAATCCAAGGTCAATGTGATCGAAGACTCAAAGGAGAAAGCATCTACTTCCAAAGGCTTAAAGTGGAAGAAAACTACCAAAGGGTACAAAGGCAAGGTCCAAGAAGGCAAGAACATGCGCTTCAAGGGAACCTGCTATATCTACAACAAAGAAGGGCATACGGCAAATGAATATCGCAGCCGTCTCAAAAAGAACAAGAAGAACCATCCACAGGCAAACCTGACCGACCATGCGTCGCCAAGCCTTTCAGCTGTGGTGTCAGAAGTGAATCTGACGACTAATAATAAGGATTGGTGGGTAGACACTGGGGCTACTCAGCACATCTGTTCTGAGAAATTATTATTCTCTGAATATCAAAACTAGAGTAAGATGAGCAACTCTTCATAGGAAACTCAGCCGTCTTCAAGGTTGAAGGAAAAAGACAGGTCATCCTCAAGTAGACATCAGGGAAAGAGCTTACTCCGAAAGATATGCTACATGTTCTAGATATCTGCAATAATCTTATCTCTGGATCAATACTTAGTAAGAAAGGATTTAGAATGGTTTTTGAATCAGATAATTTTGTACTTACTAAGGGCGGGATGTATGTGGGAAAGGGTTATTTTGTTGATAGACTTTTTAAAGCCAATGTTGCAGTGGTGGACAAAAAGTCTTTGTATTTGTACCCGAAGCTTATAAATAAAGAAAAGTAAGAAAATTCTTCTGTTTATTTGCTTGAATATCCTATTTTAGGGCATGTTAAATTTGAGCATGTAAATTACAAGTTATTAAAAAACTTATCTAATCTAGGATATATTTCTAAACTCAACTTGGAAGAAATTCGCAAGTATGAGATTTGTGTTGAGGCTAAGTTAGCAAAAAATTCATTTCACTTAAATGATCGAAATACAGAACCTTTAGAGTTAATTCATAGCGATCTGTGTGACTTGAAATTTATGCCAACTAGAGGTGGTAAAAAGTATTTTATTACTTTTATTGATGACTGTACACGATACTGTTATGTGTATCTTTTAAGCAGTAAGGATGGGGCAATGAATATGTTTATAACATACAAAGTCGAAGTTGAGATTCAACTCAACAAGAATATCAAGATTCTAAAATTTGATAGAGGCGGAGAATTTGAATCAAATGATTTTAGTGAGTTATGTGCTAAATTTGGTATAATCCATTAAACAACAGCACCATATACTCCTCAGCAAAATGGAATTGCTTAACGAAAGAATAGAACTTTAAAGGAGATGGTCAATTCCATGCTCGTAAGTTCTAAAGCACCGCAAAACTTGTGGGGGAAGCTCTGTAAACTGCAAATTATATTCTAAACAGAGCACCTCACAAGAAACTTAGCCTTATACCATTTGAGCTATGGCATGGAAGGACACCGTCCTATCATTACCTCAAAATGTGGGGGTGCCTTGCAAAGGTGCTAGCACCATTACCTAAAAAGACTAAGTTGGGAGCAAGAACTATGGACTGCATATTCATGGGCTATACCATGAATAGTAATGCCTACAGATATTTGGTTCATAAATCAGAAATATCAGATATTCATGTAAACATGTGATAGGTAGTAAAAAGTGCATATTTATTATCACATTTACTATCATATTTCCCTATTTATTTTTTTATTAAGCACTACTACTAATGTTTTATTGTTTAATGTGTGCAAGCCTTGAGTAATTAAAAAAATAAATAAATGAATCCCAATTAAAGCTCAAAAGCCCAAAAAGTCCACAAGCCCACATGCAAAATTAATTATAGTAATTTAGAAGTTTCTACCTTATCTAACCTAATCTAAACATAGATTTTAAAATCTAAGGGAGGAAGAGGAAGGATAAAATAGAAATACTAATTGTTAAAAGAAGGAGGAAAAGAATAAGATGGACTTCTATTTAAACAAGGTTGCTGATTAGTCTACGATTATGCATTTTTATGTCGCATTCTCTCACAGTTTTATAAGTAAATAGTCGTCTAAATCGTGTTTTGGTCTTAATTGCAGGTAGATCCAAAGTCCAAGGGCAAAGATGGAATAAGAGCCTAATTCATCCCAATTTATGGTAATTAATCCCGCAATTACTTGGAGGTCAAGCAAAGGATTTTCTAGAACATGCATTGAACCTAGACTCTTGCGCTTGTCAGACGAATATTCGGGCGAAAGTACCAGAAACGGGATATACCCTGAACATTCTCTCAGCAAGAAGAATAATCTGACAAAATCCAGAGACCAATCTCCCTGGAATTGCCACAGAAACGCGGAAATCCTTGAGGTTCCGTGGCATTTTTGTAGAGCCACGCGTCGATTTTCGACGCGTGGCCCCGTCTCGTCTTCTAGAGCCTTCTTCTGCCTATAAATAGACCTGCAGTTGCCCAAACCGAGGGAAGTCTTCATTTTTAGGAGTAGGTGTAGATTTTAGGAGTAGTGTAGGTGAGTGTTCTTCATTTCTTGTATTTTCATTTCTTTTTAGATCATTGTAGTAGGGCTGAGTGATACATAGAGAGAGAGAAAGCAAGGGATTGATGTAATAGAGAGTGACACTCTATGTAAAGATGCCTCCTTTCTCTTCCATTGTAATCTCCTTCATCTTCTACATGATTTCTAGCTAACTTTTCTTTTCATGGCTATCTAACTACTAACCACTAACCATCTAACCACTTACTTGATAATCCACATGAATCGGGTTGCCTCTACAAGGCCTTGTTCTTACAAGAGCCATTGATGGCCAAAGATGATGGGTTCTAACTTGCTAACTTTCTAACTTGCTAACCAAGCTAACTCTCTTTTATTTCATGCTAGTAGTGTAATGAGTGATGCTTGTATTTGCTTGTTCTTGTTGCAATGTTTTGTTTGTTATGAACCATCCATGAGCCATGCTTTGTATCGTTTCTTGTAGCCAAGGATTGTGATGGCTGAGGATCAAAATGTGAGGCAACTATCTCGAAGAGGTTAGCATGGTTAGTAGAGTATTTAGTAGTTAGTAGCCATGAGTTTTCTTTTAGCTTGATTTAGAAATCGTTTTCCAAACTCTTTTCTCGTTTTTCTATCGGTGTTTTTACCCATCCTTCTTAGTTCATCCTTGTTTCACTCTATTTTCTATTTTGTTTTCCAAATCACTTTTTTATTTTGTTTTCACATCGCCGTTTTCATCACTCTCCTCACCTACCACATGCTTGTTTTCCTTTTCTTTTCTTTTTCATTTTATTTCTCATTCTTTTAAACATAGAAGAATTGTTAACATCTGACGTGACTAGAGACTATTAATGCTTCTATCGCCTCCCTTCCCTGTTGATACGACCCGTTAAGCCAATGCTATAACGGAAGTATCGAGGGTACACTAAGCACATTCGAGCTTTTCATTGATCTAACATAAAACACACTTTTGAGTGCTAGTTTCACCCCAATCAAAATTTTTGGCGCCGTTGCCGGGGAAGGGAATGGTTTTGATGTCACGTTTTTGTTAACATTGTCTTCTCTGTTTTGGTGTGCAGGACAAGCTTTACAGGTGCTTAATATTGCAGTACATAAACTAGCTTTGCATCTCCCTGCTCTTGAAAGCAGGGCCCCAAATTTTGAACAAAAGCCGCGGATCCGCGATATTTGCCGCGAAACCACGGCACTTTTGTGAAAATTGTATCTGTTGTTGTGCTGGAATGTGTGAATTGTAATAGCTAGTTGATTTGTGCTGCTATCTTTCTTGCTTTGATTGCCTACACACCATAAAAATAAAAAAACTAAAATACGGTATTTGGACGCTTTTAAAACGGTTTAAACATTTGCATTTAGGCACGTGTCAATTCAATTCCAATATACTGTATTTTGTTCTGTTGTTGTGATCTGGATGGAGATGTACATATGGCATTGCATATAGCATAGGACAAACACGTGGGTGATTTATCGCTTTGTGTTATATTCTTGTCTATATTGCACACTTGCACAAATTGAAATTAAGGGCAAAACCCATACAAGATAAGGTGGGATTTCATTACCCCTTCCTTAGCCCAAAAATCATCTCCCCACTCACACAACCCAAGCCCTAATAAAATTTGAATAGACGTTGCCCATAGGGACATTTCATCTAGGTCTAGGTCAACCTTCCTCTTGGCTTGGTTTTGATTTTTTCTTTTTGTTTGTTGTTTGACTCTTTCTTTTTGTTTGTGATTTTTTGTGTGAAATGGCATTCAACAATAACAATTCTTTCAATCCGAACATGAATCCATATTTCACACCAACTCCATTTTATTCGGATAAATCCAACCCGGCATTTTACAATATGCACCAACCAAATACACCGGGTTGGCCTTATCCGAATAAATACAACCCATACCCACATTCTTATGACTATAATTTCTAAAATAATTTCAACTCGTCACAGAGTCATTGGGGATTCAAGTCCCCCGAGCCAAATTTTCAACCTCCTTGTCCACCATATCCACCTCGTCCACAATTTACACAATATTCATTCCCCGATTTCGCTTCCTATACTCCTTTTTCTGGACCTCCCATTAAAGAAAAATCTGAGTCACAAAAGAGTATAGAAGCCAATCTACAAGAGGCCGAGCAACATCTTCAGGAAACATTGACCTCTCCAATTCCACCACATTTTCAAGATACATACTCAATTCCACCAGTCCAAAATAGAACACCATCAATTTTGGATATGAGTATGCGTGAGTCCAAACAAAAGTCACCAAATCCAATGGACTCACAATTTCACCACCAATTCCAAAACAATACTTCATCTTCGCAACAAAATGATTAACCTATCAATTATGTAAAGATGCTTGAAGTCATGACTCAGGCTCAAAATGCTCATAATCGTGACATATATGATGGTCGAAAGTCTCCGTTCTTATCGTTCGACCATTTCTAATTTCACTAACCATTCTGTCAGAGCCAAAGAGTCATGTTTTTTTGGAAATCAAGATTCAATTTCAGAATGCCCATCTGAACTTGTCCAAACTTCAGATCCCATTGACATTTTGGCAAGTTATCCTTTTCCTGAAATTGAACTTGAGCATGAATATGATCATGAACCTCAAATTAGTGATTCAATTCTACTTCCTGATTCAATTATGACTCCGGTGTCTTCACTTGATTTCACTCCATTTCCCGAGTCAGTATTAGATCCAGTGCCTATCCATTGTGAAATTGAATCACCAATCTATTATGATGATCATATTGAACTTGACCAATTTCATACTTTTGAAAGTCCATTTGATAAATTGGCAAGTTCTCATTTTTGTGGAATTGAACTGAATGAGGAATGTGACTTTGATCCTCCAAGTTGTGATCTTGTTCAAATTCCCGAATCATTATTCACTCTTGTTTTGTTACCCAATTTGAGTAACATTTTAGAGTCAGTTTTGATTCCCATCCCTCTTGAACTTGAATCACCAATCTTAGAAAGTCACATTCCATCATGGGGAAATGAATGTGGACTTGAGCTTCATCTACTTGATTTGGACCCACTTCCTGAACTGATTTCGACTCCCGAACCTTTACTTGACTTGAGTCATTTTTCTGAGTCGATATTAGTTCCTGTACTTCCTGAGTCTAAATTAATCATTCCATTATGTGACAAGGGCTTTGATAAGTTTGACTCTGAAATTATTTTGAAAATTTGGAAATTAGATGGGGTAATATTTTTAATAAAAATCACACATGCATACATCTTTCTAGTGGGTTGTATCATGGAGGTTTCTGGTGGGTTCCTCCAGACTCCACGCAAGAATGATTGGGCCGCCTTTCGTGGACCAATCAGACCGCTACCGGAACCACAACCTTAAGGTAATTTTTTCCTTCCCTCTCTATTTGTTTCATGCATACATATATCACGATGCATTGAGGACAATGCATGAGATAAGTGTGGGGGGAGGGTTTACTAACATAGAGTTTTTTAGATTTTCTTTCTTTTACACTTCTTTTAGGATACTTTTAGAAATCTTTCCTTTTGTATAGAAATTTTCTCTTTCTTTAAAAACTTTTTGAAATAAGAGACAAAGTTTTGATCTATTTTTAAGAAAATTAAGTTGATCTTAGAAATTAAGAAAGCCTTAATTATGATATCTTAAACCTAGTTGAAATAATAGATCTTGTTTAAAATTATAGGCTAAGTAAGATAAATTGGAGAGATATTCTTATCTTGAATTGTTACCTTAGATAGTATGCATTTCACATTTACACAATTTTTGGGATGGAAACAAAGACCTAAATGCCATAAAGCAAAAAATAAAAAAAAAATATATATATATACATATATATAAAATATCACTTATTAAGCTGGATAACTATGCCTCAAGAAGCATGATTATTCACGCCTAACGGTGATCAAAAGAATAAATAATCCCCTTTAGTTTTGTGGCCTTGTTTACTTGAGTTCTTAAACCCGAGGGATGTTTTCTCATCTGGTGCCCTAGGACCGTCTGGTTTTGGAGTCATCGGTTATAGGCTCGCTACATGGGTAAACTAGAAAGCCTAAACTAAGGGAAGAAAAAAAAAGAATAAATAAATAACACGTATAAATAAATGGCTTGATGGTTAGAGTTGAAATCTCAGAAATCTTCACTATCACAAATGTACATATTATCTAGGTTTTATGAAAGATAAAATATTCAATCCAATTTTAAATTCTTACCTTAATTGAAGACAAGATCTTGCATAGAAACTAAGTTTAAGGAAGAATGATTTGTGGTGGACTTATGACCTTAGATCACTTATATTTTTGCAAAAATATTTCATAAACTTGTCTCTCTTTCAAAATGTGTTTTCAAAATACTAGCATTTGTCTTCTTTCTTTATGGATTTTGTGGGTGCAATCCGCTGAAAACCCTCAGGAGACAACACTCCTCCTTTAGGGTAACCTAGAGGTTTAACGGCTTGTTGCACACGCTCAGTGCAATCGCGTCACCTGCGAAAGTGGTGTAATAACCCTTGTAGTATAGTTTTTCTTTTCTTGTTTTGCTCGGGACGAGCAAAAGAATAAGTGTGAGGGTGTGATTAGTCTACGATTATGCATTTTTATGTCGCATTCTCTCACAGTTTTATGAATAAATAGTCGTCTAAATCGTGTTTTGGTCTTAGTTGCAGGTAGATCCAAAGTCCAAGGGCAAAGATGGAATAAGAGCCTAATTCATCCCAATTTATGGTAATTAATCCCGCAATTACTTGGAGGCCAAGCAAAGGATTTTCTAGAACATGCATTGAACCTAGACTCTTGCGCTTGTCAGACGAATATTCGGGCGAAAGTACCAGAAATGGGATATACCCTGAACATTCTCTCAGCCAGAGGAATAATCTGACGAAACCCAGAGACCTATCTCCCTGGAATTGCCGCGGAAACGCGGAAATCTTGAGATTCCGCGGCATTTTTTTAGATCCACGCGTCGATTTTCGACGCGTGGCCCCGACTCGTCTTCCAGAGCCTTCTTCTGCCTATAAATAGACTTTCAGTGGCCCAAACCGAGGGCAGTCTTCATTTTTAGGAGTAGGTGTAGATTTTAGGAGTAGTGTAGGTGAGTGTTCTTCATTTCTTGTATTTTTATTTCTTTTTAGATCATTGTAGTAGGGCTGAGTGATACATAGAGAGAGAGAAAGCAAGGGATTGATATAATAGAGAGTGACACTCTATGTAAAGATGCCTCCTTTCTCTTCCATTGTAATCTCCTTCATCTTCTACATGATTTCTAGCTAACTTTTCTTTTCATGGCTATCTAACTACTAACTACTAACCATCTAACCACTTACTTGATAATCCACATGAATCGGGTTGCCTCTACAAGGCCTTGTTCTTGCAAGAGCCATTGATGGCCAAAGATGATGGGTTCTAACATCTAACTTGCTAACTTGCTAACCAAGCTAACTCTCTTTTATTTCATGCTAGTAGTGTAATGAGTGATGCTTGTATTTGCTTGTTCTTGTTGAAATGTTTTGTTTGTTATGAACCATCCATGAGCCATGCTCTGTATCGTTTCTTGTAGCCAAGGATTGTGATGGCCGAGGATCAAAATATGAGGCAACTATCTCGAAGAGGTTAGCATGGTTAGTGGAGTATTTAGTAGTTAGTAGCCATGAGTTTTCTTTTAGCTTGATTTAGAAATCGTTTTCCAAACTTTTTTCTCGTTTTTCTATCGGTATTTTTACCATCCTTCTTAGTTCATCCTTGTTCCACTCTATTTTCTATTTTGTTTTCCAAATCACTTTTTTATTTTGTTTTCACATCGCCGTTTTCATCACTCTCCTCACTTACCACATGCTTGTTTTCCTTTTCTTTTCTTTTTCATTTTCTTTCTCATTCTTTTAAACATAGAAGAATTGTTAACATCTGACGTGACTAGAGACTGTTAATGCTTCTATCGCCTCCCTTCCCTGTGGATACGACCCGTTAAGCCAATGCTATAACGGAAGTATTGAGGGTACACTAAGCACATTCGAGCTTTTCATTGATATAACATAAAACACACTTTTGAGTGCTAGTTCCACCCTGATCAAAAATTTTGTGCTTGCACCACAAGATGAAGATAAACGAGAGAAAATCTGAATTTAATTCGAATTCAGACTGTACACGTTTTAATATTCAGATCATAACTTTTGCTGCATATATTCAAATCTGATGATTCAAGATGCTCCATAAAGAAGACTTGAAGGACTACAACTCTTAGGTTGATCAAGCTTTCCAATTCAGTCGGCAGATAAGCTATATTCAGCGATCTAACATGATAACAAGTTGCAAGACAGAATTGAACTTCTACGGATAAGTCAAAACAAGTTTGGAGATAAAAGAAGAATTCAAATTTAGAGATATTTTTCTCCTCCTATCTTCATACGCTTCTTATCCCTCAGATTTTCTCCTATAAATACCCCTGCATAGCAACAAAAGAAGGGCAGATCTCAGAAGCTTAAGAGCAGCTCTCAGAGGTCAAATTTAGGGTTTCGTTTAGATTTTCTTTTCCTTTTAAATTTCTTGTATTTTCATTTTTTATTTGAAAAAGAATATTTTGAAGAAGAAGTGGAGCTTGTAATTGGTCGGTGGCATCCAATAAAGAGGTTATTCATTCTTTTTCTTTACAATGTAATTCAGTTTTTCTACTTAGATTAAATATTTTTTATTTTTTTCGTTTTCATGCAAATTTTTATTCAACATAAAAATTGAAAATAAAATAAAACAAATGAATAACTAAATTAAACCTATAGTTTGCTATCTCTCGATCAACCCTAGTTTAGTTCAGAAAGTGAATTGATTGATATCCATTATTAGAAACCCTAGGGTTAAAAAATCTTCTTGAAGATGAATTGATAATTAGGTTTTCTTAATTTAGTTTACACTTTTAAATGATTCTTCATAATTTATAATTAAAAACTTTGATAGCATAATTTTAAGTAAAACAGATTTTCTTATGCTATGCTTTGAAATTAGGATGAAATATAATTTGATCTTTATTAGTGCACACTAGTTAGGGTTCCGACATCATTCATCTTGCTTGATACTCAATTAATAGCTAGGGTAGATAAATCTTTATTCAATATGATATTCACTCTTTGAGACTAATACTATTGGTTATGGTAGATGATTAGTGAACTATATTTCTCAAACTTGATCAAATCTAATCAATCTCTCTTTTCCTGTCTAGGCAAATTAAAGAGAAGAACGTACCGAAACGCTTCTATCGCATTCTTCCATGTGGATTCGACCCGCATAGCCCTTGCTACCGCGGATATATTGTGGAAGACAGAGACACGCAACCATCCAGATAACATCCTTCTAACCCTTAAACTGTATCTCTGTTTTTCCTCAATCAAATTTTTGGCGCCGTTGCCGGGAGGGAACGGTACGATATTCTCTAAAAAAACTAATTATTTATTTATTTTTTTCTGTTTGCAGGATCAGAGAACAGGAAATTTAACTGCTGCAAAGGATATATAGCAACCTGAAATCACCTAGAGGGGGGTGAATAGGTGATGGCTATATGAATAATGGCAATTTTGCGGAATTTAAAAATTAACTTTAAACAATTAACACAATACAAGATTCTTGCAATTAATAGACAATAAAGAATGCAAGTAATAAAGAGATAGAGTTAGAGAGAAATGATCAAACGCAAACACGCCGATATGTTTCCGAGGTTCGAGCCACGCTCTACGTCCCCGCCTTCACACTTGAAGGATTTCCACTATTGAGGATCCCACCGGATCAACAATACAAGGACAACACTTGTCCGTCTCCCGTGATGCCACTACACCACCTTGAGCACACTAGCTCGCCTTGAGGCCGATGCCTCTACAACTTCACTCAAAGAAGAAAGAAGTGATCTACACTTGATCACTTTACAAAGCTCACTAAGCACAATCCTAGAACCAAATATGTAGAGTAGAAGTATGGGATTGTGTAGTGCAAAACTAGAGAGAAGTAGAGGTAAAGGACTACAAGATGGGTGTCTAGAAATTTAGGCCTTTTTGAGAGAAAATCTTGTCTAAAGGGAAAACTTGAAAATCTTTAGAAAACTCTTGTAAAATGTTCTTGATAGCTCTAAAAAAATTAGTCATATCATATGAAGTGACCACCTATTTATAGGGGTCAAAAACAGCCTAATAGAACCGTTGAAATCAAATCCCAAGACAAAATCTGTCAGAAAAACTAGCTGTTGGAATCTGTCAGAGATTCTGACAGCAGTCGGTCGACCGGCCGGTCGACCGACAACGGTCAAAAATATGACCGTTGGGGGTCATCGGTCGACCGCCCGGTCGACCCAATTGGAGCGAGAGTTGGGTCCAGAACTCGGTCGACTGGTCGGTCGACCGACACGCACTTGCACAGTTTGTGCATGTCGGTCGACTGGTCAGTCGACCGGTTCCTGACAGTTCTGAAAAATCAGAACTGCCAGAACCTGAAATGCTGGGTTTTGGGTTATAGGTCTTGGTTAATTATTTTGGCACTAGTAAAACACTAGAATATGAGCATATGTCATAGCTCTATCTAGGTAAAATACTTTGATAAAAATTCTTTTGACGAAAACTTGTTTTTCCAAAAATTTTCTTTCCAAAGGACAAATCTAACTTGTAAATCATGTTTTGAAAAAGCCTTTTGAAGTCTAGAACTAAATAGAAAGTGTGTGTAAGTGTAAATCCCATAACTCTATTTCTACAATCTAGTTTTGACAAAATATCTAAAATGAAAATAAACAAAATACAACTCTTGAATTCTTTAGCAAGTCTTGATCTTGTTCTTGATCTTTTCTTCAACGCATATTCCCGAAGCTTCCTATGTGCTTTAGCTTGGGAATGCAAATGTTGGGCGAACTCCAAATGTGTGAGTCTTTTAGTGGAGTCGTCAAAGCATGTTCTTGAACCTGAAATACTTTTAAACAAGATTATTAAATACATAACTAAATATGTTTTGCTATCATCAAAATAACTGGGATAATGGCCTTTGGGCCAACAATCTCCCCCTTTTTGATGATGGCAAAACATATGTAGTTATCACAAGATATTTTGGGTAGAGTCTTCAAATGAAGCTCCCCCTCAACACAAGCATATTTAAAAATCATACTCAGGCATAGTATGACAAGTGATAAACAATAATCATCATATGCCAACAAGAAAATATCAATTACTCATGTCATATGATAGATAAAGGAAATGAGTCTCATACATGACATAAATACATAACACAAAAGATACATGTCCATAATACAAAAATAAAAGATGTCCAATCACAACAAAGTAACAAAATAACAAAGTGTCACAAAATATCTCTCTCTCCAAATAACTCTCCCCCTTTTTGACATCATCAAAAGGGGAGGTCACTCGGCAGCATCACCACCATCTCCAGCATCTCCAGCATCGTCAGCCTCGTCATCCTCGTCATCATCGTCGTCCTCGGAAGAGGACTCCGCGGCAACCATCGTCTTGTCACCATCAGCATCAGACTCGGAGGAAGAAGAAGAAGAAGAGTCTGCCCCCTCAGAATCATCAGCATCAACTCTGGGTCGTGGTGGCACAGTGGAGGAGGGATCTCTGGCTGGGAAAGGAGGACCTCTGGAAGGAAGAGGACGAGAGATGGTCGTGGGATCAGGGGGAAGCATACCGAGCTTCGTATAAAGACCCTCAAATTGTGAGTCCATGTATCTCATAGAATCAGCAAAATAAGTCATATCTGTACGAATCCCCTGATACCATGCATCCAACTCATCACGAAAAGCAGTAACACGCTGCTCAATCCAGGCCTGATGTGCCTCGAGCTGAGAGCGAACCACAGATGTCATAAGAGACTCCAAATCTGAAGGTAAAGTGGGTGCAGAAGAAGATGAGGATGGTCCTGGAGCTGGAGGAGGAACAGGAGGAGGAGGCACAGGTTCTTGTCTCCGTAGCTGGGCTTCCATCCTTTTCAGGAGAGTCCCATCAATGTTAGGAGAAGGCTTGTCATACTCAACAGAAGAGAGATCAAAATCAAAGGCCTTTAGAATACGGGTAATCAGCATGCCATAAGGCAAGCTTCTCCCGGACAGACGGATTTGTTCAGAAGCCATGTGAGACATAATAAGACGGGGTACATCAATTTTAATGCCTCGCAGAAGGCAATAAATGATTAGAGGAACAGGACCCCTAGCATGGCTGAATTCGCCAGATTTTGGGAGGAGGTTATTGAAAACAATCTTGGCTAGGACTTGAGATTGTAGAGTATACCTACTTACAACCTCGTTCCTTACCAAGCCGGGGTTGTTGTCCCCGTGAAGTAAAGTGGATGCGGTGAGTGCAGACTCACCCTCCGGATATTCAAAATCCTGCAAGTCACTGGAATAAACATCAACTCCACCAGGGGAGAGATGTAGGATACTAGAGAAATGGTCAAGGTTGAGCTTGATATCCCTACCTAAGACTCTGGTATAGATAGTATCCCCTTCAAGAGAAATGTTTGTATAGAAGTAGGGCATGAGGGGTGAGTAAACTTTCTCTCTAATGGTCACAAACCTCTCTAAAGAGTTGTTTTGCATGATATGGGCAATGTCCAGGTGTTCAAGGTCTTGGAAGACAACAAATCTCCCAGAAATGAGATTTCTTTTAGACAAATTTATGAATCTATGTTCAGCAAGATCGTTAACAAAGGGGTTTTTAGGTTTTGGAACATGGGAAGAGGGTTTGGCAGGAGCCTTGCCCTTTTCAGATCTAGTTCTCTTAGAGGTAGACATTTTAGAGAATAAAAATATGATTTTTAGGTTAGGGCTTGATCTAGATACTAGGAAACCTAAAGATCTTGACAAGTGGTGGAAGAAATTGAAGCAAGAGATGAAAAACAGCAAGAAAGATTTGATTTTTACCTTGGAGAAGAAAACTGAAACCCTAATACTCCAAATCCTGAAATACTCCAAATCCAGCGGTTGAAAATCCTTGAAACTGAAGATCCACAGTCTAAAGAAGGATTATGAAGTGGGTTTTTGACGGATTTTAGATCAGACAAGAGATTAGGAGGTTGGAGAAATTTTTGGAGTGGAGAGGAGCTCGGTTCGTCGCCAGCGAGTGAGGAGAGAGAGAGGAAAAAGTCGAAATTTAAAGCAGATTCTCGCGTGGTCCCGATGCCCGGTCGACTGCCCAGTCGACCCAGAGCAAACCGAGAGCTCTGTAAGTTCTGACGGTCGACTGGTCGGTTGACTCGGCAGATACAGAGAGCTCGCGGTGACAATTCGGTCGACTGGGGTTATGGCCGGTCGACCGGTTTTGTCTGAAAACCAGCAAACAGATTCTGTTAAAAAAATTTTTTAAGAAAGAAATTATAACAAATAAAATATGTTATATTATAACATACAGGAAATCAGTTTTAAATCTTCATTTAGATTATCACCTCATCAAAACTTCACACAAAAAAAATGTTTTAATTTTATTTTACATATTTAAACAAAGATTTAAAGATGTTGAAGCCGAATACCCAGTGACGGGTTCTGAACTTCATCCTCTTGATTCCTCTTGAATGAGTTGAGGTGCGCAATTGCCATCTTTAAGGTATTTGTTTAAACAAGAAATTTTGATTATTAATTTATACTTTTTGAAGAATAGTATATATAGATACACAAGAAATGGACATGTGAACAAATATGACATAAGGCATAAAAGTACAAGATATGGAAATAGACACAAGGTATGTACACAACATGATAGAAAAGTGGTTCTATATAAGCATATATCAATAGAGTACAAAAGCAAACTATCAATTCTATACACACGTATACATTACCAAAAATCAAACACTATTGAAAAATGGAGATGTTACCAATTTAAGGGCAATCTCCAAAATAGGTGCCTCCACGATAGCGATGCAAGCTTGATGTGTTCTTTTTGAGCTCCGTTGCATCTACCACCCGGGCACCGTCTCCCCCTAAGTCTTGGAGGAAGTAGATCCACCTGTATCACCTACATTTGGAGGATCTTTTGGTACCCAAATCTTTGTGGGTCCTTTAGGGTTAGTTCCGGGGCGAACCCAAACATATTTATTGTTCATGTTATTCTTAGCATAACAAAATTTTTCTAAATGGCCTTTGCGGCCACAATGCGTGCAAATGTAAATTCTACCACTACCATACATAAATGCATGCTTATGAGTGTGTGCATGTTTCCGTGCATGTGTATGATGTGTATGTTTCCCTTGGGGTACTCCCTTAGGAAATTTAGATGCAATCTTTTTCAAATCAAATGCATAACTTTTTAGATTTGAGTCCAAAACTTCAACACGTTTTTGGATCTCAACAAAATCATTTTTATCAATTGACACCATGGGGGTTTTTCCTTTATTAGCAAGTTTATATTTTTCAAACTCATTTTTCAATTTGTCAAAAGAACTAGATAAAACATTCTTTTCATTTACTACTAATTCAAATTTATTCTTTAAAACATCATTTTCCCTTTTTAATTTCTTATTATGAGATTGTGAAATCTCATATCTATGTTGCAATTCCTCAAAGACATGTGCAAGTTCATCCATTGTTAAATCATCATCTTCTAAAGTAGTTTCAAGGGTTACCTTAGAAGTGTCCTCACCTTGTGCCATGAAACACATGTTGGCGGCGTCGTGCTCCTCTTCGGATTCCGACTCCGTGTCATCCCATGTAGCAACCATGGCTTTCTTCTTCCTCCTTGGCTCATGCTTTGAAGTAGTCGCTTGGAGAGCGGGGCAATCGGCTATTAGATGTCCGATCTTCTTGCAATGGAAGCAAGGACCGGGTTCATCTCTTTTCTTCTCAAATCTCCCTTGAGGTTTCCCTCTCCGGAAATTGCTTTGCCTCCCTTTCCTATAAAACATCTTACCTACTTTTCGAATGAGCATGGCGAAGTCTTCATCGCAATCCTCCGATGAGTCGTCTTCTTCAACAATGGTTGGAGCGGCTTTGAAGGCAATTGTCTTCTTCTTTGGTGCCTCCCGTTCTTCTCTAACTTTCATCTCCATCTCATGCGTCTTGAGATTTCCGATGAAGCCGGAGAAGTCATCTCCTCTTTGTCATTAAGCTCCTTGAGGGTTGTCGCCTTGACTTCCCAAGCTTTGGGAAGAGCTCTAATCACCTTCCTTATCTTTTGATCATTATCAATCTTGTCGCCTAAGGAAGAAAGAGCATTAGTTATTTTAGTAAATCGGGTGAGCATGTCATCAATGCTCTCATTATCAAACATGTAAAAATTCTCATATTGAGAACGTAGCAAGTCAACTTTTGCTCTCTTGACTTGTGACGTTCCCTCATGAGTCACAATGAGTATGTTCCAAACTTCATATGCCGATTTACAATTTATGATGCGTGCAAGGTCATCTTCATTAAGGGATTGGGTCAATGCATATTGGGCTCTAGCATTAGCCTCATAATCCTTGGAGGTATCCTCGTACCATGTGCTCTCATCACTAGTGGGTTCAATGAAATCTTTGGTTATAGCTCTAGCAACCCTAACTCCTAGGGATTTAAGGAAGAGATTCATTTTCACCTTCCAAATGGGGAAGTTTAAGCCGTCAAACTTGGGTGGGGATTTAATGCTAGAAAAGTCAACTGAGGCCATGATGAACAAATATGATGCACAATAAATGAAAAATACAACAAGTGAATATAGCCAAATGTATGGATCTCCCTAAGGTTGTTAGACCAAATTCTAGGGTTAGGCTCTGATACCAATTGAAACCACCTAGAGGGGGGGTGAATAGGTGATGGCTATATGAATAACGGCAATTTTGCGGAATTTAAAAATTAACTTTAAACAATTAACACAATACAAGATTCTTGCAATTAATAGACAATAAAGAAATGCAAGTAATAAAGAGATAGAGTTAGAGAGAAATGATCAAACGCAAACACGCCGATATGTTTCCGAGGTTCGAGCCACGTTCTACGTCCCCGCCTTCACACTTGAAGGATTTCCACTATTGAGGATCCCACCGGATCAACAATACAAGGACAACACTTGTCCGTCTCCCGTGATGCCACTACACCACCTTGAGCACACTAGCTCGCCTTGAGGCCGATGCCTCTACAACTTCACTCAAAGAAGAAAGAAGTGATCTACACTTGATCACTTTACAAAGCTCACTAAGCACAATCCTAGAACCAAATATGTAGAGTAGAAGTATGGGATTGTGTAGTGCAAAACTAGAGAGAAGTAGAGGTAAAGGACTACAAGATGGGTGTCTAGAAATTTAGGCCTTTTTGAGAGAAAATCTTGTCTAAAGGGAAAACTTGAAAATCTTTAGAAAACTCTTGTAAAATGTTCTTGATAGCTCTAAAAAAATTAGTCATATCATATGAAGTGACCACCTATTTATAGGGGTCAAAAACAGCCTAATAGAACCGTTGAAATCAAATCCCAAGACAAAATCTGTCAGAAAAACTAGCTGTTGGAATCTGTCAGAGATTCTGACAGCAGTCGGTCGACCGGCCGGTCGACCGACAACGGTCAAAAATATGACCGTTGGGGGTCATCGGTCGACCGCCCGGTCGACCCAATTGGAGCGAGAGTTGGGTCCAGAACTCGGTCGACTGGTCGGTCGACCGACACGCACTTGCACAGTTTGTGCATGTCGGTCGACTGGTCAGTCGACCGTTTCCTGACAGTTCTGAAAAATCAGAACTGCCAGAACCTGAAATGCTGGGTTTTGGGTTATAGGTCTTGGTTAATTATTTTGGCACTAGTAAAACACTAGAATATGAGCATATGTCATAGCTCTATCTAGGTAAAATACTTTGATAAAAATTCTTTTGACGAAAACTTGTTTTTCCAAAAATTTTCTTTCCAAAGGACAAATCTAACTTGTAAATCATGTTTTGAAAAAGCCTTTTGAAGTCTAGAACTAAATAGAAAGTGTGTGTAAGTGTAAATCCCATAACTCTATTTCTACAATCTAGTTTTGACAAAATATCTAAAATGAAAATAAACAAAATACAACTCTTGAATTCTTTAGCAAGTCTTGATCTTGTTCTTGATCTTTTCTTCAACGCATATTCCCGAAGCTTCCTATGTGCTTTAGCTTGGGAATGCAAATGTTGGGCGAACTCCAAATGTGTGAGTCTTTTAGTGGAGTCGTCAAAGCATGTTCTTGAACCTGAAATACTTTTAAACAAGATTATTAAATACATAACTAAATATGTTTTGCTATCATCAAAATAACTGGGATAATGGCCTTTGGGCCAACAATCTCCCCCTTTTTGATGATGGCAAAACATATGTAGTTATCACAAGATATTTTGGGTAGAGTCTTCAAATGAAGCTCCCCCTCAACACAAGCATATTTAAAAATCATACTCAGGCATAGTATGACAAGTGATAAACAATAATCATCATATGCCAACAAGAAAATATCAATTACTCATGTCATATGATAGATAAAGGAAATGAGTCTCATACATGACATAAATACATAACACAAAAGATACATGTCCATAATACAAAAATAAAAGATGTCCAATCACAACAAAGTAACAAAATAACAAAGTGTCACAAAATATCTCTCTCTCCAAATAACTCTCCCCCTTTTTGACATCATCAAAAGGGGAGGTCACTCGGCAGCATCACCACCATCTCCAGCATCTCCAGCATCGTCAGCCTCGTCATCCTCGTCATCATCGTCGTCCTCGGAAGAGGACTCCGCGGCAACCATCGTCTTGTCACCATCAGCATCAGACTCGGAGGAAGAAGAAGAAGAAGAGTCTGCCCCTCAGAATCATCAGCATCAACTCTGGGTCGTGGTGGCACAGTGGAGGAGGGATCTCTGGCTGGGAAAGGAGGACCTCTGGAAGGAAGAGGACGAGAGATGGTCGTGGGATCAGGGGGAAGCATACCGAGCTTCGTATAAAGACCCTCAAATTGTGAGTCCATGTATCTCATAGAATCAGCAAAATAAGTCATATCTGTACGAATCCCCTGATACCATGCATCCAACTCATCACGAAAAGCAGTAACACGCTGCTCAATCCAGGCCTGATGTGCCTCGAGCTGAGAGCGAACCACAGATGTCATAAGAGACTCCAAATCTGAAGGTAAAGTGGGTGCAGAAGAAGATGAGGATGGTCCTGGAGCTGGAGGAGGAACAGGAGGAGGAGGCACAGGTTCTTGTCTCCGTAGCTGGGCTTCCATCCTTTTCAGGAGAGTCCCATCAATGTTAGGAGAAGGCTTGTCATACTCAACAGAAGAGAGATCAAAATCAAAGGCCTTTAGAATACGGGTAATCAGCATGCCATAAGGCAAGCTTCTCCCGGACAGACGGATTTGTTCAGAAGCCATGTGAGACATAATAAGACGGGGTACATCAATTTTAATGCCTCGCAGAAGGCAATAAATGATTAGAGGAACAGGACCCCTAGCATGGCTGAATTCGCCAGATTTTGGGAGGAGGTTATTGAAAACAATCTTGGCTAGGACTTGAGATTGTAGAGTATACCTACTTACAACCTCGTTCCTTACCAAGCCGGGGTTGTTGTCCCCGTGAAGTAAAGTGGATGCGGTGAGTGCAGACTCACCCTCCGGATATTCAAAATCCTGCAAGTCACTGGAATAAACATCAACTCCACCAGGGGAGAGATGTAGGATACTAGAGAAATGGTCAAGGTTGAGCTTGATATCCCTACCTAAGACTCTGGTATAGATAGTATCCCCTTCAAGAGAAATGTTTGTATAGAAGTAGGGCATGAGGGGTGAGTAAACTTTCTCTCTAATGGTCACAAACCTCTCTAAAGAGTTGTTTTGCATGATATGGGCAATGTCCAGGTGTTCAAGGTCTTGGAAGACAACAAATCTCCCAGAAATGAGATTTCTTTTGGACAAATTTATGAATCTATGTTCAGCAAGATCGTTAACAAAGGGGTTTTTAGGTTTTGGAACATGGGAAGAGGGTTTGGCAGGAGCCTTGCCCTTTTCAGATCTAGTTCTCTTAGAGGTAGACATTTTAGAGAATAAAAATATGATTTTTAGGTTAGGGCTTGATCTAGATACTAGGAAACCTAAAGATCTTGACAAGTGGTGGAAGAAATTGAAGCAAGAGATGAAAAACAGCAAGAAAGATTTGATTTTTACCTTGGAGAAGAAAACTGAAACCCTAATACTCCAAATCCTGAAATACTCCAAATCCAGCGGTTGAAAATCCTTGAAACTGAAGATCCACAGTCTAAAGAAGGATTATGAAGTGGGTTTTTGACGGATTTTAGATCAGACAAGAGATTAGGAGGTTGGAGAAATTTTTGGAGTGGAGAGGAGCTCGGTTCGTCGCCAGCGAGTGAGGAGAGAGAGAGGAAAAAGTCGAAATTTAAAGCAGATTCTCGCGTGGTCCCGATGCCCGGTCGACTGCCCAGTCGACCCAGAGCAAACCGAGAGCTCTGTAAGTTCTGACGGTCGACTGGTCGGTCGACTCGGCAGATACAGAGAGCTCGCGGTGACAATTCGGTCGACTGGGGTTATGGCCGGTCGACCGGTTTTGTCTGAAAACCAGCAAACAGATTCTGTTAAAAAAATTTTTTAAGAAAGAAATTATAACAAATAAAATATGTTATATTATAACATACAGGAAATCAGTTTTAAATCTTCATTTAGATTATCACCTCATCAAAACTTCACACAAAAAAAATGTTTTAATTTTATTTTACATATTTAAACAAAGATTTAAAGATGTTGAAGCCGAATACCCAGTGACGGGTTCTGAACTTCATCCTCTTGATTCCTCTTGAATGAGTTGAGGTGCGCAATTGCCATCTTTAAGGTATTTGTTTAAACAAGAAATTTTGATTATTAATTTATACTTTCTGAAGAATAGTATATATAGATACACAAGAAATGGACATGTGAACAAATATGACATAAGGCATAAAAGTACAAGATATGGAAATAGACACAAGGTATGTACACAACATGATAGAAAAGTGGTTCTATATAAGCATATATCAATAGAGTACAAAAGCAAACTATCAATTCTATACACACGTATACATTACCAAAAATCAAACACTATTGAAAAATGGAGATGTTACCAATTTAAGGGCAATCTCCAAAATAGGTGCCTCCACGATAGCGATGCAAGCTTGATGTGTTCTTTTTGAGCTCCGTTGCATCTACCACCCGGGCACCGTCTCCCCCTAAGTCTTGGAGGAAGTAGATCCACCTGTATCACCTACATTTGGAGGATCTTTTGGTACCCAAATCTTTGTGGGTCCTTTAGGGTTAGTTCCGGGGCGAACCCAAACATATTTATTGTTCATGTTATTCTTAGCATAACAAAATTTTTCTAAATGGCCTTTGCGGCCACAATGCGTGCAAATGTAAATTCTACCACTACCATACATAAATGCATGCTTATGAGTGTGTGCATGTTTCCGTGCATGTGTATGATGTGTATGTTTCCCTTGGGGTACTCCCTTAGGAAATTTAGATGCAATCTTTTTCAAATCAAATGCATAACTTTTTAGATTTGAGTCCAAAACTTCAACACGTTTTTGGATCTCAACAAAATCATTTTTATCAATTGACACCATGGGGGTTTTTCCTTTATTAGCAAGTTTATATTTTTCAAACTCATTTTTCAATTTGTCAAAAGAACTAGATAAAACATTCTTTTCATTTACTACTAATTCAAATTTATTCTTTAAAACATCATTTTCCCTTTTTAATTTCTTATTATGAGATTGTGAAATCTCATATCTATGTTGCAATTCCTCAAAGACATGTGCAAGTTCATCCATTGTTAAATCATCATCTTCTAAAGTAGTTTCAAGGGTTACCTTAGAAGTGTCCTCACCTTGTGCCATGAAACACATGTTGGCGGCGTCGTGCTCCTCTTCGGATTCCGACTCCGTGTCATCCCATGTAGCAACCATGGCTTTCTTCTTCCTCCTTGGCTCATGCTTTGAAGTAGTCGCTTGGAGAGCGGGGCAATCGGCTATTAGATGTCCGATCTTCTTGCAATGGAAGCAAGGACCGGGTTCATCTCTTTTCTTCTCAAATCTCCCTTGAGGTTTCCCTCTCCGGAAATTGCTTTGCCTCCCTTTCCTATAAAACATCTTACCTACTTTTCGAATGAGCATGGCGAAGTCTTCATCGCAATCCTCCGATGAGTCGTCTTCTTCAACAATGGTTGGAGCGGCTTTGAAGGCAATTGTCTTCTTCTTTGGTGCCTCCCGTTCTTCTCTAACTTTCATCTCCATCTCATGCGTCTTGAGATTTCCGATGAAGCCGGAGAAGTCCATCTCCTCTTTGTCATTAAGCTCCTTGAGGGTTGTCGCCTTGACTTCCCAAGCTTTGGGAAGAGCTCTAATCACCTTCCTTATCTTTTGATCATTATCAATCTTGTCGCCTAAGGAAGAAAGAGCATTAGTTATTTTAGTAAATCGGGTGAGCATGTCATCAATGCTCTCATTATCAAACATGTAAAAATTCTCATATTGAGAACGTAGCAAGTCAACTTTTGCTCTCTTGACTTGTGACGTTCCCTCATGAGTCACAATGAGTATGTTCCAAACTTCATATGCCGATTTACAATTTATGATGCGTGCAAGGTCATCTTCATTAAGGGATTGGGTCAATGCATATTGGGCTCTAGCATTAGCCTCATATCCTTGGAGGTATCCTCGGACCATGTGCTCTCATCACTAGTGGGTTCAATGAAATCTTTGGTTATAGCTCTAGCAACCCTAACTCCTAGGGATTTAAGGAAGAGATTCATTTTCACCTTCCAAATGGGGAAGTTTAAGCCGTCAAACTTGGGTGGGGATTTAATGCTAGAAAAGTCAATTGAGGCCATGATGAACAAATATGATGCACAATAAATGAAAAATACAACAAGTGAATATAGCCAAATGTATGGATCTCCCTAAGGTTGTTAGACCAAATTCTAGGGTTAGGCTCTGATACCAATTGAAATCACCTAGAGGGGGGGTGAATAGGTGATGGCTATATGAATAATGGCAATTTTGCGGAATTTAAAAATTAACTTTAAACAATTAACACAATACAAGATTCTTGCAATTAATAGACAATAAAGAAATGCAAGTAATAAAGAGATAGAGTTAGAGAGAAATGATCAAACGCAAACACGCCGATATGTTTCCGAGGTTCGAGCCACGCTCTACGTCCCCGCCTTCACACTTGAAGGATTTCCACTATTGAGGATCCCACCGGATCAACAATACAAGGACAACACTTGTCCGTCTCCCGTGATGCCACTACACCACCTTGAGCACACTAGCTCGCCTTGAGGCCGATGCCTCTACAACTTCACTCAAAGAAGAAAGAAGTGATCTACACTTGATCACTTTACAAAGCTCACTAAGCACAATCCTAGAACCAAATATGTAGAGTAGAAGTATGGGATTGTGTAGTGCAAAACTAGAGAGAAGTAGAGGTAAAGGACTACAAGATGGGTGTCTAGAAATTTAGGCCTTTTTGAGAGAAAATCTTGTCTAAAGGGAAAACTTGAAAATCTTTAGAAAACTCTTGTAAAATGTTCTTGATAGCTCTAAAAAAATTAGTCATATCATATGAAGTGACCACCTATTTATAGGGGTCAAAAACAGCCTAATAGAACCGTTGAAATCAAATCCCAAGACAAAATCTGTCAGAAAAACTAGCTGTTGGAATCTGTCAGAGATTCTGACAGCAGTCGGTCGACCGACCGGTCGACCGACAACGGTCAAAAATATGACCGTTGGGGGTCATCGGTCGACCGCCCGGTCGACCCAATTGGAGCGAGAGTTGGGTCCAGAACTCGGTCGACTGGTCGGTCGACCGACACGCACTTGCACAGTTTGTGCATGTCGGTCGACTGGTCAGTCGACCGGTTCCTGACAGTTCTGAAAAATCAGAACTGCCAGAACCTGAAATGCTGGGTTTTGGGTTATAGGTCTTGGTTAATTATTTTGGCACTAGTAAAACACTAGAATATGAGCATATGTCATAGCTCTATCTAGGTAAAATACTTTGATAAAAATTCTTTTGACGAAAACTTGTTTTTCCAAAAATTTTCTTTCCAAAGGACAAATCTAACTTGTAAATCATGTTTTGAAAAAGCCTTTTGAAGTCTAGAACTAAATAGAAAGTGTGTGTAAGTGTAAATCCCATAACTCTATTTCTACAATCTAGTTTTGACAAAATATCTAAAATGAAAATAAACAAAATACAACTCTTGAATTCTTTAGCAAGTCTTGATCTTGTTCTTGATCTTTTCTTCAACGCATATTCCCGAAGCTTCCTATGTGCTTTAGCTTGGGAATGCAAATGTTGGGCGAACTCCAAATGTGTGAGTCTTTTAGTGGAGTCGTCAAAGCATGTTCTTGAACCTGAAATACTTTTAAACAAGATTATTAAATACATAACTAAATATGTTTTGCTATCATCAAAATAACCGGGATAATGGCCTTTGGGCCAACACAACCTGTATCTCTGCTCTAGAAGGTAGAGAAGCAGAGCCTACACCTAGCCGCGCAAACGCGGCCAAAGCCGAGTTTCCGCGGCAGTAGTAGTGAACTACTTACCGAATTTCTGTAGGTTGCTAAAAGTTGCAAGTTCTATTTACTGTCTTGTTAAGTTTTCTCTGTGATCACCCTGCATACTGCTAACTAATTAACAGTAACCTATTCGTTGAAAAATAAAAAAATTAGATTCTTGCATCATAGGCATGTGTCTATTTAATTTTTTTAATTTCTGTTGAAGAGTGCTGGAGACAAGGTACGTTCACATTGCATATAGACTAGGAAGCACCCTTGACTGATTTACTTCTTTTGAGTGAATATTTGGCTATTGCTATACACGTGCACTAAATCACTTTAAGGGCATAACCCATAAATAACATAAGGTGGGGATTTCATCACCCTTCCTTGGCCCACAAATCATCTTCGTTGCACTCATAACCCTAACCTTAAAAATAAAAATTGATTATACGCTAGCCTTAGGTTAACTCAGACTCATTAGGAGATTGGCTAAAGGAGGAAGTTGTTCGAAATTAACTCTTGTCAAATCAGTGTCTAGGAAGGGGATTAAAGGCTGAAAGCCCGAAGGTTGGTGGTTACTTAATTAAGGTACGTCTTTGACGGATAACCTCCCACTAATCTTGCCACCTACCTGGCCGATTAACTTGTGGTTAAGGTCGACAATATACCTCCTAAAGACAGTCTAAAGTTAGGAGTCGTCTAGGTCCAGGTTTATCTTAACTTAGGTTAGATTTTTTTTCTTTTTCTTTTTCTGCTTTTTGTTTATTTGCTTATTTGTTGTTTGTGTGATATGACTTATAACAATAATTCTTCCCATTTTAATGGTAATCCATATTACACCCCTACCTCTTTTTTTAGATATTACCAACCTGGCATATCATAACTTTAACCAACCTAGTGTGCCGGAGTGGTCTTATCTGAATGTGTATAACCCATGTTCCCCATCTTATGACCATAATTTCCACAACAATTTCAACTCTTCACAGAGTCCATGGGGATTCGCCTCCCCCGAGTCTAATTTTTAACCAACTTATCCTCCTTATCCACCTTGTCCACAATATTTTCAAGATTCATACTCAATTTCACCAGTTCAAAATAGAAAACCATCAATCTTGGAAATGATGGAAATGAGTATGCTGAGTCCGAGCAACAATCATAAAATAGAAAACCATCAATCTTGGACATGATGATGCGTGAGTCTAAGCAACAATCACAGAATCTGACCGACTCACAATTTCACCACGAATTTCACAACAACACTTCATTTTTTCAAGTCCAATCACAACAAAATGATGAAACAATCGACTATGAAAAGATGCTTAAAGCTATGACTCAAGCTAAAATCGCTCGTGATCATGACATAGATCTAATGGTCCAAACTCTCCATTCTCACCATTTGGTCATTTCTAATGTCGCTAACCATTCTGTTAGAGCCGAAGAGTCATCTTGTTTTGGAAAACAAGATTCGATTTCAGAACAACCATTTGAACTTGCCCAAACTCCAAATTTTGAAAATGACATTGACAGTTTGGCAAGTTTTTCCTTTTTTGAAATAGAACTTGAGAATGAATATGATCATAAACCTCAACTTAGTGATTCAATTCTACTTCCTGATTCAATAATGACTCTGGTGTCTTCACCTGATTTCAATCTTTTTCCTAAGTCAACATTGGATCCTATGCTAATTCATAATGAAATTGAATCAATCATCTTTGATGATCATCATATTGAACTTGACCAATTTCATACTTTTGAAAGTCCCATTGATAAATTGGCAAGTTCTCATTTTTATGAAATTGAACTCAATGAAATATGTGACCTTGATTCTCAAATTTGTAATCGAGTTCAAATTCTCGAATCAATATTGACTCCTGTTTTGTTACCTGATTTAAGTAATATTTTAGAGTCAGTTTTGATTCCCACACCAGTCATTCTTGAACTTGAATCACCAATATTAAGTCACATTCCATTGTGAGAAAATGATTGTGGACTTGAGTTTCAACTTCTTGATTTGGACCCACTTCAACCAATCTCAACTCCTGAACTTTTACTTGATTTAAGTTACTTTCCTGAGTCGGTATTAGTTCTCGTACTTCCTATGTCCAAGTCAATTATTCTATCTTTTCACACTCCATTTTGGGACAAGGCGGTTGACAAAATTGACTCCGAAAAATATTATGAAATTTGAAAATTATATGGGGTTAAATTTTTAATAAAAAATGTTCATACATACATCATTTTAGTGGGCTATACAAGAGAGATTTCTGGTGGGTTCCTCTAAACTCCATAAAAATTCGATTGGGCCGCATTTCGTGGACCAATTAGACAACCACCGGAACCACCACCTTAAGGTAATATTTTCCTTCCCTTTCTTCTTTTTCATGCATAAATGCATTCATTCATACATTGAGGACAATGCATGAGATAGGTATGGGGGGAGGGTTTACTAACATACTAACATAGGTAGATACTAACTAAAAAAAAATTTTAAAAAAAACTTTTTGAAAAGAGAACAATATTTTGACTTATCTTTTGAAAGAAATCTAAGTTAATCTTAAAAATTAGGAAAATCATGATTAGGATTTCTAAAAATTTGGTCAAAATAAAATAAATTGTTAGATTTTTAGGTATAGGAGGAAAAATTGAATAATTAATTAGTCTTAATTTTTACCTTAATGAAATGTGCATACCTAATACATGTTCACATCTAGGATTCTAAGACAAAGACTTGTGCCTTATAAAAAATATATAATAATATAAATAAAAAACAAAAAAATTCACTAATTAAGCTGGATACATGTGCCTCAAGAAGCATAAGTATTCAAGCCTAAAGGTGATTTTATAAATAAAGTCCTTAGTTTTGTGGCCTAGTTCACTCGAGTCCTTAAGTCCGTGGGGTGTTTTCTCACCCGGTGTCCTAAAACCGACCAGTTTGAGAGCCACCGACCTTATGATCGCTACATGGGTGAATTAGAAAGCCTAAGAAAACTAAAAAATATTATCTATATATGTACTAACACATCTAATAGTCAATTAGTTAGGTATGAGGGCCTCAAGAAGCCTTGATTCTTATACAAAAGAAAATTAGATGAGTTATACATTTAAAAATATATATATATATATATATATATATATATATATATATATATATATATATATATATATATATAATAAAGAGGCATGGGAGTCCAAGTTAAAGAATCCCTAGTAAAGATTCATGTTCACAAGGATACATATGACTTGGGGTAACGAAAGAGACTATGCAAAAATTCAATTTTAATCCTTATTTAAAATTGATGATAAATTATTGTATAAAGACTAACTTAAAGAATGATTAACATTAATAATCCTAAAACTTATAAATTACTTAGTTTCTTCAAATATATTTCAAATATTTCTAAAATAAATAAATAAATAATAAAATTAATTAAATCTGTAACATTTTCCTTTTTGGATTTTGTGGGTGTAATCCGCTGAAAACCCTCACGAGACAGCACTCGTCTTCTAGGGTAACCTAGAGGTTTAACGGCTTGTTACACGTGCTAAGTGCAATCGTGATTCCTACGAAAGTTAGTTAGGATAGGTTAGTTTCTTTTCCTTTTTCTTTAATTTTTACTCGAGGATGAGCAAAAAGATAAGTGTGGGGGTGTGATAGGTAGTAAAAAGTGCATATTTATTATCACATTTACCATCATATTTCCCTATTTATTCTTTTATTAGGCATTACTACTAATATTTTATTTTTTAATGTGTGCAGGCTTTGAGTAATTAAAAAAATAAATAAATGAAGCCCAATTAAAGCCCAAAAAGTCCACAAGCCCACAAGCCCACATGCAAAATTAATTATAGTAATTTAGAAGTTTCTACCTTATCTAACCTAATCTAAACTTAGATTTTAAAATCTAAAGAAGGAAGAGGAAGGATAAAATAGAACTACTAATTGCTAAAAGGAAGAGGAAAAGGATAAGATGGACTTCTATTTAAATAAGGTTGCTTGCACCACAAGATGAAGATAAAGGAGAGAAAATCTGAATTTAATGCGGATTCAGACTGTATACGTTTTAATATTCAGATCATAACTTTTGCTACATATATTTAAATCTGATGATTCAAGATGCTCTAGAAAGAAGACTTAAAGGACTACAACTCTTAAGTTGATCAAACATTCCAATTCAGTCGGCAGATAAGCTATATTCAGTGATCTAACATAATAATAAGTTGCAGGGCAAAATTGAACTTCTATGGATAAGTCAAAACAAGTTTGGAGATAAAAAAAAGAATTCAAATTCAGAGATATTTTGCTCCTCCTATCTTTATACGCTTCTTATCCCTCTGATTTTCTCCTATAAATACCCCTGCATAGCAACAGAAGAAGGGCAGATCTCAGAAGCTCAAGAGCAGCTATCAGAGGCTCAAATTTAGGGTTTCCTTTAGATTTTCTTTTCCTTTTAAATTTCTTGTATTTTCATTTTTTATTTGAAGAAGAATTTTTTAAAGAAGAAGTGGAGCTTGTAATTGGTCGGTGACATCCAATAAAGAGGTTATCCATTTTTTTCTTTACAATGTAATTCAGTTTTTCTGCTTAGATTAATTTTTTTTTTTTTTTTTCGTTTTCATGCAAATTTTTATTCAACATAAAAATTGAAAATAAAATAAAACAATTGAATAACTAAATTTAACCTATAGTTTGCTAATCTCTCGATCAACCCTTGTTTAGTTCAGAAAGTGAATTGATTGATATCCATTATTAGAAACCCCACAGTTAAAATAATCCTCTTGAAGATGAATTGATAATTAGGTTTTCTTAATTTAGTTTACACTTTTAAATGATTCTTCATAATTCATACTTAAAAACTTTGATAGCATAATTTTAAGTAAAATAGCTTTTCTTATGCTATGCTTTGAAATTAGGATGAACTATAGTTTGATCTTTATTAGTGCACACTAGTTAGGGTTCCAACATCATTCATCTTGCTTGATACTCAATTAATAGCCTATGGCAGATAAATCTTTATTCAATATGATATTCAGTCTCAAATTTGATTGTGGTAGATGATTAGTGAATTATATTTCTCAAACTTGATCAAATCTAATCAATCTCTCTTTTCCTGTCCAAGCAAATTAAAGAGAAGAACGTAAATAACCGCTTCTATCGCATTCCTCCCTGTGGATTCGACCCGCATAGCCCTTACTACTACGGATATATTGTGGAAGACAGAGACACGCATCCATCCAGATAACATCCTTCTAACTCTTAAACTATATCTCTGTTTTTCCTCAATCAACATGATTATCGAATCTAGAGATGTTGTGTTCTTTGAAGACATCTTTTCATACAAATGGAAAACAGATAAGACTTCTGGGAAAAGAACACATGAGATGATGTTCAGGGACGAAAGCCCCGAGGAACCGATTGTCAGTACAGAAATTGAACCAAAAAGAAGTTAGAGATCTAGAATCTCAAAATCTTTTGATCCAGATTTCATAGCATACGCTATTGAAAGTGAGCATCAAACATTTAAAGAGGCTATATCTACTCCAGAAGCACAAATGTGGAAAGAAGCTATAAATAACGAAATAGAATCTATATTAAGTAATCATACTTGGGGATTGACAAACTTGCCTCCTAGTGATTAAGAAAGAATACGTATGCGCCGTTTTAGAGAATTTTCCCCGGCAACGGCGCCATTTTGATTAGACTAAAAAGGTATACTTATTATATGTATAGAAATGTGTTGATGTACCCTTTCTTGTCTCCGTTATAGTATAGGACTATACCGAGTCGAATCTCAGGGAGAGCTCGCGATGGAAGCTTTGACGTGTGGTAGTGAAGTGAACAAACGAGTATTCTTCTCTTGATTATAAACTTAGTGAATTAAGTGAAAAAGAAACTAAAGAAAAGATGGCTATGTTCATGGTGGAAGTGGAAAAGAAATCAAGAAGTGGATTGATCTTTACACTACAAGAAAAAGAAACTTAAAGAAGAAGCAATCCATGACTAGCTTACCTTGCTAGCTTGCCAAGACTTACTAGACTTCTTGATAGCGAATGCGTGCCTAATGTTGTCACTCCATAGGCTTAGGATTCGTCTCACGTGTTGACCTAATTACTTTCTCATTGCAAGAAGGGTGGTTTAACCCATCGGAGAAGAGAAGATCATACACTTGCAAGATGAAGTAGAGCAATCACACATGAGTTAGTTAAGATGGCAAATCTAGTGGTAAACTAGTACATGGAGAAAGAATTAGCTACAACAAGCCATTAAAGAAACAAAACAAGAAAGCATGAAGTAAATTGCAAGTAATTAAAGAAAGCAATAAAGAAAGCAATTAAAGAAAGCAAGAAACTAGAACCAATGCTTCAAGTAGAGGAAGGAGGATGGATCAATCCTTGTTGCTTCAAGTGTCACCCTTGATTACACAAGCTCTCTCCCTCACAATCACTCTCTTTTACAATGAATTCTAGGGAAGAAGAAGAGGGATCTAAAGAACAAAACCTAGAGAAAAATCCTAAGAAAATTACAACAACTAAGCTAATCTCCTCTCTTCTCCATTCAGTTTTTTTACGCAGGTCCATGTCCAGATATTTATAGACCCAGGTGAAGGATCCAGAAGATATTCTATTGGCGCAAAATCCGAGGCCAAACAGACTTGTAACTGCCGCCGGATCTCCAGGATCTTGCAAGTTGGCGGCAAAATCTGGGCCGTTGAGCCCAGATTTTCTGGTAGGATTTGTTTGTTAGGAGGTTAGCCACGTGGTATATCCAGAATCTTCGTTTGTTGCGCGCAGATCTCTCTGGATTTGATTTGGATTTGGCTTTATCTTTAATCCTTGATTAATCACTTAATTAGTGCTAATTAAGTGATTATTTGCTTTATCTCCTTTAGAGTGTGTACCTGCAAATATGTAGAGAAGATGAGTAAAAATCATATATTTATTTATTAAATGCATGGGAATTATGATGTAAAATATGCAATATTGGATCACAATCACACCCCCACACTTATTCTTTTGCTCGTCCCGAGCAAAACAAAGAAAAGAAAAGAAAAACTATACTACCAATTTATTACACCACTTTCGCAGGTGACGCGATTGCACTGAGCGTGTGCAACAAGCCGTTAAACCTCTAGGTTACCCTAGAGGAGGAGTGTTGTCTCCTGAGGGTTTTCAGCGGATTACACCCACAAAATCCATAAAGAAAGAAAACAAATGTTAGTATTTTGAAAACGCATTTTGAATAAGAGACTAGTTTACGAACTATTTTTGCGAAAATGTAAGTGATCCAAGGTCATAAGTCTACCTATAATTATTCTTTCTTAAACTTAGTATCCATACAAGATCTTGTTATCAATTAAGGTAAGAGTTCAAAATTGGATTGAATACTTTATCTTTCATAAAACCTAGATAGTATGCACACCGTGTAAGTGAAGATTTCTGGGATTTCAACTCCAACCATCAAGCCATTTATTTATACTTATATATTTATATATTTTTTTTTTTTTTTTTTTTATTCTTCCCTTAGTCTAGGCTTTCTAGTTTACCCTTGTAGCGAGCCTTTAACCGATGACTCCCAAACCAGACGGTCTTAGGGCACCAGATGAGAAAACATCCCTCGGGTTTAAGGTCTCGAGTAGAAAAGGCCACAACAACTAAAGGGGATTATTTTTAATCACCGTTAGGCGTGAATAATCATGCTTCTTGAGGCACAATTATCCAGCTTAATAAGTGAGATCACTGTTAGGCGTGAGTAATCATGCTTCTTGAGGCACAATTTCCCAGCTTAATAGGTGATGCTTTATTTATATATTTTTTTCTTTCTTTTTTATTTTTTTTTATTTTATATATATGGCATTTTTGGTCTTTGTTTCCATCCCAAGAAATGTGTAAGTGCAAAGTGCATATTATCTAAGGCAAAAATTCAAGATAATAATATCTCACCAATTTTACTTACTTAGCCTATAATTTCAAACAAGATCTATTACTTCAACTATGTTTAAGACGTCATAATTAAGGCTTTCTTAATTTCTAAGATACATCTTAATTTTCTTAAAAATAGAACAAAACTTTGTATCTTATTTCAAAAAGTTTTTATTTTTTATTTTTTATTTTTATTTTGTAAAAGAAATAAAATCTAAAAACTCTACGTTAGTAGACCCTCCCCCACACTTATTTCATGCATTGTCCTCAATGCATCAAGATATATGTATGCATGAAACAAAATGAAAAGGGAAGGAACAAAAATTACCTTAAGGTGGTGGTTCCGGTGGTGGTCTGATTGGTCCACGGAACATGGTCCAATCATCTTTTCTTTGGGTTTTCAGGAACCCACCAAAAATTTCAAGAATATGACCCACAAGAATGATGTGTGCATTAATGATTTTTATTATGTACATGCCCCCATCTAATTTCCAGATTTTCCTAATAATTTCAGAGTCAAATTTATCAATTTCCTTGTCCCAGAATGGTGTATGACATGATAGAACAGTTGACTTGGACTCAGGAATGAAAGGAACTGATACTGACTCTGAAAGATGAATAAAGTCACATGAAGGTGCAGGAGTCGAAGTGAGTTCAGAACTTGGGTCCAAGTCAAGAAATGAAAACTCAAGTCCACAATTATTTTCCAATGATGGAATGTGACCTACTATGGGTGATATCTCTTTACTTCCAATTTTAAGAAATTCAAGCTCATCCCCGTACAATTCTTCAAAGCTTAAGTCAACATCTTCCACTAGAATTGTACAATCAGTTTTAGAAGTAAAGAGATTATGAGATTCTAGGTCACATTCCACTAGAATAGTTGACTTGGACTCAGGAAGGAGTACCGACTCAGGGAAGTGAATGAAGTCAAGTAAAGGTTCAGGAGTCGGAGTGAATTCAGTAATTTGGTCCAAGTCAAGAAAATGAAGCTCGAGTCCACAATTATTTTCCAATGATGGAATGTGACTATCTAAGATTAGTGATTCAAGTTCAGGATGGTTGGGAATCAAAACTGACTCTAAAATGTTACTCAAATTGGGCAACAAAACAGGAGTCAATAATGATTCAGGTATTTGAACGAAATCACAAACTTGAGGGTCAAAGTCACATTCCTCATTGAGTTCAATTCCACAAAAATGAAAACTTGCCAATATGTCAATGGAATCTTCAAAAGTGTAGAATTGGGCAAGTTTAATATGATCCTCAAAGATGGGTGATTCAACTTCATTGTGAATTGGGAAAGGATCCAAGGTTGACTCCGGGAAAAGATTGAAGTCAGGTAAAGATACCGGAGTCATTATGGAATCAGGAAAAAGGATCGAATCACGAAGTTGGGGTTCAAGATCACATTCCTCATGTAGTTCAATTTCACAAAAATGTGAACTTGCCAATTGATCAATGGGATTTTTAAAAGTATGAAATTGGTCAAGTTCAATGTGATCATCATCAAATATTGGTGATTCAATTTCACAATGGATGGGTAATGGATCCAATAATGACTCAGGAAATGAATTGAAATCAGGTAAGGATATGGAAGTCATGATTGAATCCGGAAGTAGATTGGAATCATCAAGTGAAAGTTCAGGATCATGGTCAAGTTCAATTTCAGAAAAAGGAAAACTTGCCAAAACGTCAAGTGGATTTGAAGTTTGGACAAGTTCAGGTGATTGTGCTGAAATTGAATCTGGACTTCCAAAATGATAGGAGTCTTGAGTCATATCAATAGAGTGTGGTATAACTAGATTAGTCAAAGGTTGATAGAATAGAGTTTCCTCATTCCTAAGAAGGTCAGCCAATTGACTCAATTGTTCTTGCACACCATTGAAAGACTCAGTCTGTAATTTTTGACATTTTAATATAGACTCCTTCAAGCTAGCTATACTCTCATCTTGACTTGATGTATTTCCAAATGGTTGCTCTAGAATGGGAGTATAGGAATCTTGAAAGTGGAAATTTTGTGAATAGTGTGAGTCAAAAATGTGTGGTGATGGAAAAATGGACTCACACAAGAGATCTTTACTCGTTTCCATGACAAATGGTTGTTCATTAAGAAGTGGTGGAACTGAGTAAGACTCTTGAAAATACTGTGGAATTGGAGAGGCATATCTTTCTTGAAGTTGTTGCTCGACTCTCTGTAAATTGGCTTCTATACTCCTTTGTAACTCAGATTTTTCTTCAAATGGTGATTCAGAAAAAGGAGTATATGAAGTGGACTCGGAAAATGAATACTGTGGACAAGGTGAATATGGTGGACAAGGAATTTGAGAATTTGACTCGGGGTACTTGAATCCCCAATTACTCGGTGAAGAGTTGAAATTATTTTGGACATTATAATTATTAGATGGGGGGTATGGGTCATATTGATTCGGATAAGGCCAACCCAGTGTATGTGGTTGGTGCATATTATAAAACACCGGGTTGGAATTATCCGAATATGGTGTTTGTGTGAAATATGGATTATTATTAGGATGGAAAGAATTGTTGAATGCCATATCACACAATCACAAACAAGAACAAACAAACAAACAAACAAACAAAAACAAAAACAAAAACAAAAACAAAAATTCTAACCTAAGTTAGGGTAGACTTAGACCTAGACGACTCCTAACAAATAGACCGTCCACGGGAGGTTTAGTGTAGACTCTAACCACAAGCTAATCAGCCAGGGAAGGATAAGGTTGGTGGGAGGTTTTCCGTCCGAAGACGTTCCTTAATTAAGTAACCAGCAACCTTCGGGCTTTCGGCCCTCAACCCCTTTCCTAGACACCGATTTTGCAAGAGTTAAATTCCAACACTTTTCCCCCTTAGGATAATCTCCTAAGTGAGTCCGAGATGTCCCTAGGGCCAACGTCTACTTTTTTATTAAATTAGGCTTGGGTTAGTGAGTGCTTGGATTGTGGTTTTCGGGCTAAGGAAAGGGTAATGAACTCCCCACCTTATCTTATTTACGGGTATGCCCTTAAATTTGAATTGTGCAAGTGTATAAGAAATAACAAGGATTCACTCTAAGCAAGAAAATCAAGCAAGAGTTTGTCCTAGTCTAATATGCAATGCAAACACGTACCTTGCCTCCAGCACTCTTCAACAGTAAATTTAAAGTAATTGAAAGACATGTGCCTAATGATGCAAGTGTCTAAACAATTTTTAACAATTTCAAGCAATTTTTTACTGTTTTTTAATTTAGCAGGTATATGGTGAAGAATACAGAATTCCAGGTATATCAGCAGCTGTGTTTTGCAAAACCAGAGGCCCTTCAGAAAAATGGTGACAAGTTCTCTCAGGATTGCCGCGTTTCCACTGAAAATGCCGCGGGTCCGCGGCTATTCAGTGGAAGCCTGGTCTCTGCTTTCTTGAGCAGAGGCCCAGGTTCACTTAGATGTTACTGCAGTAAAGAATTTCCTGTTTTCTTCTCCTGTATCCTGCAACAGAGAAGAATAATAGTTTAGTACTTCACTTTAACCAAAATACGTTGCTCTCCCCGGCAACGGCGCCATTTTGATTAAGAAAGAATACGTATGCGCCGTTTTAGAGAATTTTCCCCGGCAACAGCGCCATTTTGATTAGACTAAAAAGGTATACTTATTATATGTATAGAAATGTGTTGATGTACCCTTTCTTGTCTCCGTTATAGTATAGGACTATACCGAGTCGAATCTCAGGGAGAGCTCGCGATGGAAGCTTTGACGTGTGGTAGTGAAGTGAACAAACGAGTATTCTTCTCTTGATTATAAACTTAGTGAATTAAGTGAAAAAGAAACTAAAGAAAAGATGGCTATGTTCATGGTGGAAGTGGAAAAGAAATCAAGAAGTGGATTGATCTTTACACTACAAGAAAAAGAAACTTAAAGAAGAAGCAATCCATGACTAGCTTACCTTGCTAGCTTGCCAAGACTTACTAGACTTCTTGATAGCGAATGCGTGCCTAATGTTGTCACTCCATAGGCTTAGGATTCGTCTCACGTGTTGACCTAATTACTTTCTCATTGCAAGAAGGGTGGTTTAACCCATCGGAGAAGAGAAGATCATACACTTGCAAGATGAAGTAGATCAATCACACATGAGTTAGTTAAGATGGCAAATCTAGTGGTAAACTAGTACATGGAGAAAGAATTAGCTACAACAAGCCATTAAAGAAACAAAACAAGAAAGCATGAAGTAAATTGCAAGTAATTAAAGAAAGCAATAAAGAAAGCAATTAAAGAAAGCAAGAAACTAGAACCAATGCTTCAAGTAGAGGAAGGAGGATGGATCAATCCTTGTTGCTTCAAGTGTCACCCTTGATTACACAAGCTCTCTCCCTCACAATCACTCTCTTTTACAATGAATTCTAGGGAAGAAGAAGAGGGATCTAAAGAACAAAACCTAGAGAAAAATCCTAAGAAAATTACAACAACTAAGCTAATCTCCTCTCTTCTCCATTCAGTTTTTTTACGCAGGTCCAAGTCCAGATATTTATAGACCCAGGTGAAGGATCCAGAAGATATTCTGTTGGCGCAAAATCCGAGGCCAAACAGACTTGTAACTGCCGCCGGATCTCCAGGATCTTGCAAGTTGGCGGCAAAATCTGGGCCGTTGAGCCCAGATTTTCTTGTAGGATTTGTTTGTTAGGAGGTTAGCCACGTGGTATATCCAGAATCTTCGTTTGTTGCGCGCAGATCTCTCTGGATTTGATTTGGATTTGGCTTTATCTTTAATCCTTGATTAATCACTTAATTAGTGCTAATTAAGTGATTATTTGCTTTATCTCCTTTAGAGTGTGTACCTGCAAATATGTAGAGAAGATGAGTAAAAATCATATATTTATTTATTAAATGCATGGGAATTATGATGTAAAATATGCAATATTGGATCACAATCACCTAGCAGTAAACCAATTGGGTGTAAGTGAATTTTCAATAGAAAATTAAAACTCGATGGATCTATCGATAAGTACAAGGCTAGATTAGTAGCCAAGGGTTATCGATAAAAGGAAGGACTTGACTACTTCGATACTTATTCACCAGTAACAAGAATGACCTCCATTCAGATGTTGAATGTAATTGCAGTATTGCATAACTTAGATATCCATCAAGTGGATGTCAAGACTGCATCCTTAAATGGTGAATTAAATGAAGTATTATATATGGAGCAACCTGAAGGATTTATAGTTAAGGGCCAAGAACACAAAGTGTGTAAATTGATAAAATCCTTATACGGTCTAAAGCAGGCTCTAAAACAATGACATGAGAAATTTGATAGTGTCATGATCAAAGATGAATTTACTATCAATGAATGTGATAAGTTTGTTTACACTAAAACAATTGAAAATGCATCTATCATTGTTTGTCTTTATGTAGATGACATGTTGATACTTGGGACTAATAATGAAATTATTAAGTCCACTAAAAGAATGTTATCTAACAGTTTTGACATGAAGGATCTGGGGGTTGCTGATGTAACTTTAGGAATTAAAATCGCCAAAACACCAGATGGAATCAGTCTATCTCAATCTCACTACGTAGAGAAGATGATAGAAAGATTCAAGGAATATGTGATAAAAGAGAATACAAATCCTTTTCTCCCACACATCCACCTTCATAAGAATACAGGAACTGGAATACACCAGTTGGAGTATTCTCAGATTATCGGAAGTCTAATGTATTTAATGAATTGCACTAGACCCGATATTGCTTATGCTGTAAACAAGTTAAGCAGATACATTAGTAACCCTAGTGATGAATAGTGGACTGCTCTACTACGAGTATCGGGTTATGTATCACATACCAAGGAATATGTCTTGAGATATTGATAATATCCACCTGTACTTAAAGGATACAGTGATGCTAATTGGATTGCAGATTCTGAGGAATCAAAATCAACTAGCGGATACGTATTTACTCTAGGAGGAGTAGCGGTATCTTGAAAATCTTCCAAACAAACATGTATTGCCCATTCCACTAAGGAACTGAAATTCATAGCCTTAGATAAGACAGGAGAACAAGCAGAATGGCTTCAACAATTTTTAAAAGATATACCATTATGGCAAAAGCCAGTGCAGGTATATTTAGGACTCAAAATGTTATATACAACGGTAAATCTAGACATATTCGTCGTAGACATAATACTGTTAAGCAGTTGCTCTCAAAAGGAATTATATCTGTTGACTTTGTCTCGTCAAAATTTAATTTAGCGGATTCGCTTTCTAAAAGTTTAAGTGGAGAGCGTATAAACTGCGCATTGAGGGGAATGGGTCTAAAGGCCTAACATTACCGAGTCATCTTAATTAATACCTCAATTAGCGACTGAAGATCCAACGAACTAAGTTCATGAGGAAAAACTAGTTATGATTAACTCAGCAAGTAAGCACTTAGGAGCTTGATTTCAATCCATTCCTAAGGTGCACATAAGTGCTTTCTACAAGTGGATTAAGGATAAGCTTAACGCTTTTAATGATGCCTATATCTTTTTACTATACAAGTGGTGTAAAGTAGACTACTCTTAATAGGACGATCACATATGTGAATATAGAGTTGGGTCGGCTTTTTGGGAATTTCTATGGAGGCTGTTATTCTCTAAAGATACTCTCGAAACTAAGAATGTCCAGGGCCAAAATAGATACAACCGAGAATAAAAGTTGATTTGAAAAGTTACTCTGTGAAGCTTATTGACTTGGCTTACACTAACGGCTAATAGTTCAAGACCTAGTTTATTAATTAGCCAATAAGTCTGATAAAGTTTTCACTATGGAAGGTTCAAGGCTTAGTTCACCTATCCTGATGCAGTTTCTTTTCTAAAGTACCTTTCACAATAGAGTCAGCCTCTTTGTGTGTCAATTCCTTGAATCTCCATTCATTGTAGGGGATTATTGAGAATATGAAGAATATATATGAATCTTTAAATTGAGTTACATCGAGATCTATTGACAGAATTAATTGGATAATGGTTGGAGTGTGTTCTCCTTCCATTGGGGATGAACGTGGTATATTAACCTGCTCAATTCCGACTTCGAATGAATGAGATATTTAGGTCTAAAGTTTGTCTAATTTAAAGTCAAAATAGGACTAAAGGTAACTAAAAGCATTTAGTCCCACATTGGCTATTGGATGAAAGTTTGAAGTATTTAAATAGAGAAAAATGGGAACGAAGGGTGTGCCCTGTGGGTACTTCGAGTTTTTGTGCGCGATTAGGGGGAAACCATGCCCGCACATGGCGGCGGCGGCCGACACTGGTGCCGGGCTCGGGTTCCCTGCCCGGTCTGGTTCTTTTTGAACCGGGTCTCACGGGTATGGGTTACACGGAACATACCTGCTCTGCCATCCGGATCCAAACTACCCCGCGCAACGGCTGTCAGCCAACCGCCGCGGACAGCTGGGCGGTTGCTGCGGTTGAAACGAACCGTTGCAGCCGAACTGTTCCAACTGTTTGGTTGGGTTCGGACCCTTTTACCCCTCACGGAGCGCTATAAATAGCTCCATTTTCTCAAATCAGTCAGTTTTCGAAGCAAATTTTAAGAGATTCTATAAAATTCGTTCTGAAAGAGGGCTCAGAAAATTCAACAGATTCTTTAGTAGAATTGTGCTCTGAATCTGGGACTTCCAAAGAAGAATATTCTTCTACCTTTCTCCTTTCTCTACACCTCCAAAGTAAAGTGCTTCTCCAAAGTAAAGACAAATATTTTCCCAAAATTTATCTTAGTCCCACTGCTTCAATAATCATGTGAAGGTACTGGTTAACTACGGTTCGACCGTACGGTGATTTGGTAGTG
Organism: Agave tequilana; assembly: GCA_038442645.1. Classification (NCBI taxonomy): domain Eukaryota; kingdom Viridiplantae; phylum Streptophyta; class Magnoliopsida; order Asparagales; family Asparagaceae; genus Agave; species Agave tequilana. The sequence goes on along the minus strand of JAVJIF010029684.1, from coordinate 952,457 downwards.
CTATCCAAATACCGTGAAGGAGTGTTGTATCTTGGGAGATTAGCGTGTAGTAACTCGTTAGCACCGGTGCGGGGATGTAATTGTCATAAAGAGATTCGCTTTAAGAGTAACTCACTCCAAGTACTGTATAAGTGAATTAACTTTCTTTATACGGGGGATTAACTTTCTTTATACAGGGGTTATACTGATATTTAGTATATTGAGACTAACTTATACCAGTCTAATTGGTGCTTAACCAAGGAAGATAATTGAAAGGTGGTTCTTTAATTAAGGAACATTCTATTGAACGGAAAACCTCCCATCTGATATTAACCGACCTGGCAAATTAAATTGGTGATATTTCAGTGATATTGATTAATTGTCAGATTGATCCTAGAAACTAACAATCTTATAACAGTATGTAGGTAAGTTGCCAAACCTCGTTAAATCTCGGGTTCTCTCTTTTGCTCCGTGTTTTGCTAATTGTTTGGTTATTAACTCGGCATTAGAACTCCCATCTTGGTGATTGGAGTGTTTGGCTCCTCCAGAAGACACAACACCGTGGCTGTTGCTTGAGGAGCAGAGGAGATCTTGGAAGGAAACAGAACCAAGGTGACCAGAGAGAGAGAAACTTGGGGAGAAATTTAGTGATTAGAGCTTTGAATAATAGAATGACAACTGAGATGATCTCGTTATAATTTATAGCCTATGCCTTGTACAAGTTTTGTTCGCTCGGTTTCTTGAGTACACAACGAGGATTAGGATTAGGATAGGATCTAAAGTTTCCAATTTGTTACTTTTGCTATTAATTGGAGGCGGAAAAAGTTTCCAAATTTTGTCCCGCTTGGTATAAACAGTCGGAATCCGAAACAAAACAGGACTCTGTTCAATTCGAAATAGATTAGGCAAAGATATCTCCTCAAATTGGATAAGAATTCTTATTTTTGAGCAACTGCACAAAGGTTTTTTTTTTTTTTTTTTTTTTTGTGCATGCATGTAACCTCCAAAACTTCGTTTTTCTTTTCCGCTTATTTATTCCTGAAAATTCTTTATTTGCTTGTAAACCCTTTTTTATTCCAAAGAGTTTGTAGGTATACCCTACTGTCACAATTTTGTTGTATATGACAAAAACGCTTATGCATATATACCATTGCAAATTTGAATTTTTCAATACTCCATAATTTTTTCATATGAATGACATATCTTTATAGATAATACTTTATTATCAATACTATATTTTGAAAACATGGATTCTCTACTATAATCAAAATATCAATATTTTATTAAATAATATGTTAAAGATGAATGTGATAAGGGATATTCAACTTTACAAGTTCTAATAAAAATGAAATCTACATATGTATTTTTCATTTTATAAAACTTTTTATTATTTCCAATAATCAAAATATCAATATTTTATTAAATAATATGTTAATGATGAATGTGATAAGGGATATTCAACTTTACAAGTTCTAATAAAAATGAAATCGACATATGTATTTTTCATTTTATAAAACTTTTTATTATTTCTTTACAAATATAAATTTTTTAATTAGAAATGCAATACAAAATGCATGCTTAAAATTTGTTTGCTATTTAAACTTTTCATAAGGTTTATATAATAGAATGATGCTTGTTTGAGGGGTGTTATCTCGATGAATTTGACAGTACAAATGGGTGTTTAGCTCATTTCAACGGTACATGGAGTTTTTTTACGAATGATAGTGCATGGGGTCTCTGCAATTTACCCAATAAATTGATATTTACTAAGTACTTTTCCAAAAAAAAAAAAGATATAGATTACAGAAATGCATCAATATCATGATAAAATTATAGTTTTGATATGATTTGTTTTTTTTTAATACCTCATTATGAGTGTAAATAAATCAGTATATGTTTTCTTGTGCAATTAACTTGTTATATGATTTTTTGAAAGTTCTAGTGTCCCATTATGGTATGATCTACCATGTAACTGATTGCATTATGTTGAATCAAACGTAGGACTTTTCATGGATCTCGAACCTCAAAGTTTTTGTCTATCCCGTTTAATGAACAGTGACCAAAACATATATACAACCGAGCTATTTCCCATAAATCCAATAAATAAAAACATAATTTTGCATATTTTAATTGTTAGAGATATGAAGAATATATATGTGAATCTTTGAGTTGAATTACGGCGAGATCTGTTGATTGAATCAATTAGATAATGATTGGAATATGTTCTCCTTCCATTGGGGATGAAGGTGGTATATTCACATGTTCAATTCCGACTTCGAATGAATGAGATATTCAAGTCTAAAGTGTGCCTAATTCAAAGTCAAAAGGGTACTAAAGTAAGCTAAAAGCATTTAGTCCCACATTGGCCATGGGATGAAAATTTGAAGTGTTTAAATAGAGAAAAATGGGAACAAAGGGTGTGCCCTTAAGGTACTTGGAGTTTTCATGCGCGATTAGGGGGAAACCATGCCCGCGTGTGCACACGCGTGTTGCCAGCGCGGCGGTACCGGGTTCGGGTTCCCTACCCGGTCCAGTTCAAAAAGAACCGGGTATGCGGATCATACCCGCTCCGCCATCTGAATCCGAACCGCCCAGCCTAACGGTTGTCAGCAAACCGCCGCGAACAGTTAGGCGGGCGGTTGTTGTTCGGAAGGATTAATTATATTGAAAAGAGGTTTAGAGTATAAACCGTTGGTTGACGTGCACCGATGATCAAGAACTTCAAATGTTTATGCAGGTTTACATTGATCCTTCCGAATCACCGTTCGTAGCATAAGCTAAGATGGGTCGTATCCGCAGGGAGGGTTAGCGATAGAAGCATTCAAGGTTTGTATTGAAATTTTTGTAAAGAAAAACGAAGGTTCTTCTTTGTTTTAAGAAATGAAAAAAATAAAATGATGGGAAGGTGAGTGGAAAACCTTTGGGTGTTGTGTAAAAGAAAAGAAGAAACGAAATAAAGATGGAAGGAAAATGGAAGTATTTGAAAAGAAGAAGTTTTCAGAAGAGAGATTGTTAAAAATGATATAAAGAGAAGCTATGACTAACTAACATTTCAATTTACTAACTTACTACTCTCGTTGGGTGATGCATGCCTCATATTGAATCATCAGTAATGGTATGTCTTGCTTTATCAAGTCCTTCTGTTGTCCAATGTCGAAGGTGTTTCTCATCTAGGCTAGTTGCCTCCTTTTGGCTCCCCAAATAGATTTTCATTAGTGGAACAAGGATAGTCACTTTTAATGATGTTAAGAAACATACAAGATTCATTAGTCCATCAAAGTTATAATAAAGCAAGCATGAAATAAGAACTTATAATGTAGTTGTTAGCATAGTGAAGTGCTCCATCTTCATGTTCCATTACGGCACTTGTTCTAAAGACAAGGCTCTAATTGAGACTCACATGAGTCATATGGAGGGAAAAGTTAGCATTTGCAAAGAATAAAAAGCAACTCATCTTCATTGGGAGTGATATAGACTTGTAATTTGCAAGACTTGAAAGAAGAAAGTATCCCAAGAATCATATAAGTCAGCAATCACCCAAGAGTTAGTAGTTAGTAAAATTAAAAGTTAGTTAGTCATGTTAATGAATTAGCTTGACATAGAAAGAAAGAACAAAAAACAATTCATTGTAGAAGTGAAATAAAAGAAAGTAAATGCTCAAAAGAAAAACAATACACTAGAACAAGAGAATATGAAGATTGAAAGCTCGATCTTTGTATTGCGTTGTCACCGTCTCCAATTATAATGATTGCTCACTCTCACTCTCTCTTTTCTGGATTCTAGAACGAGAAAAAGAAAATTACATAAGAGACTAAAAATAAAAACCTAGAGAACCCTAACAATTTCCCTATAAAAACAATTCTCTTTTCTCGGGTCTATTTATAGTCTTCAAGAAAGGAGGCCATCCCACTTTAGTCTCTGGATCAAACGCTGAAGTAACGGCCTAAAGATTGCCACGGGTCCGCGACAAGTGCCGCATTTTCGTGACCGTTTCTTGGCCGCTGCGCTAACGAATTTTTGTGCCTTTCTGTTGCATCTCGTATCCGCAGTTGGATCTAGTAGAAACTAAGAATACATTTTGGATCTTTTTCAGACTTGGGCTTCTCTCTTGTGGGCTTCTTAAATGTTTCTTTAATTCCTTAAAAATCACAATTGTTGGGCCTCTTTCTCCATTAGACATTGGACCTGAAAAAAAGAGAGAAAAAAGTAGTAAAAATTAACTATTTATCCAGATAAAGCATAGCATGGTGGTAGAAAATGATGCATAAATGTCTCCAATCACACCCCTATACCTAGCTTTTGCTCGTCCCTGAGCAAAATTACAAAAAGAAAAACCTAACTAAATTATTACACCACTTTTGTAGGTGACACGATCGCACTGAGCTCGTGCAACAAGCCGTTAAACCTCTAGGTTACCCTAGAAGAGGAGTGTTGTCTCCTGAGGGTTTTCAGCGGATTGCCCCCACAAAATCCCAAAGAAAAAGAAAATGTCAATGAAAAGAGAGAAACATTTTTTTTTTATATATATGATCCATTTCCTTCAAGAATTTCGATGATTTATCGGTTTAGAGTTATTCTAAACTTTCCTTCTTTTTATAAGTTTCCATTTGAAATATTATTTTCAACTTAGGTTATGTTTTTCAAGAGTTGACAGAAATTGGATTTTGTATCAGCTCTAACACATATACATATGCATGAGGGATTTTTCTTAGACTTTATTTAGTTTGTTCACACACACACACACATATATTTTCTTTTACATTCTCTTAGCTTCATTAGGCTTTCTAATTTACCCATGTAGTGAGCCTTTTACCGATGACCCCAGACCAGATGGTCTTAGGGCACCAGATGATGATACATCCCTAAGGTTCAAGGTCTCGAGTAAACTAGGTCACGAATGCTAAGGACTCAACCACTTTTGGACGTGACTGGTTATGCTTCTTAAGGCACAACCAACCAGCTTAATTAGTGATCAAGTTTTATTTATGAATATATATCTATATATATGTATATTTTTATTATTATTATTATATATATATATATATATTTTATGTAAACAAAGTCACTAAGTCTTTGATTAATCCTTTAATATGCAAATGTATATAGTGTTTAGAAAAAAAATTCTAAATCTAACTGCCTTTTCTATTCTTTTCTTTCTTAACCTAAAGATCCAACAAAATTTCTTATTTCGACTTATATTAAGAAATCTTAGCTTAGAATTTCCTTAATACCTAAGATCAAGTTAATTCTTTTCCAAGAAATAGATCAAAGTTTTTTTTATATTTATTATTATTTTTTTTGCTTTTTTTTATAAGAAACAAGAACTTATAAGAAACAAGAACCCTAGAAATCTAAAAGAAACGGTCTAGAAAAATCCTATGTTAGTAAGAAAAGAGAAATATAAGAAAAGAGAGATACCTAGAAATCTAAAAGAAATGGTCTAAAAAATTCTTACGTTAGTATCTTCCCCCCCATATATATCCCATGCATTGTCCTCAATGTATGCAAAATAATATATGCATGAAATAGGAAAAGAAAGGTATCACCCCCGCGTTCGGCTTGGACCAGCGGGTGCTAGGTCCAGCCGACTGTGATTACCGCAGACCCTCCTAAATGCGGTCTAGGCGAGATGTTTGCTCCACAACCTGTTTGCATAGTCGAATCTGTCCCCGAAATATCTTTTTCATGCCTCGCCAAATGGTAGACATGAAGGCGCGTGAATCAGCTGGGGGTCCTGTTGCCAAAAAGCTGGCTCATCCTTCTCCTCTAAAAGTTCCTCCGAAGAGAACTCCATAGGGGCATCTTCAGATTGGATCTCTAGGTTAAGAAAGAAAAGGGAGTGAGGGAAAGATGAAAACCCTAGGTGATATTTAGCACCTAAGTCCCTTTTTTTATACTTTTTTTTGTTTTTTTGTTTTTTTTAAAATTTACAAAGGAGGTTCCAAAATGATTTTCAGGAGACATCTTGGAATGGTGTAGAATTACGTGGTCACATATACACTGGGACACAAAGACCCAGTTTAATAACATTGTGTGACTCAGACTCCGTGGTTAAAGATGGCTTCAAGCGTTGACCATTCACTTTGAAAGTGTTTCCATCTTTGGGATCGAAAATTTCAATGGCACCATGAGGAGAGACGTTCTGGATGATGTAGGGGCCTGATCACCTGGTTTTTAGTTTACCAGAAAAAAGGTGGAGTCTGGTGTTGTACAACAGAACTTTTTTTCCCGAGACAAAATTTTTCCTATGAATTGACTTATCATGGAAAATCTTAGCTCTGTGTTTAGATATCCGGGCGTTATCGTATGCATCATTTCGTAGTTCTTCTAACTCGAATATCTGCAGCTTTCTCAAATCACTGGCTTTGTCTAAGTCCAAATTCAGTTGTTTTAGTGCCCACATAGCACGGTGCTCTAACTCCACAGGCAGATGGCAGGGTTTTCTAAATGCAACTCGATATGAAGACATACCGAGGAAAGTCTTGTAGGCGGTCTGATATGCACACAGGGCATCAATCAGTTTGATGGACCAATCCTTATGATTTTGTCCAACACTTTTTTCCAATATCAGTTTAATTTGTTTGTTGGTAACCTCCACTTACTTGTTTGTCTGAGGATGATAGGCTGTGGATAATTTATGAGAGATGGATTACTTCCGCATTAGGGCTTCAAAAGCCCGGTTGCAGAAATGACTCCCATTGTCACTAATTATTGCATATGGCGCTGAAGCGAGAAATGAAGTTTTCCCGTAAGAGCTTGATGATAACTTAGTTATCATTTGTCCTAGTAGGAATAGCTTTAGTCCACTTAGAAATGTAGTCAACGGCTACCAAAATGTATTGGTTACCATAAGACAGAGGAAAGGGTCCCATGAAATCGATGCACCACAAATCAAAAATTTCTACCTCAAGGATCGGTGTAAGTGGCATCATGTCTTTATGTGTGATCCGACCCGCCATTTGACATCTGGCACAGAGTTTGCAAAAAGTATAAGCGTTCTTAAAGAAAGTGGGCCAATAGAACCCACTTTGAAGGACTTTCTCAGCAGTCATACGTGGGCCAAAGTATCCACCACAAGCAAGGTCGTGACAAAATGTTAATACGCTATGATCTTCATCCTTAGAAAGACACCTTCTAATTATCTGGTTAGGGCAATATTTGAATAAATACGGTTCATCCCAAAAGAAAAACCGTACTTGTTTTATAAAGCGATACTTGTCCTGACCTGACCAATTTGAAGGTGTTTGCCCGGTTGCAAGGTAGTTTGCTATATCAGCATTCTAGGGCTCTTTACACATCGTAAAGATTTGTTCGTCAGGAAAATCTTCATTAATAGGCAAAGTCTCAGTTGGTGCATTAGGAATTCTCGAAAGGTGATCTGTCACCACATTTTCAATGCCCTTTTTGTCTTTAATTTCCAAATCAAACTCTTGCAAAAGAAGTATCCATCAAATCAGTCTGGCCTTTGCATCCTTCTTTTGCATTAAGTATCTAAGGGCGGAGTGATCAGTGAAAATCATTGTCTTGGATCCTAGTAGGTATTGGTGAAATTTTTCCAACGCAAACACAACTGCTAAATTTTTTTTTTCAGTTGTCGTGTAATTTAGTTGGGTCTCATTAAGCGTCCTACTAGCATAGTAAATCACGTGTTGCCTGTTATTAGTACGTTGTCCGAGAACATCGCCTATGGTATAATCGGAGGCATCACACATGATTTCAAAAGGCCTACTCCAATCAGGCGCCGAGATTATTGGCGCCAAAACAAGTCTGTGTTCAAGCTCCTCCCAAGTTTGCAGACATTCTTTATCAAAATTGAAGGGTACATCTTTTCCTAAGAGATTTGTCAAAGCTCTAGCAATTTTGCTAAATCCCTAAATAAATCTTCTATAGAAACCAGCGTGCCCTAAAAAAGATTTAATGCCTTTTAAGCATTTCGGCTTAGGGAGCTTTGTTATAACGTCCACTTTTGATCTATCAACCTCGATTCCTTTGTGTGAAACTTCATGCCCTAGGATAATTCCTTACTTGCCATAAAGTGACACTTCTCCCAATTGAGTGTTAAGTTTTTCTCCATGCATCGTTATAAAACTAACTTAAAATGGTGAAAGCATTGTTCAAAGGAATCACCATAAATGGAAAAATCATCCATGAAAATCTCCAAAAATTTCTCCACCAAGTCAGAAAAAAGACTAAGCATGCAACGTTGAAACGTTATAGGAGCATTGCATAGGCCGAAGGGCATTCTTCGGTATGCAAATGTTCCAAAGGAGCAGATAAAGGTAGTCTTGTCTTGATCCTCAGGAGCAATAGGGATTTGATTGTATCCTGAATATCCATCCAGGAAGCAGTAATACTCATGTCTAGCTATTCTCCCGAGCATTTGATTGATGAACGGAAGGGGAAAGTGGTCTTCACACGTGACGGTGTTTAATTTTCGGTAATCAATACAGACTCGAATCTTCGTTGGAAGACGAGTTTGTACTAATTCTCTCTTATCGTTTTCTACCACGGTAACCCCTGCTTTTTTGGGCACAACATGGACTGGACTAACCCACAGGCTATTGAATATGGGATAGATGATCCCAATGTCTAATAGCTTCAAAATTTCAGCTCTAACAGCCTCTTGCATGATCGGGTTTAGTCTACGTTATGGATTACATTTAGTTTTTGCATCTTCCGTCAAATGAATCTGGTGTTGCACAATGGATGGACGATTCCCTTTATATCAGCCATGGTCCAACCAATGGCATCTCAGTTTTTCCTTAATACTACAAGAAGATCCTCTTCCTGTTGTTCCATCAGATGGGATGCAATTATCATGGGAAATGCTTCCTTTTCACCCAAGTACTGATACTTGAGATGACTAGGGAGAAGCTTAAGCTTAGAAGAGGGCACTTGATCTACCAATGGTTGCTCTTTGTGTAAGGGAAAGATAGGGGCTGCATCTGTTGCCCATTCCACTGTGAATTCAATTATTTGATCAAAGTTGAAGTCATCAGACTCTAACTCAAATTCTCTATTAGATTCGTATTCAATCTCCATTTCATGTTCACTCGCTAATCCCTCGATCAGGTTCACTTCAAATGACGCATTTTCCAAATCTAGAGATTGTTTTCCCAGGTGGAAAATATTTACCTCTTTTGTTATATCTCCAAACGTTAGACGCATTGATCCATTCCTACAGTTAATGATTGCATTTGCAGTGGCAAGGAAGGGTCGTCCTAGAATGACAGGTGTCTGAGCTTTGGGATTATGTACGGGTTGCGTTTCTAGAACAATGAAATCCATGGGGTAAATGAATTCCCCGACCCGAATGAGAACATCTATAATCTCTCCCTTTGGAATTTTTACAGATCGATCAGCCAGTTGTATAGTAGCCCTGGTTGGACGGAGGTCGCCTAACCCAAGTTGCTGATACACGGAGAAAGGAACAAGATTGATACTTGCTCCTAGATCAAGTAATGCCCTATTTATTGTAATCTGTCCTATAATACAAGAAATAGTTGGACTCCCTAAGTCTTTATATTTCACGAGAATTGGCCCAGTTAGTAACTCACTTATATTAGAAGCAAGGAAGACCTTCTTTGGCACATTAGTTTTCCTTTTCTTAGTGCACATATCTTTCAAGAATTTGACATAGGAGGGAATTTGTTGTATGGCATCATGAAGGGGTACATTGATCTGGACCTGACTGAACATTTCTCTAATTTTCTCTATTTGAGCATTAGTCTTTTGGTTTGCTAGCCTATTAGAGAATGGTACAATAGGCTTGTATGGTTGCTCATCTACTTTGTCTTTATTCGATTTGGAGGTTGAAGGTTGTGAACTTGAAGATGGAACAATTTTAGTTGATGGTACTGAAACAGGAGATGTTGACACTGATTTATTTTGAACAGGATGACTAGAAACCTGATTCTCTATCTGCTTTTCAGATATCAAAATATGAACAATGTCACACTAACTGGGACCTATGTCTTCGGCTTCATGGATAGGGAAGGGGTTCTTAGGATTGGGCACTGGTTGGCTCGGCAATGCTCCTTTTTGTCTTCCATTCAATGAGCTAGCTAGTTGACCTATCTGAACTTCTAACCTATTGATGGCCTGGTTGTGGGTGTTCATCATTGAGGCCTGGGTTTTAGATAAGGTTTTAATCATTCTCTCCAAATCTGACATTTTTTTATCAGGATGATTTTGTGTTTATTGTTGCTGATATACGTGCTAGAAGTTGTGTTGGAAACTTGTTTGAAAATTTGGTGGTTTCTGTTGGAAACTCGGTTGATGAGACTGAGCAGGGTATTGGTGTGAAAATGATGGTCTTGGTTGCTCATGACCAGACTGACTCCAATAAAAGTTTGGATGGTTCCTCCGTCCCGGATTGTTGTTTTGGAGTATAGATTGAAATTAGGTCTAGTGTATGCTGCATTCATATTCTCAGGGTACATTTGGGCTTGATAGACAGGACACTCCTCAAACAGGTGGTTAAGAGCATGGCAGTAGGTATAACCCGAGTTGATCACAGGTGGTGGGTTGACCTGATTCACAGAATTTGGTTCCCTAGCCTCAAGCAGTTCTAGCCATTTCATCAATTGACTTATCTTTGCCTCGGTAGCTATAGAGGATTCAATCGAATACATACCAGCTCTGAAAGTGATGGGATTGGTTTTCTCAGGGCAAGATTCCCACTAATGATTTTTTCTACTAAAGCTTCAAAAAGATCCCAACCCTGGTTCTCATCTTTCTTTAAAAATTCCCCTTGACACATAGTCTCGAGGAGAGTCTTAGTTTGATAATCTAGTCCGTCGTAGAGAATTTTGCACTGTCGCCACTTCTCTATGCCGTGATGAGGACATTGGGCTAGTAAATCTTTAAACCGTTCAAAATACTTCCAGAATGGTTCACTTGATTCCTGCTTGAACTGCATTATGTTCTTTCTGATGAGAGCTGTTTTGTGAGCTATTTTGTGAATGGGATAGAATTTCTTAAGAAAGACTTTGACAAATTCATCCCATGTCGAGATAGAACAGCAGGCAGATTGTATAGCCACTTCTTGGCTATGTCCTTAAGCACGAAGGGAATGAACCTTAACTTAACAGCATCTTTCCCTAGTTGGGGAATTCTCACCATCAAGCACACTTCTTCAAACTCACGAATGAAGAAATATGTGTCCTCGGATTCAAGGCCATGAAATCTTGGGAATGTATTTATGAATTGTGGTTTAAGCTCAAAATTGTTCCCAGTTGCTTCGGGTAAAAGAATGCATGACTGAAGTGAAGTACAAATGGGATAGAACTTGTCTTGGAGAGAAGTATTGTTGGCGATGATTGAATTTGTGTTAGGAAGTGGTGTTTGTGCAAGTGTAGAAGTCCTAACAAGTCTTGCTGAAATTGGGTCCCGATACCACTCTTGCATGCACAATCACAGACAACATTCATCAAGCAATCAAGCGAAAAATGAAAAAAAAACAAACAAGGAAAAAAAAGAAAAACAATCACCAGCTATCTAGGATTCCTGGACCTAGACCACTCCTAACTGTTTGATGAACCGAAGAAGGTTATTGCTCGAGTCAAACCACAGCTAATCAGCCAGGTGTTGGCCCAAAGGCCATTAGCCCTATATCTTGATGGATATTTTGATGATAACAAACCATATTTAGTTATGTATTTAATAATTTTTGTTTAAAAGAATTTCAGGTTAAAACAAGTTGATTTGACGACTCTGATATCAAGACTCACAAGTTTGGACGTCGCTAAAGATTTGCATTCCCAAGCTAAGCACATTAGAAAGCTTCGGGAACAAGACTTTGAAGATCAAGACTTTGAAGAAAAGAACAAGTTTTGTATTTTACTTTTCTTTTTAGACTTTTTGTCAAAACCTAGATGTTAGAAGTAGAGTTATGGGATTATCACTTTCACACACATTTTAGTTTGGTTCATGGCTTCAAAAAGAATTTCAATTTCTATTATTTCCAACTTAGTTTTAGAGTTAACATATTTTTGGAAATTAGTTTTAGATACCCTAAGTTTGGAAAAACAACTTTTGGAAAAACAAGTTTTTATCAAAGAGGATCTTTATCAAAATGTTTTAACATGTTAGAGTAGTGATATATGATCATACTCTCATTTTTATATAGTCCAAAACCTCAACCCAAAAGACCTACCCAAAACCCAAGTTTCTGGTTTCTGCAGAGTCTGATTTTTCAGATCTGACAAAAGCCGGTCGACCGTCCGGGTCGACCGACGTGCACCACTGTGCATGTGTGCACGTCGGCCGACCGCTCGGGTTGACCGGGCACTTTACAGTGCTCTCTGTTTGTTTGGGTCGACCGGGCGGTCGACCTATGTTCCCCAACGGTCAGAAATATGACCGTTGGCGGTCGACCGACCCGGTCGACCGACAGTTGTCAGAAATTCTGACAGACTCCAACAGCTCTATTTTCTGACAGACTTTTTGTTGGGATCTCACCCCAACGGATTTTTCTAGCTGTTTCATAGTTTTTTCATCTCCTATAAATAGGAGGTCATTTCAACATGATATGATAACTATTTTACAAGTATTGAAAATTATTTTTATAAGTTTTCTCTTTAGAAAAGATTTCTCTCAAAAGCCAAAATTTCTAAACACCTTCTTGAAGCCTTTACCTCTACTTCACTCTAGATTTTGCACTACACAATCCCAAAATTCTACATCTACATATTGGTTATAAGATTGTGCTAAGTGAGCGATTTTTGATCAAGTGTGATCATTTTCTTCTTGAGCGAAGTTGTAGAGGCATCGGCCTCAAGCGAGCTAGTGTGCTCCGGGTGGTGTTGCGGCATCACGAGAGATAGGACAAGTGTGTCCTTGTATTGGCGATCCAGTCGGATCAACAATAGTGGAAATCCTTCAAGTGTGAAGGCGGGGACGTAGAGTGTGGCTCGAACCTCGGAAACATATCTTTGTGTTTGCGTTTGCTCAAATTTCTCTAAACTCAAACTCCTTTATTTCTTGCATTATTTATTGCCTTCATTGTTTCAAGTCTTTTATTTTGAGCTAGTTGTTTAGTTGAATTTTTAAATTCCGCATTATTGTCATATTCCATATAGCCATCACCTATTCACCCCCCCTCTAGGTGATTTCAATTGGTATCAGAGCCTAACCCTACAATTTGGTTTAACCACCTTAGGGAGATCCTTACATTTGGCTATATTCATTTGTGCATTTATATTTGTTGTGCATTCATGGCTTCACTTGATCTTTCTAGCATCAAGTCCCCACCCAAATTTGACGGCTTGAACTTCCCTATTTGGAAGGTCAAGATGAACCTCTTCCTTAAGTCCCTAGGAGTTAGGGTAGCTAGGGCCATAACTAAAGAATTTGTAGAACCTCTCACCGATGAGAGATCATGGTCCGAGGACACCACCAAGGACTATGAAGCTAATGCTAGGGCTCAATATGCTTTAACCCAAGCCCTTAATGAAGATGACCTCTCACGCATCATTAACTGCAAATCCGCATATGAAGTGTGGAATGTTTTAATTGTGACTCATGAGGGAACGTCACAAGTCAAGAGATCCAAGATTGACTTGCTTCGTTCTCAATATGAGAATTTCTATATGCTTGAAAGTGAGAGTATTGATGACATGCTCACTCGTTTCACCAAGATTACTAATGCTTTATCTTCTCTAGGTGACACGATCGACAATGACCAAAAGATCCGCAAGGTCATTAGAGCTCTTCCCAAAGCTTGGGAAGTCAAGGCAACTACTCTTAAAGAGCTTAACGATCGGGAGGAGATGGACTTCTCCGGCTTCAACAGTAATCTCAAAACCCATGAGATGGAGATGAAGGTAAGAGAAGAAAGGGCGACGCCCAAGAAGAAAGCACTCACCTTCAAAGCCACTCCAACCATCCATGAAGAGGATGACTCATCGGAGGATTGCGATGAGGATTTTGCCATGCTCATCCAGAAGGTGGGCAAAATGTTCTACAAGAAAGGGAGGCAAAGCAACTTCCGAAGAGGGAAACCTCAAGGAAGATTTGAGAAGAAAAGAGAAGAACCCGGTCCTTGCTTCCATTGCAAGAAGATCGGACACCTTATTGCGGATTACCCCGCTCTTCAAGCAACCACCTCCAAGAACGGCCAAAGGAAGAAGAAGGCTATGGTGGCCACGTGGGATGACACGGAGTCAGAATCCGAAGAGGAGAACGACGCCGCACACATGTGCTTCATGGCACATGGAGATGATGTATCTAAGGTATGCCTAGACAACTCTATTGATGATGATGAACTTACCATGGATGAGCTTGCTCAATTTTTTGAAGAATTACAACATAGGTATGAGATTTCTCAATCTCAAAATAAAAAATTGAAAAAGGAAAATGACTCTTTAAAAAATAAACTTGATACTTGTATAAAAGAGAAAAATGATTTATCTATTGCTTTTGAAAAATATAAAATAACTTGTAAAGGAAAAACTTCTATTTCCTCATGTAATAAAAATGAATTTGTAGAAATTCAAAAACATGTTGAAACTTTGGATAATACTTTAAAGAAGTGTGCCCTTGATTTGAACAAGTTTGCATCTAGGTTTCCCAAAGGAATAACCCAAGGGAAACACACTCATCATAAACATCATTCACGAACACACAAACATGCACACTCACATAATCATGCTTTTATGTATAATAATGGTAGAATTTATGTTTGCACGCATTGTGGCCGCAAAGGCCATTTAGAAAAGTTTTATTTTGCTAAACATAATGTAAATAATAAACATGTTTGGGTTCGCCCCGGTACTAATCCAATAGGACCCAAGAAAATATGGGTACCAAAAGACCCACCCAATTTAGTTGAAACAGGTGGATCTTCTTCCTCCAAGACTTAGGGGGAGACGGTGCCCGGGTGGTGGATGCATCAAAGCTCAAAGAACACATCGCGCTTGCATCACTATCATGGAGGCACCTATTTTTGGAGATTGCCCCTCATTTGGTAACATCTCCATTTAAAAGTTTTAATTTTTGTGTATATGTACAATTGCATAGGATTGTTAGTTTACTTTTATGCTACATTGATATATGTTAGTATAAACCTACATCTCTATCATGATTGTGCATATGCCATGTTTTAATTTTGATATCTTGTCTTGTATGCCATATGTATTGAATGTCCACATATATAATTTTGATCATATATCTATATACATTTTATTTCAAAAATTAATTTTGTAAAAATTCATATTTAAAGCAAATACATTAGAGATGGCAATTGCGCACCTCAACTCATTTATGAGGAATCAAGAGGATGAAGTTCAGAACCCTTCACCGGGTATTCGGCTTCAACATCTCTAAAAACTTTGTTTTGTATGAAAAATAAGATTAAAATGTCTTGTGTGAATGTTTGTTGATATTATAACTTAATGAAGATTTAAAACATATTGTTGTAATCCTGTATGTTAAATATATCCTACTTGTATTTGTTAAAATTTCCTTTTAAATTTTTTTAAGGGCATTTACTGTTGACAGATTTCAGGCAAAGCCGGCCGATCGTCTCTGAGCTCGGGTCGACCGACTTCGCCTGGAAGAAAGACTTTTCTTCCTTCCCTGTTGCCGGCCGACCCGTACGGTCGACCGCTGCTGTCTGCAGTGCTCTCGGGTTTTCTTAGTCGACCGACCCGGTCGACCGCTCTGTGTTACAGAGCTCTCGGGATTTTTGGGTCGACCGACCCGGTCGACCGTGCGTCGATTTCATGCCCTAGTCTGTCTATTTAAAACACTTTTCTCTCTCTCTCTCTCTCTCACTTTCAACTGCCGATCCCCATTTCTTTCTTCCTCAAAATTTCACCTAAAATCCTCATCTCTCAATCCCTTTCAAATTAATTTAAATCTTAGGTTTACTCTCCTGTTTTGGAGTTGGATCTTCAGTTTCAGGGCGTTTCACCGTCAGATTTCGGAGAAATTCCAGATCTAGGGTTCTTGGTTCTTCTTCAAGGTAAAAAATTTGATTTTTATCTTAATTTGTGATCTCTAGCTTTAAGATCTTCAATCCTTTGTCAAGATTGTTAGGTATCCTTGTTGTTAGATCAAGCCCTAACTATTTTTTATCTAAATCCTTCCATTTTCACCAAGATTTCTAAAATGATTAAGAGATCAAGGACTAAAAAAGGAAAATCAGTGGCTCCTTCATCATCCCATACCCCTAAACCTAAAAGACCCTTCATAAATGAACTTGTTGGAAACAGATTCATCCAACTTTCCAAAAGATCGGTCATTTCGGGGAGATGTGTCATACTTCAAGATTTTGAGCATCTAAACATCCCCCACATCTTGAGGAATAACTCTCTAGACGAGTTCATGACCATTAGGGAACCCGTCTATACTTCTCTCGTGCCATATTTTTATTCCAACTTTTCTTTCGAGGCAAATCGAGTTAGGCCCAGAGTCCTAGGAAGGGACATTGACATTGACCTAAGTCAATTTGCTGATATTTTGCATCTCTCCTCTGGAGGAGTTGATGTGTATACCTTTGATCTGCATGATTTTGTTTATCCAGACGGTGAGTCTGCGCTCACCGCTTCCACCTTGATTCACGGGGATGACAACCCCGGTTTGGTAAGGAACGAAGGCGTGAGCAAGTTCACCCTCACTGCCTAAGTCCTAGCCAAATTCATTTTTTATAACATTATTCCAAAATCTGGGGAATATAGAAATGCCAGAGGTCCTGTTCCACTTATTATCTATTTCCTTCTGAGAGGCATTAGGATGGATATCCCTCATCTCATTGCTTCACACATGGCCTCAGATCAAATCCGCATGCCCGGTAGGCACTTGCCTTATGGCATGCTTATCACCCACCTCCTCAGAGGTCTTGGCTTTGATCTTTCTTCTGAGAGTCCTTCTGATCCATCTGTGAACCTAGACAGCGTCCTTTTGAAGAGGATGGATGCTCAGATGCGTCGTCACGCTCCTGAGCAGCCTCCTGTTCCTCCTGCTGTTGCTCCAGGTTCCTCATCGGTCCCAGGGTCTTCTTCGGCCCCACGGAGTTCTTCTGCTCTAGGCCCAGTCATATCTCCAGATTTTCAGGCCTTTATCTCTTCTGAGATTCGCTCTCAGATCCAGGAGCACCAGTCTTGGATTGAGCAGCGAGATGCAGCTTTTCGTGCGGAGATGGACGCACGCTTCCAACAAGAGGCAGCTTTTCGTGCGGAGATGGACTCACGTTTCCAAGGGATTCGTAATGATATGTCTTACTTTGCTGATTCCATGAGATTCGTGGACTCAAATTTGAGGCACTCTTTACGAAGTTCAATATGCTTGGTCCTGATCCCACATCTATTTCTCGTCCACTTCCCTCCACCGGCCCTCCATTTCCTGTCAGAGCTCCTTCTACTGTTCCTCCACCACAGCCAAGAGTTGTTGGCATTGATCCAGAGGAGGCGGTTTCTTCTTCTTCTTCTTCTGAGTCCGAGGCTGATGATGATGGTGACAAGAAGATGGCTGAAGGTACTGATGTGGAGAGCTCGTCTGAGGAAGATGATGATGAGGAAGACGATGAGGACGACGACGCTGGTGGTGCCAAGTGATGAGAGTGACCTTCCCTTATTTGATGATGTCAAAAAGGGGGAGAGTTATTTATGAGAGAGACCTATATTTTGTGTATTTACATTTTGTACTATTTCTGTTGGACATCTTTTTAGTTGGACATGTATTTTCTTTGTGTGGACATGTGTCCTTACCCTTATGTCATGTATGAACATGTGTTTCACCTCTATTTATGACATGAGTGATCTCTAGCTTTTATCATTTGTGTTGTGGATTATCATGTACCACTTATCATTTGTGATATTCATCTATGCTTGAGTATACTTTTATGATATGCATGTGTTGAGGGGGAGCTTCATTTGAAGTCTCTACCCAAAATATTTGTGATAACTATATATGTTTTGTCATCCTCAAAAAGGGGGAGATTGTTGGCCCAAAGGCCATTAGCCTTATATCTTGATGGATATTTTGATGATAACAAACCATATTTAGTTATGTATTTAACAATTTTTGTTTAAAAGAATTTCAGGTTAAAACAAGTTGATTTGACGACTCCGATATCAAGACTCACAAGTTTGGACGTCGCTAAAGATTTGCATTCCCAAGCTAAGCACATTAGAAAGCTTCGGGAACAAGACTTTGAAGATCAAGACTTTGAAGAAAAGAACAAGTTTTGTATTTTACTTTTCTTTTTAGACTTTTTTTCAAAACCTAGATGTTAGAAGTAGAGTTATGGGATTAAAACTTTCACACACATTTTAGTTTGGTTCATAGCTTCAAAAAGAATTTCAATTTCTATTATTTCCAACTTAGTTTTAGAGTTAACATATTTTTGGAAATTAGTTTTAGAAACCCTAAGTTTGGAAAAACAACTTTTGGAAAAACAAGTTTTTATCAAAGAGGATCTTTATCAAAATGTTTTAACATGTTAGAGTAGTGATATATGATCATACTCTCATTTTTATATAGTCCAAAACCTCAACCCAAAAGACCAACCCAAAACCCAAGTTTCTGGTTTCTGCAGAGTCTGATTTTTCAGATCTGACAGAAGCCGGTCGACCGTCCGGGTCGACCGACGTGCACCACTGTGCATGTGTGCACGTCGGCCGACCGCTCGGGTCGACCGGGCATTTTACAGTGCTCTCTGTTTGTTTGGGTCGACCGGACGGTCGACCTATGTTCCCCAACGGTCAGAAATATGACCATTGGCGGTCGACCGACCCGGTCGACCGGCAGTTGTCAGAAATTCTGACAGACTCCAACAGCTCTATTTTCTGACAGACTTTTTGTTAGGATCTTACCCCAACGGATTTTTCTAGTTGTTTCATAGTCTTTTCATCTCCTATAAATAGGAGGTCATTTCAACATGATATGACAACTATTTTACAAGTATTGAAAATCATTTTTATAAGTTTTCTCTTTAGAAAAGATTTCTCTCAAAAGCCAAAATTTCTAAACACCTTCTTGAAGCCTTTACCTCTACTTCACTCTAGATTTTGCACTACACAATCCCAAAATTCTACATCTACATATTGGTTATAGGATTGTGCTAAGTGAGCGATTTTTGATCAAGTGTGATCATTTTCTTCTTGAGCGAAGTTGTAGAGGCATCGGCCTCAAGCGAGCTAGTGAGCTCCGGGTGGTGTTGCGGCATCACAAGAGATAGGACAAGTGTGTCCTTGTATTGGCGATCCAGTGGGATCAACAATAGTGGAAATCCTTCAAGTGTGAAGGCGGGGACGTAGAGCGTGGCTCGAACCTCGGAAACATATCTTCGTGTTTGCGTTTGCTCAAATTTCTCTAAACTCAAACTCCTTTATTTCTTGCATTATTTATTGCCTTCATTGTTGCAAGTCTTTTATTTTGAGCTAGTTGTTTAGTTGAATTTTTAAATTCCGCATTATTGTCTTATTCCATATAGCCATCACCTATTCACCCCCCCTCTAGGTGATTTCACCAGGCGGGGGTAAGATTGGTGGGAGCTATCCGCGCAGAAGCGACGGGCCTAATGAAGCCAAACCACTAGCCATCGGGGTTTCGCCCCTCAATCCCCAACCTTAGTCACTGATTTGACTGGAGTGTGAATCAAAAATAATTTGCAACCTCAGCTGATCTCTTAACGAGTCCGGATGTCCCTAGGGGCCAACGTCTATCAAATTTTATTAAAAAGCTTAGGATTGTGAGTGCTTGGAATATGATTTTTGGGTCAAGGAAGGGTGATTAAATCCCCACCTTATCTTGTTATTGGGTATTGCCCTTAAAATCAATTTTGTGCAAGTGTACAAGATAAACAAGATTCACTCAAAGCGATATAAATGAAATAAGAGATGAGTTCTATTCTGAATGCAATGCGTACGTACCTTGCTCTAGCACTCTTCAACAGTAAAGTTAATGAATTGAAAAGACACGTGCCTAAAATGCAAACGTCTAATCAATTTTTTAAAATTTTCAACAAGTGTTTTACTGTTGGTTTATTAGCAGGCTCCTGGTGATAGCATACAAGAAATAAAATTGCAGCAAGCTATGTTTTTGCAAAGCAAGCAGCCCTGCACGAAACTAGTCAGTAATGAACTCTTCCTTGCCGCGGTTCCGCGGCCGGAGCCGAGCAAACACGACAATTTAGAGGGTACTTGGTCTCTGCTTTCTAGAGCAGAGGCCCAAGACCACTTATATGTTACTGCAAGTCTTCTTTCCTGTTTTCTCTGACCTGTAACCTGCAACAGAGAAGAAAAATTCGTTTCAATTCCAAAGATTCAATGAAAAACTGTTACCCTCCCCTGCAACGGCGCCTAAAATTTGTTCAGAAGGATTAATTGTATTGAAAAGAGGTTTAGAGTAAACCGTTGGTTGCCGTGTACCGATGATCAAGAACTTTGAATGTTTATGTAGGTTTACTTTGCTCCTTCCGAATCACCGTTCGTAGCATAAGCTAGGACGGGTCGTATCCGCAGGGAGGGTAAGCGATAGAAGTATTCAAGGTTTGTATTGAAATTTTTGTGAAAAAAAATGAAGGTTCTTCTTTGTTTTAAGAAATGAAAAAAAATAAAATAATGTGAAGATGAGTGGAAAACCTTTGGGCGTTATGTAAAAGAAAAGAAGAAACGAGAATAAAGATGGAAGGAAAACAGAAGTATTTGAAAAGAAGAAGTTTTCAGAAGAGAGATTGTTAAGAATGATATAAAGAGAAGCCATGACTAACTAACATTTCAATTTACTAACTTACTACTCTCGTTGGGTGATGCATGCCTCATTGTGAATCATCGGCAATGGTATGTCTTGCTTTATCAAGTCCATGTATTGTCCCATATCGAAGGTGTTTCTCTTCTAGGCTAGTTGCCTCCTTAAATCATTGGCTCCCTAAATAGATTTTCATTAGTGGAACAAGGATAGTCACTTTTAACGATGCTAAGAAACATACAAGATTCATTATGAAAATCACCTAGAGGGGGTGAATAGGTGATGGCTAATCTAATGGTCACTCAATGACAAATAATGCAGAATTAAAAACTATTATGACCTAATTAAACTTCTTATACTAAACACCAAGTTTAACACAAGAGTGTAGCCGAATTCCCCGTGAAGGGCTATGGACTAACTCTTCTAGATTCCCCTTAAATGGGTTGAGGTGCCGCATTGACTCTCTTGGTTGAAAACTAGTGTTAGCAAATAATCCCCAAGCAATATAACAATTAAGCACAATGAATATCAAGCATGTAAAGATAAACACAATAATAGCATGCAAGATATAAACAAGTAAGGGAGAGTGAGAGTGAGCAATCGCAAACACAAGAGATTTGTTTCGAGGTTCGAGCACACTTGCTCTACATCCCCGCCTTCGACACACGAAGGATTTCCACTATGCACGATCCCAATGGATCACTCCTCGGTGCCCAATACCTACAAACCCTCGGACTCTCTAGTCCCGTACACACGTAAGCCCCACAAGCTTGCCGAGGCCGCACCTCAAACAAAGAGTTCACACACGAACTCTAAACCACCGTGAACACACAAGTCCACCTCCTTAAAGTACAAGATGAAATCTTGGTGATCTAAACACTTTGATCACCAATAAAAAACTCTCACAACACAATCCTATGGATAGATAAAGCAATGGATAGCTCAAGTGATTGTGAGAAAACAAGGATTGAATCTATGGTGAAAAACTTAAGAAAATCTCTTTTAACACTCTTGATAAAAACTACCCTTTCGATAGGAAATATTTGCTCTCAATTTTGTGGAGAAAAACTTCTGAAAAGAGTAGGAAAAACTGGCTCTAAAAGTCTCCAAAAATCTTGGTGAAAACAATGCCCAAACCCCCAAATTTATAGGCTCAGAAAAACTAGCCGTTGGGGTCTGTCAGACCTGTCGGTCGACCGCCCGGTCGACCGGCCAATGGTCATATTTCTGACCGTTGTGCCATCGGTCGTTCGGTCAGTCGACCGAAGCCAGATACAGAGAGCACAGCTCTCTGTCAGGTCGACCAGTCGGTCGACCGGGGCCTTTCCAGATAGCAGAGCTCTCTGGACGGTCGACCAGCTCGGTCGACCAACCACCTGCTAGGTCAAGGTGTGCACGTCTGTGCACGTCGGTCGACCGACTTCAGAACTCGGTCGACCGGTCAGTCGACTGCTGAAGCCTGAAACAGAAAATCTGGGATTTAAACTAAGGTATTTTAACACAAATAAAATCCCATAAAATACTAAAAAATCTACAAAAATAGTTTTGATGTTATACCTGATAAACAAATATGCTTGCACAAAATCAAGGCATGTTACAAATGATTTGAACTATTTTTGTAACTTTGAAAAATATGGCTCAAAACAAAAATAGTATTTTCCAAATGATTTTTCCAAAACTTGTTTTTCCAAAACTTCACCAAATACAAAAACAAGATATTTAAAACTCATTTGAAGCATAGAGTGTATGGATATGATCCACTACACAAACATGGTGAAATATCTATGTTTTTGACATTAAGCTCTAAACACGGTTTTGGTTAAAAACATAAGACTTGGATATCAAGAACTAAAATGGTATTTTCTAAAGTAAGAATTCTTTTGTAAAAACAAAACTATCAAGAGTGTGTGTGTATATGTACTTGAGCAATCCACCAACTATTCTATCCTTTACATTTTAACTAAAAACAAAATCTTACAAAAACAAACCTAAACACAAGTCTCCATCTTCTTGAAGTCTTCTCATCTTCTAGACTTGGTCCAAACACGATCCAACGAGCTCGACTCCTCTTGACTACTTGATGTGTTCTTGATGCATAGGCTCGTGAATCAACCGGTGCTAGCTCTTAACTTGACTTTAAATCCTTTGTTGAAGCTTCACACCTACTAAGATCTTGATAATGAATCTGTCACTAATTAAACACAAGATCATTAGTACAATACTACATAAGTTGATCATCATCAAAACTAGAGTGATGGGCCTTTGGGCCAACAATCTCCCCCTTTTTGATGATGACAAAACTCATGAAGTTATATATGCATGGATTAAAGTAAAGCTTCAAAGAAGCTCCCCCTTAGCTCATGCATATACATAAAAATAAATATATGCAATGAATAATACTAAACATGAACATGCATAAAATAATAAAACATGTTCTTGAGGACAATAAATGTTTATTTGTTATGCATGAACTCAATATATGCAAAAACCAACAAATGCATATAAAACTCTACATCTTCTCCCCCTTTTTGTCAATCATCAACAAAGGGGTTAAAGTAAAATCAAAATCTTTCTCTCCCTTTTTGTCATAAACAAAGAATCAATAAAGGGGTAAACATAAGACAATCAATAAAGGATTATATGCGATATACATTCATGAAGAGGAAGACGCTAAGTTAACTTCCCTACACACATGCATTACATGAAGAAAGGGATGATAAGCCCTAACTCACATAACACATGACATGCAGTGCATAAGAGGAGATGTAAAGCTCCCCCTACACACGTGTATCACATAAAGAGGAGATGTCAAGCTCCTCAATACTAGATGCACTCAATCATGAATCTATATGTAGAAAAGATGTGAAGCTCCCCTTGCATATAGGCAATGCAAATCAAAAATGTTTTGATTTTTCTTATTAAAACAAAATTTTGAATTTTTCTCAATAAACCAAATTTTGAAAAATCTTAGAAATTCATAGTTTAGATGTCAATTAAACATAATTTTTAATGGTACCAATTGTAAAACAACCAAATCAATTGTAAATACAAATTTTGAATTTTGATACCAATTTTAAAACACAATGCATAAGCTTATTTAAAAATATGAATTACCAATTGAAATTTGAATTAAGCTTAGCATAAACAAACTTTGTGCTTAAAACATGTAAATCGATTTTTAACTCAAGCACAAAACCAATCATATATATGTATGAAAAAGAAAATACCAATCGAAATTGATACTATTTGAAAATGAGGCATACATATATAGAAAACAAAATATGAGTATATACAAAAAGAGTCATATTGATACCAATTGAAAATATCCAATTATACCAATTGAAAACTAAGATTAAGTGTATATATCATATAATCTACCATATGAAGAATTCGAACTAGATAATATGAAAAAAATTGAAAACTAGTACGAAATCCTTCAAGCAAGGAATAAAACAAAAATGTTTTTCATGAAACATGTGTAAATCAAATGGCACTAAAACACTATAAATCCATAAAGCCCATATAGAACTCATGAAAACATACTCATGAGAGAACATTCAAGAGAAGTGTGTTCACTAGTATTATGTGGAACAAGGCATCATGAAAATGACAATTAATCTCAATATTCCTTAAAACAAGAAAACATGAAAATCATCACAAATTTTCATTAAACACAATTGAGTCTATATATATATATAGATTTGCATGAAAGGCAAATGACTCAAGGAGTATACATGTATATCTTAAAGTTTGGCAAAATAAACATATACATGAAATGAAAACACATGATAAAAAAAAACAAATCCAAAATGGGAATAAAAGTTTGAAAATGTATGGATCATCAAAACTAGGCTATACTAGCACATCTAATGGGCACAAATAAGCAATCAAACCCAAACATATATAGATTTATTTGTGACCCACTATATGTACAAGTATAAATCATAGTGTTAACAAAAACTAACATTTAAACTAATATTCAAATCATGAAGCATCAAAACTAGACATGATTAGAACCATGTTATAAACAAATATTGAGAACACAAAAGAATTTATCCATATGATTGAAAAAAATAGAATCATGTGTATATCTCATAAACTAATTGAAGAATAAATAACTAGTATAAATTAATTTTTGAAACACTAGTTAAAGATCCTTCAAAAACATCAAATCATATAATTTTCATAAATCATAACTAGATACACAAAAATTTAAGCACTCATGGTCTATAAAGCTCAAAAATGATCATGAAGCTAAGTCACGATGTAACACCCCGTTCCCGGAATACGTACTTAGTTGCGTATTCGTATTTTCTGATCATATTTTTGATTTACTTCCTGTATTCGTTTTGTATTATGAAGCATTCATATGATCGTTTTGTCTTGGATCTGGATTCGCGGACTCGGAGTCAGCCCTAGTCTGAACCGAGGACCCGATCCTAGAGTATTGCTCGGTTTGGACATTCTGGTATTCCGATTTAATTGATTTCAGTTTTGAACATCATTTTCCAATATTTTAGATTTTCTATGATTTTCTGAAATTTTCCTAAATTAAGTTGAAAATCTTCAAAACCGGTATCGACCAGTGCCACTGACCGATTCTCAGATTTTTAATTTACAAACGGAGTTGAATTTTAAGAAACGGCTTTCCAGTAACTTCTTAAAATCACCTTTTCTATCTAAATACTTTTTCTGAGAATTTTCTAAATTTATCAAAATTGTACTGGATTTGGTGTCGGCCAGTATCTCTGGTTGATTCTAGGAATTTTAATTTACAATTGAAATCAAATTTCTAGATTCCGCTTTCATATTACTTCTTAAAATTATATTTTCTTCCTTCAGGCATTTTCTGAGATTTTTCAGATTTTATCAAAAATCTGGCCGACCCGGTGTAGACCGGTATTGACGATTGATCTTATGATTTTTATTTTGAAAATGGGATTGAATTACTGAAAATCGATTTCACCAAAAATCATTTTATAATATTTATTATTTTTGAGAATTTTTGGGAAGCTTTTCAAGTTACTTTATTTTTGGGACTTTTCCGGAGTTTTCGGTGTTTTCCCAGATACCGGAATAGTATCCAGATATTTTCCCACTTTTCTCTCTCCTTCCCCAAACGCGAGATTCACCAACCTTGATTTTGCATTTAATGCGGAGATCCTCTCTATGCCGCATTTAATGCACTGCCAATCAATCCCAATCAAGTCATCATGACTTTTGTCCTTTTGTGAAACGCAGCTTTGGCATCTTCCCTAGACGCAGCCTTGTTTCCCGCGTTTGGCCCATTTTGGCCTAAACGCAGCCCTTCTTTTGTTGAGACGCAGCCATCTCCTTCCAATGAAACGCAAGTTTCATTCTTTGGCTTCAAAAGTCAAATTTGCAATCATTGCCTCCTTCATATATAAATAACCCTCTCTCCTTCTCTCTCCTTCATTTTCTCTTCTTCTTCTTCTTCCTTGCTTCCTGCAGCCAATAGAGAAGCCACAAGAGCCTCCTCCTCCTTCTTTTGGCCACCATCTCCTCTACCACTCCTTCACCAAACACCTCCACTTCCTTCTCCTCCATCTCCTACTCCACTTCCAACAACTAACAACCACAACACCACCTCCACCATCTTCTTCTTCCTCATTTCTCCACCATGAACCCATTAAGCTCCAAAGTTTCACCACCCTCTCCACCACCATATGCTCCACCGTAACCACCACCAAATATACCACCTTCACCTCCACGGCGAGCTCTTTCATACTAGCCAATTCGTCGCTCCCCGTGGCACCGTTTGCAAAATCTCATTTCGACCACTTGAACTAGACTTACACCCTCAACTTTCATCTCTTGTGAAGACTGGCCTCACCTTTTGGTTTGGGGCCGCGTTCTTCTCCATTGGCGCGACGCAAAGGGCCGGTACCCTCCTTTTGGATTGGGGCCGAACTTCCCTTTGCTGGATGCGGCAAGGATCATCTTGGGCGAGTGTTTTTCCTCGCCAAGACTTGGTTAACTTGTATTTGTATAACAATAAACCAGAACCCTCAGAAGGTTAATCTGCTCTCTGTTTGCCTTTCTAGTCGACTTGATCCTATTGTTAGTCGACTTGAACTCCTATTAGTCGACTACTTTTGACCCTAGTCGACTAACCCCTTTGAAACACAGTCCTTTTCTGCAGACGCGACTCTGTTAGTCGACTACCCCATATTCCCTAGTCGACTAACTTTCTCTTTGAGACGCGGCTTTCTGAAACGCGGCCTTCATTAGTCGACTAACCCAATTGCCCTAGTCGACTAACTTTCTTTCTGAAAATGCAGAACTCTGAAACGCAGCTCTATTAGTCGACTGGGCCCTCTTCTATAAGTCGACTAACTCCTTTATTAGTCGACTACATGTTTCTCCCTAGTCGACTAAGTCTGGTTGTTTGTTGTAGCTAATTCCTTTCTTGATTATGGATCTTATCCTCGAGTCATGCATTATATATGATTATTACATGACTTGTCACTTGACAAATATCACCTTCCCTCCTCTCTGTTTGTTTCCTAACGCGGATCCCATGACCGCGTCCGTGTTCTTCTTATGTTAACGCGACGCAGCACCCGCATCCGCGTCCGCGTTCTCCTCGCGTCCTGTTTTGAACACGGGTCTCGAACCCCGCGTTTGCGGTGCCTTCACGACGCGACTCCCGCGTCTGTGATTCCCGCGTCTGCTATTCCTGCGACGCGACTCCCGCGTCTCACTCTCAAAACTCACGTTCCTATGCATACTCCCTCTCTCCCTGTACTCTCTCTATCACTTTCTCTCTAACGCACTGACGCGTAGATTTCCTGGATTCCGGAGTTCAGGGATTTCACTATATGTTCTGAAGAGTTAGGCGAGTGTTCTCGCTTTCTTCTTAGCTTTCCCCTTTCATCTGGTCAACTTATATTATTCATGATTTATGCTGTTTGGAAATAACACCTTCTTTGATTGTGTTCACTATTACTTGACAAACTTGATATGCTGATATTTGACATGCTTTTACTTGATACTTACCATCAACATGCTAATGCCTGTCACCTGTTTATACTACTTGTCATTACATGCTACTATTTAACACATGTATATCACCTGTCAACTGATTTGTTACCATCTAACATCAGACATGATACTACTTGGCAAGACCCCTTGTTATGTCATGACTTGCCACCGGATTAATATCAATCTCTTGACATGACTTGTTACCTGCCAAATATCATCATCCTGTCATGCTATCACTTGACACCCAGCATGATATACTCGACTATCATGATTATCACCATAACGGGAATGATGACCTGACATCTTGATAGTACAACTGTACTCCAGATACACATGTGATACTTTATAGTACGAACCAGTACTCCTGATATACCTGTATTCCTGACATTCCTGACTTGTTCTTGCTCATTCCCGAAAATCTGATAATCATCTAATAAATCATAAAAGGAACAACTTGCATTGGGTCGGGGGAAACATGCGGCTATCAATATATGTTCGTGTTTACAGTGGTATTAGGCATATTGTGCAACTAAAACTTCTGGTCTGACCTGTGGGCCTCCAGGCGACCGAGGGGAGAGCTGGCTCCCTCATTCCTGGTACCATCATGATAAGGGCATACATAAGTCCCTCCTGAATTTGCCTTGCGTTAGGTTCCGTCACCAAGCAACGGAACATCCTGGGCCGTGGTCCCGGGTATGTACGGGACCCACTGTAAACATAGTTCGTTGATACCCCCGCTGGTTTCCAATAACAATCTTGCTTTACTCGGATATGGATCTATGTGTGCTGGGACGCTAGTTCACATAGCTAGATATCAGGGTAAGACGAGTAATATTAATAAAAGACGCCAGCCTTGGATCTGTGGTATACCTTGCTATGCTTGCTTGTATCGTTTTTACTTTGGATTTCTGGTTTCATGACTATTATTATATTAACTGCTCATATTCTGCTTTATCCCTTGTATCCGCCTGCCTCCTGTTCATTATCTTATCATGCCCTGAGTGCAGTCGGGTTGTATGTGCTTGGATTATGGTGACATGAGATAAAGGTATATAGATGAGGGTTTCCTTGTTTGGATTATTCCTTCGATGTACTAGTCTCATGGAGCCGTGATCTGAAACCATACAATCAGATTTGCCCGTCCTTGACTTTATTCGGTTTTACCGCTATACATGTACTTACCCTTGCTCGCCACTTGGCATTTGTATCACCACTCGCCTGGGGAGTTTCATCTGACTCCCCTGGATTCTCATGTCCAGGTTTTGGAGCTTGGAGCGTGTGGATTATCCCAGTTGCTGATCAGAGTGGCGCAGCGGTAGCATGGATCCCCAGCAGACCATCTGAAGCCCTATCCTTCCAGGCCCCCTGTGTGCCTCTCGAGTTTCCTTGTAGTAAACTCGTGAGTGCTTTTTATACTGTTTACTCCTGTACATCCCTTTGTGTTCTCGCATTTGCGCCATTCTGGTGATGTAATATTATTGTAATATTGGGTCACCTCTGGTGATAACTCTGTAATTGTACTCGTGTGTTGGAATGTATAATGCACCACTGGCTTCCGTACTCTGATTCTTGCCTGTACTGATGCTTAGCGTATATACGTGAGGGTATTTCTGACCTGCGTATATACGTCGCAGTAACGTCTCCGTACCCGCAGGATCGGGGCGTTACACACGAATACACAAATAAAAATGTGAGTGTTAAAAGATCATGTAAATAGCATTTTTATGAAAATATTCATTGAAGCTCAAATCAAACAAAACAAAAAAATTCATTTTTCATTTTAAACACAAACTTCTAGATATATGTATGATTCATCCAAATCTAACAATATACATACATATCCCAAACGTAAAAGAGTCTATTAAAAATATTTGCATGAAGGCAAAAGACTCACGGGTAAACATGTATATTTATTAGATTTGAAATCAAAAGACATATACAAAAAAAATGAAAGTAGGCAAAACATGTGTAAATGAGAGAATCATCAAAACTAACTTATACATGTGCATATAGTGGGAACAAATGAGCATGAAGTGCAAACATATATGAATCAATTTGTTCTCACTATTTGTACATGTATATATGGAAGTTTTGAAAAAATCTACATTTAAACTAGTTTATACCACATGAAGCACAAAACAATTAATCTATGTACATGCTAAAGAATATCATGTATGAAAAGCATGTATAGGCTAGTTATAAAAATAAGAGTTTAGAAATAGTTACCAACTAAGGAACTATGTTCCAAAACTCCAAACATGGTGGTCATCCCACCAAAACTCCTTGATAGTGATGCATACATTGTGTGTCAATCAAGTCCGTGTGCATCCACCATCAAGGCACCAACTCTCTCACGTTTTGTGAGAGCCCTCACCTATATCAAAATTAAAAGGTGGGAATTTTGGTACCCATTTTTTCTTGGGTCCTTTGGGGTTAGTACTATAAGGGACACAAAACTTTTTGTTATTAGCAAAATTAATATGATGCAACTTGTCATAACAAAACTTTGCTAAATAGCCTTTGCGGCCATAATGTGTACATGTGTACACCTTAGGATGCTTATGTGTGTGTGGGTATGATCGTGGCGTGCAACATAAGCAAATGCATGATGATGTAGTGCATGAATGTGTGGAGTTTGTTTCTTTGAAAAAAAGGACTCCAATCTTGTGTGGTTAAATGCACAAGAGTTCAAGGTTGAACTCAAACAACTAATCCTATTTTTCAAAACATTAATCTCACTAGTGGTGGCATGTAAAGCATGGTGAGATATAGAATCATTTTTCTTGTTCTTTTTAGAAACAAAATCTTTTTCTTTTTCAACAATTTTTCTTTTCAAAGATTTATTTTCTTGAAAAATAACTTCCTTTTGTTTTTCCACCAAAATCATTCCATTTTTCAAACTAGTGTTTCCTTCACATAAATCATTCAATTTTGAAAGCAAGGAAACATTCTCATTTTTCAAATCTTTATTTTCTTTTTCTAAGCATGCAATGTTACTTCTAAATGAATCATGTTCTATATGCATGCAATCAAGTTTCTTTTTCAAATTTTTATTATCTTTCTTCTTCATGTCATATTTCTCAAGAAGTAATTGACAAAATGTGGTAAGCTCATCATATGACATGTTATCTTCATCTACTTCGGATTCGGTAGTTACCTCAAGGGGGTTATCCCCTTGGACCATATAGCACAAGTTGGAGGTGTCGCTTCCAACATCTGAATCGCTCCCCGCATAATATAGATCTTTTTCGCCAAGAGAGGTGATGATGTTCCAAGCTATAAAAGCCAAATTAATGTTAGAAACCCTAGATAAATAATCATCATTTAGGATACTCTTTAAAGTATTTAGGGCTTTTGCATTATCCTCAAAATTCTTACCATTTAAACAATATGCATTATTAGTAGTGGCAAGATAAACATTATAACCTAAGGCTTTGAGGTACAAAGACATCTTAACCTTCCAAATTTAGATGTTAAGAATGTCAAAAGTGGGTGGTGACATGAAATTCATAGTGTGTGTATAAATAATGTGATTAGCCTAAAATAAGGATCTTTAACTCTAGGTCGTAAGACCCAAATCAAGAGCACTTGGCTTTTGATACCAATTGAAAATCACCTAGAGGGGGGTGAATAGGTGATGGCTAATCTAATGGTCACTCAATGACAAATAATGCGGAATTAAAACCTATTATGACCTAATTAAACTTCTTACACTAAACACCAAGTTTAACACAAGAGTGTAGCCGAATTCCCCGTGAAGGGCTCTGGACTAACTCCTCTAGATTCCCCTTGAATGGGTTGAGGTGTCGCGTTGGCTCTCTTGGTTGAAAACTAGTGTTAGCTAACAATCCCCAAGCAATATAACAATTAAGCACAATGAATATCAAGCATGTAAAGATAAACACAATAATAGCGTGCAAGATATAAACAAGTAAGGGAGAGTGAGAGTGAGCAATCGCAAACACAAGGGATTTGTTTCGAGGTTCGAGCACACTTGCTCTACATCCCCGCCTTCGACACACGAAGGATTTCCACTAGGCACGATCCCAATGGATCACTCCTCGGTGCCGCAACACCTACAAACCCTCGAACTCCCTAGTCCCGTACACACGCAAGCCCCACAAGCTTGCCGAGGCCGCACCTCAAACAAAGAGTTCACACACGAACTCTAAACCACCGCGAACACACAAGCCCGCCTCCTCAAAGTACAAAATGAAATCTTGGTGATCTAAACACTTTGATCACCGATAAAAAAACTCTCACAACACAATCCTATGGATAGATAAAGC
This sequence comes from Agave tequilana, assembly GCA_038442645.1. Taxonomy (NCBI): domain Eukaryota; kingdom Viridiplantae; phylum Streptophyta; class Magnoliopsida; order Asparagales; family Asparagaceae; genus Agave; species Agave tequilana. The sequence continues at coordinate 920,490 of JAVJIF010029684.1, read as the reverse complement.
AATGGATAGCTCAAGTGATTATGAGAAAACAAGGATTGAATCTATGGTGAAAAACTTAAGAAAATCTCTTTTAACACTCTTGATAAAGACTCCCTTTTTGATAGGAAATATTTTCTCTCAATTTTGTAGAGAAAAACTTCTGAAAAGAGTAGGAAAAACCGGTCGGTCGACTGCTGAAGCCTGAAACAGAAAATTTGGGATTTAAACTAAGGTATTTTAACACAAATAAAATCCCATAAAATACTGAAAAATCTACAGAAATAGTTTTGATGTTATACTTAATAAACAAACATGCTTGCACAAAATAAAGGCATGTTACAAATGATTTGAACTATTTTTGTAACTTTGGAAAATATGGCTCAAAATAAAAACAGTATTTTCCAAATGATTTTTCCAAAACTTGTTTTTCCAAAACTTCACCAAATACAAAAACAAGATATTTAAAACTCATTTGAAGCATAGAGTGTATGGATATGATCCACTACACAAACATGGTGAAATATTTATGTTTTTGACATTAAGCTCTAAACACAGTTTTGGTTAAAAACATAAGACTTGGATATCAAGAACCAAAACGGTATTTTCTAAGGTAAGAATTCTTTTGTAAAAACAAAAAGAGAGTGTATATGTACTTGAGAAATCCACCAACTATTCTATCCTTTACATTTTAACTAAAAATAAAATCTTACAAAAACAAACCTAGACACAAGTCTTCATCTTCTTGAAGTCTTCTCATCTTCTAGACTTGGTCCAAACACGATCCAACGAGCTCGACTCCTCTTGAGTACTTGATGTGTTCTTGATGAATCAACCGGTGCTAGCTCCAAAACATGACTTTAAATCCTTTGTTGAAGCTCCACACCTACTAAGATCTTGATAATGAATCTGTCACTAATTAAACACAAGATCATTAGTACAATAACTACATGAGTTGATCATCATCAAAACTAGAGTGATGGGCCTTTGGGCCAACACATTAGTCCATCAAAGCTATAATAAAACGAGAATGAAATAAGAACTTGTAATGTTGTCGTTGGCATAGTGAAGTGCTCCATCTTCATGTTCCATCACGACACTTGTTCTAAAGACAAGGCCCTAAGTGAGGCTCACATAAGTCATATGGAGGGAAAACTTAGCATTTGCAAAGAATAAAAAGCAACTCATCTTCCTTGGGCGTGATATAGACTTGTAATTTGCAAGACTTGAAAGAAGAAAGTATCCCAAGAATCATATAACTCAGCAATCACCCAAGAGTTAGTAGCTAGTAAAATTAAAAGTTAGTTAGTCATGTTAATGAATTAGCTAGACATAGAAATAAAGAACAAAAAATAGTTCATTGTAGAAGTGAAATACAAGAAAGTAAAAGCTTAAAAGAAAAATAATGCACTAGAACAAGAGAAGATGAAGATTGAAAGCTCGATGCTTATATTGCGTTGTCACCGTCTCCAATTACAAAGATTGCTCACTCTCACTCTCTCTTTTCTGGATTCTAGAAGGAGAAAAAGAAAATTACATAAGAGACTAAAAAGAAAACCTAGAGGAACCCTAACAATTTCCTATAAAAATAATGCTCTTTTCTCCTCCCTGATTACAGAGACCCAAGGGGTCTATTTGTAGTCTTCATGAGAGGAGGCCATCCCACTTCAGTCTCAAGATCAAACGTTGAAGTAACGGCCTAAAGATTGCCGCGAGTCTGCGGCAAGTGCCGTGTTTCCTCGACCGTTTCTTGGCCGCTGCGCTAGCGGATTTTTGTGCCTTTCTATTGCATCTCGTATCCCCAGTTGGATCTTGTAGAAACTGAGAATACGTTTTGGATCTTTTCAGACTTGAGCTTTTCTCTTGTGGGCTTTTAAATGTTTCTTTAATTCCTCAAAAATCATAATTGTTGGGCCTTTTTCTCTATTAGACATTGGACCTGAAAAAAAAGAGAGAAAAAGTAGTAAAAATCAACTATTTATTGAGTTAAAGCATAGCATGATAGCAGAAAATGATGTATAAATGACTCCAATCAGTTGCTGTGATTAAAACGAACCGTTGTACAGTTTAGACCGAACCCTTGCAACTATTTGTTGGGTTTGGACACCTTTACCCCTCCCAGAGCGATATAAAGAAGGCTCCATTTTCTCAAACTAAGTAAGACGCACAGCAACCAAAAGAACAAACATAGAAATTAATTTCCTGCGTTGTGAAGTGCGATTTCCGTGCTCAGGTTTGAGGTGACTTCCAATAGGAAGTGGGAATTCTGCAACTTGAATTCCGAAGCGACTTCTAAGAGATTATGCAAAATTCATTCTAAAAGAAGGCTCAAAAAATTCAACAGATTTTTTAATAGAATTATTGTCTGAATTTGTGACTTCCAAAGAAGAATATTCTTCTACCTTACTCCTTCCTCTGCAGTGGGTGCTCCTCCAAAGTAAAGACAAATATTCTCCTAAAATTTGTCTTGGTCCTGCTGCTTTGATCATCCTGTGATGGTATTGGTTAATTACGGCTCGACCGTGCGGTGATTTGGTAGTGCTATCTAAATACCGTGAAGGAGTGCTGTATCTTAAGAGACCAACATCCTGTAATCCGTTAGCACCGGTGCGAGGGACATAATTGTCTTAAGGAGATTCGCTTTAAGTGTACCTCACTCCAAGTACTCTATAAGTGAATTAATTTTCTTTATACAGGGGTTCAGTATACTGAGACTGACTTATACCAATCTAATCGGTGTTTAACCAAGGAAGGTAATTGAAAGGTGGTTTTTTAATTAAGGAACATTCTATTGAACAAAAAACCTCCCATCTGATATTAACCAATCTGGCCAATTAGATCGGTGATATTTCAGTGATATTAATTAGTTATCAGATTGATCCTAGAAAATAACAATCTTAAGACAAATACATTAAAGTTTCTTACTTCTGTTCCACTTGAACTTACAGAAAATATCTAAGACTAATCAAGACAGCTCAAGCAAGACACTAAACATGTAGATACAACCTTTGATACCTACTCCACTTCCTAACCTAAAGTCAGAGAAGTCAGGAATATTTAATGGCACACGATTCAATAGGTGGTAACAGAAGATGCCTTCTACTTGACTACTCTGCATCTAGCCAAATTCCTACAAGAGGATCTACCAGAATTTGGAACTGATCGGGACTCAGTTCTTGCAGTCGATGCATGGACTCAAGGTGACTTTATTTGCTGAAACTATATTTTGAATGGATTGGATGACACTCTCTACAATATCTACAGTCCTATCACAACAACAAAGAATTTATGGGCCAATCTTGATAAGAAGTATAAGACTGAGGATGTCGGTATCAAGAAGTTCGTCATAAGATGATTTCTTGAGTACAAGATGGTGGACAGACTGTAATCAGTCAGGTGCAAGAGTTCCAACTTAACTTGCACGAGATAAAGGCCGAAGGTATAATTCTACCTGAAACTTTTCAGTTTGCGACTATCGTGGAGAAACTCCCACCTGTGTGGAGAGATTTCAATAACTACTTGAAGCACAAAAATAAGGAGCTGAAGTTGGAAGATCTCATTGTGAGGCTTCGAATTGAGTAGAACAACCGAAAGTCCGAGAAAAGGAGCAATAAAAACTTCTATAAAGCTAAGGCCACTGTGATCGAAGACTCAAAGGGGAAAGCGTCTACTTCCAAAGGCTTAAAGCGGAAGAAGGCTGCCCAAGGGTACAAAAGCAAGGTCTAAAAAGGCAAGAACATGCGCTTCAAGGGAATCTGCTACATCTGCAACAAAGAAGGGCATAAGGCAAATAAATATCGCAGCCGTCTCAAAAAGAATAAGAAGAACCATCCACAGGTAACCTGACCGACCATGTGTCGCCAAGCCTTTCAGTTATGGTGTCAAACATGAATTTGACGACCAACAATAAGGATTGGTGGGTAGACACTAGGGCTACTCAGAACATCTGCTCTGAGAAATTATTATTCTCTAAATATCAAAAACTAGAGCAAGATGAGCAACTCTTCATGGCAAACTCAGACGTCTCCAAGGTTGAAGGAAATGGAAAGGTCATCCTGAAATAGATATCTGGGAAAGAGCTTCCTTTGAACGATGTGCTACATGTTCCAGATATCCGCAAGAATCTGATCTCTGGATCAATACTTAGTAAGAAAGGATTTAGAATTGTTTTTGAATTAGATAAATTTGTACTTACTAAGAGTGGGATGTATGTGGGAAAGGGTTATCTTATTGATGAACTTTTTAAAGCCAATGTTGCAGTGGTGGACAAAAAGTCTGTGTATTTGTATCCAAAGCTTATAAATAAAGAAAAATCTTCTGTTTATTTGCTTGAGTCTCCTAGTTTATGGTATGCTAGATTAGGGCATGTAAATTACAAGTCATTAAAAAACTTGTCTAATCTAGGATATATTCCTAAACTTAACTTGGAAGAAATTCGTAATTGTGAGATTTGTGTTGAGGCCAAGTTAGCGAAAAATTCATTTCACTCAATTGATCGAAATACAGAACCTTTAGGGTTAATTTATAGCGATCTGTGTGACTTGAAGTTTATGCCAACTAGAGGCGGAAAAAATATTTTATTACTTTTATTGATGACTGTATATGACACTGTTATGTGTATCTTTTAAACAGTAAGGATAAGGCAATGAATATATTTATAACATATAAAGCCGAAGTTGAGAATCAACTCAATAAGAATATCAAGATTCTAAAATCCGATAGAGGTGGAGAATATGAATCAAATGATTTTAGTGAGTTATATGCTAAATTTGGTATAATCCATCAAACAATAGAACCATGTACTCCTCAGCAAAATAAAATTACTGAACGGAAGAATAGAACTTTGAAATAGATGGTCAATTCCATACTCGTAAGTTCTGGAGCTCCGTAGAACTTGTAGGGGGAATCTTTGTTAACTGCAAATTATATTCTAAATAGAATACCCCACAGGAAACTTGGTCTTATATCATTTGAGTTATCACACGGAAGGACACCTTCCTACCATTACCTCAAAATGTGGCGGTGCCTTGCAAAGGTACTAGCACCATTACCTAAAAAGACTAAGTTGGGAGCGAGAACTATGGACTGCATATTCATAGGCTATACCTTGAATAGTAGTGCCTACAAATTTTTAGTTCATAAATTAGAAATACCAGATATTCATATAAACATAATTATCGAATCTAGAGATGTTGTGTTCTTTGAAGACATCTTTTCATACAAACGGGAAATAGATAAAACTTCTGAAAAAAGAACACATGAGATGGCATTCAGGGACGAAAGCCCCGAGGAACCGATTGTTAATACGAAAACTGAACCAAGAAGAAGTCAGAGATCTAGATCTCAAAATTTTTTGGTCCAGATTTCATAGCATATACTATTGAAAGCGAGCCTCAAACATTTAATGAGGCTATGTCTACCCCCAGAAGCACAAATGTGAAAAGAAAGTATAAATAGCGAAATAAAATTCATACTAAGTAATCATACTTGAGAATTGGCAAACTTGCCTAAATCAATTGGGAGTAAGTAGATTTTCAAAAAAAAATTAAAACCCGATGGATCTATCGATAAGTACAATACTAGATTACTAGACAAGGGCTATCGACCAAAAGGAAGGACTTGACTGCTTCGATATTTATTCACCAGTAACAAGAATAACCTCCATCCGGATGTTGATTGCAATTGCATTATTGCATAACTTAGATATCCATCAAATGAATGTCAAGATTGCATTTTTAGACGGTGAATTAAATGAAGAAATATATATGGAGCAACCTGAAGGATTTATAGTCAAGGGTCCAGAATACAAAGTGTGTAAATTGATAAAATTCTTATATAGTCTAAAGCAGGCTCCAAAATAATGGCATGTGAAATTTGATAGTGTCAGGATCAAAGATGGATTCACTATCAATGAATGTGATAAGTGTGTTTATACTAAAATAGTTAGAAATGCATATATCATTGTTTGTCTTTATGTAGATGACATATTGATACTTGAAACTAATATTGAAATTATTAAGTCCACTAAAAGAATGTTATCTAACAGTTTTGACATGAAGGATCTGAGGGTTATTGATGTAATTTTAGGAATTAAAATCACAAGAACACCAGATGGAATCAGTCTATCTCAATCTCACTACGTGGAGAAGATGATAGAAAGACTTAATGATCATGGGATAAAGGAGAATACAAATCTTTTTCTCTCATATATCCACCTTCATAAGAATACAGGGACTGAAATATGCTAGTTAGAGTATTGTCAGATTATCGAAAGTCTAATGTATTTAATGAATTGCACTAGATCCGATATTGCTTGCGCTGTAAGCAAGTTAAGCAGATACACTAGTAACCCTAGTTATGAACATTGGACTGCTCTACAACGAGTATTGGGTTACGTATCAAATATCAAGGAATATTTCTTGAGATATGGATAGTATCCACCTGTACTTGAAGGATACAGTGATGCTAATTGGATTACAGATTCTAAGGAATCAAAATCAACTCGTAGATACATATTTACTTTAGGAGGAGCAGTAGTATCTTGAAAATCTTCCAAGCAAACATGTATTGCCCGTTCCACTATAGAATTGGAATTCATAGAGAAGAGCATAATGACTTTGACAATTTTTAGAAGATATATCATTATGGCAAAAGCTAGTGCCCGCTATATGTATACACTGCGATAATCAAGCAGCTATTGTTGGCCCAAAGGCCTTTCACTCTAGTTTTGATGATGATTAACTCATGTAGTTATGTGTACTAATAATCTTGTGATTTTAGTTTCAGATCTCTAATCAAGATATTAGTTGGTGTTTAGCTTCAACGAGATGATTTGGAAGCTTGCACATGTTGATTCAAGAGCCTATGCATCAAAGATGATATATTGCACTAGCTCGGTGAATCAAGTTTTTGGATTAAGTCATCTTGGAGATTGCGCTCTACAAGAAGACTTAGGTATCCATAGTTTTAGTTTGGGTTTAGATCTTAATTGTAAAGATTAGTATAGTATGATAAGCTCAAGTTCACAACACACTTGTTTCACGTTTTGAATATTGGTTTTCGGTTTTTTGGTTTAACCGATCTTGGTTTTCATGAATAGATTTTATATCAAAACAAGTTTACATGGTTTAGTGTATATATGATTTGTTCTATATACATGCATGCTTCTATTGCTTAAACAAACTTAGTTTGATATTCTATTTCATGTGTTTTATGTTTTGGTATTTTTATCAAAACATTATTTTGGACTTAATGACAAAAATCATGATATCTATATGTTTCTTGTATATTGAATTTCTATTCATATACAACTTGCTTCAAATGTTCATATATCATATTTTTGTATTTGGATGAGTTTTAGACAAAACGTATTTTCTATTCAAGATAGATTCCAAGTTTTAGAAAATACATGTTTTGGTTTTTGATAAATATGATAAGATACAAAAATAGTTTTAATTGCTTGATATTTGAGTCAAAACTTTTATCACATGTTTATATATCAATGCAAAATGCTAAAATTATTTTTGGGGATTTTTAGTGAGTTATAAGAATTTATTTGACATTAATTTTCCCCAGATTTCAGACCTGATTTTTGTCTGCCAGGCTGGGACGGTCGACCGACCGGTCGATCGCACCATGTAGCCGGTCGACCGAGCGGTCGACCGACGTGCACAGAAACGTGCACGCTACACCGGTCGACCGGGCAGTCGACCGGGCTGAAGTAACTGACTTACGGCCTGATTCGGTCGACCGGGCGGTCGACCGGACGCCTATAACGGGCAGATTTTTGAATTAGCGGTCGACCGACCGGTCAACCGATATTGCCGTTTGAACAGTAACGGGCAGATTTTTAAGAGCTGTTTTATTTTGTCTTTTGTGTTTAAAATTTGAAATTGGGTTTTATTTCAAATCTAATATTACTTAATTAACCTTAAGTTTGTTTTATCTCTTAACCTAGCCCTCTCCTATAAATAGGGGTGTTTGGGGAGAGATTTATTAACAAGAGAAAAAGAGGTTTTATTGATTGCTAGAAAAATTCAAAAGTGCTTTATTTTTCTTCAAGATTTTTGGGCTAAAATCTTATATCTCTCTGGAGTTTATGCTGCAATCAAAATTGGTTTTTGGATTCAAAGTAAACAATTTTTTGTGTTTTTGATTAGGGTTTGAAAAACCAAAGAAAAAGGATTTTGGGAAAAGCTTTTGAATTGAACTTCTCTATCTTGATTTGATTTATTTCCCAAAGATTTTCTTTGAGTTGCTGGTTTCAAATCCCTTGGTTTTCTCCACACTTGAGCTAAAATCTACTATCTTTTCTATAAGGATTTGTGTGGGAGAGAAATAGATTGTTTGTGGTTGTTGCTTTAAACCACCAAGAGATTGTTTTGTGGTTGTTGTTGTAAGCCACTAAGTTGTAAACCCTACCTTGTTTGGCTGTGTGCCTTTGAGAGTTGTGTACTCCGGTCGAGTTGTGTACTCCGGTGATTGTAACTGTTTGTGTGATAGTGAAGTGAGAAATCCTTCTAGGGAAGGCGGGGACGTAGAGCTGGGTGCTCGAACCTCGGAACATATCTTGGTGTTTGCGTTTGATCGATTGGCTCTCACTATCTCTATCTCTATTTACTTTGTGCCTTGCATTTATATTCATATTGTTCATCATATTTGCTTGGTTTGGTTGTGTGTGCATCACTTGTGGATCACACTTGACTGCTCATTGCATTTAGATTTTTAATTCCGCATTTAGTTCCATTGATTAGCATCATCACCTATTCACCCCCCCCTCTAGGTGATTTTCAATTGGTATCAGAGCTAGTGCTCCTGATATTTTGGTTTAACAACCTAGGAGTAAGATCTTGGTTTGCTAATCTTCATTTGCCTATCATTTGCACTCATACTACATTACACTCATGGCTAGCCCTCCTATGTTTGACCATTTTAGACTTGACTCTTGGAAGGTAGACATGATTAGGTATATGAAAAGCTTAGGACATCTAGTTTATCAAGCCATCACCATAGAAGACCTCCCTAATAGTAGCAAGCATAAGAAGGCCAATGCACTTGCACTTAGGACACTTCAAGCATCATTAAATGAACATCTTTTTCCTATTTTTGCTAAATATGATTCGGCTTTTGCAGTTTGGAGTATTCTAATTTCTCCGGAGCTACCCGTGATTATCAACAAGATAAGGAGATCTAAGAGAGAAGCTTCCAAAGAACGTGGCTTTATGGCACATGGAAATGACTCCCATGAGGTACACTCGGACTCTCAAATAGATAATTGCTCTAGCTCTTATTGCCATGGATGTTTTGAGGTTCAAAATTTGAATGTTGAACTTGCTTCTAAACTTGAAAATTTTATGGAAAAACATGAGATTTTGAAAAAGAAACATTTTAATTTAAAAGAAGAATTGAAAGATTTATGTTCTACTTTTGAAACCGTTTTGCAAGAGAAAGAAGAGATCACTAGTGAACGTGACTCACTACAATCTCAACTTGAACTTGCACTTAAAGAAATTGAAGATTTGAAAAACAAAAATGAGTTTGTTGATGTTGTAGAACACAATGAGATTTTGTCTTCTAGATTGGATCTTGTTTTCAAAGAAAATCTTACTTTGAAAAATAAAATTGATTCAATTTCAAAAGAATTGGATTTGGTTTTGATTAAAAATAAATCTTTGCAAAATGAGATTGATATGCATGTTTGCCATGATAGTGTAGCTTCTTGTTCTAGCACACCTATTGCATGCTCCACTTTGTCTTCTAGCATAGAAATTGATATAAATAATTTGAAGAAAAGTGTTGATTGTTTGGGCTCCACTTTGAGCCATTGTGCCATGAATCACTCACGTTTGGAAACCTTGGTTCGAAAGAAACAAGTTCCAACATTGCATGCACACTCATCTATGCATACACATGCTTCTCATGATCACCATCATCATATGTATGCTCACGTGTACACATGTACACATTGTGGTCGAAAAGGCCATCTTGCTAGATTTTTCTATGATCGTATACATGTTGAAAATTTAGCAACTAATCTTGTTTGGGTTAGGAAAGATACTAACCCCCGTGGACCCACAAGAAAATGGGTACCAAGATCCACCACTTTGATGTTTGATGTAGGTGGAGGCTCTCGCATCACGTGAGAGTTTTGGTGCCTTGAGGTGGATGCGTTCCAAGCTTAAATGAGAACCATTTGGATGCTTCACTCTCAAGGAGATTTGGTGGAAGGACCACCGTGGTTTGGAGAACTAGAGATGCACCTTCATCGGTTTTGGTATCATTCTCTAACTCCTATTTATACTTGCATGCTTTCATGGTCATTAATTTATAGCATGTTTATAGTTTCATGATTAGTATGATAATTACCATGTTTATTAGAATTATGCTTTACATGATTAGTGATTGAGACACCCATGTTTAAATATGGACCCATATATTGTGTTCTCTTTATGTTTTAGCTATCATGTTAATCATAGATCTAATGCACATGTCTTTATCATATTGTTCATGTGGATTTTTGTGATTGTTTTGATACTCCATGTTTTGATTATAATGATTATTTTATCATGTTGATTGTTGACCACTTGATTGAATGATTGTTTTCATTAAGACTAGAATTTATACTTGTACAACTTGTGAGCTACAAATATACCTTTATATATGTTTGTGCTTGAACGCTCATTTGCATTCATTTGATGTACTAGTATAGTCTAGTTTTGATGATTCATGCATTCTAACTTGTATTGAATTATGTGAATGACCCATTTTGATATGTTTTATGATCTTGAGTTTTGACTTCATGTATATGTCTATTATGTCCAAACTATTATCTATACATATACATCCTTGAGCCACGTGCCTTCATGCATACACTATTGTGGACTCATTATGTTTGGGATATGTATGTATACTATAGTTTGTACATGACATACATATGCCTTGAAGTTTAGATCATTTGTGATGATTTCCATGTTTGATTGTGATTTTCATGATTTATGATGATTTCAAATCCTAGATGAACTTTCATAGATTTCATGATTCATTTATGTTTCATATCTTGATGATTTTCATATTGAGCTTAATTGTCAATTTTCATGATGATATGATTTTCACAACACTTGTACACTCAACTTACTTGATGTTTTCCCATGATTTAATTTTCAAATTGGTATCATGATTTAGTTTTCATGAGAACATATATTATTTGGGATTATTTGCTAACACATGTATTTAACCAAGAGAGCCAACGCGGCACCTCAACCCTTTTTACGGGGAATCTAGAGGGGTTAGTCCAGAGCCCTTCACGGGGAATTCGGCTACACTTTGGTATTATACATAGTGTTTAGTGTAATAGCCATTTGGATGGTTTTTGAGTGTTTAGTGATTTTGTGATTTTCATGCTTTAAGAAAAAATCTATTTATTTTATCTTGAAGGATTTCGTACTAGTTGACTTACATAACTAGTTGTGATATTCTTCATGAGATAGTGATTTTCAAACATACTCTATTTTCAAATCTATCTTTTGAAAACCCCTACCATCTATGGGCGGTTGGATGGGAGACCATGATCAAGTATGTTCCTTCTTGAAAATCATTTAACACTTATCTTGGATGGGTGGTAGTTGATATGAGTTATACACTTGACCTTACTTTTGTTATTTCAATTGGTATCATTGAATTCTTTCAATTGGTATCGATATGACTTCTTTTTGTATACTCATATGTCTTTGTTTCATATATGTATGCTTGCACTTCATATAATATCAATTTCAATTGGTATCTATTTCTTGCATACTTATATAGATGATTCTTTTGTGCCTACTACATCATTATGTTTTAGAGCACAAATTTTGATTATGTTAAGCTTGAGTTTTCAATGAATATCTTGTTTCAATTGATTTAATCTTCAATTGATATCTTATTTCAAGCCTATGCATAATTTCTTTTGGTATTTCATAAAGGGGGAGAAAACTCGTATTTTACTTTTCAATTGATAGTTTACCTTTCAATTGATCTCATATTTCAATTGGTAGTTAGTTTACCATTGTTTTTGTTTCCCACTCCCTAACTTTATGATTGGAATATTATTGAAATTGGTATCAATGTGGTTTATTTTCAATATGCTTTAATTTCAATTGGTATCAAGATGATGATTTGATTTCAATGTCTTGTTTAATTTCAATTGGTTTCATTAATTGGTATATTTGGTATCAAGGGCATATCTTTGTGTTCTTCAATAATTTCTTAAAGTTTGTTTTCATTTACCCCTTTGTTGATGATTGACAAAAAGGGGGAGAAGAATTTGAGTTTATATGCATGATTTGAATGCATAAGTTTTATGTTTATTTTTGGTATCAAGAGTTTATAAGTTTCTTTGGTATCAAGAGAAGATTTATTGGTAATAGTTTAATTGGTAATTGGTATCAAGAGCATGTTTTGATAATGTTTCGTTTTATCTAATTGGTATTGTTTCATTGGTATCAAAAGCATGTTTTTATTGTTTTATGCATATTGATGCATACATTGTATATCCTTGTGTTTATTGTGATGCATGAGTTAAGGGGGAGCTTCTTTGAAGCTTAACTTTAATCCATGCATATATAACTCCATGAGTTTTGTCATCATCAAAAAGGGGGAGATTGTTGGCCCAAAGGCCTTTCACTCTAGTTTTGATGATGATTAACTCATGTAGTTATGTGTACTAATAATCTTGTGATTTTAGTTTCAGATCTCTAATCAAGATATTAGTTGGTGTTTAGCTTCAACAAGATGATTTGGAAGCTTGCACATGTTGATTCAAGAGCCTATGCATCAAAGATGATATATTGCACTAGCTCGGTGAATCAAGTTTTTGGATCAAGTCATCTTGGAGATTGCGCTCTACAAGAAGACTTAGGTATCCATAGTTTTAGTTTGGGTTTAGATCTTAATTGTAAAGATTAGTATAGTATGATAAGCTCAAGTTCACAACACACTTGTTTCACGTTTTGAATATTGGTTTTCGGTTTTTTGGTTTAACCGATCTTGATTTTCATGAATAGATTTTATATCAAAACAAGTTTACATGGTTTAGTGTATATATGATTTGTTCTATATACATGCATGCTTCTATTGCTTAAACAAACTTAGTTTGATATTCTATTTCATGTGTTTTATGTTTTGGTATTTTTATCAAAACATTATTTTGGACTTAATGACAAAAATCATGATATCTATATGTTTCTTGTATATTGAATTTCTATTCATATACAACTTGCTTCAAGTGTTCATATATCATATTTTTGTATTTGGATGAGTTTTAGACAAAACGTATTTTCTATTCAAGATAGATTCCAAGTTTTAGAAAATACATGTTTTGGTTTTTGATAAATATGATAAGATACAAAAATAGTTTTAATTGCTTGATATTTGAGTCAAAACTTTTATCACATGTTTATATATCAATGCAAAATGTTAAAATTATTTTTGGGGATTTTTAGTGAGTTATAAGAATTTATTTGACATTAATTTTTCCCAGATTTCAGACCTGATTTTTGTCTGCCAGGCTGGGACGGTCGACCGACCGGTCGACCGCACCATGTAGCCGGTCGACCGAGCGGTCGACCGACGTGCACAGAAACGTGCACGCTACACCGGTCGACCGGGCAGTCGACCGGGCTGAAGTAACTGACTTACGGCCTGATTCGGTCGACCGGGCGGTCGACCGGACGCCTATAACGGGCAGATTTTTGAATTAGCGGTCGACCGACCGGTCGACCGATACTGCCGTTTGAACAGTAACGGGCAGATTTTTAAGAGCTGTTTTATTTTGTCTTTTGTGTTAAAAATTTGAAATTGGGTTTTATTTCAATCTAATATTACTTAATTAACCTTAAGTTTGTTTTATCTCTTAACCTAGCCCTCTCCTATAAATAGGGGTGTTTGGGGAGAGATTTATTAACAAGAGAAAAAGAGGTTTTATTGATTGCTAGAAAAATTCAAAAGTGCTTTATTTTTCTTCAAGATTTTTGGGCTAAAATCTTATATCTCTCTGGAGTTTATGCTGCAATCAAAATTGGTTTTTGGATTCAAAGTAAACAATCTTTTGTGTTTTTGATTAGGGTTTGAAAAATCAAAGAAAAAGGATTTTGGGAAAAGCTTTTGAATTGAACTTCTCTATCTTGATTTGATTTATTTCCCAAAGATTTTCTTTGAGTTGCTGGTTTCAAATCCCTTGGTTTTCTCCACACTTGAGCTAAAATCTACTATCTTTTCTATAAGGATTTGTGTGGGAGAGAAATAGATTGTTTGTGGTTGTTGCTTTAAACCACCAAGAGATTGTTTTGTGGTTGTTGTTGTAAGCCACTAAGTTGTAAACCCTACCTTGTTTGGCTGTGTGCCTTTGAGAGTTGTGTACTCCGGTGGAGTTGTGTACTCCGGTGATTGTAACTGTCTGTGTGATAGTGAAGTGAGAAATCCTTCTAGGGAAGGCGGGGACGTAGAGCTGGGTGCTCGAACCTCGGAACATATCTTGGTGTTTGCGTTTGATCGATTGGCTCTCACTATCTCTATCTCTATTTACTTTGTGCCTTGCATTTATATTCATATTGTTCATCATATTTGCTTGGTTTGGTTGTGTGTGCATCACTTGTGGATCACACTTGAGTGCTTATTGCATTTAGATTTTTAATTCCGCATTTAGTTCCATTGATTAGCATCATCACCTATTCACCCCCCCTCTAGGTGATTTTCAGCTATATCTCAGGCACAAAATGTTATATACAACGGTAAGTCTAGACATATTACTGTTAAGCAGTTGCTCTCATATGGAGTTATCTCTATTAACTTTGTCTCGTCAAAAGATAATTTAGCGGATCCGCTTACTAAAGATTTAAGTGGAGAGCGTATAAACTAAGCATCGAGGGGAATGGGTCTAAAACCCTAACCTTACCGAGCCAGCTTAATGGAAACCTCACTTAGCGACTAGAGATCCCATGGACTAAGTTCAAGAGGAAAAACTAGTTATGATTGACTCAGCAAGTAAGCACTTAGGAGCTTGACTCCAATCCATTCCTAAGGTGCACATAAGTGCTTTCTACAAGTGGACTAAGAATAAGCTTAACGCTTTTAATGATGCCTATATCTTGTTACTAAACAAGTGGAGTAGATTAGACTACTCTTAATAGGAAGATCACCTATGTGAGTATAGAGTTGGATCGGCTCTTTGGAATTTCTATGGAGGCTGTTATTCCCTACAGATACTCTCTGAAACTAAGAATATTTAGGGCCAAAATGGACACAACCAAGAACCAAAATTAATTTGAAAAGTTACTGTGTGAAGCTTGTTGACATGGCCTACACTAATAGCTAATAGTTCAAGACCTAATTCACTGATTAGCCAGTAAGTCCGATAAAGATTTTGCTATGTAAGGTTCAAGACCTAGTTCATCTATCCTGATGCAGTTTCTTTTCTAAAGTACCTTGGACTATTAAGTCAGTCTCTTTGTATCAATTCCTTGAATCTTAATTCATTGTGGGGGACTGTTGGAAATATGAAGAATATATATGTGAATTTTTGAGTTGAATTACGGTGAGATCAATTGATTGAATCAATTAGATAATGCTTGGAGTGTGTTCTCCTTCAATTAGGGATGAACGTGGTATATTCACATGTTCAATTCCGACTTTGAATGAAGAGATATTCAAGTCTAAAGTTTGCCTAATTTAAAGCCAAAAGGGGACTAAAAGTAGCTAAAAGTATTTAGTCCTATATTGGCCATAGGATGAAAGTTTGAAGTGTTTAAATAGAGAAAAATGGGAAAAAATGGTACGCCTTTTGGGTAATTAGAGTTTTCGTGTGCGATTAGGGGAAAACCATGCCCGCACGTGCGCATGCGCGCGCCGGCGCTTGCAGTGCCGGGCACGAGCACGGGCTCGGGCTCAGGTCCGGGTTCCCTACCCGGTCCGGTTCTTTTTGAACTGGGTCTAACGGGTACACGGATCATACCAACTCCCCCATCCGAATCCGAACCGCCCAACGCAGCGGCTCTCAGCAAATCACCGCGAAAATTAGGCGGGCTATTGCTGCAGTTGAAACGAACCGTTGCGACGGTTCAGACCGAACCTTTGCAACTGTTTGGTTGGGTTCGGACACCTTTACCCCTCCCGGAGCGATATAAATAGAGCTCCATTTTCTCAAACTAAGACACACAACAACCAAAACAACAAACACAGAAATTAATTTCCTACGTTCTGACGTGAGATTTCTATACTCAAGTTTGAGGTGACTTCCAACAGGAAGTGAGAATTCTGCAATTCGGATTTCCAAGCGACTTTCAAGAGATTCTGTAAAATTTGTTCTGAAAGAAGGCCCAGAAATTCAACAGATTCTTTAATAGAATTGATGTCTGAATCTTTGACTTTCAAAGAAGAATATACTTTTACCTTTCTCCTTCCTCTGCAGTGGGGCTCCTCCAAAGTAAAGATAAATATTCTCCTGAAATTTGTCTTGGTCCTGCTGCTTTGATAATCTTATGAAGGTAGTGGTTAGCTACGGTTCGACCGTACGGTGATTTGGTGTGCTATCTAAATGCCGTGAAGGAGTATTATATCTTAGGAGACCAACATCCAGTAACTCGTTAGCACCGGTGCGAGGGACGTAATTGTCTTAAGGAGATTCGCTTTAAGCGTATCTCACTCCAAGTACTGTGTAAGTGAATTAATTTTCTTTATACAGGGGTTCAGTATATTGAGACTGACATATACCAGTCTAATTGGTATTTAACTAAGTAAGGTAATTGAAAGATGGTTCTTTAATTAAGGAACGTTCTATTGAACGAAATATCTCCCACCTGATATTAACCGACCTAGCCAATTAGATCGGTGATATTTCAGTGATATTAATTAGTTGTCAGATTGATCCTAGAAAATAACATTAATATCTTGATTATTTCTGTAAAGAGGTTACCGCAACTAATTAGAAAATACTTGTGTGGTTTGAGTTAGATTTTCCCTTTTTTTTAATTGGGGACAACAAATTATGTATCTTTTGGGGAGTTAAATTTCTAATATTCTTCCTTTTCTTTCAATGCGTAGTTATTCTGGTGCTTTTCCAAGCAAGTGACAATTCCAGGGACCAATTTCACAACAACCGCATTAGGCGATGCTCGCTTTGTGCATCTCCAACTTAATGGACTTGCTTGAAATATATTTCAAGTGATTGATTGATCGTTCTGAGTCACAAATAGCACAAATTTCAAGTGCATATAATAAATCACTCTGAAAGATATTATTCTCCGATTTCTGATTACATAATTTGCAGTGAAGAGATGAAGATGACGGCATGACAGAGTACTGAAATGCATCAATATCAGGATAACAATAGCAATAATGCTTGAAAGTTATGAACATTTCAATTACAGAATTAGCAATGTAGACAAATTCGCTGAATCAATCAATCGATGTCAATGTATCTCACATCTACACAGTGGACACGTCGGACTCCTCTTCAGCCACCGAGCAACGCAGTCATAATGAAACATGTGCGAGCACGGTGTTCGAGCCAAGCCTGAGTCCAAGTCATCCATAATCTCCTTAACCTCTTCTAAACAGATGGAGCAGCGGTCATCATGATTCAACACTCCAGCAGCATCCACCCTCTCTAGCTTTGCAATCGCGGTCTGATCCAAACCTTCATCAATCATCTCCTCTCTGATGTTAGTGTTAATGTTCCGTTGTTGCTGCAAGGTTCCGGCAGGACGCGGGAAGATGTATATGTAGAATATGACGACACCTAGGCCGTTGCGTTCTTGTATCATCTCATGGCAGAAAGCAACGAGAGTGTTCTGCAAGGTCTGAAAGGATTCAATATCATTGATAGGCCCCCAGACACAGGTTAGCATGTCGGCAACCGTCTGTATGTCTTCAAGTAAGCTGGCCTGGCCACGGCTGAAGCTTGTAAGCTCGAAAGGACTTTCAGGCGTCGCTCTTACATTGAAGTCGAAGTAAGCAATACCCGGTGATTCTTCCGTCACCGGCCTTCCTAGCATGTAGAGGCTCATGTCCATGGCTGCAGAGATTGGGAGCGATGAAGCTCAAAACACAAAGAGAGAAGAGATTAACTGTGTCTTGCGTGTGATTATAATCTGATAATCGTCTTCTTTTATAATCTCTGTTTCTCTTTCCGACTGCAACGAGGATTAGGATTAATGGAACTAAATTTTCCAAATTTGGAGTCGGTATTATTATAGGACCCTATTTAATTTACAAGGAAAGCCTTATTTATGCTACGTTTTATATTTGACTGGAATTATGAATATAGAGTGACAAACTTTTATTTTCTTAAGAAAAATAATCCAATTTTATTTCTAATAATAAAGTTATTTTGGATACGCCTTAATAAAAAAAATTAAAAAATTAAAAAAATAAAGTTACTTCTTAAATCTGAAAATGACAAATATGAGGCAAGGAGGAGGTCAAATTCTAAATAAATTTACGCAACGTCTACTTTTGTGATTAAGTTCAAAAAATTCTACCATTGCAAATTTATTGGACTCTATATACAAGAATACCCTATGCATATATACCATTGCAAATTTCAATTTTTAACACTCCATAATTTTTCATATCAATAACATGTTTTTATAGATAATACTTTATTATCAATATTATATTTTGGAAACTTGGATTCTCTACAATAATCAAAATATCAATATTATATTAAATAATATGAAAAAGATGATACCATAAGGGATATGCAAGTTTTCACGTTTCTAGTAAAAATAATATGTACATATGTATCTTTCATTTTATAAACCTTTTTATTATTTCTTTACAAATATACACTTTTTAATTAGAAATGCAATTCAAAATGCATTCATAAAATTTATTTGCAACTTAAACTTTTTATAACGTTTATATAAAAGAATGATGTTTGTTTGAGTAGTGTTTTAATTTGATAGCATAAAGGGGTCTCTTCTCTCTTCTTATTTCAATCGGACATGGATTTTTAAAAAAAAAATCGTGATAGTGCTTGGGAGTTTCTGCAATTAATAAAAAAAACAATATAAATTGATATCTACCATGTACTTATTCATAAAGAAATAATATACAAAAAATATAATTGATAAAATTATAGTTTTCATATAATTTATTTGATACATTAATACTTTGTTATGAGTGTCAGAAAATCGATATATGTTTTCTTGAGCAATTAACATCTTGTATGATTTCTTGAAAATAATAGTGTCCCATTTTGGTATGACCTATCATGCAACTGATTGCATTATTTTGAATGAAAAATTAAGTTTTTCATGGATCTTGGACCTCAAAGTTTTTGTTTCTCCTGTTTAATGAATAGTGACCAGAACATATATACAACCTAGCTATTTTCCTATAATTCCAATGAATAAAAACATATTTTTTTGTATTCTAATTTCTTGATGATTTCTGTAACCAGGTAACCATAACTAATTAGAAACTACTTGAGTGATTGAGTAAGATTTTCCTTTTTTTTAATTGGGAAAAACAAATTATATATCTTTTGGAGAGTTAAATTGATGGAGATCATAATTAAGTACTAATTACTATGTTATTTCTTTATTATTTTGTTAGATATTATTTAGTTTTGGGTAACTAGAGTTTCCTGATTATCATGTTTTGTTTAGTTTTCTAATTTGTTTTAATTGTCTATTTATAAATATGCCCCTTTGTTTTCATTGTGGAGGAGATTTATTTTTTGAAATACATATTATCAGATTTCCTCTCTCTAATTACCCTTTTTTTTCTCTCTACAAATTCTTCTCTATCTCTTATAAATTCTCTCTTCTTTTCATATATTCTCTTTTTATTTTCTCTTGTTCTACATCAATTTACATTAGAATCTCGTTCATTATCTCTACCCTGAATCCAAAAATTTTCCTGCCACCCAAAACCCAAAAAGTAAGCCCTAGCTCTGAGGTTCTTGCATATCTAGAAAACAACCATTGTTTTATCTTTATCACAAGAAAACACTAATCTTAACCGCTACTCTCCGCCACCCTCTCGGCCATAGCCATCCTCGCTAACTCCTGCCTCACCCTAGGATGACCTCAATGACAATCCCTGACACATTGCCGCCCTTATCAGACCACCACCTCATGCCTTCAACATTAACAGCACCTCCTCAACTCCTCTTCTTTGACTTCGATTGAAGCCACCACCCCTAATTTCCTCTTTCATCTCTCAGCCAATCTCATCATCACCTAGATCTTTGACCATGACTTGCTACTGAGCAGATCTCATCGTGACGCTACTTCGCTCCCCATGCCTTCATCGTCCTCATCTACAACCCTGAGATTACGGACCCTCACCTCGCCTTTGTCAACCTCCGACTTCAACTATTACTCAACCATTGGCACCTCCCCTTTCCTGTCGATGCTGCCATCTGTGGCCTCTATCATCTCATAATTACCTCATATCAAGCCCAGATCTGATCCACCTACAACTAGATTTAACCCTTTTGTTGCCAATCAATCTGCTGCCTTCTCGTCAACTTGACCTGATTCATTTGCACATATCCGACGCTGTTGCAGCTGTAGAATCAGACTCATTATCTTTTATGTTCCATTGAGGCTAACTCTATCTGCCTTTGTTCAATCCTTTCTCGGCCACAGTCATCGCCAAGCTGTCTCCTTAGACTCACTGTTACTTAAAGTTCGGTAAATTTTCTAAATTGATTACTGTGCTTTTAGATTTTAATTAAATTATCAAAGCATCTTAATATATTTTTATATTTGTTTTCTTGCATATTTCTTCGATAGAAAAAATCATAAAATCTAAAAAAAAAAATTTAGCCGTCATAATTTCTTTTCTTTGATTCTTAAGTTTTTTATTGCACCTTTATATAATATTTTTAATTTTATTTTTCTGTTATTATTTGCATCCTAATTCAATTTATTTTTTTCATTATTTAATATAATTTCCACCTATTTCAATAATGTTTTGTCTGTCTTTTTTCACCATGACTGTTAAACAACATGAAAACTTTTTGCTTTTCAAAAAGTCTGAAAAACCAAATCTGAGAAATATCAAAAGCAAACAGACACTAAACTTGACCAAATTATTGTCTTCTTTGAATCCTTTATCACAAAATTTGACAATCTCACTCAGACTTTGTACAAAAGCATCGCAACTAAAAAGAAAAAGAAAAATCAATCATGTACCTGTTGTCTCAAAAATTATGGCCAACCCACCTTTTCCAATGTCATTCCTTGAATCCCTTACCCCAAATTGGACAATCTCACTCAGGACTTTATTCAAAATTATCACAACTCAATAAAAAAGATAAATTCAATCATGCACTTACTGTCTTACAAAATAATAGTTAACCTATCTTTCCTAATATCATTCAAGGCACCACTTCTAGGCTGCTACCTGAGCATGGCCCAGTGCCAGCACAGGTCACGACCAGGCCAGCACTATTCCACGCCCGTGACAACAACCGAGCGTACCCTTGTAAACGACTGAGCACGGCCAGTCAATGATGGGCTCACGAGCACCTTGCGCCAGCATGTCGACTTGTGCAACCTTGCGTGAGACCAATCTTCCGACAACAATAAAAAAATAACAATATCAAATGACTGACAAATATACAAAGTTTAAAAAAGTGTTTATCTGATATATAACTTTGAATTTCTGCAATTTATCTGCAGTAACAAGGGCTAAGCAGGTCGAATCCACTAAAAGAATGCGATAGAAGCTTTTCAGTATCTCTTAAAATACTAAATTGGTTAAGTATTCTTCTAGAAAAAAGAACTTTATGTCAAGTGTTAGAAGTAGAAAAAGGATGAAGATAGAGTATGATTAAAAAATAGGATTTAGAAATTATTAAGGAGCAAGGCTTACTAACATCTACCACCACTAACTTACTAAACTTATGCTAGATTAAACTTCAATTTGAATTATAAAATCTATACCTTATAGTTGCATTCAATTCAAGTAAGATATATAAGATAGAGAAACCTTATTTGAATATAATCACTAACTAAGACCTAACATTAAATTATTAGAGTTTTTCAAACATATAATAAGAAAAATAACCAACATTAAACTATCAAGGCTATCTAAGCATAGTATAAGAAAAATCATTGAGAAGTATTGAAAAATAATATATTTAACTATCATCATGTGCCTTCAAGATTATTGGCTATTTCTAGGATTTAAGCATATAATATGGTTCCATCGGTTTAGTCTAACAAAAACTAAAAGTAGTGGTGGGTAGAAACTAATAAGGCATGAAAAAGAGTAGCTACTCGTGGTGAAAAACTAAAGAAAATATGGTAAAAAGAAAGCAAGTAAATAAAGAAAAATTGGAAAGAAAATTCTTGTTATTGATGTTATCACCTTTAATTATAAGAGCCTCCTCCTTCTTTTTACAAAACTTGAACTAGGACTAAATCTTAGAAATTACAAAAGAAATTCAGAGAAGAAAACTGAAGAAAAATCCTAAATTATGAACTCTAGACTAGCTCTGATACCCTCTGCTCTACCTCTGGGGTACTATTTATAAGGAAAATGGGTACTAGAGTCCCAATGGAAGAGGTGCACCCAACCGCCAAGCCAACCTCCACTAGAAAGCCACGAAAATGTGGCTTTTGTCACGTTGCTGCGTTAAAGATATGGAGTCAGGGCACGCACTTTTGTGGTGGCATTTTCTCATTCGTCCATTTGTAGATATATCATCGGGGACTTCATTTGAACCTAGATTTTAAAATAATTTACTTTTCTATATAACTTAAAACACAAGTTATCTCTTAATCTGAGTTTAAATTCAAATTTTCTCCTTTTATCTTTGACTTAAAGATTAAGCAACTTGATTTGAATTGATTGTCTCCTTTACCTTCTCTATCCTTCACTTCCTTGTTCTTTCAAATTGATTTAATTTGAAATCCAAATTTAGATAGGATAAGTGGATAAAAGAGAAGCTTATTCTACTCTTATCTTTTTTTAAAATAACTATATACCATAAATAAAAAGAGAGTTAAATAGCAATATTTAATTAAAGAAAATCAAGGATAAATGTGTAAATGTGACAATAAATATGCAAAATGGAGATGCGATCATCAGACGCTACATAAAGAGTACCAGATCCACAAGAAGACAATGACTACCAGATCAACCGCAAGTTTAGCATACAAAATCAACAATTGCACCAAATATCTGGGTACATTAGCATCTCAGTGGTGATTTCAAATTCTACAATCAGTTTATTTATGGAGTTACATTGAATAATTTTATCTTTCAATTATTATTATTGTTTCCTACAATCCAATTAATATTGTGAGATATGAGAAACTGATTTATTCTGATGATCGTTGATATTGCAAGTAGGATTATTGCACTTATATCTGAGTAACGTTTGATTTATTGAGACAAGAATTGTCTGAACTATGATTTGGAACATATTGTTAAAATTCATTTATTTGATATTACCAGTTTAATTTATTTTCATACCTAATGATCGTAACTTGTTAGTGAAGCATCAGTTTAGTAATATTATTACTGATTTTTTGAACACTCGTACACATTTCACATCAATCTGGTGTATCAATGCATATACGTTTCACATCAATTTGGTATCAGATGATAGAATTTGCATAGTAGAATTTGCATCATCTAGGCATTTGCTCATGCACATACCTCGTGGTATACACATGCACACCATGCTCACACTCCACATTTGCATGCTAGAATGTACACATGTACACATTGTTGTAGGCTGTCTAAAAATGTCCAACAGACAAGCCATTAAGAAAGCAGAGTTCCAAGCTCTAGACGCGTGGGGTCGACACCCGCGTCTCAACATCAAGGCGCGTTTGCCCAAAGCCCGCGTCTCAACATCAAGGCGCGTTTGGCTCAAAGCCCGCGTCTCAACATCAAGGCGCGTTTGGCTCAACGCCAGCGTCTCAACATCAAGGCGCGTTTGGCTCAACGCCCGCGTCTCAACATCAAGGCACGTTGGCTCAACGCCCGCGTCTCAACATCAAAGGCGCGTTGGCTCGACGCCCGCGTCTCAACATCAAAGGCGCGTTGGCTCGACGCCCGCGTCTCAGTTGCAACTACCCGGGTTGCGGGGCCAATCACCGCGCATATAGCGGGAAGTGGCCCCTCGTTCAGGAGCGTTTTCAGGGGGCACGTTCACCCCCTGAATCCCCTATAAATGGCCCCATCCGCCATACGGGTGGGGGCATCGAATCCAAGCCAAGGGCACAGGCACAAGATCAAGGATCATCAAGAGAAAGGGATCGAGAATCAGGCAACTGAAGGCATCAACAACAGAGAGAAGACTCTTCAAGCAAGCTTACTGCGTACTAGCTGCTCTTCGCCTACCTCCTCTTTGTGAGTTTTGGTAGACGGAGCTGAGTTACTCCTTCTACCGGCCGAAGAGAAGAACCCCGACGGTCCAGGACGGTCATCTGGTCAACGGAGAACAAGATTCACTCTCCACCGCCACACGAAGAACCCAGCACTAAACAAAGGGAAGATTCAAACATCCTCCCTCCCTTGTAAACGGAAAGGAAGGAACAATCTGGTTGTAATTTGTTTCATTTGATTCAAGGAAACCCTTTACAGCTCGACTCTTTGTCCCTGAAACTTTCCAGCGCGTACAAGAGATGGCGACTCCGCTGGGGACTACCTTCGTTACTGACGAGCACACCGTGGTGCAGGATGACGTTCTCCGTAAGGGGAAGATGGTCGAATCACTCGTCGTTGAGTTCGACCAGGCGAAATATGAAGAGTTTCTCTCTTCTGGCTCCAAGAGCCCAAAGACCCGCGTCTGCCGCAGGGTCTCAAGTGGACAGCCCCCAAAGCCCAATCTGAGGCTCTGTCGGGTACTGCTGCCCACTGTGCCAAGTCCGGTTCACGCGCCAACGCCTCCCCGAAGGCCCGCGTGACCTCAGACACTGCTGTTGCGATCAACCGCGTTGCACAGAACACACGCGCCAACGCCTCCCAGAAGGCCCGCGTGGTCCCAGGCACCACTGCTGCTGCGATCAATCGCGTCGCGCAGGACACCCGCGTCAGCGTCTCTCAGGAGACCCGCGTGGTGAATACCCCTGGTTCTACAAACCAGGAAGTTGTTGGCTTCTCTCCTCCTCCACGGCGCAACCGGAATGCCGAGCGTCGACAGAGAAGACGCGCGCGTCAACTCCAAGTCGGAACCGTTGGTTGTCTGACTGGGGGTGGACGTGGCATACAAATTGATGCCTTGCCCGCACCTCATACAGTGCGAGAGATCCGCGTTTGGCGACCCAAACGCGAGACTCCCCAAGTTGAGTCTTCTGAAGACCAACTTACCAAACGCCAAAGCGAAGCTTCTGCGTCTCGTCAAACGCAGGAAGCATGCGCCCCTAGGCGTAGGGCCCAGCAGCCCACTCTCTCTCAAGTGTCTCTGATCCAACGCAGCAGGCAGCAACGCGAGACTCGCGCGCGCGTTATACAGCCGCGACGCGGGAGCCGCGTCCCTAAAGTCTGCGTCCAGGCTGAACAGCACATGACTTCCTCCCGTCTTCGACGTTGTGAGGCTAGTCTCTTCAATCCCCCTCCCACGGATTTGAGAGATTATTTGACAAGGAAAAGAAGTGCCAATCAAGCCACTTCTTCATGCTGCTGTCAACAGCTCATCCAGATGCTCTCTGGAGGTCATTGTGGATTAGGCGAGCACCAACCGTCTTTAGTTAGACAGCTGACCCTGATTCCCCCGTCAGCCAAAAGAAGACGCTCCCACAGAAGGAGAACTTTTTCTGACGTTGAGTACCCGGAGCTTGCTGCATACATGACAAGCAAGGGGAAACAACCGAAAATCAGCTCGGATGAGTCTGATTCGGAACCGGAAGGAGTGTATCAGCACACTCGTACCCGGACTGGGGCCATTCCCCCAATTAACTATAATGCCCTAGCCCGCGGCATTAGAATGGGCGATTCTCACTCCGCTGTAGTAGAATCGCAAGCTTCAAACTCTTCCGTCGAGAAGGAGGCTTCCGCCTACATGGCAGACACTCCTGAGGAGGCGGCTAAACGTCTAGAACAGATGCAGAAGCACTAAATGGATATACTCTCCTCTCAGCAGAGATCCATTGACGACCTCAAGTATATGCTTGAGAAGCTGCTCGAAGAAAGAGCGAGGTCTCCTCCTAGAAGACCGAAGGGGAAAGGGAGAAAGGGTGGAAGTCCACCTTCCGAACCTTCCGATGAGACACGACGATCTACTTCGGGTTCATCCAAGCCTTCGTCGCACACAAAAAGCGACCCAGACCCGGAGAAGGCTCAGGCTAAAAGAATGAGCCTACTGGAACGACGACTCGAGGCCCTGTCCAGTCGTAAAGATCTCCAAGAAGCCGGAGTGGTCCGGCCCTATCCGGCCGAGTGGGACTTAGTCCCGTACCCTCCTAGGTTCAAGGCTCCAACTTTCCAAGCATTCGACGGGAAGGGGTCACCTAACCAGCACATCTACTACTTCAAATCCCAAACTGGGAATGTAGTAGATAACGATGCCATCTTGGCACGTCTATTCATTGGCACCCTGAAAGGGTTGGCCTTTGAATGGTTTATGAAGCTCCCGGAAGGTTCCATCAAGAACTGGGGCGACTTGGAGAAGCTGTTTTTAACACGCTTCTTCGAAGATGATTCGGAGGTTACAATGCCCACCCTCTTAGCTACAAAACAGCGAAAGGGAGAGTCCGTTAAGTCTTTCGTAGAAAGATTTCGGAACACGGCACTCCGATGTCCAAGCGGCATGACCCAGGCCACCCTGGTGGAAACATGTCGCCATAATCTCCAAACCTCACTCCTTGCTCAAATAGGAGTTGCTGAAAGCCGCACCTGGAAACAATTAGTCCAGCAAGGTGAACAGGCGGAAGAGATTGTTGCCCGCGTTAGAGCGGAAGAAGGCAAGCCCAGGCCGGAGAGGTCAACAAGGCGTGCGCCGGACACATCCCTCCAAACAAAGCGGAAGGATAACTTGGCAACAGAGACCAAGTCTCCTGCCAAACCTCAACCAGGCAGAGCAAGTGGCTCTTCGAGCCAACCCCGCGCCAACAAGCAATATTCCTTCAAGGAGGAACACGTCGACTCGCTCTTCAAGTTACTCAACAAGAGCAATCGACTGAAGCTCCCTGAAATTAGGCGCCCTGAGGAAGTCGGCAAGACCGACAATCCCACTTACTGCCTGTATCATAGGATGCTCGGGCACCCTACCAGAAGCTGTTACGTCTTCAAGGACATCCTTCAAGCCTTGATTGACGCGGAGGTATTAAAACTCCGACTAGAGCAGAAAAAGATGCCGAGGCAACATATCAAAGGGCCATGAATGCCATTTTCCACCAGCAAATACGCAAAATGGTGGAATGCTATGTCGATGACATTGCGGTAAAAAGCCGCACTAAAGGCGATCACATAGCTGACCTGAAGGTGGTCTTTGACATCATGCGGGCTCATCAATTGAAGATGAATCCCACTAAATCCTTCCTGGGGGTGGCCAGCGGCAAATTTCTAGGATTTGTCGTAACCTCCACCGGAATTCATTTGGATCCAGAGAAAGTTCGCGCCATTCAGGAGATGCAACCTCCAAGAAGCCTTAAGGAACTCAGAGGATTGCAAGGACGATTGGCGTACTTCTGCCGGTTCATTTTAAATCTCTCCGGGAGGTGCCAACCCTTCGTTAAGCTAATGAAGAAGGGCGTTTCGTTCATTTGGGACGACGCTTGCCAACAAGCATTCGAGGAGATCAAACGAAACCTCACCCTACCACCAGTCCTTGCAGCTCTGGTATCCGGAAAGCCTTTCCTGGTGTATGTCCGGTCAATGGATCATTCTTTGGGAGCTCTACTAGCTCAGAATGATGATCAAGGACGCGAACAAGCAATCTACTATCTAAGTAGAACAATGATCGGAGCCGAACATCGGTACAACCCGATCGAGAAGGAATGTTTGGCACTGGTATTCGCTATTCAGAAAATGCGACACTATCTGGTGGGCCAGACTATAAATGTCATATCAAAAGTCAACCCCCTGAGGTTACTCATGACAAAGCCTTCATCACTGAATGGCCGGTTGGCGAAATGGGCTATACTGCTCTCCCAATATGAGATGCACTTTCTGCCACAGAAAGCCATTAAAGGACAAGCGGTGACAGACTTCTTAGCTGAACACCCAGATCCGAGGGCAGCCAAACTCTACGAGGATCTCTCAGATGAGGCCGCCGAAGTCTGCCTAGCTCAGACATCATTTGAAAGTCAAG
Organism: Agave tequilana; assembly: GCA_038442645.1. NCBI lineage: Eukaryota > Viridiplantae > Streptophyta > Magnoliopsida > Asparagales > Asparagaceae > Agave > Agave tequilana. The sequence goes on along the minus strand of JAVJIF010029684.1, from coordinate 892,259 downwards.
TGTGGCAACTTTTCTTCGATGGCGCATCGAGAGCAAGCCTAAAGGGACACACGGTAGCGGGGGTAGGAGTAGTACTCGTCTCCCCACAGAATTACGTGATTCCCCGAGCTATCTCGTTAACCGAGCCTTGTTCCAACAATGTGGCGGAGTACAACGCTCTTTTGATTGGGATGCAGTTCGCCGATGAGATTGGCGTTAAAAATCTCGAGGCATACGGTGACTCCAAACTCATCGTCAGCCAAGTTCGCGGAGAGTATGAGGTCAGACATGAAGATCTAGTACCCTACTACAACGCGACAATCCACATGGCCGAGAGGTTTTCAAACTTCTACATTGACCATGTACCGCGCAGACAAAATGCGCATGCAGATGCGCTTGCATCCCTTGCTGCCTCCTTAGCTCTTCCAGCTGGAGTAATGGAGAAGGTATTCGTCTATAGCCACGACCTATACTGCCCAAAAAGTCCCCTCGGAGATTACCCAGGGTCAACGGGAGATTGTCGCGGTAAAGAAACACTTGAAGTGTCAACCGCTCCAGAGCTTAAAGACTGGCGATTCTCCTATATTGATTTTGTCTTATACGACATCCTGCCTGAAGACACCAAGGAGGCGGCTGCCATCCGAAGGAAAGCCCCCAAATTCTACTATAATGCGATTTCGCGAACATTGTATCGTCGATCGCATGACGGGATCCTGCTCTGATGCCTCTCATCAAAAGAAGCCTACGGAGTGTTGAAAGAAGCCCACGACGGTATGTGTGGAGCTCATCAACCTGGCCCGAAGCTGGAAAACATACTCCAAAGATTGGGCTACTATTGGCCCAAGATGATTGCCGATGCTGTCGCTTATGCCAAAAGATGTCACGCCTGTCAAATACATGGCGATTTCATCCATCAATCACCAGGGTACCTCCACTCTACGACCTCTACTTGGCCGTTCGAAATGTGGGGGATGGATGTGGTTGGTCCTATCAGCCCACCATCATCAAAAGGACATCGGTTCATTCTAGCGATAACCGATTACTTTTCAAAGTGGGCCGAAGCTATCCCTTTGAAAGAGGTGAAATCCTCTAACGTGATCAAGTTCGTAAAACATCACGTTATTTACCGCTTCGGTGTGCCTCGGCGGATTGTCCATGACAATGGACCCCAGTTCATCAGCCAGGCTTTCCAGAGATTCTGCGCTAAGTTCAGAATCCAGAGTGTGTCATCAACGGCATACTATCCTGCTGCTAACGGCCTTGCAGAAGCCTTCAATAAGAATATTGGCAAGCTTCTCAAGAAATTCGTCTCGAAAAGTCAACGAGACTGGGACGACAAGTTGGGTGAATGCTTATGGACCTACCGCACGACTGTGCGAACCCCAACTAAAGCCACGCCGTTTTCCTTGGTATACGGATGTGAAGCTGTTCTTCCACTGGAAATCCAAATCCCATCTCTACGCGTCGCCTTGACAGCGGAGATGACAACGGAGGAGAAGCATCGACAGCGACTCCAGGAGTTGGAAGCCTTAGACGACAAGCGTCTGCAGGCCCAACAACAAATCGAGCTTTATCAAGCTCGTATCACCAGAGCCTTCAACAAGAAAGTCAAAACGCGAACTTTCAAGAAAGGCGACCTTGTCTTAGCTGTCCGAAGACCCATGGTCATGACACACAAGGCAAAAGGAAAATTCCAACCCAAATGGGAAGGACCATTTGTAATAGAGTCAGTCTACTCAAATGGATCATATCGCCTCATAACCTCGAATGGCGATACACTAATGATGCCAATCAATGGCAAATTCTTGAAGAAATACTATCCCTAGATGGTACTCTTCCACCGATCAAGTTAAAAGTACACCTCTGATCAAAATATCCAACGCCTCCAACGGCTAAGGATAGAGGAAAATGTTGGCTTCTAAGCCCAACATAAGTCTTCGACAACTTATAATGCTGAGGGGAATAGCATGGCTAGCCCAACTCAAACGGTAGTTGGTAAAGGCACCTCAAATCCGTTGATAGCTGAGGGTTTGCTAAAAATCCTAAGTGGGCTTGTTTCCACCCTTCCCTCCAAAATCCCTTACCAATTCTCATCCACAGAATGGTAGGACCATAAAATGCAATCATTACTACGTTAACACTATACCTCTGGTAATGAAGACTCCTTGTCGAGTACAAACTTGGCTTGTTAACTCTACACAGAGTAGCAAACTTCAAAATTTGCCAAGTTAACACTATACCTCTGGCATTTCAAATTTCACTTGTCAATTCTCATCAATAGAATGACAGGTCCTCAAATTGCTCCTATCATGAGCTAATTCTTGTCAAGTTAATATCACACCTCTGACAAACTACTGTTTAAGTTAATATTACACCTCTAAATAGTACATCAAGTGTCTGTTAAGTTAATATCACACCTCTGATAGTCACCTTTCTTCAGACTTCTGTATCGAAGCTGAAATGGACGATGCCAAGTTAACACTACACTTCTAGCATCCGAGTCATTGCTAAGTTCAACAATACACCTATGGCCATGACCTTTCCTCGACTTCTTTAAGCCGAGACGACTAATGCCAAGTTCAACATTACACCTCTAGCATTACCCTCACTGTTAAGTTAAACATCACACCTATGACAGTGACACCCTCAGTTTCCCAAACAAAACTGAGATGTTGATGAGTTAAGTTAATATCACACCTCTAACTCACGTCCTTGTCAAGTTAACATTAAACCTATGACAAGACTACTTTCAACCCGTTAAGTTAATATTACACCTCTGACGGTAAAAATCTTACTAGATTCCCTACGAGTCTAGTTTCATTTGATATTTTCCCCAACAGAGTATCAAATTCATTTAAAAGCATTGTTAGGTTAACATTACACCGTTAGCAATGTTTTCGCCGAACTCCCCGGCTGATCTTAAATCAAGTTAATCCCAAACTCTTGATAAAAGTTCATCTTTCCTGGGGGTACGAACTCTACCTGTCACTTTCCTTTACAAAGGGGCAGGTCCACCAAAAGTCATCTCTGTCAAGTTAATATCACACCTCTGACAGTATCATGAAAGTTCCTGAAACAGGATCTTTCTTCATAACTTTTGACTTATTAAGATATCATAATTTTGATAAGATCAAAAGATCCCTTGCTTCTATATGTCTAGCTGAAGATGAAAAATTCAAGACAACGAAAGAGGCAAAAAGAAAAGTGTCACTTTTATTTATATATCCAAGCATATGAAAGTGATACAAAACGCTCTCTTATACAATAAGATTGAGTGTTACAATTAAGGAGTACAAAGAAGTCCCTCTCTCTCTCAGAGGCCGTACTCACTCCTTGAAGTTGCATTTGATCCCAAGTGCACGATGTCTGGAAAAGTGCCCAATTGGAGCCGATTGCGCCATGGCAATGACGCAGAAGTCAAAGGCGCCCTAGCTGACTAAGCTAAGAGCGGTGTTCCTGAGGTCCATTGGCAGCGGAAAGTCCTGCAACCCTTCGTTCAGAGTTGATCTTTCCCCGGCAAAGCCATCCAACGGACATGGAATGTCCTTGAGGACACTTCTGCAGAGTTGATCTTTCCCCAGCACACCATCCAAAGGACATTGACTGTCCTCGATGTCACTTCTGGAGTCGGGAGAGGAAGAGGATCTTTCCGCCACCACAACCTTCGGAACCTCCTCGCCGTCATATTCAACCTGACCATCTCTTGCCATCAGACATGATCAGTGCTGAAGATCTGAAGAGACCTTGGCGAGATTTGGGTCCTCGTCAGAGACATAACGTATTCTCTTATTGGTGACGAGGACCATAACGTATTCTCTTATAGGTGAACGTCGAACAAGTTCGCCAGCCGATATATTCTTTCTGGGGCCCAGCGAACCTGAAAAAGGATATCAAGCCAACCTGCAAAGAATAAACAGGAGAATTAGAAAATCTGGAACTTAGTATACTTTAAAGGAAACTAAGTAACAGAACGCGGCAGTCATTCAGGACTTCAGACGCAGGAATGACCCGCACAGTCAAACAGACGCGAGTCAAAACTGTGGAACACGCGGGATTCAAATGCGGCCTCAGTTCGCACCCGCGCCTAATGCACCAGACGCGAAAAACTTCAGAACACCGAAAATTGCCATCTCTCTGTTGGGGGAACAGGAGTTGCAAGATTCAGGTCTGAAACGCGCCAAGGCCATGGCCATGAAACGCAACGAGCAAAGCCAGCGTCAAGCGCCTGCGCTCAGAGAAATTCAAGTCACTGGTACAAATTCCAGAATAGGAACGCACCAGGACTTCATTCTGATGGTTATGCCAAAGTTCAGGCTATACACATCATCGAGGGACATACCAGCAGAGGCCTCTGCCCAGAGTTGGCCTCTCTGCACCCAAACGCGGGCGTGCAAGATGATCCGAGAGGCGGTTCTTCTTGAAGAGACCAAACAGAAGCATGAGAGCTCTGGGTCATCTTCATCCGCGGAGTCACCTTCATCCATGAAGACGGAACCCCTATCAAGAAACTCTTTCTGAAGAAGGCGGGGCTTCTCAGAGCAATCCAAGAGAAACAATCCAAGTTTGGATTATTGAAAGGGGGCGCACCCTATTTATAGGCAGTCCCTAATAACTGTCATTAATGGGGCGTTAATCGGAACCGTCGCGCACGATTGTCAAAGCCCAGTAAAGGATTGACGCGTGGAACGCCGCTTTGGAAACCGTCGCGAGCGCTGGTTTTCAACCGCCCGCGTCGGTTTTGCATTTAAGGGCATTAACTCCTGAGTCCAATGAGGAGTCGACGCGTGGATAACTGCCTTGGGAAGTAACGGATGACCCGATATCCCAATCGACAGCGGAGACTTGATGTTCAAAGATATCTTTTAAGTCAGGCTGCATCGAACGCAAAGGGGAGAGTCGCGTCTCTTCAGCAGACAAGGCTGCATCTCTCGCGTCTGCTCGATCCGCGTCCTTCTTACCAAGACAGATTCGCGTTGTTCAGGGCCGCGTTTCACTTTGTGATTGACGCTGCGTCTCACTCCATGGGTTGACGACCGCGTTTCACTCTATGAAAGGATGGTCGCGTCTCACCCTGTGATTGACGCTGCGTCTCATCAAAAAGACTTGGTGAAATCTAAGTCCCTATAGACTGATGAGCGCGTCTCATTCTATGGGTTAATGCCGCGTTTCACCAAGGCCGCGTCTCATTAAAAGAACTTAGTCTTACCTAAGTTCAGTATTCACAAACCAGTGATCAAGAAGTTGGACTCATCCACAACAAGGCAAAGAAAGTGGGACAAAAGCTTCAAAGAAAACTTCTATTATATCAAAAATGATAGAAATAGATACAAACACTCTTTATAAATAGAGTGTCCCTTTTCTTTACAAAAAGAGAAAAGAAAAGAAGGCTAAATGTCCTGGTTCGCCAAGGAACGGATTTGTTCCCTAAGACGGTGAATCTCGTGTTGGCGCGTCCTTTCGGCTTCCCTAATGGCCCGATCCCGCAGCTCCGCCTCAGATAAGAAATTTCTTGCGGCCAGCTGCGTTCGCAGAGATTCCACCCTGGAAGAATGAAGAGACAGACTCTCTTTAGCTCGCGCCTTAGCCGCTCGTTGCTCCTCTAGCTCCTTTTTGAGGGAAACAAGTTTCTCCTCATTAAGCGCAAGCACAGCTTCTGCCTTGGCGATGGTGTCCCGAGCCCTGATGATGACTTGCTCCGTGCTCTGCACGATGAGCTCGGATTCCCTCGAATCGTCGGCTAGTTTCTGACATTCAGCCTGGAAGCATTCAAGGTTGCGGATCTCTGTAGCAATTTGCGCCTCCGCCTCCTGTCGCTCTCGTTCTTGAGCAGCTAGGAGCCTAGTCAAGGTGGCCTGGGCCTCACTGAAAGAGCCAGCATCTTCCAAAGACTTCAGCTCCTGCAGGTCGTCTCCCAGTTGCTCCACCACCCGCAGACACGCTTCGGCAAGTGAGGGGCCTCCGGTTAACTCGACATTCACGGCCAGGTTTTTGAGAAGCGTCTGGGAAAATTGGAAGGTGCTGTTTCCACGTAAGATGAGATCAATACATGATCCCATCGAAGTAAAGAACTGTTGCACCATCTGACGTGCCAGCTCCCCCATGTCTTCACCACCTAAGAAGCTTCCCGACCCCTTTTCTGTCACGGAATAAGGGATATAGGGCGGATCTTCTCGCACAAGAGCCGTGCTGGTCGTCGATATAGCAAGAGCAAGACTGCCCACTGACGCTTCCTGGAGTGCTACCTCTGCAGGAGCCTCCACGACCAATGAAGGAGTAGTAAGCACAGCCTCCTCAGGAACCTCCACCGAGACTTGAGCTGTGTGGCCTTCTGGAAGGGTACCAACCATCGGACTCTCCACCTGAGCCCCCTCAGTCCTCTCTGCAAGTTATCGCGATATTAGCCACAATGGTTGAAAAGCGAAACATTCAAAGCGTCAGAGCTGCCTTACCAGGTTCAAGGTCCAGAGGCGTGAGTCTCCTCAGCCTCGGTGGTCGCTTCCTCTTCTGGCAAAGTGGAAAGCTCCCCAACCTCGACAGCTGCCCCCTCCGAGGTTATCTCAGCAACTGAAGCCTTAATCCCCTCGAGCGGAGCCAACTCTTTTACCACCTCCTCGACATGCGAGGAGGTCGTAGCCTCGGCGTCTCCGGCTGACCCTGTAGCATAAAAGAAGAGTGTTAGAACATCCTCTTCAATATGTAAAGAAAAATCAGGACATGAGAGGGAAAGAGTACCTTCAGCAGGGATAGTCGCCAGCGGTAATGCAGCCGACGGCTCGCTCTCATATATTTTCTCCTCCGAGACGTGGAAGAATTCGCCCTGAGCGGGAAGAGCGGGTTCATCGTCATAGTCGACCTCATCTTCGAAGGCGCTTTCCCCCGATAACGAGGAAGACGACAGCTCAACGCGAAGAAGCTCGGTGACCGGAGCCTTGCCACCAATCACCCCAGTAGTAGGACTAGGATCAACTGTCCTAGGACTGGAAATGAAGACGCTAGGAGACCCCGGCTGCTGTGCCTCATCTCTCCCTTCATGAGCAGAAGAAGGCTCGGGCTGAGCTGAGAGGCCTGCAATCTCAACATCTCCTCCAGTCATCATGTCGACCTCCAGCGACTCGTCCTCTTCAGCGGCAGTGGATTCATCAACAATCTCCCCTTCCTCCACGGTCTTGCTGTGCGACCTAGGAACACGGACCAAGCTTGGGAAATCTTCATCTTCCAGCGGTTCCTCAACTCCAACAGGGACGTCTTCAGGAGGAGCCTCAACTCCAGCAGAGATGTCTCCGGATTGAGAGACTTCAGCTGTTAAGTCCCTCCGAGCCTTCTTTGGGGCAGGCTCAGCAATAGAAGCAGGGCGTCGACGACACTTGCTCGCCACCTGCTTAGACCTCCTTGCCCGCGGCTCCTCCCTCGTAGCTGGTGGCTCCGTTCTTGTCGCTCGTGGCTCTGCCCTTGCCGGTCGCGGCTCTGCCCTCACTGCTGGAGGCTCCCTCCTCGATCGTCTCCCGACCTCCTTCTGGGCCTTCAGGTACTGGCCGATAAGTTTCGAGTGCTTACCGGACTCCGACCTCGCCTCGAGATCTGTATTGATACTCTCAATGCATGAGGACTCCAGAATAAAATCTGGTATCTGGATGGCTTGGGAGTACCAAGTGCAGAAGCTGAAGCTCGTACGGCACTTAGGCTCCTCGATAGGAAGACGGAATGTTGCTCCCGTCCCTTCGGCCACACTGTAGTACCAGGCCCGAGCACCTTCAAACAGATTGCCTTCGAAGGCAAGTTGAGCATTGGGATTGCCGATGTAGAGTTGATCGTAGCCGAACTGTCGGGCGAAGCGACTCGGCATATACGGCACAATGGTGCATGAAGTCCCTTGCCGAAACAGCACATATCCTGGCCGGATGTTGATCAACCACCAGAAGAGTCCCGCAGATAGTTGCGAGAAGCCATCCCGGCCAGCGATATCAACAGACAGCTCCCCGAAAGCTACACCAGGAATCTCTGGAGAGCAGCGATTGAGCTGGTAGTTCGTGGCGATTGATAGACGCTTCCGAACATAATAGATGTAAGCGTCGCACCATTCCGAACGTTCCAGCCGCTGCACAAATGGGACATGACCCGCACCCCCACGCGCCGCCGTCATCAAAGAAGGGCAGTGCATCACATACCAAGCCATGAGGTACGTGTAGGGCAGCTCGATCCGAGGGTTAGGACGCTTCACCGTTGGATTCCCCTCTGAGTCAATATATGGCTTTCCATGGGAATCGACAGTCTTCGGGGGTTCACAGAAGCTTTTGGTTAACGCCCGCAGCCCGCTCTGAATGCCAGCCGCCACGGCCGGAAGAAGAGATATGGGGCTGCCATGAGCCAGGAGCACCGCCGGGTATACCACATCTGCAACAATAACTTCATGCGGCAGCGTGGGAACCACACATCTCTTCAGCCACAACATCAGGAAACCTGCCAACAGTGCCCGACCAGAGATAGGGGTCCGGGCTTGATGGTGGAAGCTTTCAAAAACCAGGTCGGGGTCGAAATCATCCTCATTCGACTCCGTGGTGTAAAAGCTGTCCGGAGCCGCATCGATCCTGTCTTCGATCTCCCTGTCGGAACTGGGAGCCAGTCGGATTATCGGGAGGTCTTTCTTGTGGACATTGTTGAACAGATAACAAGCCCAGGACAACTGCTTGACCCCTGCTGACCTCCAGGCAGTTGTTTGACCGCAGATGTGGAAGTGGCACATCACCTCCCAGTAGGTCTCATACACCCAAGGAAATTCATCTTTCAAGAGGTGGAGTTCCTTAGTGGTTGGGACATATTCCTCATAAGGAATGTCCCCTGATGCTAACCCCGAGACCTCATGCAACTCGTGCAGTGCAAGGCCCATCTCTCCAACCGGGGTGAAGAATGTCCCCGTCAGTGAGTTATAGCGCTCCAGGATCCCAAAGAAGTTATGAGAGCTCATTGGGATACCCCACTGCACGGCCCTGATTGCTGGGTACAGTCCCACACGCTCTAGCAGCTCCTTAAGTTCGACGAGGATGAAACCCACCATCCTGCCCCACCAAGAATTCCCTGAAGAATGGACCCACCCATACGCACGAAACTCGACAGGATAGTCGCCTTCCGCTTCCATGAACGCATTAAGGAAGGTAGCGCCAAGCTGAGGTATCTCCCCAACCGGAACCTCAGACTTACGCGACGCGGGGAACAGGGCGAGAACCGACCCATCATGACTATCATAACAGTGTACCTTCTGGAAGCTCAAGGCACCGAGCATGATCTCAGGGACATATTGGGAAATATCCCATTCCATCTTCCGAGGGACGGACATGTGCTGGAAGCAGGACATCGGGAACATCCTCTCCATGTCCGGAAGAAAGAATCTTCCGCCCTTTATCTGACGGAGCCATTTGTAAGTTCCTTCAGACACGCGATCGCCGTCATCATGGACGTGATCCCCGAAGAAGAATGCAGGCTTCTCCAGCGTGACGCCATCATCCGTTTTGAATGCGGCATCGGTCATAAGCGCCCAGAAAGTTCTCCTGTCAACATTGGAGAGCCTCTCCCTGCGATCTGGCGACTGGTCAGCAGTCACTGGAACACTCATTCTTTGTACGAAGGTCAAATCCCGGTCAGCACCACCTATACGTCCAAAGTGGCGCGTCTTGGCAAGTGGGCTGGAAACGTGTCGCACTGCAAAAGAAAGGACACCTGGTCAGACACTAAGTATTCATGACCAAGACGCAGAAGAGATACTGGACGCAGGAGTTATCATCCGCGTCCAGACCTGCGACCCGGCGTCCAAACGCAGAAGAGATACTGGACGCAGGGATTATCAAAATCCGCGTCCAGACCTGCAAATCCGCGTCAAGTGGCGCAGAACGCAAGGATTAAAGCCGCGTTCTGCAAACCAGGACTTATGAAATTCTAAGTACTTGGACTCAAACGCCAGATTCTACAAAATCGGCGGTTGAAGACACAGAACGCAAGGATTAAAGCCGCGTTCTGCAAACCAGGACTTATGAAATTCTAAGTACTTGGACTCAAACGCCAGATTCTACAAAATCGGCGGTTGAAGACACAGAACGCAAGGATCAAAGCCGCGTTCTGCAAACTAAGACTTATGAAATTCTAAGTACTTGGACTCAGACGCCAAATTCATCAAAATTGGCGCCTGATGGCACAAAACGCGGCACAGAACACAAGGATCAAATCCGCGTTCTGCAAATCGCATCCAGAGACCTTCACAATTAGAAATATTCTAAGTGAAGGATCCGAAGTGCAGAGCCCACTGGCGTCGGATCATCAAACCCGCGCCCCGGTTATCATCTCAAGGACTGCGTCCGAGAATCAAACACGATTTAGTGTTAATGGTTCTTAGGGTTCTATGAACTTGTGTTAATGGCGAAGCTCACGCCGAAGAGGTATTTTACCTCGGAAAACAGCCTCCTGCGCAGAGGAAGCGCCCCTCTCAGCCTCGGCGACGGTCACCTTTGAGGACGATGCAGTTGGTTTAGCCTTGGGTGCCATTGATCAGAAATCCGAGCAAGAAGTTCGAAGATGAACAGAGGAGGGAAACTCTCTTTCTTAAAATTCTCAGCAAATGCGTTCGGAGAAGAAGATGCAGCTCTCCAACTGTTGCCTTTTATAGGCACAGGGATTCGCGAAGATACGCGGCGTGTGGCCCGATAGACGCTGCAGCGAGTCGTCGCTTGACGCGTGTAACAAAATCGTTTCTGAGCGGAGAAGATCATGCGTCGCGACCCCGCCACGAGTCAGCAGTCGACACGTGGAGCAGTTCATTTAATGGACCAGGAAATTCGCGCGCCAAAAAGCGAAATCTCGCCGTTTCCCCAGGCCAGCTGGCGGCGTAATCATGACATGGCACAGATGCGCCCCCCAAAGTACGCGACTCTTTGGTGGACATGCCCCGTCAGCACCATCATAAATACACTCAGAAAGTCCGCGTCCGTTCAAGCGGGCTTAATATCGCATCTACCTCATGGAAGACCCGGCGCGTTTCTATCACTTTAAGACGCACCCCATGAAAGTCGCGTCTTTAAAGCAGCCTCTGCTTTTCAAAAAGGAACCTGCGTCCAGTCTCCTGCTTCTGCAAGTCAGTTCAACAGTACACTGACGCAAACAGGCAACCAACCACTCCTGGCCAAAAGCGCACCCGTGACAGACTAAAAGCAATCGGGGAGGTCTAGACTGTGTATCTAGACACTCAACACGATCAACTCTGATGGCTTCAAAGAGTTCAACAGTACACTCACGAAGACCAATTCCAGATAAGATCAAACCCGAAGCATCAACAGTCCAGTCACAAAGGCGAACGCGGCTAAAATCCAAAGTATTCCGAAATCCGTCCCATTTAACTGCGGAATATCGGAAACTTTGGAGGGGGTTCTGTAGGCTGTCTAAAAATGTCCAACAGACAAGCCATTAAGAAAGCAGAGTTCCAAGCTCTAGACGTGTGGGGTCGACACCCGCGTCTCAACATCAAGGCGCGTTTGGCCCAAAGCCCGCGTCTCAACATCAAGGCGCGTTTGGCTCAAAGCCCGCGTCTCAACATCAAGGCGCGTTGGCTCAACGCCCGCGTCTCAACATCAAAGGCGCGTTGGCTCGACGCCCGCGTCTCAACATCAAAGGCGCGTTGGCTCGACGCCCGCGTCTCAGTTGCAACTACCCGGGTTGCGGGGCCAATCACCGCGCATATAGCGGGAAGTGGCCCCTCGTTCAGGAGCGTTTTCAGGGGGCACGTTCACCCCCTGAATCCCCTATAAATGGCCCCATCCGCCATACGGGTGGGGGGCATCGAATCCAAGCCAAGGGCACAGGCACAAGATCAAGGATCATCAAGAGAAAGGGATCGAGAATCAGGCAACTGAAGGCATCAACAACAGAGAGAAGACTCTTCAAGCAAGCTTACTGCGTACTAGCTGCTCTTCGCCTACCTCCTCTTTGTGAGTTTTGGTAGACGGAGCTGAGTTACTCCTTCTACCGGCCGAAGAGAAGACCCCCGACGGTCCAGGACGGTCATCTGGTCAACGGAGAACAAGATTCACTCTCCACCGCCACACGAAGAACCCAGCACTAAACAAAGGGAAGATTCAAACATCCTCCCTCCCTTGTAAACGGAAAGGAAGGAACAATCTGGTTGTAATTTGTTTCATTTGATTCAAGGAAACCCTTTACAGCTCGACTCTTTGTCCCTGAAACTTTCCGGCGCGTACAATTGTGGCCGCAAAGGCCATCTTGTAAAATTTTATTTTAAAAAAAATAAATTCTTTAGAGTTTTTTAATAATAATGTTTGGGTTTCAATTGTTGCTAACCCTCATGGACTCAAAAAGAAAATATGGCTACCAAAATCTCTACCTCTTGTATTTGATGTAGGTGTGGGCTCTCAGAAAATGTGAGAGGATTGGTAACTTGGTGGTGGATGCATGTGGTGCTAAATTGACATACTCTATTGATGTATCGCTATCAAGAATGTTTGGTGGGAGGACCACCATAGTTTAGAGACTTAGAGAATAGTTCATATAGTTTGGTAACTATCTTTAAACTCCTATTTTAGTTTACATATTTTTACATTGATGATTTTTTTTAGCATGTTGCGGTTTTAATGCTCATTATGTTAAATGCAATGTTATTAGATATATGATATACATAAATAGTCTTTCAGATACACCAATTTTTATATGAATTCATATTTTTGTGTTCTCAATATTGTTTAACTAATATGTATATACTAGTTCTAAAATATGTGCATTTAGCCTAATGATCATATTTGTTTTATTCTTCATGTGGTGATTACTTGTTTAGATGTAGTTTTCATTATAACTAGTGTCTATACTTATACGAGTAGTGAGATGCATCAGATTATTATGTGTTTGTCCTTCATTGCTCATTGTACTCATTACATGTATATGTATAACCTAGTTTTGATGATTCTTTCATTTATTCTTATTTTTTCTACTTTTGTACATGTTTAGCTTCATGTATATGTTATTTTTGTCTAAAACTAATAGATATACATGTATATGCTTGAGTCACTTGCTTTCATGTAGAATTTTATTATGAACTCATTTGTATTTGGGATATGTATGCATACTTTTAATTTTGACAAAACATACATATACCTTGATGCTTGTTTAATATTATAAAAATTTTCATTTTGATGTTTGTTTTGATCCTTATTGATTTATGTCATGAATATGCTATTCACATGGATTTTGTGCACTCATATTACTTTTGTTTACTTATGACCTTACTTTCATGAGATAATTTTTGTGTCTTATAGATCTTGAGTGATAATTTTTGTGTACTTACCATGCTTATGGGATATATGATTTGTTTTCATGTCTTGAAGGTTTTTTAACTAATTTTTAAAAAATAATTTTAAACTACTTATTTATTCCTCACTTGGTAGAGTTTTCAAACATGTTCAATTATTTTCAAACTTTTATTTGTGAAAACCCTTACCAACCCAAGGGCGGATGATTGGGCGGCCATGCCTTGTATACCTTAATGAACATATTTTAAACATGTGCATGAAAGGGTGGTAGTTATTTGTTACACACATAATCTTTATGAAATTTTATTTTTATATACTTATATGTATTTTCTTATATATGCATTGATTAAGTTAGAACCTGCACGCAGAAAATATAGAATTTCAGAACTTTATAATAGTAGTGTAAGGTATTCAATGCTTCCACAATAGCAAGTGACTATGCGGGTTATGATCCTCAAGGAGGAAACTAGCGATGGAAGGATTTTGCAAGTTCTCTTTTAGTTACAAAAAAAAATGGCTAAAGTTCTTCTTTTAATCCTTGAAAAGAAAACAAAATAAGTTATGTTAAATTGTAAAAGTGTTAGATAGAAGGAGATGGTGACTTTGTACAAAAAAGTGAAAAATAGTAGAGATTTAGTGATGGAGGTGATCTAAACTAAAGTTAAAGGAAAAGAAAGAAAACCTAAAGGAAATACTTACCTTTTTTTGGTTAATGACTTACCTGGATTCTTTGCATGTTTACTTTGATCTGGAGGTGATCAGCGCATAACTAATAAGATTAACTTAGTCTTAATTCATATTACATCATTAAAACTTCTTTGAGCAAGTATGAAATGATACAAACATAGGGAAGAATTCATCATCATGAGCTATCGATGGCACTCGCTAAGACAAGGCAATACCGATGCTATTTGACTCACTTGGACTATCATCAACACCGAAAGAGGAAGAGTAGAAAGAAGAAGAAGAAGAAAATGAAAATAAAGAAGAACATAAAAAAAATTACCTTTTTATTGCTTACAGAAATGATGGAAGAAAGGCGGAGGTTACATTGATGTCACTCTCAACATAAATCTCTCCCTCTTACTTACATGAATCTTAGTCTAACTTATCCTTACAAAGAAATAAAAAATACATAAAATGAAAATTAAAGCCTACATTAAAAAGTATGAAAACTGACCTAAGAATTTATCTATGCTTGATCATCCTTGTACATTGTGAAATCCTAGTATTTGTAGGCAAAAATTAAACGGGGAAGAGCATACGAAGATAGGGAGAGCTGAGACTCTCCCAATAGTTGCAACAGACCCCTGGATCTATGCATTTGGCCATGGATCCATGACCAGGATATGGCCAGATGACCACATCCTAGGAGCAGTTCCTTCCCTCACTCTGTTTCATCTATTTATCCAAAAAGATATATCGTTTGATCTTTTGATTTTGACGATTCTTCTATTGATTATCGGCTTTAACCACTTGATGTATAGAGATCTGATTTAACTGATTTTTCATTTGGTTTTATCTTTTTTGATTTGCCCTAGTTTGCCTTACTCTGTCCTGATTTTTTATTTGATTAATTCTGAATTAAATCAGAATTTTGATGGGCTTTTAGGATTGTTTCTCTTCCCTCTCCTTTAGTCAAGGCTTGTATATAATTTAGTCAATAAATAGGATTAAAAACAGAGTTTATTAAATAATAAATATGAGAATGTGATAATAAATATGCAGTATCAGCGACCGATCATACCCCCACATCTATCTTTTGCTCGTCCTCAAGCAAAACATTATAACTAAACCTAACAAATTAATATACCATGTTCACATGTCACGAGATTTCACTGAGCATATACAATAGGCCATTAAAGCTCTTGCTTTTCCCTCGAGGATGAGTTTTGTCTCGTTAGGATTTCAGAGGATTACACCTACAAAATCCATAAAGAAAGTGAAACGAAGTATTAGTATTTTGAAAACATATTTTGGAAGAGAAGAATATTTGAAGTATTATTGTAAGAATTAATTAATGTATAAGTTATAGGAAAATTGTATTGTTCATTCCTAAACTTAGTCTTTATTCAAAAACTTGTTATCAATCAAGGAAAGGAGTCAAGATGTATTTCTCATCTAGTAGACTATTTTACCCTAAGTTATATGCATCCTTCGTGACCATGAAATTTTAACTCGGGGCTCTTTAACTCTAACTTTTATGCTTTATTTTTTCTTTTATTTTTTTAGTTATGGTGGTATTATTCCTTAGTTCTATTAAGCTTTCTAATATGCCCATGTAACAAGCCTTTAATTAGTAACAAGCCTTTAATCAGTGACTCTCAAACCAAATGGTCTTAGGGTATCGGGTGAAAAAATACCACTTGGACTTAAGGACTCGAGCAAATAAAGCCACAAAATTAAGAATTTTATTATATGAACTACTTTTAGGCGTGAATACTCATGATTTATGAGGCACAAATACCCATCTTAATCAGAAGATTTTTGATATATTATATATATTTTTCTTTTTCCTCTTTTTTTTAATAAGGCATAAGAATATTATTTTTGAACCCTAAGTTTATAAGTATATAAAGCATACATATTTCATCAAGGTAAAAAAATCAAGATTAAATTACTTTTTCAAAAAATTTTCCTAATCCTAGAAATCAAACAATTATTCTGACCAAGTATAAGAAATCCTAATTCTGATTCTCTTATTCCTTAAAATTAACTTAATTCTTACAAAAAAAATGTAAAAATATTGCTCACTTTTCAAAAAGTTTTTTTTTAGGAATGAAAAATGTTAATTTTTTATTTTAAATAAAAAAACCTACGGTATGTTAGAACCCTCCCCCACACCTATCTCATGCATTATTCTCAATATATGAATGAATGCTTAAATGCATGAAAAAGAAGAAAGGGAAGAATAATGTTACCTCAAGGTTATTCTGGAGGTGGTCAGATTGGGCCAAGCGTTGTTATACAATCAAAAAAATGTGATGGTTCACGGAACCCAACTTTATTGATCTCTTTTCTATTTACATATTTACAATCCCCAATATGACTAGGATCATGAAAGATCTTATCATAAAACTTATTCCCTTTACATAACCAGTCTTGAAAAATCATCACAGAGCCATCATGGTCTATACCTATGTCCAACAAAAGAATATGACTTGGTAGAATGGTTGACTTGGTCTCAAGAATGATAGAAATTAACACTAATTTGAAAAAAAATCAACTTTAGGTTCGAGAGACAATTTTGATTCAAGAGTTGAGTCCAAATCTAAGGATTGAAATTCACATTCTTTTTCCATCAATGGTATGTGACTATTCTAAATTGGTGATTCAATTTCTAGATTTATGGGTGCGAAATAAATGTTGGCTAGGGAAATTGGTTCAAATTGGGTAAGAATACAAGAGTCAATATAGATTCAAAGATAGAAACTGAATCACAAAGTTCGGGATCGGCTTCACATTCATAATCAAGTTCAATCTCATTAAAATAAAAACTTACCAATTTGTTAATGGGTTGATTTGATCAAGTTCAAGGTTTTGTGGTGAAATTGAATCTTGGTCAAAGTCTTCAAGATACCATGATTTTTAGTTTTCAACAATATGGGTAGAAGTGTCAGGAATAATCAAAGATTGGGTAGGGAGAGTTTCCTTATTCCTACGCATGTTTTTCAATCGACTAAAGCTTATTCTATCATATCGAGTGGATCACTTTGGAATTGAATCATAGATTCTATACTCTTTTCTAAGTCAATATATTCATCTTGAAAAATAGAGTAAGGATCTGTGATTTGAAACTTTTGATGGGATTTTGTGTGTTCTAGAATTTGAATTCGTCGCTCAAGCTCTTTTAAGGCTCCTATCCTCTTTGCCCAGTCAATTGATTCTTCTAATGGTTGCTCAGAAGAAGGAGTATAAAAAGTTGGGTGTTAGTAAGGTGGTTGATAATATGACTCAGGAGAGTTGTATCCCCTTTGGCTCTTTGAAGAGTAGTGATGATTATTCTAGTCTTGTTCTTAGTATTAGGACTGGAGCATGTATTGATTCGGATAAGACTAAAAAACACCTAGAGGGGGGTGAATAGGTGCTAATGCTAATCTAATGAACTTTTTAAACAAGTATGAATATATGATGCAAACGGTCACTCAAAATAAGAAATGAAGCCAAATTCCCCGTGAAGGGCTCTAGAACTTCTCCTCTTTGATTCCTCTAGATTATGAGTTGAGGCGTGTAATTGCTTTCTTGTTGTGATAAGTAAAGACCAGGAAATGCAAGAATGAAAAGGATGCAATTGTTGGCCCAAAGGCCTTCCACTCTAGTTTTGATGATGATTAACTCATGTAGTTAGTGTAATAATAATCTTGTGATTTTAGTTTCAGATCATTAACCAAGTTATTAGTTGGTGATTAGCTTCAACAAGATGTTTTAGAAGCTTTCACATGGTGATTCAAGAGCCCGGACGTCAAAGATGATATCTAGCACTCATTGGAGTTAAGCTCGGTGAATCAAGTTGTGGATCGAGTTGGCTTGAAGATTGCGCTCTACAAGAAGACTTAGGTATCCCTAGTTTAGTTTGTTTTTAGATCCAAATTGTAAAAATTAGAATAGTATGATATGCTCAAGTTCACAACACTCACGTTTCATGTTTTGGTTTTCCGTTTTAGGTTTAACCGATCTTGGTTTTCATGAATAGATCTTATATCAAAACAAGTTTACATGGTTTAGTGTATATTAGATTTGTTCTATATACATGCATGCTTCAAACTACTTAGACAAACTTACTTTGATATACCATTCATGTGTTTTAGGTTTTATGTTTTAACAAAACATATTTTTGGTATTAAAGTCAAAAAAACTATGATATGAATATGTTTCTTGTATATTGGATTTCTATTCATATACAACATGCTTCAAAATGTTTAAGTATCATGTTTTTGTATTATGGATGAGTTTTGGATAAAATGTATTTTCTATTCAAAAATCCAAGTTTTAGAAAATACAAGTTTTGGTTTTTGGTAAAAATGATTAGACACAAAAATAGTTCATATTGATTGATATTTGAGCTAAACTTTTTATCACATGTTTATATATCATTGCAAGATGATAAAACAATTTTTGTATATTTTTAGAGATTTTATGGGAATTTATTGGATATTAAATTACTTAGTTTTTCTGCCCAGAACAGCTTCTGCCAGGCTAGGCCGGTCGACCCTGACGGTCGACCGTACCAAGTAGCCGGTCGACCGAGGTGCACAGATACGTGCACGCTGGCTGCCAGTTGAGCCGGTCGACCTCACGGTCGACCGACTGAGAGCAGGATTGCTCTCTGTTTTTTTAGGTCGACCGTGCGGTCGACCGGTAGCTGCCAACAGGTCAAATATGACCGTTGGGCAGTCGACCGAGCGGTCGACCGGTAGGGCTATTTTGGCAAAATCTGCTGCCAACGACTAGTTTCCAGATTTGCCTATAAATACCCCATTTGCAAGAGTTTTTCTCTAAGATTTTTTGTGTGAATATTTTCATACTCTCTGGTGTTTTTACAGCAATCAAAAGAAGTTTTTGAATTCAAATTGAACAATCTATTTTGAGTTTTTGCTAGGGTTTGGAATTTCAAAGACAAGGGTTTTTGGGAAAAGCTTTTGATTGAACTTCACCATCTTGGTTTCTGTTATTTCCCAAGGATTTTCTTTGAGTTATTGATTTCCATTCCTTTGGTTTTCTCCACACTTGAGCTAAAATCTACTATCTTATTTTATAGGATCTTTGTGTGGGAGAAGAGATTGTTTTGTGGTTGTTGTTTGAAACCACTAAGTTGTAAACCCTATTTTAGCTTGGCTTTGTGCCTTTCCCTCATTGTGTTGAGGAAGTTGTGCTATTGGGTTGTATCCCTCAAGTTGTGAGGTGATCCTTGTATTGGTTTGTGGAAATCCCTCAAGTGGTGAGGTGATTATTGTTAGCTTGGAGTTGTGCCTCAAGGAGGAGATTGAGTTTGTAAGGAGAGGAGTTGGGTACTCCTTGTAATTGTGATTGCCCCAAATCCTCGGTGGAGGTTCCCTTGGTGGGAGTCCTTTGTGGACAAGCTAGTGGATTGGAAATCCTTCGTGTGTCAAAGGCGGGGATGTAGAGCTAGGTGCTCGAACCTCGGAACATATCTTGTTGTTTGCGCTTGATCCATTGGCTCTCTCTCTCTCTTTACTTTGTGCCTTGCATCATTTCATATTGTCCATTCATATTTATATGCTTGGTTGTGTGTGCATCACTTGTTGATTGCACTTGAGTGCTCTTTTGCAATTAAGTTTTTAAATTCCTCATTTAGTTCATAGATTAGCATTATCACCTATTAACCCCCCCTCTAGGTGATTTCAATTGGTATCAGAGCTAGTGCTCCTGATATTTAGGTTTAACCACCTAGGAGTAAGATCTTGGTTTGCTAATCTTCATTTGCATTGTCATTTGCACACATATTAGTTTGCACTCATGGATAGCCCTCCTATGTTTGACCATTTTAGACTTGATTATTGGAAGGCAAATATGAGTAAACATTTAAAAAGCCTAGGACATCTTGTGTATCAAGCCATTACTATAGAATCCCTCCCAAATAGTAGCAAGAATAAGAAGGCCAATGCACTTGCACTTAGGACACTTAGAGCATCTCTTAATAAAGATCTTTTATATGTGTATGATCATTATGATTCAGCTTTTACAGTTTGGAGCATTTTGACGTCTCCCGAGCTACCCGTGATTATCAACAAGTTGAGGAGATCTAGGAGAGACAAGTCCGAAGAGCATTGCTTCATGGTCCAAGGGAAGAACTCCCTTGAGGTACATTCGGATTCTCAACTGGATGATAGCTCTAGTTCATATTGCCATGGATGTTTTGAAGTTCAAAATTTAAATGTTGAACTTGCCTCTAAACTTGAAAAGTTTATTGAAAAACATAACTCTTTAAAAGAAAAACATTTTGATTTACAAAAGGAAATGAAGGATTTATGTTCTACTTTTGAAACCATTTTGCAAGAGAAAGAAGAGATTACTTGTGAACGTGACTCACTTGAATCTCAACTTGAACTTGCCCTTAAAGAAATTGAAGTTTTAAAAGGCAAAAATGATTGTGATGATATTTTGAAGAACAATGAGGTTTAATCTTCAAAATTGGATTTTACTTTCAAAGAAAACCTTTCTTTAAAAAGCAAAATTGATTTCATCACTAAGGAATTAGATCTTGTTTTAAAGAAAAATGAATCTTTGCAAAATGATTTAGACTCTCATGTTTGCCATGCTAGTGTAGCTTCACCTAGCACTTCTTTTGCATGCTCCACTTTATCTTCTAGTATTGAAAATGATATAAATATTTTGAAGAAAAGTGTTGATTGTTTGGGCTCCACTTTGAGCCATTGTGCCA
Organism: Agave tequilana; assembly: GCA_038442645.1. Lineage (NCBI taxonomy): Eukaryota > Viridiplantae > Streptophyta > Magnoliopsida > Asparagales > Asparagaceae > Agave > Agave tequilana. The sequence goes on along the minus strand of JAVJIF010029684.1, from coordinate 871,580 downwards.
TGAACCACACTCGTTTGGAATCCTTGGTTCGTAAGAAACAAGTTCCAACCATACATGCACACCCTTCACGGCATACACATGCTTCCCACGGTCACCACCATAACACGTATGCTCATGTGTACACATGTACACATTGTGGTCGAAAAAGCCATCTTGCTAGATTTTGCTATGATCGTTTACATGTTGAAAATTTAGCAACTAATTTTGTTTGGGTTAGAAAAGACACTAACCCCCGTGGACCCACAAGAAAATGGGTACCAAAGACCACCTCTATGCTTTTTGATGTAGGTGGGAGCTCTCGCATTACGTGAGAGTATTGGTGCCTTGAGGTGAATGCGTTCAAAGCTTAAAGAGAACCATTTTTGGATGCATTACTTTCAAGGAAGGTATGGTGGGAGGACCACCGTGTTTTGGAGACATGGAGAGTTGCCCCTTCGGTTTTTGGTAACAATCTCTTACTCCCTTTATATGTTTACATGCTTCCATATCATTGTTTATAGCATGTTTTATTGTTTCATGATTAGTATGGTTATTGCCATGTTTATTAGTCTAATGCTTTACATGATTAGCTTTTGAGATCACCCATGTTCATGTGGATTATTCTTTGTGTCCTCACATATGGTTTAGCTATTGTGTACATCATGATTCTAATAGCATGTGGATTCACATTATGATCATTTTATGTCTATCATGTTGATTCATGTGTCGTTTTATGCTTAAATGATTTGATTACTTGTTTGAATGTTAGTTTTCATTAAGACTAGGAAATATACTTGTATAACTAGTGAGCAACAAATAGACTATTACATGTTTGTGCTTAAATGCTCATTTGTATTAATTTGATGTACTAGTATAGTCCAGTTTTGATGATTCATGCATTTGATTTGTATTCCTCATTTTTGATGTGTTTCAATGATCATGTGTTTTAACTTCATGTATATGTCTATCCTGTCTTAACTATTGATTATACATATACATCCTTGAGCCACGTGTCTTCATGCATATACTTTTGTGGACTCACCATGTTTGGGATATGTATGTATACTTTAGTTTGTACATGACATACATATGCCTTGAAGTTCAAATCGTTTTGATGATTTTCATATTTCTAAGTAATTTCAATTGATAATGAAAATTTAGTTTATCATGTGTTAATGTTTTAAAGGAATTTCATTTGAGCTTGAATTCAAAATTTTCATGATTATGTGTTTCACATTATACTTGTACACTCAACTTTATTATGTTTCTCATGATTCTGTTTTCATGAGTTTGATATGGGCTTTATGGACTTTGAGTGTTTAGTGATCCTGTGATTTTCATGTTTCATGAAAAATATTTTTGTGTTATTCCTTGCTTGAAGGATTTCGTACTAGTTAACAAGTTTTCCATTTAACTAGTTGTGATATTCTTCTCTTTGGTAGTAGTTTTCAAACATATTATAATTTCAAATCTATTTTTGAAAACCCCTACCTCAAAGGGTGGTTGGATGGGAGATCATGTTCATGTATGCTTTATAGTGAAAATCATTTAAAACTTGCACATGATTGGGAGGTTAGTTGATATGAGTTAAACACTTGACCTTATTTTTGTTATTTCAATTGGTATCATTGAAGTCTTTCAATTGGTATCAATATGACATCTTTTTGTATACTCATATATGTTTGTGTTTTATATATGTATGCTTGCACTTCATATAGTATCAAATTTCAATTGATATCTATCTTTTACATACATATATAGAGGATTTATTTGTGCTTACTATATCCCTATATCTTTAAGCACAAAATCTTGTTTATGGTAAAGCTTGAATTTCAACTTTATTTCAATTGATACAATTTTCAATTGGTATCTTTATACAAGCATTATCATTATTTTGCTTATGCTAAGCTTTATTCAAATCTTGTTTCTCAATTGATTTTTCAATTGAAGTTTTATAACTATGCATAGACTTGCTAATATAAAAGTGTTCATTGTTTTATTGGTATTTCATAAAGGGGGAGAAAACTCGTACTTTATATTTCAATTGGTATTTTACCTTTCAATTGATATTTTGATTGATACTCCACTCCCTTGCTTTATGATAGAAAAGAAAGATTTCAATTGGTAAAGAATAATTTCAAATTGGTATCTTATGTTTTAAAGAATTATAGTTTCATTTGGTATCAAGATTTGTTTTTAAGGAAATTCAAAATTTGTATTGTTTAAGTTCAAATTGGTATCAAGTTTGTTTGTTTACAATTGGTAGGTTATTTGTTTACTTATCAATTGGTATCAAGATTTTCATTTTTGTTTTCAATTGGTATATGTTCACGTTTTGATTTCAATTGATTTATTGTTTTTCAATTGGTATCAATATGCACTTCATTGACACATTTTTAATTGGTATCTTATTTGATTTAACCCTTTATCAGTTCTTTGTTTTGAACAAAAAGGGGGAGAAGAATTTATTGTTTTACTTTTGCTTTTAACCCTTTTTGATGATTGACAAAAAGGGGGAGAAGAATTTGAGTTTTATATGCATATTTGTGTTCTTGCATATAGTTTACATTTGATGTAAAGAAACCTTGTTTATATGCATGTTTTATGTTTTATTTTAATTGATATCTAGTATATATTTATTGTTTATTTGTGATACATGAGTTAAGGGGGAGCTTCTTTGAAGCTTAACTTTAATCCATGCATATATAACTCCATGAGTTTTGTCATCATCAAAAAGGGGGAGATTGTTGGCCCAAAGGCCTTCCACTCTAGTTTTGATGATGATTAACTCATGTAGTTATGTGTAATAATAATCTTGTGATTTTAGTTTCAGATCATTAATCAAGTTATTAGTTGGTGATTAGCTTCAACAAGATGTTTTAGAAGCTTTCACATGGTGATTCAAGAGCCCGGACGTCAAAGATGATATCTAACACTCATTGGAGTCAAGCTCGGTGAATCAAGTTGTCGATCGAGTCGGCTTGGAGATTGCGCTCTACAAGAAGACTTAGGTATCCCTAGTTTAGTTTGTGTTTAGATCCAAATTGTAAAGATTAGAATAGTATGATATGCTCAAGTTCACAACACTCACATTTCATGTTTTGGTTTTCCGTTTTAAGTTTAACCGATCTTGGTTTTCATGAATAGATCTTATATCAAACCAAGTTTACATGGTTTACTGTATATTAGATTTGTTCTATATACATGCATGCTTCAAACTACTTAGACAAACTTACTTTGATATACCTATTCATGTGTTTTAGGTTTTATGTTTTAACAAAACATATTTTTGGTATTAAAGTCAAAAAAACTATGATATGAATATGTTTCTTGTATATTGGATTTCTATTCATATACAACATGCTTCAAAATGTTTAAGTATCATGTTTTTGTATTATGGATGTGTTTTGGAAAAAATGTATTTTCTATTCAAAAATTCAAGTTTTAGAAAATACAAGTTTTGGTTTTTGGTAAAAATGATTAGACACAAAAATAGTTCATATTGATTGATATTTGAGCTAAACTTTTTATCACATGTTTATATATCATTGCAAGATGATAAAACAATTTTTGTGTATTTTTAGAGATTTTATGGGAATTTATTAGATATTAAATTACATAGTTTTTCTGCCCAGAACAGCTTCTGCCAGGCTAGGCCGGTCGACCCTGACGGTCGACCGTACCAAGTAGCCGGTCGACCGACTTGCACGGATACGTGCACGCTGGCTGCCAGTTGAGCCGGTCGACCTCACGGTCGACCGACTGAGAGCAGGATTGCTCTCTATTTGTTTAGGTCGACCGGGCGGTCGACCGGTAGCTGCCAACAGGTCAAATATGACCGTTGGGCGGTCGACCGAGCGGTCGACCGGTAGGGCTATTTTGGCAAAATCTGCTGCCAACGGCTAGTTTCCAGATTTGCCTATAAATACCCCATTTGCAAGAGTTTTTCTCTAAGATTTTTTGTGCGAATATTTTCATACTCTCTGGTGTTTTTACAGCAATCAAAAGAAGTTTTTGAATTCAAATTGAACAATCTATTTTAAGTTTTTGCTAGGGTTTGGAATTTCAAAGAAAAGGGTTTTTGTGAAAAGCTTTTGATTGAACTTCACCATCTTGGTTTCTGTTATTTCCCAAGGATTTTCTTTGAGTTATTGATTTCCATTCCTTTGGTTTTCTCCACACTTGAGCTAAAATCTACTATCTTATTCTATAGGATCTTTGTGTGGGAGAAGAGATTGTTTTGTGGTTGTTGTTTGAAACCACTAAGTTGTAAACCCTATTTTAGCTTGTCTTTGTGCCTTTCCCTCGTTGTGTTGAGGAAGTTGTGCTATTGGGTTGTATCCCTCAAGTTGTGAGGTGATCCTTGTATTGGTTTGTGGAAATCCCTTAAGTGGTGAGGTGATTATTGTTGGCTTGGAGTTGTGCCTCAAGGAGGAGGTTGAGTTTGTAAGGAGAGGAGTTGGGTACTCCTTGTAATTGTGATTGCCCCAAATCCTCGGTGGAGGTTCCCTCGGTGGGAGTCCTTTGTGGACAAGCTAGTGGATTGGAAATCCTTCGTGTGTCGAAGGCGGGGATGTAGAGCTGGGTGCTCGAACCTCGAAACATATCTTGTTGTTTATGCTTGATCCATTGGCTCTCTCTCTCTCTCTCTTTACTTTGTGCCTTGCATCATTTCATATTGTCCATTCATATTTATATGCTTGGTTGTGTGTGCATCACTTGTTGATTGCACTTGAGTGCTCTTTTGCAATTAAGTTTTTAAATTCCGCATTTAGTTCATAGATTAGCATTATCACCTATTCACCCCCCTCTAGGTGATTTCAGCAATAATGAAGTGAACACAAGATATATCACAAGAATTAAATGTAAAGTAATAAAAAGGCAAAATGGAAATCAATCGCGAACATAAAGGATTTGTTTCGAGGTTTGAGCCACCGCTCTACGTCCCCGCCTTCACCATCGTGAAGGGTTTTCACTATATCCACCGAGGAAAATACAAAGGTCTACCAAAGACCGGAGTACCGAACTCCACCAATTACAATCCTATACTGAAGAGGGATCTCAACAAGAATGAACAAGTAGCCAAGTGATCACCAAGGGATCACAAACTTCTCTTTTACAACTTCCTTATAGAATGAGGAGGATTTTTGGCCCAAGAAGTGTAGTGAGAAGAAAAAGAAAATTCAGTTGTGAAGTAAGAAAAATTGCTTGAAAACAACTGAAGACAAATAGCCAAGAATGCACCTTAGAGAATTGAAAGCCTTGAAAACTTTTTCTTTCTTTTTGGAAACTTGAAAACTAGGGATTTTTCTTGTATTTTGCAAGTGACCAAACCCCTCTAATTATAGGGATTAGAGAAAATCTAAACATGATTAAAACTAGCTTATTAGGTCAGAAAGTAGCCCTCAAATTTTCAGAAACAGCTGACACACAAATCCCAATCAAATCAAGAAACTAGAAATCAGAAAAGTAGCCGTTGGGGGCTGCAGGCGGTGTCGGTCGACCGGCCCGATCGACCAACAGTCTAATTGGCAAACTAGCCATTAGATTCGGTCGACCGGTCGGTCGACCGGCAGTCAAAGAAAATTTTCACTTTGTAATGTCGGTCGATTGACCCCGGTCGACCTACGAAAAATAGGTCGACCGGTCGGTCGACCGACAAACGTGCACAAACATGCACGTCCTGACCACAAGGCTCGGTCGACCAGTTCGGTCGACCGGTCCGGTCTGAAAATCACCTAAAGGGGGGGGTGAATAGGTGATGATGCTAATCAATGGACAATTTTAAAAACAATGATGCAACAATCTCCCAAAACAAGACTAAGAGCCGAATTCCCTATTAAGGGCTCTGAACTCCTTCCTCCGGCTTCCTCGTAAAAATGAGTTAGAGGTGCGCAATACAACCTGGTTGTATGGGATAATGATTGATATGAAGAATGATTATGATTATGACAATGACAATCAAAAGCAATAAGTAATAGCAATGAAAAGTAAACCAATCGCAAATACAAAGATATGTTATCGAGGTTCGAGCACCCAGCTCTACTTCCCCGCCTTTCCCCAGAAGGATTCTAACTACTTCCACTATCACAAAGACCTCAAATACAATGGAGTACCCAACTCCACAATCTCAAGTACAAGTAACATCCTTGGTAGTCAAAAGACCACAAACTCTCTCTTTCAAAAATTCTCTTCCCTTACAAAGGTCCTTAGAGAATAATGAGTAGGAATGAAGCTCTTGTGTGTAAGGTGAAAAGAAAATTAAATCAGAGAGTATATCAAAAACACTTCAGAAATTAAGAGAGAATTTCAGCACAAAAACCAAGAAACAAAGCTCTTTTGAATGCCTTAAACTTTTGAATTTTTCTAGCAATAATAGTTGTTTTTTAAATCTCTCCCCAAACACCCCTATTTATAGGAGATGGCTAGGTTAAGAGATAAGACAAACTTAAGGCTAATTAAGTCACATTAGATTTGAAATAAATCCCAAATTCAAATTTTAAACACAAAAAGACAAAATAAAATAGCTCATTAAAAACTGCCCGTTACTGTTCAACGGATCAGTCGGTCGACAGGTCGGTCGACCGCAAGTTCAAAATTATGACCGTTGCAGGCCAGCGGTCGACCGCCCGGTCGACCCAGTTCTAACCGAGAGCAAAGTGCTTACGGTCGGTCGACCGTGCGGTCGACCGCAAAAACATGCACATGGATACGTGCACAGCCTGAACTTCGGTCGACTGGGACGGTCGACCGACCAAACCTGACATAGGTCCGGTCGACTGTCCGGTCGACTGGTTCAGGTCAAAAAACAGGATTAAAACACCCTTTTGAAAAGACTTTGATTTTTATAAAAACTATCTTAAATAGTACTAAGTATAAAACACAAGGACTGATTTGAAGGCAGAAACTTGTGTACAAAATATTTTTGTATAACTTATAAGAAATCAATTTGGAATTAGCATGTGCGCAAAAACGTGTGTGATAGAGCTTCAAACCTATCCACTATTCTTTAACATACTATAAACTGAAAATAAAATACTTGAAGACTTCTTGTGCCATCTTCAAGTCTTTGAGCCATCCAATGCCTTGCTAGAGCCTTCTCTTCTATGATCCTTCCTTGATGTGCAATATGCCTTCCTTGCTTTGTGGAACTTAGAAGTTCTTGCAATAGCTAAGCGAATGGTCTCTAAACATGGTACAAACCTGAAACTTATCTTGAACAAATTCATTAGTACCAAATAGCTCTTATTTGGTTTGTCATCATCAAAACACAAAACAATTGGAGAGTGTAACCTCTTGGGCCAACAATCTCCCCCTTTTTGATGATGACAAAACAAATAGGCTATAAACAAAAATATAGGGAGGAGAAAACTCCCCCTCAAATTATGCTATACATAAAACATAAGAATTCTTTGAAAAACACAAAAACATGTTCTTGATACCAATTATTGAAACCAATTGAAACAATAATACCAATTGAAACAATACCAATAAAACTCAAAACTCATAACCAAACTCATAAAACCAAAACATATAAATTCATATGGAACCAAGACCAAATGAACTTATTTTTGTCCATGTAAACTTATTCTCCCCCTTTTTGTCATACATCAAAAAGGGTTATGAAAAACATGTTTATTCAATAACACAAACATTAAGTTCTCCACAAATAAACGAAAATCTAGCAAAATCAAGTGGTTTAGTGAAAATATCGGCTAGTTGTAAATCCGTGGAAACATAATCAATATCTATATCACCTTTCTCAAAATGATCTCTAAGAAAGTGATATCTAATCTCAATGTGCTTGGTCTTACTATGTTGATTTGCATTTTTGGTTAAATGTATAGTACTAGTATTATCACAAAATATTTTAATATTTTTATAATGCAAATCATAATCAAGGAGAGTATGTTTCATCCAAAGGACTTGTGCACAACAAGCCCCCGCGGCAACATACTCCGCCTCGGCGGTTGAGAGAGCTACGGAATTTTGCTTCCTAGAGGACCATGAAACAAGACAATTACCAAGAAATTGACATGTCCCACTAGTACTCTTTCTATCTACTCTACAACCCGCATAGTCGGCATCCGAATAACTCGTCATTGAGAAATCTCCGATTTTCGGATACCATAGACCCATTCCAATCGTTCCCCTAATATAACGAATAATGCGTTTTACGGCAATAAGATGGGACTCTTTGGGACACGATTAAAATCTAGCACAAAGACACACACTAAACATGATATCCGGCCTACTTGCCGTTAAATATAAAAGACTGCCTATCATGCTTCTAAACAATTTAATATCAACATTTTTACCTTGGTCATCCTTATCAAGCTTGGTTGTTGTTGCCATAGGAGTGTTGCACACTTTTGAATCTTCAAGTCCAAACCTCTTCACGAGTTCCTTTGCGTATTTGGCTTGACAAATGAAGTTCCCATCTTGCAATGGCTTGACTTGGAGTCCAAGAAAAAAATTGAGCTCACCCATTGAGGACATTTCAAACTCACGTTGCATTACCTTTTCAAAATCCTTGCACAAAAGCTCATTAGTAGAACCAAAAATTATATCATCAACATAAATTTGCACAATCAAAATGTCATTATCAACATGCTTAGTGAATATAGTAGTGTCTACTTTGCCTTTAATAAAATCATTTGAAACAAGAAAATTAGAAAGTCTTTCATACCAAGCTCTTGGAGCTTGTTTCAAACCATACAAAGCTTTATCAAGTTTAAAAACGAAATCGGGATGAACATGATCAACAAAACCGGGGGTTGAGCAACATAAACTTCTTCATTAATAAAACCATTTAAAAATGCACTTTTTACATCCATTTGAAAAAGTTTGAAATTTTTAAAAGATGCAAAAGCTAGTGTCATCCGTATGGCTTCAAGCCGTGCTACGGGTGCAAAGGTCTCCTCAAAGTCAATTCCTTCAACTTGTGTGTAACCTTGGGCCACTAACCTAGCTTTATTCCTAATCACATTTCCGGATTCATCCAACTTATTCCTAAAGATCCACTTAGTACCAATTATTGGTCTATCGTGGGGCTTAGGAACAAGGTGCCAAACTTGGTTGCGCTCAAATTGATTGAGTTCCTCTTGCATGGCTAGCAACCAATATGAATCCGTCTCGGCTTCGAGAATGCTTTTGGGTTCAAAATGAGAAATGAAAGCAAAGTTACCATATAGGTCATGGAGTTTGGAGCGCGTTGTGACTCCTTTAGATGATCACCCAAGATGAGCTCCTTAGGATGATTTGTAGCGTATCTCCAAGCTTTGGGAAGCGGTTGAGAGCTTTCCTCTTTATCCTCTTGAACATCACCAATAGGTTCTTACTTATCTTCTTGAGTGGGTGAGTCCTTCAAGGATAGTTTCTCCATGTTTTCACCTAATGGTTCAATCTCTACAACATTCTCAACAAACACATTAGACTCTTCAAACTTAACATGCATGGTTTCTTCAATGGTATGTGAAGATCTAATGAATACTCTATAAGCTTTACTAGTTGTAGAATAACCAACAAAAATTACTTCATAAGCCTTAGCATCAAATTTACCCAAATTCTCTTTAGTATTTAAAACAAAACACTTGCATCCAAAAACTTTGAAATATGCAACATTTGGTTTTCTAGAATGATACATTTCAAAAGATGTTTTAGAAGAATTTTTGCATAAATAAATACGATTCGATATATAGCATGCGGTGTTTACGGCCTCGGCCCATAAATATTGAGGGAGGTCATATTCACTTATCATTGTCCTAGCCATCTCTTGAAGTGTTCTATTTTTCCTTTCTACAACTCCATTTTGTTGTGGAGTCCTAGGACAAGACATTTCATACTTAATTCCCTTTTCATCACAATAAGTCATGAAGAGTTGGTTAACAAATTCACCACCTCTATCACTTCTTATTCTCAAAATCGAAAATCCTTTTTCTTTTTCAACTCTTTTTCAAAAAATCTTAAAATGAGAAAAAGTTTGATCTTTATTTTGCAAGAAGAAAACCCAAGTGAAACGGGAAAAATCATCAACTAAAACAAATGCAAATCTACTACCATTTAAACTCTTAGTTTTAGTTGGTCCAAATAAATCCATATGAATTAATTCTAAAGGTCTAGTTGACATGATATCCTTGATTGGTTTGAAGGAAGACTTGGTTTGTTTCCCAAGTTGGCACGCACCACAAATGCGGTCTTTCTCAAACTTCAAGCAAGGAATACCCTTCACCAATTCCTTTGAATTAATCCTAGAAAGATGTTCAAAAGATGCATGTCCTAATCTTCTATGCCAAAGCCAAGAATTTTCATCAAAAGCATTTAAGCATTTAGTAGAACACTCTACATTAAGCATGTCAATGATATAAACATTATCATCACGAAAACCGGTGAGAATACAATCATTCGATTTAACATCAAAAATCTTACAAGAAGAATCATCAAAAATAACTTTAAGACCACGATCACAAAATTGACTAATACTAAGCAAATTATGTTTTAAACCATCAACAAGAACTACATTTTCTATAATAGGAGATGAACCAACTTGAATGTTACCTATACCAATGATAGTGCCTTTGGAATCATCCCCGAAGGTGACGGAGCCACCTTCCATGTATCTTGATAGGGTTGTGAAGTTATTGATGTCCCATGTCATGTGTCTTGAACAACCACTATCAAGGTACCACCGCTCCCTACGTCTTGGAGCCTTGGTGTGTACCTACATCAAACAATTTAGGACTTGATTTTGGTACCCACATTTTCTTGGGTCCTAGAGGGTTAGTGCCATGAACCCAAACAAGATTATTGGATCTATTTAATTGATCATAACAAAACTTAGCTAAATGTCCATTTTTATCACAATATGTGCATCTATACACTCTACCATATTTAAAAGCATAGTGAGTGTGTGGTTTGTGAGCATGAGCATTGTGAGCATGAGCATGAGCATGAGAAGTGTTAGGTGTAGTGTGAGCATGAGGAATCTTAGCATGTGATGTGTGCTTTTTGGAAAACTTTTCTTCAAGTTTCTTAGTGTTAAAAGCACAATCTTTCAAAACCTTTTCAAAATCAATCATTTTAGATTTTAAAGAGGAAATTTCTTTATTATCAACAATAGAAAATTTAGCCTTACAAGAAACCTTGTAGGCATCAAATTCATTTTGAATGGAAGTGAGATTTGAAGAAATATCATCTTTTTCTTTTGAAACCATAGCAAGTTGATTCTTAAGAAAAGCAACTTCCTTTTGTAATTTAAAGCATTCAATTTTCTTGTTATCATAAGTTTCAGAAAGTTCAACAAAAGCATGAACAAGAACTTCCTTACTTAAATCATCATCTTCATTATCAAGAGATTGAGGGTTTACCTTAGGTGTGTTTGCCATGAAACACATGTTTGCGGTATCCGCTCCTTCTTCTTCTTCGGACTCGCTTTCCGAATCCCATGTTGCCTTGTAAGCTTTCTTTTCTTCCGTCTTCTTTGGCTTGAAGGAGGAAGTCATCTTCTTTTTGAACTCCGGACAATCGGCCATGATGTGTCCGGGCTTTCGGCAATTGTAGCAAATGATCCTTCTCTCTTCTTTACCTTCAAATTTTCTCCGGAAGTTGAGCTTGTTCTTCCGGTACATCCTTTTGATATTTCGCACAAGGAGGGAGAGCTCCTCATCTTCTTCTTCATCTTCATCATCGTCTTCAAGGGTGGATGAAGACTTGAAGGCTATTGATTGGTAGTCAAAAGTGCATTTTTATCATCATATTTACCATCACATTTTCATATTTATTCATTTAATTCTGCACATTTATTAATAATTTGTTATTTATTATGTGCAGGCCTCGAATTATTAATTTAATAATAAATAAAGCCCAATGAAGCCCAAAAGCCCATATATGAAGCCCAAGAGTCAAAATGCAAATATCAAGTGTCAAAATGCAAATACAAGGGCTAAAAGTTGCAAATATCAGAGATTAGGGAAGGATAGACTTCTATCCAACCCTAAACACCTGCAGGATGAGGATAAAAGGCCAAGATAAAGAGGAATTTCATGGAGAGAAGATTTGAAGAAATCTGGATTAAGGGTAACTTGATTACCAAGTTATCTCGAAAATCCAGATTAAAAGGCCAGGATCACACTTCTAGAAGCAGAAGCCAAGAGGGACAGACTAGGAGAGGCCACGCGCCAAAGCGCGTGGCCAGAGGCCACTGTAGTGCCGCGGATCCGCGGCAAAGTCCAGGAATCCGCGGCATTTTGAGCTTATCAAGATACCAGATTTCGTGGGCTGGTTTATCCAGGACTCTTCGACCTTCTGCCCTATAAATATCACCTGCATTGCAACGTACAGAGCGTCCAGAGGCGAGCCAAGGGCCAAAGTTAGGATTTTTAGGATTTTTTTTCCACTTTTATATTTTATTTTCTTTTTGTAAATTCTGAGAGTGGAGGAAGCTTTCATGGAGGAAAGAGTCCATGCTTGTACTGAGGTGACAGCGGTGTAAGCCAACTCTTCTTCAATTGTTAATGAAATCCATTCAAAGGTTTGTTTTTGTTATGTTTATTTGTTCATCTCTTCTATTTCATGTTGTGTTCTTGTTCTCTTTGATCTTGTTTTCTATATTGTTTCCTTCTCTGATGTCTTGCAAACCGTGAGAACTTGACGCTTTGAGACTACCTAGCCGAAGAAGGAACCTTGACGGCCCATGGCGATGAACAAGTCTTCATAGCTTGTTGTTTTATTTCGTAGAGTAGATTAAGAAGGCGGACGATCCCATGAGCCGTGCTTGTACGCCTTCCAAGAAAAGGGAAATCATCGCAACGGTTCAAACGGCAAGCAAATAAAGAGATAAGTTTTCCTTTCTTTTCTTTTATTTTCTTTTCGTAGATTAAATCCACATCTCTCCAATATTCTTTCCCACAACTCATTGTAAATACCACGTTTCTTTTTAAATACCATCGTGACAATTAACTAAAAAAGATAAATTTTAGAGATTAACTTGCTTAACGCTTCTATCGCAGTCCCTCCTTGAGGATCACGACCCGCATAGCCCATCGCTACCGCGGATTAGAACTGTGAACCTCACACTAATCTATTCGGATATTACCAACCCGGCATACCCTAATCTTGACCAATCTAGTGTGCCGGAATGGTCTTATCCGAATGAATATAACCCACACCCCCCATCTTACAACTATAATTTACATAATAATTTCAACTCTTCACAGAGTTCATGGGGTTTCGAGTCCCCCGAGTCTAATTCTCAACCAAATTGTCCTCCATATCCATCTAGTCCACATTCTTTCAATGATTCATACTTAGATCCACCAATTCAGAATAGACTACCATCTATTGGGAAAATGATAAGTATGTATAAGTCCAAGCAACAATCACCATCAATCTTAGATAGGATGATGCGTGAGTCCACCGACTCACAATTTCATCATGATGACACTTCATCTTTTCAAGACCAATCAGAACAAGATCCTATCGACTATGAAGAGATGCTAGCTGCCATGACTGAGGCTCAATTAGCCCGTGATCATGACATGCTCACAGTTCGGCCGTTTCTGCTTTCATTGACCACTCACTTAGAGCCGACGAACCAAGTTGCTTTGGACAACAAGATTCTAATTCAGTACCATCATGTGAACTTGCCGAAACTCCAATTCTTGATAACTTGGCAAGTTTTTCCTTTCCTGAATTAGAACTTGAGCATGAATATGATCATGATCTTCCACTCGATGATTCAATTTTACTTCCGGATTCAATAATGACTCCAGTGTCTCCACCTGATTTCACTTTCCCCGAGTCAACATTGGATCCTATTCCAATTCATTATGAGATTGAATCACCCATTTTAGATGATCATATTGAACTTGACCAATTGTGCAATTTTGAAAATCCTATGGATAAATTGGCAAGTTCTTTTTATCACATTGAACCCTATGAGATATGTGACCTAGATTCTCACAATCTCTTTACTTCTGAAACTGATTGTACAATTCTGACGGAAGATGTTGACCTTAGTTTTGAAGAATTGTATGGCGATGAGCTAGAATTCCTTAATATTGGAAGTAAAGAGATATCACACATATTAGGTCACATTCCATTGTGGGAAGAAGATTGTGGACGTGAGTTTCAATTTCTTGACTTGGACCCAATTCTTGAACCTAGCCCGACTCTTGAGCCCTTACTTGATTTGAGCTTCTTCCCTGAGTCGGTATTCGTTCCCGCACCTATATTGTCCAAGTCAATCATTCCATCTTTTCATACTCCATTTTGGGACAAGGAGGTTGAGACAATTAACTCTGAAACTTATTATGAAATTTGGAAATTTGATGGGGTGGAAATACTAAAAAAAGATTATATATATATATTAGTGGGTTATGTATGGAAAGTTTCTGGTGGGTTCCACCAAATTATCTGTTATCTTGATTGGGCCGCATTTCGTGGACCAATTAGACCACCTCCGGAACCACCACCCTAAGGTAACTTCCGCCTTCCCTTGTTCTGTTTCATGCATATATGCATACATTCATACATTGAGGACAATGCATGAGATAAGTGTGGGGGTGGGCTTTACTAACATACTAACATAGGTAGAAACTAACACCATTGCTAAAAAAAAAAAATTTAAAAAAAAAATGTTATAAAAAGGAAATATTTTGACTTATTTTTTTTGAAAGAAATCTAAGTTAGTTTTAAGTATTAGGAAAATCATGATTAGGATTTCTAAAGACTTGGTCAAAATAAATAAATTGTTTAAATTTTAGGTATAGGAGAGAAGTTGAATAATTAATTAGTCTTAATTTTTACCTTAAGGAAATTTGCGTACCTAATGCATATCTAGGATTCTAAGACAAAGACCCTTGTGCCTCATATAAAAAAAAAAAAAAAAAATATCACCAATTAAGCCGGATACATGTGCCTCAAGAAGCATAAGTATTCACGCCTAAAGGTGAGTAAAATAAAAAAAAAATAAATAAAACCTTAGTTTTGTGGCCTAGTTCACTCGAATTTGAGTCCGCGGGGTGTTTTCTCACCTGGTGCCCTAAGACCGACCGGTTTGGGAGTCATCGACTTTAAGTTCGCTACATGGGTGGATTAGAAAGTCCGAGGGAACTAAGAAAAAAATTATGTACTAACACATCTAATAATCAATTAGTTAGGTATTAGGGCCTCAAGAAGCCTTGATACTTATACGAAAGAAAATTAGATGAGTTATACATATCAAAAAAAAATAATAAATAAATAAATAATATATATATATATATATTAATAATAAAGAGGCATGAGAGTCCAAGTCAAGGAATTCCTAGTATAAATAAGGATGCATATTACTTTTGGTAACGAAAAAGACTATATTAGAAATTCAATTTTAATCCTTAACCTAAAATGCATAACAATTGACGTTATTAAGACTAAATCCAAAAGAATGAATAAAAATGATAATTCTAAAACTTATAGACTACTTAGTCTATCCAATACAAGTCAAATATTTTCCTTTTTATGGATTTTGTGGGTGCAATCCGCTGAAAACCCTCACGAGACAACACTCGTCCTCTAGGGTAACCTAGAGGTTTAACGGCTTGTTGCACGTGCTAAGTGCAATCGTGATTCCTACGAAAGTGAGTTAGGTTAGATTAACTTTTTCTTTTTCTTTGTTTTTACTCGAGGACGAGCAAAAAGATAAGTGTGGGGTTGTGATTGGTAGTCAAAAGTGCATTTTTATCATCATATTTACCATCACATTTTCATATTTATTCATTTAATTCTGCACATTTATTAATAATTTGTTATTTATTGTGTGCAGGCCTCGAATTATTAATTTAATAATAAATAAAGCCCAATGAAGCCCAAAAGCCCATATATGAAGCCCAAGAGTCAAAATGCAAATATCAAGTGTCAAAATGCAAATACAAGGGCTAAAAGTTGCAAATATCAGATATTAGGGAAGGATAGACTTCTATCCAACCCTAAACACCTGCAGGATGAGGATAAAAGGCCAAGGTAAAGAGGAATTTCGTGGAGAGAAGATTTGAAGAAATCTGGATTAAGGGTAACTTGATTACCAAGTTATCTCGAAAATCCAGATTAAAATGCCAGGATCACACTTCTAGAAGCAGAAGCCAAGAGGGACATACCAGGAGAGGCCACGCGCCAAAGCGCGTGGCCAGAGGCCACTGTAGTGCCGCGGATCCGCGGCAAAGTCCAGGAATCCGCGGCATTTTGAGCTTATCAAGATACCAGATTTCGTGGGCTGGTTTATCCAGGACTCTTCGACCTTCTGCCCTATAAATATCACCTGCATTGCAACGTACAGAGCGTCCAGAGGCGAGCCAAGGGCCAAAGTTAGGATTTTTAGGATTTTTTTTCCACTTTTATATTTTTATTTTCTTTTTGTAAATTCTGAGAGTGGAGGAAGCTTTCATGGAGGAAAGAGTCCATGCTTGTACTGAGATGACAGCGGTGTAAGCCAACTCTTCTTCAATTGTTAATGAAATCCATTCAAAGGTTTGTTTTTGTTATGTTTATTTGTTCATCTCTTCTATTTCATGTTGTGTTCTTGTTCTCTTTGATCTTGTTTTCTATATTGTTTCCTTCTCTGATGTCTTGCAAACCGTGAGAACTTGACGCTTTGAGACTACCTAGCTGAAGAAGGAACCTTGACGGCCCATGGCGATGAACAAGTCTTCATAGCTTGTTGTTTTATTTCGTAGAGTAGATTAAGAAGGCGGACGATCCCATAAGCCGTGCTTGTACACCTTCCAAGAAAAGGGAAATCATCGCAACGGTTCAAACGGCAAGCAAATAAAGAGATAAGTTTTCCTTTCTTTTCTTTTATTTTCTTTTCGTAGATTAAATCCACATCTCTCCAATATTCTTTCCCACAACTCATTGTAAATACCACGTTTCTTTGTAAATACCATCGTGACAATTAACTAAAAAAGATAAATTTTAGAGATTAACTTGCTTAACGCTTCTATCGCAGTCCCTCCTTGAGGATCACGACCCGCATAGCCCATCGCTACCGCGGATTAGAACTGAGAACCTCACACTACTATTTTTAAATCTAATATCCTTATTTTTGTGTGCAGGAAATCTCAGTCAACAGCTATTGATTTCTTCTTTGTTGGAGCGGTCTCTTCTCTTGCTTTCTTCTCCATCTCATCGGTCTTTAGGTTCCCAATGAGACTAATGATGTCCATCTCATCCTTGTCGTTCAACTCTTTTAAGGTGGTGGCCTTTATCTCCCAAGATGGAGGAAGAGCCCGAATCGCTTTGCGCACCTTTTGATCGTTGGAGATGACGTCACCTAAGGAAGAAAGACCATTTGTAATTTTAGTAAATCTAGTAATCATACAATCAATAGATTCATCGTCAAGCATTTTAAATGATTCATATTGAGACCTCAAGAGATCTATTTTAGCTCTCTTGACTTGTGAAGTCCCTTCATGTGTGACCAATAAGTGTTGCCAAATCTCATAGGCGGATTGGCAATGAATTACCCGTATAAGGTCATCCTCATTCAAGGCGGTTAATAGGGAGTTTTGGGCCTTGGAGTTGGCCTCATATTCTCTAAAGGTGAAGTCGGTCCAAGTGCTCTCATCATTATCGGGTGCTACATAGGGTTTGATTAGGGATTTAGCAACTAGACTACCTAGTGATTGCAAAAAGATAGTCTTCCTAACCTTCCAAATGGGAAAATTGAGTCCATCAAATTTAGGAGGGGATTTAATATTATCGGCCATGTTTACTAGTGTATGAATGATGGAATGAAAATGTTGATTAGCAAATTTTAGGATCTCTCTATGGATGTTAAGCCAAAACCTAGAGTCCAAGCTGTGATACCAATTGAAAGTCACCTAGAGGGGGGGGGGTGAATAGGTGATGATGCTAATCAATGGACAATTTTAAAAATAATGATGCAACAATCTCCCAAAACAAGACTAAGAGCCGAATTCCCTATTAAGGGCTCTGAACTCCTTCCTCCGGCTTCCTCGTAAAAATGAGTTAGAGGTGCGCAATGCAACCTTGTTGTATGGGATAATGATTGATATGAAGAATGATTATGATTATGACAATGACAATCAAAAGCAATAAGTAATAGCAATGAAAAGTAAACCAATCGCAAACACAAAGATATGTTATCGAGGTTCGAGCACCCAGCTCTACTTCCCCGCCTTCCCCAGAAGGATTCTAACTACTTCCACTATCACAAAGACCTCAAATACAATGGAGTACCCAACTCCACAATCTCAAGTACAAGTAATTTCCTTGGTAGTCAAAAGACCACAAACTCTCTCTTTCAAAAATTCTCTTCCCTTACAAAGTTCCTTAGAGAATAATGAGTAGGAATGAAGCTCTTGTGTGTAAGGTGAAAAGAAAATTAAATCAGAGAGTATATCAAAAACACTTCAGAAATTAAGAGAGAATTTCAGCACAAAAACCAAGAAACAAAGCTCTTTTGAATGCCTTAAACTTTTGAATTTTTCTAGCAATAATAGTTGTTTTTTAAATCTCTCCCCAAACACCCCTATTTATAGGAGAGGGCTAGGTTAAGAGATAAGACAAACTTAAGGCTAATTAAGTCACATTAGATTTGAAATAAATCCCAAATTTAAATTTTAAACACAAAAAGACAAAATAAAACAGCTCATTAAAAATTGCCCGTTACTGTTCAACGGATCTGTCGGTCGACCGGTCGGTCGACCGTAAGTTCAAAATTATGACCGTTGCAGGCCAGCGGTCGACCGCCCGGTCGACCCAGTTCTAACCGAGAGAAAAGTGCTTACAGTCGGTCGACCGTGCGGTCGACCGCAAAAACATGCACACGGATACGTGCACAGCCTGAACTTCGGTCGATTGGGACGGTCGACCGACCAAACCTGACATAGGTCCGGTCGACTGTCCGGTCGACTGGTTCAGGTCAAAAAATAGGATTAAAACACCCTTTTGAAAAGACTTTGATTTTTATAAAAACTATCTTAAATAGTACTAAGTATAAAACACAAGGACTGATTTGAAGGCAGAAACTTGTGTACAAAATATTTTTGTATAACTTATAAGAAATCTATTTGGAAATAGCATGTGCGCAAAAACGTGTGTGATAGAGCTTCAAACCTATCCACTATTCTTTAACATACTATAAACTGAAAATAAAATACTTGAAGACTTCTTGTGCCATCTTCAAGCCTTTGAGCCATCCTATGCCTTGCTAGAGCCTTCTCTTCTATGATCCTTCCTTGATGTGCAATATGCCTTCCTTGCTTTGTGGAACTTAGAAGTTCTTGCAATAGCTAAGCGAATGGTCTCTAAACATGGTACAAACCTGAAACTTATCTTGAACAAATTCATTAGTACCAAATAGCTCTTATTTGGTTTGTCATCATCTAAACACAAAACAATTGGAGAGTGTAACCTCTTGGGCCAACACGGTCGACCGATCAGGCCTGGAATGGACCAGTGGACGGACTGGCATGAAACAGGAATTTTTATAGGAAATTATTTGAACTTTTAAACATTTTCAAAATATTTTTGTAAGGATATATGATTAAGTATCATGCTATAAGGGTGGGTATACATGATATAAACAAGGTAAAAAATTTATAAAAATTTTGAGTCATGTATAATTATCAAGGCATGAACTTAAATCAAATACCAAAAATAAAAACCATATTTTGGAAATTGATGGTGTGTGTGTGTTTTCTTGAGCCAACTTAATACAACCTCATTCTTTAACAAACAAACTCTTACATAAGTTCAAGATGACTACAAGGTTTTCAAGTGGGTTTCTCCATATGCGATCTTGAATAGCATGATATCTTGAATCCGAAATGAACCAACTTGAGTCAAAACAACCTTCCTTTAGGAAAGAACATTTCATGAATCCTTAGAACCCTGAAACACACTTAAACACTAAAAATAATTTATACAAATAACTATATATGTTTTGAAATCATCAAAATTAAAAAATCAGTTGATTATAATCTTGGGCCAACAATCTCCCCCTTTTTGATGATGACAAAATATATGAGTTATTTAAAAAATATGGGAAAAGAGCTTAGAAGCTCCCCCTCAAATCATGCTATGTATAAATGAATGGCTATATGTATAAATGAATGACTATATACATAATAGATAGAAACTAAGATTTTTGGCATAGAAAGAGAGACATACAAAACACATTGCTCAAAATTCTTAATTCAAAAACTAAAACTCAAAAAATTTCAAACTCAAAACTAGCTTGTTATTACTTAAAAGTCAAAAATAACTTGTTATTACTTAAAAGT
Source organism: Agave tequilana (assembly GCA_038442645.1). Taxonomy (NCBI): domain Eukaryota; kingdom Viridiplantae; phylum Streptophyta; class Magnoliopsida; order Asparagales; family Asparagaceae; genus Agave; species Agave tequilana. The sequence goes on along the minus strand of JAVJIF010029684.1, from coordinate 851,319 downwards.
CAAAAAGCATAACTCCAAAGCATTAAAACTAAAAATGCATAACTCCAAACTCAAAATAAGCTAACTTTTTCTCCCCCTTTTTGTCATACATCAAAATGGGTAAACATAGTTAAAAAACATTTTCTTCATAATTCCATAACACAAACATTTAATTCACCACAAATAAAGAAAATCTAGTATAGTCTAGTGGTTTTGTAAAAATATCGGCGAGTTAAAAATCGGTAGAAATATAATCAATATCAATATCACCTTTCTCAAAATGATCTCTAAGAAAGTGATACCGAATGTCAATGTGCTTAGTCTTACTATGTTGATTTGTATTTTTAGTCATATGAATAGTACTAGTATTATCATAAAATATTTTAATATGGTCAAAATGCAAATCATAGTCAAGGAGAGTATGTTTCATCCAAAGAACTTGTGCATAACAAGCTCCGGCCGCAATATACTCCACCTCGGCGGTTGAGAGGGCTACCGAATTTTGCTTTTTGGAAGACCAAGAAACAAGACAATTACCAAGAAATTTACATGTTGTACTCTTCCTATCCACTCTACAACCCGCATAGTCGGCATCCGAAAAACTCATCATGGAAAATTGTTCGGTCTTCGGATACCACAAACCCATTTCAATTGTGCCCTTAAGGTATCTAATAATGCGTTTTACCGCAACTAAATGAGACTCTTTAGGACACGATTGAAATCGAGCACAAAGACATACACAAAACATAATATCTAGCCTGCTAGCTGTCAAATACAACAAGCTACCAATCATGCTACGATAAAGCTTAATATCTGCACTTGTACCTTGTTCATCCTTGTCAAGCTTTGTGGTAGTTACCATGGGAATTTTGCTTGTTTTAGCTCCTTCAAGCCCAAATCTCTTGATAAGTTCCTTTGTATACTTAGCTTGATTAATGAAGATCCCATCCTTTCTTTGCTTGATTTGGAGACCAAGGAAGTCGTTAAGCTCACCCATCATGGACATCTCAAATTCTTCCTTCATGCATGATTCAAAAGCTTTGCAAAGATTTTCATTAGTAGAACCAAATATGATATCATCCACATAAATTTGAACTATAAGTATATCATTTTCAACAAGTTTTGTAAACAAAGTAGTTCTATTTTTCCTTCCTAAAAACCATTAGAAATTAGAAAAGAGGAAAGTCTTTCATACCATGCCCTAGGGGCTTGTTTTAAACCATAAAGAGTTTTGTGAAGTTTGAAAACAAAATTCGGATGTGTAGGATCAACAAACCCGGGGGGTTGTTCAACATACACCTCCTCTTCAGTAAATCCATTTAAGAAGCCACTTTTTACATCCATCTGAAAAAGTTTAAAATCATTATAAAAGGCAAATGCAAGTGTCATCCGTATGGCTTCAAACTGTGCTACGGGTGCAAAGGTTTCTTCAAAACCGATACCTTCAACTTGAGTGTAACCTTGGGCAACTAACCTAACTTTATTCCTAATAACATTTCCCGACTCATCCAACTTGTTCTTAAAGATCCACTTAGTACCAATTGTTGGTCTATCGTGGGGCCAAGGAACAAGATGCCAAACTTGGTTGCGCTCGAATTGATTGAGCTCCTCTTGCATGGCTAGCAACCAATATGAGTCGCCCTCGGCTTCGAGGATGTTCTTTGGTTCAAAGTGAGAAATAAAAGCATAGTGTTCACAAAAATCATGAAGTTTAGAACAAGTAGTTACCCCTTTTGATACTTCACCTACAATAAGTTCCTTGGGATGATGTGGATTGTATCTCCAATCTTTTGGAAGTTGTTGAGTAGGCTCCACTTCAACTTCTTGAATTTTATTTCCTTGAACCTCATTTTCTTGAAGTTCATTTCTTTCATCATCCTTTTGCATGTCTTCAACGGTAGGTGAGTTCTTCAAAGTAGCTCTCTCCATGTCTTCTTTTAAAGAATCTATTTCTACAACATTCTTAACAAACACATTAGATTCCTCAAACTTTACATGTATAGATTCCTCAATAGTCAATGATGACTTATTGAAGACTCTATAAGCTTTACTAGTATTTGAATAACCAACAAAAATTGCTTCATAAGACTTTGCATCAAATTTACCTAAATTATCTTTTGTATTCAAAACAAAGCGTTTACATCCAAAAACCTTAAAGTATGAAAAATTTGGCTTTCTAGAAAACTAGATCTCAAAAGTTGTTTTTGAAGTATTTTTGCATAAGAAAACTCTATTTGATATATAGCAAGATGTGTTAACGGCTTCGGCCCATAGATAATGAGGGAGACCATATTCATTTATCATTGTCCTAGCCATCTCTTATAATGTCTGATTTTTCCTCTCAACGACTCCATTTTGTTGTGGAGTTCAGGACAAGATAGTTTATGCTTAATTCCATGTTCTTAACAAAAAGTGATAAAGGGTAGGCTATTGAATTCACCACCTCTATCACTTCTTATTCTTAAAATAGAAGAATCTTTTTCATTTTCAACTCTTTTCTTAAAGGCTTGAAAATATGAAAATGCTTGATTTTTGTGCTCTAAAAAGAAAACCCAAGTAAAACGTGAGCATCAACTAAAATAAAAGCAAAACGATTCCCACTTAGACTTTTGGTTTGAGTAGGACCAAATAAATCCATATGGATCAACTCTAAGGGACATGATGTCATGATATCCTTGATTGACTTGAAAGAGGACTTAGTTTGTTTCCCAAGTTGGCACGCGTCACAAACGCGGTCCTTTTCAAAGTTCAAGCAAGGAATACCTTTTACCGTTTCCTTGTTGTTTAATCTAGATAGATGGTTAAAAGAAATGTGACCTAATCATCTATGCCACAACCAAGAGTCATCATCGAGGGATTTTAAACAAGCAGCATTGCATAACATATTAGACATGTCAATCATGTATACATTGCTTTCACGAAAATCAAAAAATATACATGTGTTAGATTGTCTATCAAAAACTCTACAAGCTTAGTTATCAAAAACAACATCAAAACCTTTGTCACAAAGTTGACTAACACTCAAGAGATTATGCTTGAGGCCATCAACCAAAATAAAATTTTCTATTAAAGGAGAAGTACCAAATTTAACATTACCAATACCAATGATTTTTCCTTTGGCATCATCTCCGAAGGTGACGGTGCCACCTTCATGGTATCTTGATAGGGTTGCAAAGTTGTTGATATCCCAAGTCATGTGCCTTGAGTAATCACTATTAAGATACCACAATCCTTTACGTCATTGGGCCTTGGAATATACCTACATCATTTAACAAATTCGTTGACTTTGGTACCCAAATTTTCTTGGGTCCTTGAAAGTTAGTATTCCGAACCCAAACATTATTATGCGAAGCATTTATCCTATCATAGAATCTAACCAAATGACCTTTACGGCCACAATAAGTGCATGAAAATACTTTCACATACATGAATGCATGATGTGTGTGTGGAGTGTGGGCATGTTTGGGTGTTTGGCATGATATAAAGGTTGTGATTTATGAACATGAGCATGAATAGCATGTGAATGTTTCTTAGGAAATATAGCCTCGAGTCTATTCTTATGAAATTCACATTTTTTCAAAACTCTTCTAATGAATCAATTTTCTCTTTTAGCATGAAAATTTCATTTTCATTAATTTTGGAAACTTACCTTTGCAAGAAACTTTATAGTTATCAAAGTTCTTTTGTGTAGAAACAAGAGTAGAAAGCAATTCATCCTTTTCTTTTGTAAACTTTAAGATTTAGAGATTCATTTTCCTTTTTCATTTTCAAATTTTTCTTTTTAAGAAAATCATAGTTATGTGATAGTTCTTCAAAAGCTTCCCCTAGTTCATCCATGGATAGCTTACAATCAAAATAAGTATTGGGAGTTACCTTGCTTGTGCTTTCATTTGCCATGAAGCACATGTTGGTGGTGTCGACTGTTGGCCCAAGGTTACAATCACCCGTTTTTAGTGTGTTTTGATGATTACAAAACATATTAGTTATTTGTACTAATATTGTTCATTGTTTAAGTGTGTTTCAGGGTTCTATTCAACTAGAAGGTTTCTTCCCTAAAGGAAGGTATTTTGGACTCAAGTCAACTCAATTTGGGCTCAAGAATCAAGCTTGCAAGATCATATGAAGAAGCCCTCTTGAAGCACTTGTAGTACTTAGAACCAATGTAAGAAATAGCATGTTAAAGTTTGAGTTTTGGAAATTGGCTCTAGGATACACACACACAATTTTTGTATTTAAGTTTTCATGTTTAAAACTTTGGTTTCATGCCTTAGTATATATATACATGACCCTAAGTTTTACAAAAATGAATATCATGTTTAGATTATGTATGTATACTCTTTCTAGCATGTTACTTAGTTTTCTTTAATCCAAAATATTTTTACAAAATTTTCCAAGTTCAGAAAATCTGCTGTTTTTCTGTTTCAGGCAAGACCGGCCGACTGGCCCGGTCGACCGGCGCCTGTATCAGGACGTGCACGTTTGTGCATGTCTGTCGGCCGACCGCCGGGTCGACCGACTGTAAGCAGGTTTGCTCTCGGGTTTTCTGGGTCGACCGCCCGGTCGACCGCCTTAAGAAAACTGTGTTTTATTTTAGAGGACGGTCGACCCAGTGGTCGACCCGAGTCCAACGGCTCTTTGCAAGCAGGGCGGACGGTCAACCGCTAGGCCTGCAAAGTGCCCAACGGCTCTTTCCTCTTTGGTGCAATTCTGAATTCTGTTTTTACAATCTGTTTTTGCAGACTTTATCTGAGATTTTAGAGATCTTTTTAAGATCAAATAAGCCTAAAATAAAATGTTTTTAACCTATTCCTCTCCCTATAAATAGAGGAAAATAGGCTCTTGCAAAACACCAAGAAAAATCCTCAAGTTTTCATAGTTTTCAAAAAGAAAAGAAAAGTGTTTAACCTCTTCATTTCCAATTCTTTCTTGAGCTTATTTTCAGTTGTGTTTGTTAGCAAATATCATTCTACAACTGAGTTTTTCTCACTACACTTCATAGAGCCAAAATTCCCTTACTCATTCCATAAGGAAGTTGTAAAAGAGTGAGAGTTTGTAAAGAGTTAAGTGATCTTATTGTGATCACTTTGGTTACTTGTGTTCTTCTTCATCTTGTGGAGACACCTCTTCGGTAAAGGTCATTGTAAGTTGTGGAGCTCGGTGCTCGGGTCTTTGGTAGACCGTTGTAAGCGTCCTCGGTGGATAGTGGAAACCCTTAACGGAGGTGAAGGCGGGGAGTAGAGCGGTGGCTCGAACCTCGAAACAAACATCTTGTGTTTGCGATTGCTTTGTGTCCATTTTGCTTTAAATTTCTCTTGCACTCTATTGCTTTCAATTACTTGCTTGAGATCTAATTTTCTTTCCTTGTGTTATTGTTTCTAGTTTGTGATACTTGTGATATATCTTGTGTGCACTTCATCATTGCATATTATTCATTCTTTGTTCGATCATTTCTCATACAACAAGGTTGCATTGCGCACCTCTAACCCATTCAAGGGGAATCAGGAGGAAGGAGTTCAGAGCCCTTCACGGGGTATACGGCTCTTAGTCTTGTTTTGAGAGATCGTTGCATCATTCATCCATCTTAGTTTTAAAAAGATCAATAGATTAGCTATTACACCTATTCACCCCCCCTCTAAGTGTATTTCAATTGGTATCAGAGCTTGGACTCTAGGATTTGGCTTAACAACCTTAGAGAGATCCTACATTTGCTAATCATTTCATTCATCTTCACTTAGTAAAAATGGCCGATGGTATTAAAACCCCTCCTAAGTTTGATGGACTTAACTTTCTCATATGGAAGGTTAAGATGACCGTTTTCTTGCAATCTCTAGGTAGTCGAGTTGCAAAGGCCGTGACCAAACCCTTTAGTGCACCCCCCAGTGATGAATCTACTTGGTCCGAAATTGAGACTAAGGAGTTTGATGCCAATGCTAGGGCTCACTATGCACTACTTCAAGCCCTCAATGATGATGACATTGCTAGAGTCATCCATTGCAAATCCGCATTTGAGATTTGGACACACTTGCTAGTTACACATGAGGGGACCTCACAAGTGAAGAGGGCTAAGATTGACCTTCTTCGGTCTCAATATGAAAACTTTAGCATGCAAGAAAATGAAACCATAGATGATATGGTTATAAAATTTACTAAGATCACTAATGGACTTTCTTCTCTAGGTGATGTCATTGATAATGATCAAAGAGTTAGAAAGATCATTCGGGCTCTTCCTCCTTCATGGGAAGTAAAGGCAACCACTTTGAAGGAGCTCAATGACAAAGAGGAGATGGAGCTCATAGGTCTCATTGGGAATCTCAAAACCCATGAGATGGAAAGAAAGGAAAGGGAGGATATGGCTCCTTCCAAGAAGAAGACTATTGCCTTCAAAAGTCAATCCACTCACTCCGACGAAGACGATGAAGAAGAAGATGACGAAGAGCTCTCACTTCTTGTGAAGAATGTTTGGAGGATGTACAACAAGGCAAAATTTCAAGGAAGAAGGAGATGGCAAGGGGGCAAAGAAGAAAGAAAAATTGTATGCTTCAACTGCCAAAGACCAGGACACATTGTTGCGGAGTGTCCGGATAAAGCTAAGCCCTCCACATCCAAGAAGCCCTTCAAGAAGAAAGCAATGAAGGCAACATGTGCTTCATGGCTAATGAAAGCACAAGCAAGGTAACCTCTTCCCCTTCTCCTAATGATGAACTTTCCATGGATGAACTAGGAGAAGCATTTGTAGAACTTTCTCATAAATATGATTTCTTAAAGAAAAAGTATTTAAAAATGAAAAGGGAAAATGAAACTCTTAATCTTCAAGTATTTATTCTTTCAAAAGAAAAGGATGATTTGCTATCTACTTTAGTTACTACTAAAAATGATTTTGATAAGTACAAGAGTTCTTGTAAAGGCAAATCCCCACTAGTTGATTCTAATGAGATTTCCATGCTTAAAAAAAGAATAGAATCATTAGGAATTGTTTTGAAAAAATGTGAGTTTGATAAGAAGAAGATTGAGGCTATGTTTCCTAAGAAACAAGCCCCTAAGAAAAATGCTTACCATGCTCACACTCATGTGCATACCATACATCATGGCAAAACCCCAAAGCATGCTCACCCTTCACATACACATCATGCCTTCATGTATAGAAAAGTGTTTACATGCTCATTTTGTGGTCGTAAAGGACATGTAGCTAATTTTTGCTATGATAGACTAAATGCCTCACATCATAATATTTGGGTTCGCAACACTAACTTTCAAGGACCCAAGAAAATTTGGGTACCAAAGTCAACAATTTTGTTAAATGATGTAGGTACCTTTCAAGGTCCAACGACGTAGAGGATTATGGTATCTTGATAGTGGTTGCTCAAGGCACATGACTTGGGACATCAACAACTATGCAACCCTATCAAGATATCATGAAGGTGGCACCGTCACCTTCGGAGATGACGCCAAGGGTAAAATCATCGGTATCGGTAATGTAAAACTTGGCACATCCCCTTTAATTGAGAATGTAGTTTTAGTTGACGGCCTCAAGCATAACCTCTTGAGTGTTAGTCAACTTTGTGATAAAGGTTTTGATGTAGTTTTTGATAATGTAGTTTGTAAAGTAATTGACAGAACTTCTAATATTTGTGTGTTTTCGGTTTTCGTGAAAGTAATGTTTATATGATTGATATGTTAAATATGTCTTGTAATATTACTTGTTTAAAAGCCCTCGATGATGACTCTTGGTTGTGGCATAGAAGATTAGGCCACATTTCATTTGACCATATATCTAGGCTAAACACAAAGGAAATGGTGAAAGGTATTCCTTGTTTGAATTTTAAAAAGGACCAAGTTTGTGACGCATGTCAATTTGGGAAACAAACTAAGTCTTCTTTCAAGTCAATTAAGGATATCATGACATCACGTCCTTTGGAGTTGATCAACATGGATTTATTTGGTCCAACTCAAACCAAAAGTCTAAGTGGGAATAGATTTGCATTTGTTTTGGTAGATGATTTTTCACGTTTTACTTGGGTTTTCTTTCTTGAACATAAAAACCAAGCCTTTTCACAGTTTCAAGCCTTTAAGAAAAGAGTTGAAAAGGAAAAAGATACTTCAATTGTAAGAATAAGAAGTGATAGAGGAGGTGAATTCATTAACCTACCCTTTACCACCTTTTGTGAAGAAAATGGAATAAAGCATGAACTTTCTTGTCCTAGAACTCCACAAAAAAATGGAGTAGTTGAACGCAAAAATAGAACTTTGCAAGAGATGTCTAGGACAATGCTTAGTGAATATGATCTACCACATTATTTGTGGGCAGAGGCCGTTAATACATCATGCTATATATCAAATCGTGTTTTCTTGTGTAAAAATACTTCAAAAACTTCTTTTAAAATGTACTTTTCTAGAAAACCAAATGTTTCTTATTTCAAGGTTTTTGGATATAAATGTTTTGTTTTAAATACAAAAGATAACTTAGGAAAATTTGATGCTAGATCTTATGAGGCTATTTGTGTGGGTTATTCTAACACTAGTAAAGCCTATAGAATCTTCAATAGATCATCTTTGACTATTGAGGAATCTATACATGTTAAGTTTGAGGAATCTCACTTATTTGTTAAGAATGTTGTAGAAATAGATGCATTGGATGAAGGTTTGGAGAAAGTGACCTTGGAAGATACACCTACTATGGGAGACAAGCCAAAGGATGATGAAGGAAGTGAAGCTAAAGTAGAAGAGGCTCAAGAAAATGAAGATCAAACAATGAAGTGGAGCCTACTCAACAACTTCCAAAAGATTGGAGATACAATCCTCATCATCCCAAGGACCTCGTCATAGGTGAAGTATCAAAAGGGGTAACCACTCGCTCTAAAATTCATGATTATTGTGGTCATTATGCATTTCTTTCACATGTTGAACCCAAGAACGTCCTCGAAGCCGAGGCCGATTCATATTGGTTGCTTGCTATGCAAGAGGAGCTAAATCAATTTGAGCGCAACCAAGTTTGGCACCTTGTTCCTGGCCCCACGATAGACCAACAATTGGTACTAAGTGGATCTTTAAGAACAAGTTGGATGAATCGGGTAACGTAGTTAGAAACAAAGCTAGGTTAGTTGCCGAAGGTTACACTCAAATCGAGGAAATCGATTTTGAAGAAACCTTTGCACCCGTAGCACGGCTTGAAGCCATATGGATGACACTAGCTTATGCCTCATATAAAGATTTCAAATTATTTCAAATGGATGTTAAAAGTGCTTTTCTAAATGGTTTTATTGAAGAAGAGGTGTATGTTTAACAACCCCCGGGGTTTGTTGATCCTACACATCCGGATTTTGTGTTTAAATTAGATAAAGCTCTTTATGGTTTAAAACAAGCCCCTAGGGCTTGGTATGAAAGACTTTCTTCATTTTTAACTTCAAATGGTTTTAAGAAAGGTAAAATTGACACAACATTGTTTACTAAACATGTAGAAAAAGATAAACTTATTGTACAAATTTATGTAGATGATATTATTTTTGGTTCTACTAATGAATCTCTTTGCCAAGCTTTTGAGTCATGCATGAAGAACGAGTTCGAAATGTCTATGATGGGGGGAACTCAACTATTTCCTTGGACTCCAAATCAAGCAAAGAAAGGATGGGATCTTCATCAATCAAGCCAAGTACACAAAGGAACTCATCAAGAGGTTCGGGCTTGACAGAGCTAAAGTGAGCAAAACTCCCATGGCAACCACCACGAAGCTTGATAAGGATGAACAAGGTAAAAGTGTAAACATTAAATTATATCGTAGCATGATAGGTAGCTTGCTTTATTTAACGGCTAGTAGGCCGGATATTATGTTTTCTGTTTGTCTTTGTGCACGTTTTCAATCTTGTCCTAAAGAGTCTCACTTAATTGCGGTTAAACGCATAATTAGATACCTTAAGGACACTATTGAAATGGGTTTGTGGTATCCGAAAACCAGTCAATTTTCAATGACGAGTTATTCGGATGCCGACTATGCGGGTTGTAGGGTAGATAGGAAGAGCACAAGTGGAACATGCCAATTCTTAGGTAATTGTCTTGTATCTTGGTCTTCCAAAAAGCAAAACTCGGTAGCCCTATCAACCGCCGAGGCGGAGTATGTTGCAGCCGGAGCTTGTTGTGCACAAGTTCTCTGGATGAAACATACTCTCCTCGACTATGATTTACACTTTGATCATGTTAAGATATTTTGTGATAATACTAGTACAATTCACATGACAAAGAATGCAAATCAACATAGTAAAACCAAACACATTGACATTAGGTATCACTTTCTTAGAGTCACTATGAGAAAGGTGATATTGATATAGACTATATTTCTACTGATTTTCAACTTGCCGATATTTTTACTAAACCATTAGATTATGCTAGATTTTCGTTTATTTGTGGTGAGTTGAATGTTTGCATTATGGATTCTTAAAATTATATTTTTTGTTTGTTTTGTCTAACCCTTTTTGATGTATGACAAAAAGGGGGAGAAAAAGATTAAGTTTAAAGTTTAAAGATAAGTTTGTTTATTGTTTATTTGAGTTATTTGAGTTTTTGACAAAACTATGTGTTTTCAATGCTTTATGTATTTAGCTTTTCATAGTCATTTTTTTTATATACATAGCATTATTTGAGGGGGAGCTTTCCAAGCTCTTCTTCCATTTTTGTTTAAATAACTTATATGTTTTGTCATCATCAAAAAGGGGGAGATTGTTGGCCCAAGGTTACAATCACCCATTTTTAGTGTGTTTTGATGATCACAAAACATATTAGTTATTTGTACTAATATTGTTCATTGTTTAAGTGTGTTTCAGGGTTCTATTCAAGTCAACTCAATTTGGGCTCAAGAATCAAGCTTGCAAGATCATATGAAGAAGCCCTCTTGAAGCACTTGTAGTACTTAGAACCAATGTAAGAAATAGCTTGTTAAAGTTTGAGTTTTGGAAATTGGCTCTAGGATACACACACACAATTTTTGTATTTAAGTTTTCATGTTTAAAACTTTGGTTTCATGCCTTAGTATATATATACATGACCCTAAGTTTTACAAAAATGAATATCATGTTTAGATTATGTATGTATACTCTTTCTAGCATGTTACTTAGTTTTCTTTAATCCAAAACAATTTTACAAAATTTTCCAAGTTCAGAATATCTGCTGTTTTTCTGTTTCAGGCAAGACCGGCCGACCGGCCCGGTCGACCGGCGCCTGTATCAGGATGTGCACGTTTGTGCATGTCTGTCGGCCGACCGCCGGGTCGACCGCCGGGTCGACCGACTGTAAGTAGGTTTGCTCTCGGGTTTTCTGGGTCGACCGCCCGGTCGACCTCCTTAAGAAAACTGTGTTTTATTTTAGAGGACGGTCGACCCAGCGGTCGACCCGAGTCCAACGGCTCTTTGCCAGCAGGGCGGACGGTCGACCGGACCGGTCGACCGCAAGGCCTGCAAAGTGCCCAACGGCTCTTTCCTCTTTGGTGCAATTCTAAATTCTGTTTTTACAATCTGTTTTTGCAGACTTTATCTGAGATTTTAGAGATCTTTTTCAGATCAAATAAGCCTAAAATAAAATGTTTTTAACCTATTCCTCTCCCTATAAATAGAGGAAAATAGGCTCTTGCAAAACACCAAGAAAAATCCTCAAGTTTTCATAGTTTTCAAAAAGAAAAGAAAAGTGTTTAAGCTATTCATTTCCAATTCTTTCTTGAGCTTGTTTTCATTTGTGTTTGTTAGCAAATATCATTCTACAACTGAGTTTTTCTCACTACACTTCATAGAGCCAAAATTCCCTTACTCATTCCATAAGGAAGTTGTAAAAGAGTTAAGTGATCTTATTGTGATCACTTTGGTTACTTGTGTTCTTCTTCATCTTGTGGAGACACCTCTTCGGTAAAGGTCATTGTAAGTTGTGGAGCTCGGTGCTCGGGTCTTTGGTAGACCGTTGTAAGCGTCCTCGGTGGATAGTGGAAACCCTTCACGGAGGTGAAGGCGGGGAGTAGAGCGGTGGCTCGAACCTCGAAACAAACATCTTGTGATTGTGATTGCTTTGTGTCCATTTTGCTTTAAATTTCTCTTGCACTCTATTGCTTTCAATTACTTACTTGAGATCTAATTTTCTTTCCTTGTGTTATTGTTTCTAGTTTGTGATACTTGTGATATATCTTGTGTTCACTTCATCACTGCATATTATTCATTCTTTGTTCGATCATTTCTCATACAACAAGGTTGCATTGCGCACCTCTAACCCATTCAAGGGGAATCAGGAGGAAGGAGTTCAGAGCCCTTCACGGGGTATACGGCTCTTAGTCTTGTTTTGAGAGATCGTTGCATCATTCATCCATCTTAGTTTTAAAAAGATCATTAGATTAGCTATTACACCTATTCACCCCCCTCTAGGTGTATTTCATCGACTTCCTCCTCGGATTCACTCTAGGAATCCCAAGTAGCCTTTAATGCTTTCTTTTTGTATGGCTTCTTGGAGGTGGATGGTTTTGCTCTTTCCGGACATTCCACAACAATTTGACCCGACTTTTGGCAATTGAAACAAGTGATTTTCTTCTCTTCTTTACCTTGCCATTTCCTTCTATTTTGAAACTTTGCCTAGTTTTACATTCTCCGAACGTTCTTTACAAGAAGTGAAAGCTCTTCTTCATCATCTTCGTCAGAGTATGCGGAATAACTTTTGAAGGCAATAGCTTTCTGTTGGCCCAAAGGCCTATCACTCTAGTTTTGATGATGATCAACTCATGTAGTTATATTTACTAATGTTTAATTAGTGACAGATTTGTGATCAAGATCTTAGTAGGTTCATAGCTCAACAAAAGTTAAAATGTCTAGATTTGGAGCTAGCACGATGTGATCCAAGGAGCTTTTGGATCAAGCTTGGACCAAGTCAAGATGATGAGAAGCCTTCGAGAGAATACTTCAAGAAGTTGAAGACTTGTGTCTAGGTATAAGATTTAGTTTTTGTTTTAGTTAAAATATAAAGGATAGATAGTTGGTGGATTGCTCAAGTCTATTTCACACACACACTCTTGTTAGAACTCTTGATAGAATTGCTTTCAAAAAAGATTTTTATGTTTTAGAAAAGAATTTTTATTTAGTAAAAGATTTTTCTTTGTGACAAAATATATATCTTGGTTTTTGGTATTTCTATCATGTATATCCTTTCAACCATAACCAAGTTTAGAGCTTAATGTCAAAAACATAGATATTTCATTATGATTGTGTAGTGGATCATATCCATACACACTATGCTTTAAAATGAACTTAAATATCTTGTTTTTATACTTTGAGAAAAAGTTATGAAATCCAAGTTTGAAAAATACATGTTTTGATTTTTGATAAAATTTACAAGACACTAAAATGAATTAATATGTTGATATATATGTCTTGGAAATTTCTATCACAAGTTTGGTTTTCAATATAATATGTTAAAACAAGTTTATGGAATTTTTAGAAGTGTTAAAAGATTTTTCAAAATATTTTTTAAATCCAGTTTTTCAGACCTGGAACTGGCTGACAGGCTTGGCCGGTCGACCAGGCGGTCGACCGAACCAGGGTCGAGTCGACCGTGCGGTCGACCGACGTGCACAGACTTGTGCACGTCTGGCAGCACAGTGGTCCGGTCGACCGGACGGTCGACCGCTGCAGACTGCAGTGCTCTCTGGATTGATGGGTCGACCGGGCGGTCGACCGGAGGCTCCAACGGTCGAATTTTCGACCGTTGGCGGTCGACCGGCAGCTCTGACAGATCCCAACGGCTATATTTTTCTGCCTATAAATTGGGGGGTATTGTCATTATTTTGAGCCAAGATTTTAGGAGAGCTTTTGTCCAGTTTTTCCCATTCTTTTAGAAGAGTTTTCTCCACATATTTGAGAGCAAATACTTCCCATCTAAAAGGGAGTTTTTATCAAGAGAGTGTAAAAGTGATCTTTTGAGTTTTTCACCATAGTTCTTTTCTTGCTTTTCTCACACCACAATTGAGCTATCCATTGCTATATATTCCTATAGGTGTGTTGTAGTGAGAGTTCTTTAGGTGATCAAATTATTGTGATCACCAAAGATCATTTCCTTGTTCTTTGAGGAGACGGGCAAGTGAGCTCGTTGGTGGTTAGAGTTCAGTTGTGAACTCTTGGTGGTTTGAGGTGCGGCCTCGGCAAGCTAGAGAGCTTGCGTGTGTACGGGACTTGGGAGTCCGAGGGATTGTAGGTGTTGCGGCACCGGGGAGAAATCCATTGGGATCTTGCATAGTGGAAATCCTTCGTGTGTCGAAGGCGGGGATGTAGAGCAAGGGTGCTCGAAGCTCGAAACAAACCCTTTGTGTTTGCGATTGCTGACTCTATCTCTCTCTCTCTCTCTCTCTCTCTTTGTCTATATTTATATCTTGCATTCAATTATTGTCTATCACTTTATGCATGATATATTCCCTTGTGCTCATAATTGATATACTTGCTTGGGATTGCTTGATAACACTAGTATTCAACCAAGAGAGCCAACGCGGCACCTCAACCCATTTTACGGGGAATCTAGAGGAGCTTGTCCAGAGCCCTGCAAAGGGAATTCGGCAACATTCTTGTGTTATACATAAGTGTTTAGTGTAAAAAGTTTAATTTGGTCATCTTAGTTTTAACCTCCGCATTATTTGGCATTGAGTGACCATTAGATTAGCCAACACCTATTCACCCCCCCTCTAGGTGTTATTTCAACTGGTATCAGAGCTAGTGCTCTTGATTTGGGTCTAACAACCTAGAGTTAAAGATCCTACTTTTTAGGCTAATCACTATATTCGTACACACACCATGGACTTCATGTCACCACCCACCTTTGACATTCTTAACATCCAAATTTGGAAGGTTAAGATGTCTATGTACCTCAAGGCCCTAGGCATTCATGTCTATCTTGCTACATTTAATGATTCTTATATTAACAATAGCAAGTATATTGAGGGTAATGCAAAAGCCCTTCATGGTTTAAAGAGTACCCTAGATGATACTTATTTATCTAGAGTTGCTAATATTGATTCGGCTTTTGTAGCTTGGAATATCATCACCTCCCTTGGCGAAAAGGATCTATACTATGCCGGGAGTGATTCGGATGTTGGAAGCGACACCTCCAACAAGTGCTATATGGTCCAAGGGGATGACCCCCTTGAGGTAAATACCGAATCCGATGATGAGGATGCTAACTTGTCATATGATGAGCTTAATACACTTTGCCAATTATTGCTTGAGAAATATGACATGATTAAGAAAGAAAATAAAAATTTGAAAAAGAATATTGCTTGCATGCATATAGAACAAGATTCATTTAGGAATAACATTGCATGCTTAGAGGAAGAAAATGATGTTTTGAAAAATGAGAATATTTCCTTGATGTCTAAATTGAATGATTTATGTGAAGGAAATATGATTTTGAAAAATGATATTGCTATGGTGGAAAAACAAAAAGAAGTTGTTTTTCAAGAAAATATTACTTTGAAAAGAAAATTTATTGAAAAAGAAAAGGATTTTGTTGCACAAAAGAAAAAGAAAACTGATTCTTTATCTCACCATGCTTTACATGCCACAACTAATGAAATTAAGAATTTGAAGAATAAAATGGATGGTTTGAGTTCAACTTTGAACTCTTGTGCTTTTAATCATTCTAGGTTGGAGTCAATGTTTTCAAAGAAACAAACTCCACACATTCATGCACATCATAACCATGCATTTGCTTATGTTGCACAACATGATCACACTCCTACACATAAGCATACTAAGGTGTACACATGTACACATTATGGCCGCAAAGGCCATTTAGCAAAATATTGTTTTGATAAGAAACCTCATTTATATTTTGCTAAGTATAAAAGATTTTGGGATCCTTACAATAAAGCTAACCCCAAAGGACCCAAGAAAGTATGGGTACCAAAACCCCCACCTTTTGATTTTGATGTAGGTGAGGGCTCTCACAAAACGTGAGAGGATTGGTGCCTTGGTAGTGAATGCACATGGATTGGATGGACACACTTTTGAATGCATCGCTATCAAGGAAGCTTGGTGGGAAAGACCACCATACTTGGAGCTTTGGAGTTGGTAACAACCTCTAAACTCCTACTTTTTATGTACATGCTTTTACCTTTAATTTCATATATCATATTTTCATAGCATGTTCATGTTTTAAGATTTTAATGTGCTTCATGTGGTATTTTCATGCTTAGATGTAGAATGTATCAAACTTGCATTTATACATATACAAATAGTGAACTACAATTGACTCATATACATAGTTGAATTTCATGCTCATTTGTATCCACTATATGCATGTGTATAGACTAGTGTTGATGATTCTCTTTTATACATGTTTTGCCAATTCTTATGTTCCACTTCATGTATATGCATGTTTAATTCAAACCTAATAAATATACATGTATACCCGTGAGTCTCTTGCTTTCATGCAAATATATTTAATAGACTCTTTTATTTTTGGATATGTATGCATATTGTTAGACTTGGATAAATCATACATATACCATAAAGATTGTTGTTTTTTATGAAAAATGATTTTGAGTTGATTAGTTTTGATGAAAATGAATTCTAGGTGTTGTTTAATAAATATTTTGTTAGTCATATTTGATTTAAGCTTCAATGACTATTTACATAACCTTTGAACACTCATCTTTTAAGAAAATAGATAATTTTGAGCTTTATGGACTATGAGTGCTTGAACTTTTATGTATTTATTATTATTCATGAAAATCATATGACCTTATATTTTTGAAGGATCTTTAACTAGTTTGTCAAAAATCCATTTAAACTAGTTATCTATTCTTCAATTGATGCACATGATTCTATTTTTTATGGATAAACTCTTTTATGATATCAAATTTTACTTACACTTCATGATTTGAATATTAGTTTAAATATTAGTTTTTGTCAACACTTGGATTTATACTTGTACACATTATGGACCACAAATAAATCTATATATGATTGGATTTGATTGCTTATTTGTGCCCATTAGGTGTGCTAGTATAGCGTAGTTTTGATGATCATTACATTTTTAAACTTGTATTCCCATTTTGGACTTGTGATTTGACCATGTGCTTTTCATTTCATGTATATGTATATTTTGCCAAAACATTAAGATATACATGGATACTCCTTGAGTCATTTGCTTTTCATGCAAATCTATTTATATAGACTCAATTGTGTTTAAGGAATATGTATGTACACTTATTGCATTGACAAAACATACATATGCCATGAAATATAATTTTGTTGATTTTCATGTATTAAAAATTTGTGATGATTTTCGTGTGTTCAAAATTTAAAGGAATATTGAATTTGATTGCCATTTTCATGATGCCATATTCCACATAACACTAGTACACTCACTTCTTATTATGGACTTTATGGATATTAGAGTGTTTTAGTACCATGTGTTTTACTTGTGTCTCATGAAAACTTTCTGACTTATTCCTTAATTGAATGATTCCTTACTAGTTTTTAAATATTTTCATTTAACTAGTTTGAATTCTTCAAGTGTTAGATTATGTGATATATACACCTAAGCTTATTTTTCTATTGGTATCATTGGTTATTTGCAATTGGTATCAATATGAACCTTTTTGGTATATACTCATATTTTGCTTTTCCTATATATGTATGTATCTATCTCAATTGATATAATTTCTTCATACATATATATGATAGTTTTGTGCTTGTTTTACAACTGGTATCTTTTAAAGCACAAAGATTGTTGATGCTAAGCTTAATTAGAATTTCAAATTGGTATCCCATAATAAGCTTGTGCATTGTGTTTCAAAAATTCAAAATTTGGTTGTTTTACATTATGCTTACTTGATATCTTAGACTTTGGGTATTGAGCAAAATTCAAAATTTGTTTGAAAAAGAAAGTTTAAAATTTTTGATAAAGAAAAACTTAAATTTTTTTTTTGGTTTGTATTGTTTATATGCAAGGAGAGCTTAACATCTCTTCTACGTATAGATTCATGTTGAGTGTATTGTATATTGAGGAGCTTAACATCTCTTCTTTATGCGGTACACGTGTGTAGGGGGAGCTTCACATCTCCTCTTATGCATGACATATTATACGTTATGTGAATTAGGGTTTGTCATCCCTCTTTCATGTAATGTATATGTGTCGGGAAGTTAACTTTACGTCTTCCTCTTCATGAATATATATCGCATATAATCTTTTAGTGATTGACTTGTTATCCCTCCTTGATTTCTTTGTTTTTGACAAAAAGGGGGAGAAAATTTGTTTGATGTATTTTACTTTAAACCCTTTGTTGATGATTGACAAAAGGGGGAGAAGTATTTGTAAGTATTTATGATATATGCATGTCTTCCTTGCTTAAGGGGGAGTAAGATTTATGTTTTATGCATATATGTCTTTGATTTGCATATAGGAGAAAAAGATTTGATTTATGATTTGATTTAAGATTTGATTGCATGTTCTATCTCCTACATTTGCATACATGTCATGTGCTTTTCATGCTTATCTTATTATTTATTTGTGATGCATAAGTTAAGGGGGAGCTTCTTTGAAGCTTCACTTTAATCCATGCATATATAACTTCATGAGATTTGTCATCATAAAAAAGGGGGAGATTGTTGGCCCAAAGGCCTATCACTCTAGTTTTGATGATGATCAACTCATGTAGTTATATTTACTAATGATCTTGTGTTTAATTAGTGACAGATTTGTGATCAAGATCTTAGTAGGTGCATAGCTCAACAAAAGTTAAAATGTCAAGATTTGGAGCTAGCACGATGTGATCCAAGGAGCTTTTGGATCAAGCTTGGACCAAGTCAAGATGATGAGAAGCCTTCGAGAGAAGACTTCAAGAAGTTGAAGACTTGTGTCTAGGTATAAGATTTAGTTTTTGTTTTAGTTAAAATGTAAAGGATAGATAGTTGGTGGATTGCTCAAGTCTATTTCACACACACACTCTTGTTAGAACTCTTGATAGAATTGCTTTCATAAAAAAATTTTATGTTTTAGAAAAGAATTTTTATTTAGTAAAAGATTTTTCTTTGTGACAAAATATATATCTTGGTTTTTGGTATTTCTATCATGTATATCCTTTCAACCATAACCAAGTTTAGAGCTTAATGTCAAAAACATAGATATTTCATTATGATTGTGTAATGGATCATATCCATACACACTATGCTTTAAAATGAACTTAAATATCTTGTTTTTATACTTTGAGAAGAAGTTATGAAATCCAAGTTTGAAAAATATATGTTTTGATTTTTGATAAAATTTACAAGACACTAAAATGAATTAATATGTTGATATATATGTCTTGGAAATTTCTATCACAAGTTTGGTTTTCAATATAATATGTTAAAACAAGTTTATGGAATTTTTAGAAGTGTTAAAAGATTTTTCAAAAGATTTTTTAAATCCAGTTTTTCAGACCTGGAACTGGCTGACAGGCTTGGCCGGTCGACCGGGCGGTCGACCGAACCAGGGTCGAGTCGACCGTGCGGTCGACCGACGTGCACAGACTTGTGCACGTCTGGCAGCACAGTGGTCCGGTCGACCGGACGGTCGACCGCTGCAGACTGCAGTGCTCTCTGGATTGCTGGGTCGACCGGGCGGTCGACCGGAGGCTCCAACGGTCGGATTTTCGACCGTTGGCGGTCGACCGGCAGCTCTGACAGATCCCTACGGCTATATTTTTCTGGCCTATAAATTGGGGGGTCTTGTCATTGTTTTGAGCCAAGATTTTAGGAGAGCTTTTGTCCAGTTTTTCCCATTCTTTTAGAAGAGTTTTCTCCACATATTTGAGAGCAAATACTTCCTATCTAAAAGGGAGTTTTTATCAAGAGAGTGTAAAAGTGATCTTTTGAGTTTTTCACCGTAGTTCTTTCCTTGCTTTTCTCACACCACACTTGAGCTATCCATTGCTATATATTCCTATAGGTGTGTTGTAGTGAGAGTTCTTTAGGTGATCAAAGTATTGTGATCACCAAAGATTATTTCCTTGTTCTTTGAGGAGACGGGCAAGTGAGCTCGTTGGTGGTTAGAGTTCGGTTGTGAACTCTTGGTGGTTTGAGGTGCGGCCTCGGCAAGCTAGAGAGCTTGCGTGTGTACGGGACTTGGGAGTTCGAGGGATTGTAGGTGTTGCGGCACCGGGGAGAGATCCATTGGGATCTTGCATAGTGGAAATCCTTCGTGTGTCGAAGGCGGGGATGTAGAGCAAGGGTGCTCGAACCTCGAAACAAACCCTTTGTGTTTGCGATTGCTCACTTTATCTCTCTCTCTCTCTCTCTCTCTCTCTCTCTCTCTCTTTGTCTATATTTATATCTTGCATTCAATTATTGTCTATCACTTTATGCATGATATATTCCCTTGTGCTCATAATTGATATACTTGCTTGGGATTGCTTGATAACACTAGTATTCAACCAAGAGAGCCAACGCAGCACCTCAACCCATTTTACGGGGAATCTAGAGGAGCTTGTCCAGAGCCCTGCAAAGGGAATTCGGCAACACTCTTGTGTTATACATAAGTGTTTAGTGTAAAAAGTTTAATCTGGTCATCTTAGTTTTAACTTTCGCATTATTTGGCATTGAGTGACCATTAGATTAGCCAACACCTATTCACCCCCCCTCTAGGTGTTATTTCACTTTCTTCTTAAAAGAAGCCAATTCTTCTCTTGCTTTTATTTCCATCTCATGGGTTTTGAGATTCCCAATGAGACCTATAAGCTCCATCTCTTCCTTGTCATTAAGTTCCTTCAAGGTAGTGGCTTTGAATTCCCAAGATGGAGGGAGTGCACAGATGATCTTCCTCACCTTTTGGTCGTTGTCAATAACATCACCTAAAGAAGAAAGTCCATTAGTAATCTTTGTAAATTTTGTAACCATATCATCTATGGTTTCATTCTCTTGCATAGAAAAATATTCATATTGAGAACGAAGAAGGTCTATTTTTGCCATCTTAACTTGTGAGGTTCCCTCATGAGTGACAAGCAAGTAAGTCCAAATCTCATGAGCGGATTAGCAATGAATAACTCTAGAGATATCATCATCATTAAGGGCTTGAAGCAAGGCATAGTGTGCCTTAGCATTAGCATCAAACTCTTTTGTGTCAATATCGGACCAAGTGTCCTCATCGCCGGTGGGTGCACTAAATGGTTTGGTCACTGCTTTTGCAACCCGGCTTCCTAGGGATTGTAAAAATACGGTCATCTTAACCTTCCATATGGGAAAGTTAAGGCCGTCAAATTTGGGTGGGGTCTTAATTCCTTCGGCCATTTTTACTTAGTGAATGAGGATGACAAATGAATAAAATGATTAGCAATAAAGGATCTCTCTAAGATTGTTAAGCCAAGAGCCTAGAGACCAAAGCTCAGATACCAATTGAAAAATACCTAGACGGGGGTGAATAGGTGTTAATGCTAATCTAATTAACTTTTTAAACAAGTATGAATATATGATGCAAACGGTCACTCAAAATAAGAAACGAAGCCGAATTCCCCATGAAGGGCTCTAAAACTTCTCCTATTTGATTCCTCTAGATTATGAGTTGAGGTGCGTAATTGCTTTCTTTTTGTGATGAGTAAAGACCAGGAAATGCAAGAATGAAAAGGATGCAATAATGAAGTGAACACAAGATATATCACAAGAATTAAATGTAAAGCAATAAAGAGGCAAAATGGAAATCAATCATAAACACAAAGGATTTGTTTCGAGGTTCGAGCCACCGCTCTATGTCCCTACCTTCATCACCGTGAAGGGTTTCCACTATATCCACCGAGGAAAATACAAAGGTCTACCAAAGATCAGAGTACTGAACTCCGCCAATTAGAATCCTCTACCGAAGAGTGATCTCAACAATAATGAACATGTAGCCAAGTGATCACCAAGGGATCACAAACTTCTCTTTTACAACTTCCTTATAGAATGAGGAGGATTTTTGGCTCAAGAAGTATAGTGAGAAGAAAAAGAAAATTCAGTTGAGAAGTACGAAAAATTGCTTAAAAACAACTGAAAACAAATAGCCAAGAATGCACTTTAGAGAATTGAAAGCCTTGAAAACTTTTTCTTTCTTTTTGGAAACTTGAAAACTAAGGATTCTTCTTGTATTTTGCAAGTGACCACACCCCTCTATTTATAAGGATTAGAGAAAAATCTAAACATGATTAAAACTGGCTTATTAGGTCAGAAAGTAGCCCTCAAATTTTCAGAAATAGTTGACACACAAGTCCTAATCAAATCAAGAAACCATAAATCAAAAAAGTAGCCGTTGGGGGCTGCAGGCGGCTATCAGTCGACCGGCCCGATCGACCGACAGCCCAATTGGTAAACTAGCTGTTGGACTCAGTCAACCGGTCAGTCAACCGGCAGTCAAAAAAAATTTCACTTTGTAATGTCGATCGACTGACCTTGTCGACCGACGAAAAATAGAGAGCAAGGTGCTTCCAGTCGGTCGACCGGTCGGTCGACCGATAGACGTGCACAAACATGCACATCCTGACCACAAAGCTTGATCGACTGGTCCGGTCGACCGATCAGGCTTGGAATGGTCCGGTCGACCGGCTCGGTCGACTGACAGGCCTAAAACAGGAATTTTTATAGGAAATTATTTGAACATTGAAACATTTTCAAAATATTTTTGTAAGGATATATGATTAAGTATCATGCTATAAGGGTGGGTATACATGATATAAACAAGATAAAAAATTTATAAAAAGTTTGAGTCATGTATAATTATCAAGGCATGAACTTAAATCAAATACCAAAAACAAAAACCGTATTTTGGAAAGTGATGGTGTGTGTGTGTTTTCTTGAGCCAACTTAATACAACCTCATTCTTTAACAAACTAACTCTTACATAGGTTCTAGGTGACTACATGGTCTTAAAGTGGGTTTCTCCATATGCGACCTTGAATAGCATGATATCTTGAATCCAAAATGAACCAACTTGAGTCAAAACAACCTTCCTATAGGGAAGAACACTTCATGAATCCTTAGAACCCTGAAACACACTTAAACGCTAAAAATGATTAGTACAAATAACTATATATGTTTTGTAATCATCATAATTCAAAAATCGGTTGATTGTAACCTTGGGCCAACAAAGACCAATCCCACACACTAGGTTGGTTAAAGTTATGATATGTCGGGTTAGTAATATCTGAAAAAGAGGTCGAGGTGTAATATGGATTACTATTAAAATTAGAAAAATTATTGTTATAAGCCATATCATACAAGAAATATCAAAAACAAACGAAGAAAACAAAAAATAAACAAATTAAAAGAAAAAATCTAACCTAAGTTAGGGTAGACCTTAGATCAAGATGACATTTAACTGCTTAGAATATGCATGTGGGGTATATTACCGAATCTGACCACAAGTTAATCGATCAGGTAGGGGCAAGATTGGTGGCAGGTATCCATGCTTAAAAGCAATGGGCCTAATTAAACCAAACCATCAGCCTTCAGGGTTTCACCTTTCAATCCTCAACCTTTGACACCGATTTACAAGAGTCAAATTCTAATTAACTTTCCCCTTAGGTCAGTCTCCTATTGAGTCTGAGATGTCCCTAGGGCCAACGTCTTCTCAGTTTTAGTTAGACTTTGGTTAATAAGTAAGGAGATTGTTTATAGGCTAACGGAGGGTAATGATTTTCCCACCAAATTTTGTTTATAGGACAAACCCTTAACTCAGTTTAGTGTAGTGTAGTATATAGAAAAGTAATACTCAAGCAATATTTCATGCAAGAATGTACCTTATACTAAATGCTATGCACACATACCTTAGCTCTAGTATTCTTCAACAGTAAATAGAAAATGTAACGAAATAGACACGTGTCTAAATGCAAAATCTAAATCATTTTTAGCATTACAATCAATCTTTTACTGTTGAATTAGAAATGTATGTACAACGAGTCAAACAAGAAAATAAATAGTTACTAATATTTAAACTTTGTAATTCAACCAATTATAAAAAATACATGTTAGTAGTTCACTCAGATTGCTATTGGAATGTAGCAAATCTGAGGGATTCTAGGCTCTGCTTTCTTGAGCAGAGTCCAGAGCCACTTATATGTCTACTGCAGTAAAAATTTTCTTGATATATGTCATTGTACACCAAGAATAAAAAAGAAAGTTAACCAAAAATATAAATTTAAAAAGAGAATTACTTACCGTCCCTCCCGACAACGGCGCCAAAATTTGATTAAGTTAAAACCTACACAAAGAAAATATAGAATTTCAAAACTTTATAATAGCATTACAAGGTATTTAATGTTACCACAGTAGAAAGTGATTATGCGGGCCGTAATCCTCAAGGATGGACTAGTGATGGAAGCTTTTAGCAAGTTCTCTTTTAAGTTACAAAAAAAAGGTTAAAGTTCTTTTTTTAGTTCTTAAAAATAAAAAGAAGATAAGTTATGTTAAATTGTGAAAGTGGTAGATAGAAGGAGATGGTGATTTTGTACAAAGAAAGTGAAAAATAGTAGAAATTTGGTGATGGAGGTGATCTAAACTAAGGATTAAAAGAAAACAAAGAAAACCTAAAAGAAATACTTACCTTTTCTGGTTGATGACTTACCTAGAATTCTTACATGTTTATCTTGACCTGGAAGCGATCAGCGCATAACTCATTAGATTAATTCAGTCCCAATTCATATTACATCATCAAGGCTTCTTCGAGCAAGTTAAAATAATACAATCATAGAGAAGAATCCATCATCATGAGCTATCGATGGTACTAGCTAAGGCAAGGCAATATGAATGCTATTTGACTCACTTGGACTATCATCAACACTGAAAGAGGAAGAGCAGAAAGAAGAAGAAAATAAAGAAAATAAAGAAGAACAAAAAAAGTTACCTTTTTATTGCTTACAGAAACGATGAAAGAAAGGAGGAGGTAATATTGATGTCGCTCTCAACATAAATTTCTCTCTTACTTACATGAATCTTAGTCTAACATATGCTTATAAAGAAATAAAAATTATATAAATTTAAAATAAAAAGCTACACTAAAAAGAGTGAAAAACTGGCCTAAGAATTTATCTCTGCTTAATCGTCCTTGCATACTGAGAAATCCCAATATTTGTAGGAAAAAACCAAAAGAGGGAGAGCGTACGAAGATAGGGGGAACTGACGCTCCCCCAATAGTTACAATAGACCCGCGGATTCGCGGGTTTGGAAGTGGATCCACGGCCAGGATGTGGCCAGATGGCCACATCCTGGGAGCAGTTCCTTCCCTCACTCTGTTTCGTCCATTTATCCAAAAAGATATATCGTTTGATCTTCTGATTTTGATGATTCTTATGTTGATTTTCGACTTTAACCACTTGATTTGTAGAGATCTGATTTAACTGATTTATTTTCAACTAGTTTTATCTTTTTTGATTTGCCCTAATCTACCCTGATCTTTAATTTGAATTAATTCTAGATTCAATCAGAATTATGATGGGCTTTTGGCCTTGTTTCTCTTCCTTCTCCTTTAGTCAAGGCCTGTATATAGTTTAGTCAATAAAGAGGATTAAAAATAGAGCCTATTAAATAATAAATATGTTGTATCA
The DNA here is from genome assembly GCA_038442645.1 of Agave tequilana. NCBI lineage: Eukaryota > Viridiplantae > Streptophyta > Magnoliopsida > Asparagales > Asparagaceae > Agave > Agave tequilana. The sequence goes on along the minus strand of JAVJIF010029684.1, from coordinate 825,788 downwards.
GCGATCGATCATGTATGCTTCAAATCTCAATTGATATTTCTATTTTTCAATATACATATATATGATTTTTGTTGTGCTCATTTTGCATTGACATACATGTTTTAAGCACAAACGATTTGTGCTAAACTTGATTTAATTTTAGATGTTGAATGGTATCTCTGCAAGCTTATGCATTGATTTCACATGGTATCAAAAACTTGAAATTGGTTTCATACTTCATGTTTCACCTTCATTTGTTATCAAAATTTACAATTAATATCAAATTTTAATTTGTTGACATCATGAAATTTCAAAATTTTTTTAAGTATTATAAAAAATTTTTATTCAAAATTTGTTGATATATATTGCTTATATAAAAGGGGAGCTTAACATCTCCTCTATATATAGCTTCACATTCGGTGTACTTTACATATTGAGGAGCTTGACCTCTCTTCTTTACGTGGTACACGTGTAGGAGGAGCTTAACATCTCCGCTTATGCATTGTATATTATACTTTATATGGGTTTGGTGTCTAGTCATTCTTTCTCCATGTAATGCATGTATGCAGGGGGAGCTAACTTAACGTCTATCCTCTTCATGAATATATATCGCATATACATCTTTATTATTTGATTGTCTTCGCCTCTTTATTCATGAATTGACAAAAAGGGGGAAAAAATTTAGAAAGTTTATGTATGCATGTTTAATATTGTTGTTTATGCATATATGCTTGTGCTTACATTGAATATTTATTTGTTTTATGCTATACATGAGTTAAGGGGGAGCTTCTATGAAGCTTAACTGTAATCCATGTATATATAACTCTATGAGTTTTCTCATTATAAAAAAGGGAGATACTGTTGGCCCAAAAGCCCTTCACTCTAGTTTTGACTATGATTAATTCACGTAGTTATAATACTAATGATCTTGTGCTAATTTATTTTTAGATATTCTACCAAGATCTTAGTCGGCATTTAGCTTCAAAAAAAATATTCAAAGACAAGTTTTGAAGCTAGCAGGTGTTGATTCAAGAGCTTGCGCTCCAAAGATCACATTAAGTACTCAAGAGGAGTCTAACTCATGGATCAAGTTTTGGACCAAGTCAAGATAGATATGAAGATTTTTAAGAAAAGATTTTCAAAAGTTGAGTCGAGTTTGTAAGTGTTAAAATTTTTATTTTCGGATAAAATATAAAGGATAAATTAGTTATGGATTGCTCAAGCTCATATACACACACAAAATTTATATGTGTTTTCATAAGAATAATTTTTATTTTAGAAAATAACATTTTGATTTTGAACTTCAAAGAAGATATGTTTATGTTTCATGAATATAGTTCATCAAAACAAGTTTACATGTTTTATATGTGCTTTGGATTTTATCCATACACATTGATGGTTCAAATATTTAGAAAAACCTATTTGATATTTTTATATCATGTGTTTATGTTTTGTATTTATCAAAAATTATTTTAGAGCTTATTGTCCAAAACATAAAAATTTCATCTTATATGTGTATTGGATCATATCCATATATACTATACTTCAAATGAGTTTTAATATCATGTTTTTGTATTTGAACAAGTTTTGAAAAAAAATCAGTTTTTCATTCAAAGTTGATTTTTGAAAAATATCGGTTTTTGTTTAAAGCTGAATTTCTATATCACAAAAATAGTTTAACTTATTTTTAATATGTTTTGATTTGTAATCACACATATTTGGATTTCAAAATATTTCAATGAACTAATTTTTGTGTATTTAATGTGATTTTATGGAATTTTATAGGATTTAAAAGATAGAGTTTTAATCCCAAATTAAACTTTACATGGGCTTCTGGCAGTGGACTGACCGATCGACCAGATTAGATGTCGGTCGACCGAGCGGTCAATCGATGTGTACAGAGACGTGCATAAGCCCTGTCTTGAGGGCCGGTCGACCGATCTAGAGAGTTTACTCTCTGGATCAGGCCCCAGTTGACCGACTGGTGGTCGACCGATCAAAAAGCTTTACTCTCTGATTCTTGCCTTGGTTGATCGATTGGTCAAGATCTGGATGCGATCGTCTGGGCGGTCAATCGGTAATTCCAACGGTTATAAATATGATAATTGACTGGTCGACCGGCCGGTCGACTGACAGGTCATCTGGCCTGGGGATTTACCCAGCGGCTAGGTTTTGTAGCTCCATAAAGGGGACTATTTTTGCTAGTTTCGTACAAGATTTTGGAGAAGCTTTAGAGCCAATTATTTCCATCAATCTTAGAGATTTTTCTCCACATGTTTTTGGACTAAAACTTTCATATTAAAAGGAGGGTTTTAAGAGTGTTTTCAAAAGAGATTTCTTGAGCTTTCCATCACAACTTTATCATGTTTTTCTCACACAAACTTAAGCTTTCCATTACTATATCAATCCTCTAGGGATCCTTGTTGTGAGAGTTATTTTTGTGATTAAGAGAAGTGATTATAAGTTTTCATTCTTGTATTGTGAGAAGTTGTAGAGGTTGTGACCTCGGTGAAGAGAATTTTCTGGTGATCAAGTAAACTAATCACCTAGGTTGGAGGAGTTGTAAGAGAAGCAGCCTCAGCAAACTAGTATGCTTGTGTATGTTGTTCTTGTGGGAATAAGTGAGGAACTTGCAGGTCCAAGAGTTTTTGAGGGAGCCCATTGTAGGTGTTGCGGCCTCGAGTGATCTGGAATAGATTTTAGTAAAAATCCTTCATAGTATTTGATTAGTCTCTAAAATTACATATTTCATACGACATCTTCACATGTATTTAATATTAAATTCTGCTAATAATACCTCTCTTGCTTGTTTCTAGGTCTATGGTGTGCAATGAAGAAGAAGACCCTAAATTACCATTTAATGGGTGATTAAAGGCCTATATCATAGCCATTGTCCAAGAAGAGCTGATTCGTCAAAACCAGGGGCCGAAAATCGGAAATTGGGAGCAAGAGCTGACAGAGGACTGAAAGGACAGTGCGCGGTTCAAAGCGCTGCGTGCATCTCGCCAGGAGGCCGCGTTTCTGCGGCCTAGAGAGGCTGGTCGTGGCCGTATGGCCGTGGCTAGGCCCTAGCTTTAGACCAGGGGTTTTCCCCCTGGCCCCCCTTCCTTGGCGCCTATAAAACCCCCCTGGGTTCTAGAGCAGGGAGATATGCAATGTTGTAGGTGTCGTGTTCATTTCATGTTGTAGTTTAGGGTAGTATAGTTTAGGTTCATTCTTCTTCTTCTACCTTCATATTTTTCATTTCTTTTAGATCTTGTAATAGGGGGGAGAGAGAGTGGTAAATGCTTGGAATGCAAGAGTGCTTGTAATAAAAGGTGACAATCTATGAAAGGTGCTTTCTTTATCTCTCTATGTTTTCTTTTCTTTAACTCTTTTTACGTGTGTAGCTAACTTTTCTCTCATGGTAACTAACTACTAACTACCAACTAGTCTAACTTCTTTTATGAAAATACACATGAACCTAATAGCCTCGATTTGGCCTTGCTCTTGCAAGAGCCATTGATGGCTCATGATGATGGATTTAACACTCTAACTTCCTAACCACTAACAAGCTAATATTACTTTACTCCATGCTTATTTTTAGTTTTGATTGTTTAAGTGTACCTTGCACTTATTTTGTTGAGTTAGGATGTGATGAGTTACATATGGGTCATGCTTTGAATCGCTCTTAAACCAAGGATTAGTGATGGCCAATGATACATGTGAGGCAACTATCACTAAGAGGTTAGAATGTTGGTAGGAGTCATTAGTAATTAATAGCTATGTGTCTTCTTTCTTTTCACTTTGTTTTAGAAATACCACAAAAACCATAAATATATTATCTTCTATGTTCCCACTTCTTCGTATTTCACCATACTTCTCTTTTCATTCTTTGTTTTCCTTTCTTTTCATTCTTTAAAATATTGAAGAACTTTTAACAAACACGTGAATCAACAGAAAAAGCTTCTATTGCATCCCATCCTTATGGATTCGACTCGTTTTAGCCTCTATGCGATAACGGAAGTATCGAGGAAGCCAAAGCATACACACTGTTAACTCTTAATTTCAAAACATATACTTTTTGTGTACAGTTTTTCTCTGTTCAAATTTTGGCGTCATTGCCGGGGATGGAAACGATTTGATTTCACGTTTTTGTTAACTTTTCTTCTTTGTTTTTTGGCATGTAGGTTAAAGTTTTATCTTTGCAGAAGTCCACACTTGCTCAAGTGTGGTTGGGTAAATTCTTGTATATTCTACTGCTACTTTTTATTGATATTACCTATACACTGTAAGAATTGAAAGAACTAAAATATGAAAATTGGATGCTTTAAAATAGTTTAGACATTTGCATCTAGGCACATGTCAATTTTCATTCCAATATACTATATTTTGTTCTTATGTTGTTGTGATTTTGTAGGAGGTATACATATTGCATTGCATATAATTGGACAAACACTTCAGTGATTTCCTCGCTTTTTTTGTATTCATCTTATCTATATTGCACACTTGCACAAATTGAACTTAAAGGAAAAACCAAATACAACATAAGGTGGGAAAGTCATTACCCACCCTTGGCCCAAAAATCACCTCCCCACTCATACAACCCAAGCCTAAATAAAATTTGCTAGATGTTAGCCCCTAGGGTCTTCTCGGACTCATTTAAGAGATTGACCTAAGGGAAAGTTGTTAGAAGTTGACTCATGCAAAATCGGTATCTAAGGTTGGGGATTGAGAGTCGAAACCTCGAAGAATAGTGGTTTGACATAATTAGGCCCGTTGCTCCGGCACGGATACCTCCCACTGATCTTGCCCTTACCTGGCTGATTAACTCGTGGTCAGTTCTGACAATATACCCCCGCGGACAGTCTAACTAGTTAGGAGTCATCTAGGTCTAAGTCTACCCTAGCATAGGCTTGTTTTCTTTTTCTTTTTCTTTTTCTACGTTCGTTTGTCTGTTTGTTTGTTGTTTGTTTTTTTTCTTTTTTGTATATTGTGAAATCGATTTTAACAACAATAATTCTTTCAATCATAATATGAATCCATATTTCACTCTGGCCTCATTTGACTAAGATAACTCTGACCCGGCTATGTACAATATGAACCAACCATATATGCTAAATTGGGATTATCCGACTCAATATGACCCATATCCTCATTCTTATGACTATAATTTTCAAAATATTTTTAACTCTTCACAAAGTCAATGGGGATTCTCCTCCCCTGAGTCTAATTTTCAACCACCTTGTCCACAATTTTTATTCCCCGATTTTGGTTCATATACTCCTTTTCCTGTTCCACCACCCGAAGAAAAATTTGATTTGAAAAGGTGTATGGAAGAGTCCCTACACCAAATGCAAAATTTGATCAATTCATAATGTTTCCCACATCAAACTCCACATACTCATTTTATAGAGCATCCAATTGAAGAAGAATCTGAGCTAGAAAAGTATTTGGAAGTCTTTTGAGAAAGAATACAAAATATATTGGACTCATCATCTCAAAAAAAATTTCAAGAGTCCTACTCATCTTTTCTAGTCTCACTAATTCAAAATGAACAACCATCAGTACTGGATTTGTGTATGGAACCTTTGCGTGAGTCCGAGCAGCAACCGCAAAATCCAATGGACTCACAATTTTACCATAATTTCTAAAATCAACTTTCATACTCATCTTTTCACGAAGAACCAATTGCAAAGAGTATGAAAGACATGATTCCAAATCTAAATTCTGTTACCTAGCCCATCAGTAGGTTAGACTCACTTATGAGTAATTGATCAATAAGAGCGAGGAAAGTCTTTCTTATCAACCTTTATCCGATCCTTATATCCTAACTCTACTAATTGGACCCAAGAATCATGTCATTTTAGAAATTCAGCTTCAATTTTATCATACCAATCTGAACTTGACAAACATCACATCCTTGACATTTTGGTAAGTTATCTGTTTTTTTGAAATTGAACTTGAGCTTGAAAGTGATCCTGAACCTCAAGTTAGTGATTCTTTTTCACTTTTTGATTCAATAATGACTCTGCTATCTTTACCAGATTTTTTTTCTCTATTCCAGAGTCAACATTGAATTCTGTACTAGTATACCGTGCAATAGGATCACCAATATCTTATGATCATACTTCATTGATCGGGAAGATGTGTGAACATCAATTCTTTGGTTTGGACCCTATTTTTGAACCAACTACACTCTTATTGTTGACTCTCAACTGGATCTGAGTCAACTTCCTGAGTCAGTATCTGTTTTTATTCCTATTCCATTTGAGTCCAAATCAATTATCTCCCAAAATCACACTTCATTGTTGGACTAGAATGTTGAAGAAAATGACTCGGTAATTATTTTTAAAAATTGAAAATTAGATGAGGATAAATTTTTAAATAAGATCATTAAATCAATCATTCTTTTATTGGGTCGTATTAGAGAAGTCATTGGTAGGTTTCTGCAAGATCCATGATATCTTGATTAGGTAGTAACGCTTGGCCCAGTCAGACCACCACCAGAACCACCATCATGAGGTAATCTTCATTCCCTTTCCATTTGTTTCATGTCTATATACATTCATGATGCGTTGAGGACAATGCATGAGATTAGCGTAGGGGAGGGTTTACTAGCATAGCTAGTTTTATATTTTCTTTCTTTTATACTTATTTTGAATTTAAATTAAAAAACAATTTATAAAAACTCTTTTCTTTTCTTTCTACAAAACTTTTTGAAACAAGATAAAGAGTTTTGATTTATTTTTAAGAAAATTAAGATTATCTTAGGAATAAGAAAGACCTAAAATTATGAAATTTTAAACCCAATCAAAATAATAGATCTTATTTAAATTTTAGGATAAGAAAGTAAGATTGAAAAGATAATTTGATCTTGAATTTTTTGTCTTAGATTTATGCACTCTACACTTACACAATTTTTGAAATTGAAATAAAGACTAAAAATGTCATAAAAAATATATATAAAAAAATTTTAAAAACCACATATTGAAGTTGGGTAATTATGCCTCAGGAAGCATGATTATTCACACCTAAAACGGTGGAAAAAAATTAAACAATCCCCTTTAGTTTTGTGACCTTGTTTACTCGAGTCCTTAACTCCGAGGGATGTTTTCTCATCTAGTGCCCCAAGACCATCTGGTTTGAGAGTCACCGCCTAAAGGCTTACTAACCGAGAAAATAAGAAAGCCAAAGAAAACTAAGGGAAGAAAAAGAAAAAAAAGAGAAAATATATATATAATAATATAACTAAATGGCACGAAAGTTAGAATCAATATCCCAAAAATCTTCACAGTTTACAAAGTGCATATTTTTCTAAGAGTTTTTTGAAAGATCAAAGAGTCAATTCAATTTTCAATTCTTACATTTAATTTATAACAAGATTTTACATTTCGACTTAGTTAAGGAAGATTAGTTTCTGGTTAACCTATGACCTAGGATCACTTATATTTTCGCAAAACTTTCTTTATTTCAAAAATACGTTTTCAAAACAATAACATTTGATTTTTTTTTCTTTATGGATTTTGTGGGTGTAATCTATTGAAAACCCTCAGGAGATAAAACTTCTCCTCTAGGGGAAACCTAATGGTTTAACAGCTTGTTGCATATGCTCATGCAATCACGTCACCTGCGAAAGTGGTGTAATAATTTCTTAGTTTTTTTGTTTTGCTCGGGACGAGCAAAAGATAAGTGTGGGGGTATGATTAGTCTCTAAAATTGCATATTTTATTCCACATCTTCACATTTATTTAATATTAAATTTTGCTAATAATACCTCTCTTGCAATTTTCTAGGTCCATGGTGTGCAATGAAGAAGAAGATCATAAATCATCATTTAATGGGTGATTAAAAGCCTATATTATATCCATTGACCTAGAAGAGCTGATTCGTCAAAACTAGGGCCAAAAACCAAAAACCGGGGGCAGAAGCTGACAGGGGACTAAAAGGACAGTGCGCGCCCCAAAGCGCTGCGCGCGTCTCCCCAGGAAGACCGCGTTTTCATGACCTAGAGAGGCTATCCGCGGCCGTATGACCGCGGCTCGGCCCTAGCTTCGGGCCCGAGGTTATCCCCCTGGCCCCCTTCTTTGGCACCTATAAAAAAAAACCACTGGGTTCCAGCACAGGGAGATATACAATGTTTTAGGAGTAGTTTTCATTCCATATTTTAGTTTAGGGTAGCTTAGTTTAGGTTAGTTCTTCTTCTTCTTCCTTTGTATTTTCCATTTCTTTTAGATCTTATAATAGGGAGAGAGAGAGTTGTACATGCTTGGCAATGCAAGAGTGCTTGTAATAGAAGGTGACAATCTATGAAAGGTGCTCTCTTTACCTCTCTATATTTCTTTTCTGTAACTCCTTTTACATGTGTAGCTAACTTTTCTCTCATGGCAACTAATTACTAACCACCAACTAGTCTAACTTCTTTTATGATAATCCATATGAATCTAATAGCCTCAATTTGGCATTGCTCTTGCAAAAGCTATTGATGGCTTATGATAATAGATCTAACACTCAAACTTCCTAACCACTAACAAGCTAACATTACTTACTTCATGTTTACTTTAGTTTTGATGGTTTAAGTGTACCTTGCACTTGTTTTGTTGAGTAAGGATGTGATGAGTTACATATGGGTCATGCTTTGAATCGCTCTTGAATCAAGGACTAGTGATGGCCAATGATATATGTGAGGCAACTATCACTAAGAGGTTAGTATGTTGGTAGGAGTCATTAGTAGTAGCCATGAGTCTTCTTTCTTTTCGCTTTGTTTTAGAAATACCACAAAAATCATAAATATATTATCTTCTATGTTCCCACTTCTTCGTATTTCACTGTACTTCCCTTTTCATTCTTTGTTTCCTTTCTTTTCATTCTTTAAAATATTGAAGAACTTTTAACAAACACGTGAATCAATCGGTAAAGCTTCTATCACCTCCCGTCCTTGTGGATTTGACTCATTTTAGCCTCTATGCTATAATGGAAGTATCGAGGAAGCCAAAGCACACAGACTTTAACTCTTTATTTCAAAACTTACACTTTTTGTTCGCGATTTTTCCCCGATCAGCGTTAAAGGTAGGGCATAGATTAAGTATGCTCGAACCTCGAAACAATTATCTCGTGTTTGTGATTGCTTATCTCTCTCTTACTTGTATTTTATATCTTGCATGCTTATATTGCTTTCAGTTTTATACTTGATATACTTGTGCTTTATTGTTATATGCTTGCGTTGTTTGTTTGCTCACACTTGTATTCAACCATGAAAGCTATAGTGACACCTCAACTCTTAATCTAGAGGAATTATGAGCAGATAGTCCAGAGCCCTTCACTGGGAATTCGGCTACACTCTTTTATTATATGTTGTGTGTTTGCATTATAGTTTGAATTTTACATAATTAGTTTTTAATTCTGTATATTTTTTGCTTTAGATTTACTTGTCACCTATTCACCCTCTCTAGGTGATTTCAATTGGTATTAGAGCTTAATGCTCTTGATTTGGGTCTAACAACCTTGAGTTAAAGATCTTATTTTAGCTAATCACAATATTTGTTCACACGCACATGGATTTCATGACACCTCCTATATTTGACATTCTTAACCTCCAAACTTGGATAGTTAAGATGTCCATGTACCTTAAGCCCCAGGTATTCATATCTATTTTGCCACTATTTAAAATTCATATTTTATAAATGAAAAAAAATCCTTGAGGCTAATGCAAAAGCCATCCATGCATTAAAGAGTATCCTAAATGATGAATATTTATCTAGACTTGCTAACTTTGATTCAGGTTTTGTTGTAAGGAATACCCTTGTCTTTCTTGGTGAACAAAAGCAATACTATATGGAAAGTCACTCGGATGATGAAAGTGATACTTCTAACATATACTATTTGGTAAAAGGGAATAACCCCCTTGAGGTAAATTTTGAATCCGAGCTAAAAGAAGATATTGACATGCCTTATGATGAGCTTGTTGTTGGAACTTGATTTTGATATACATTTGTGAAGTCATTTCATTGGAGGTCTATCTCATAAGCTTATACAAGAGTTCTATATGTTCAAGACTTCTGATTGAGATTTTTTCTACACACAAAAATACAGAATTTTACAATTAAGAATGAAAAGTGCAAGTTACTTACTTCTACAGCAATAGCAAGTAAGTATGCGGGTTGTAATCCACAATGAGGGACTAGCAATGGAAGTTTTTTAAGCAAATTCTCTTTTAGGCTACAAAGTATGGTTAAAGTTCTTCTTTAGTTCTTTACAAGAAAAAGGAAAAAAATGAGTTAAAGTTGAATTAGGAAGAAGATGGAGAAACCATAAATGATATGTAGAAAGAAATGGAAAAAGAGTGATAAAAGAAGTGGTAGATTGTGGTGTTCTAAACTAAATAATTAAAAGAAAAAAATCTAAAAGTTACTTACCTCCTTTGGCCAAATGCTTACCTTGAATCGTTTGCATTGATGTTACTTTGAAGTGAGGCAATCAACGTATAGCCTGATAGGTAGTAAAAACTGCATATTTATCACTAGATTTACTATCATATTTCCCTATTTATTCCTATAATTATGCGCTATTACTAATGTTTTATTATTTAATGTGTGCAGGCCTTGAGTAATTATTTAAATAAAAGTATAAAGCCTAAATGAAGCCCAGAAGCCCAAGAAATCCCATGTGCAAGCTCATGCGCAAAAGTTGTAGTAATTTAGAAGTTTCTTATTATCTAACCTAATCTAAACTTAGATTTTTAAATTCTTTATTTAAAATCTAATAGAGGAAAAGGAAGGATAAGATAGAACTCCTAATTGCTAAAAGAAGAGGAAAATGATGGACTTCTACTCAACCCTAGTTGCTTGCAAAACAAGACTAAAGATAAAAGGAGAAGAGTTTAAAGATAAATTTCAAAAAATTCGGATTCAGACTGTACATATGTTTTACTACAGATGTTCAAATTCGATTATTCAAGATGTGCCAGAAAGAAGACTTGAAGGACGACAACTTTTATGTTAATCAAACTTTCAAATTCAGTCAGAAGATAAGTCATATTCGGTGATCAACATGATAATAAGTTGCAGGACAGATTTGAACTTCTATAGATAAGTCAAAACAAGTTTGGAGATAAAAGAAGAATTCAAATTCAGAGATATTATGCTCCTCTTATCTTCATATACTTCTTATCCTCTGGTTTTCTCCTATAAATACCCCTGCATAGCAACAGAGGAAGGGCAGATCTCAGAAGTCCAGTGCAGTACATAAACAAATTTAGGGTTTTTCTTAGGCTAACTTGTAGATTGTAATTTAGGTTTATTTTAATTTTTTTTGTAATTTTTAATTATGTAACTGAGAGGAGATGATATTTTCATGGAGGAAGGAGATCAAACTTGTACTGAAGGTGACAATCGGTGTAAGTAATCTTTTCTTCTATTGTTAATTGAATCAAATCAAAGTTTATTTCTTTTTTCTATTCTTGTTTTGTTTTTGTTTCCCTCTTTTGTGTTTGTGGATCCATGTGAAACGAAGAGTTTCAAGTTGCCTTCTCCTCGCAAGTGCCGTTGATGGTTTATGGTGATGAATATCTACTTCCATGGTAGCGTAGCTCGCCCTTTTTATTTCGTAGTATAGATTAGAATAGGGAAGATCTCATATTCCATGCTTCGATCGCCTTCAAATAAAGGTACAACATTGACACGGTTCCAAGGTAAGCAAACGCCGAAGAGGTAAGTAAGTTTTTAGTTTTCTTTCTTTTAATTTTAGTGTAAATCACCAATTCCCAATCTTTTTTACACTTCTTCATTGTAAATATTATTGTAAATATCATTGTAAATAACATTATAAATAAAAGAGAACTTACAAAATAAGCTTCCATCGCTAGTCCCTCCCTGTCGATCATGACCCGTTTAGCCACTTGCTATAGCGGTAGAATTGAGCACCCTGCACTATTATTTTAAATTCTGAAATTTTGTTTTTGTGTGCAGGTTGTATATTAATCATAGCCCATAAGAGTTGATTTCTGTCTCCTCTACATTATATCATCAAGACGTTGCAAGTATGAAGTGATACAGAATGAAACTAAAAATCCATCATCATGAGCTATAGGTGGCACTCACAAAGGAAAGGCTCTTTCAATGTTTTAAGACTCACTTGGATAGCAATTTGTACCAAAAGAAGAAAAAAGTAGAGAAAAAGAAGAACACAAAAATAAAGTACATACAAAAGGGGAACTATAGATTCAATTTTATAACAATAAGAAAAAATAAGAAAATCTTACACGAATGTCACTCTCAGCACAAGTTTCATTTTCATCTCCTATGAAATTCTTATCTCCTCTGATTTATATAAATTAAAATTGAAAATTACATGAAAAGAAAAATAAAAACCTACACTACAAAGAATAAAAAAGTGAACTAAATTTTATCTCTGCATGGTCGTCCCTTGTACGCTCTGAAAAACTCTTTATTTATCGGTAAAACCGAACATAGGAGGAGAGTGTATGAAGATAGCGGAAGCAAATGCTCCCCCTAACTCTCTAACAAAGCAGCAGAAAAGCGGCTTTGGCCCCTTCTCCGCGGCTAGGGTGTGGCCACACCGTGTTGGTGGTACTCCTTGACTTCGCGATTTACTTTTATCTCCAGCTGGATTTGCAATTTAAGTCCAGGACTTTGACGAAATGGCCTTTGATCTTTGGCTTCAACCGATTAATTTGTAGGGATTTGTTCTAACTAGTTTTTAACCGATCTAAACCGACCTGATCTGTCCTGATTCACTAACTTCGAATTAATTCTGATTTAAATCAGAATTTGGTGGACTTTTGGTATCATTTCACTGCACTCTCTTTTAGGAATGGGCTTACAAATAAATTAAATAATAATTAGGAAAAAGCAGAGCTTATTTTATAATAAGTATGAGAATATGATAATGAATGTGCAATATTAGCGACCGATCACACCCCATACCTATCTTTTGCTCGTCCTCGAGCAAAACAACTAAACCAAAAATTATTAGACCACTTTCGCAGGTCATGCGATTGCACTAAGCCTGTGTAACAAGCCGTTAAATTTCTAGATTTCCCCTAGAGAACGAGTTTTGTCTCGTGAGGGTTTCAGTAGATTACACCCACAAAATTCATAAAGAAAGAAAAATAAAGAGTTTGTATTTTTGAAAAGCATTTTGAAAGAGAAAAATATTTAAAATATTATTGTAAGATTTAAGTAACCAATAAGTTGATAGGAAAATTGAATTTTTCATTCCTAAACTTAGTGTCTATTCAAAAATTTGTTATCAATCAAAGTAAGGAGTCAAATTGTACTTCTCATCTTGTCTATTACTTTACCCTAAGTCATATGCACCTTGTGATCATGAAAATTTTGACTAAGGGTTCTTTAACTCTAACTCTTATGCCTTATTTTTTATTTTTTATTATATTTTTTATTTTATTTTTGGTGGTATTATTCTTAATTTTATTAGGCTTTTTAATCTGCCCATGTAACGAGCCTTTAATCGGTAACTTCCAAACCAAACGGTCTTAGGGCACCGAGAGAGAAAACACCCTAAGAACTTAAGGACTCAAGCAAATAAGGCCACAAAACTAAATATTTTATTATATGAACCGCTTTTAGGCGTGAAACTTATGCTTTATTAGGCACAAACACCCAGCTTAATCAGAGGATTTATATATATATATATATATATATATATATATATATATATATATATATATATATATATATATTTCTCAGACTTATCTAGTCATCTTTCGCATAAATACCAAGGCTTACTTAGGCCAAAGCACCTAACTAATCAATAATTAGATTTGTCCATCTTTCATAGATATATTTTTTTCTTTTCTTTTTTTTTATTTCAGAAGGCATAAGAATCTTTGTCTTTGAACCCTAAGTGTGTAAATGCATAAGGTGTGCATATTTCTTCAAGATAAAAATCAATACTAAATCACTTTCACAAATTTTCTTCCAAACCCTAAAAATCAAACAAGTCATCTTATTTTGACCAAGTGTAAGAAATCCTAATTATGATTTTCCAATTTCTTAAAATTGACTTAATTTCTTACAAAAAAATATATCAAAATATTGTTTCGATTTTCAAAAAGTTTTTAAAAGTAAAGAAAATGTTATTTTTTTTGTTTTTTCAAATAAAAAGAAAAACCTAGGTTATGTGAGACCCTCCCCCACACCTATCTCATGCACTGTCCCCAATGTATAAATTAATACATAGATGCATGAAAAAGAAAAAAGGGAAGAAAAATTACCTTAAGGTGGTAGTTCCGGTGGTGGTTTGATTGGTCCACGAAATGCAACCAAATCTAACTTGCGTGAAGTTCGAAGGAACCCACTAGAAATCTCTCTAATATAACCCACTAAAATGATGTGCCCATGAATGATTTTTATTAAATATTTTACCCCATCTAATTTCTAAATTTCATAATTAATTTCGGAGTCAATTTTGTCAACTGCCTTGTCCCAAAATGGAGTGTGAAAAGATAGAATGATTGACTTGGACTTAAGAAGTACGAGAACTAATACCGATTCAGGAAAGTGACTTAAGTTAAGTAAAGGTTCAGGAGTCAAAATTGGTTCAGGAAGTGGGTCCAAATTAAAAATTTGAAACTCAAGTCCACATTCATTTTCCCACAATGGAATGTGACTTAATAATACATGTTTCAAGTTCAAGAATGACAGATGTGAGAATCAAAACTGACTCTAAAATATTACTCAAGTCAGGTAATAAAAAAGGAGTCAATATTGATTCAAGAATTTGAACTGGATCACAAATTTGAGAATCTAGGTCACATTTCTCATTGAGTTCAAATCACAAAAATGAGAACTTGCCAATTTGTCAATGGGAAGTACGAAATTGGTCAAGTTCGATATATGATCATCAAAGATCGGCGATTCAATTTCATTATAAATTGGCACAAGATCCAATGTTGACTCGGGAAAAAGATTAAAATCAGTTAAAGATACCGGAGTCATTATTGAATCGGGAAGTAGAATTGAATCACTAAGTTGAGGTTCCGGATCATATTCATTCTCAAGTTCAATTTCAGGAAAGGAATAACTTGCCAAACTGTCAATGTCAGTTTCAAAATTTGGAGTTTAGGCAAGTTCAAATGATTATGCTAAAATGAAATCTTGTTTTCCAAACTAACATGATTTGTCGGCTCTAACATAATGGTTAGCGATATCAGAAATGGTCAAACGGTGAAAACGGAGAGTTTGGACCATCATATCTAGTCATGATTACGAGCGTTTTGAGCCTGAGTCATGGCTTCAAGCATCTTTTCATAGTTGATTGGTTCATCATATTGTTGCGATTGGCCTTGAAAAGATGAAGTGTTGTTTTGAAATTGGTGGTGAAATTGTGAGTCTGTCGGATTTTGTGATTGTTGTTTGGACTCTCGCACTCATTTCCAAAATTAATGGTTTTCTATTTTGGGCTGGTGGAACTGAGTATGAATCTTAAAAATATTGTTGACAAGGTGGATGAGGAGGACAAGTTAGTTGAAAATTGGACTCGGGGGAGGTGAATCACCATTGACTCTGTAAAAAGTTAAAATTATTCTGGAAATTATGGTCATAAGATTGGGGGTATGGGTTATATTAATTGGGATAAGACCAATCTGGCACACTATATTGGTTAAAGTTATGATATGTTGGGTTGGTAATATCCGAAAAAGAGGTTGATGTGTAATATAGATTACCATTAAAATTGACAAAATTGTTGTTATAAGCTATATCACACCATAAAATACAAACAAAGAAAAAAACAAACAAATATGTAAACAAATAAAAAGAAAAAAATCTAACTTAAGTTAGGGTAAATCTTAAACCTAGACGACTCCTAACTGGTTAGACTGTTCACTGGGGGTATATTGCTGAATCTGACCACAAGTTAATAGGCTAGGTAGGCGTAAGATTGGTGGGAGGTATCCGTGTAAAAACGACGGGCCTAATTTAGCCAAACCACTAGCCTTCTGGGTTTCGCCCCTAAATTCCCAACCTTAGTCATCGATTTGACAAGAGTCAGAGTCAAATCAACTTCCCCCTTAGGTAATTCTACTATTTGAGTCCGAGATGTCCCTACAACTATCGTCTACTAAGTTTTATTTAAGCTTAGGTTAGTGAGTAAGAAGATTATTTGTGCGCTAAAGGAGGGTAATGACTTCTCCACCTTATCTTGTTTATAGGATAAGCCCTTAAATCAATTTAGTGTAGTGTATAAATATATAGAAAAACGTAACACTCAAGCAATATTTCATACAAGAATGAACCTTATACTAAATGCTATGCACACATACCTTGCCTCTAGCACTCTTTAACAGTAAATAGAAAATGTAACAAAATAGACACGTGTCTAAATGCAAAGTCTAAATCATTTTTAGCAATTACAATAGACTTTTTACTGTTGTGTTGGAAATGTATATACAATGAGTCAAACAAGTAGATAAATGGTACATATATTAAACTATGCAATTCAGCCAACCTACAAAAAATACAGGTTAGTAGTTCGCTCAGATTGCCACAAGAATGTAACAAATCTGAGGGCTTCTGGGTTGTGCTTTCTTGAGTAGAGTCCAATGCCATTTATATGTCTACTGCAGTAGAAATTCCTTGTTGTTAAATCTGTACACCAAAAACAAAGAAGAATGTTAACTTAAAATGTAAATCTAAAAAGAGAATAACTTATCGTCCCTCCCCGATAACGATGTCAAAATTTGATTGAGATTTTTCCTGCACACAAAAATACAAAATGTCAGAACTAAGAATGAAAAGTGTAAGTTACTCAATTATACCGCAATAGCAAGTGGCTATGCAGATCGTGTTCCACAAAGAGGGACTAGCGATGGAAGCTTTTTAAGCAAGTTTTCTTTTAGGCTACAAAGTGTGGTTAAAGTTCTTCATTAGTTCTTTAAAAGGAAAAGGAAAAAATGAGTTAAAGTTAAATTAGGAAGAAGATGGTAGATTAAGAAGATGGAAAAACTAGAAATGATATATACAAAGAAATAGAAAAAGAGTGATAAAAAAAGTGGTAGATTATGGTGTTCTAAACTAAAGAATTAGAAAAAAAGAATCTAAAAGTTACTTACCTCCTTTGGCCAAGTGCTTACCTTAAATCTTTTACAATAAATTTACCTTGAAGTGAGGCGATCAACGTATAGCCCATAAGAGTTGATTCCCGTCTCCTCCACATTATATCATCAAGAAGTTACAAATATGAAGTGATACAGAATGAAACTAAAAATCCATCTCATGAGCTGTTGGCGGCACTCGCAAAGGCAAGGCTCTTTCGATACTTTAAGACTCACTTGGATAGCAATTGGTACTAAAAGAAGAAAAGTAGAGAAGAAGAAGAAGAATACAAAAATAAAGTACATATAAAAGGGGAACTAAAGATTCGATTTTATAACAATAAGAGAAAAGAAGAAAATCTTACACCGGTGTCACTCTCAGCACAAGCTTCATTCTCATTCTCCTATGAAACTCTGATCTCTGATTTACATAAAATAAAACTGAAAAATACATGAAAAGAAAAACAAAAACCTATACTACAAAGAATGAAAAAGTGGACTAAATTTTATCTCTGCATGGTCATCCCTTGTACGCTCTAAAAACCCCTTTACTTATAGGCAAAACAAAACATAGGAGAGCGTATGAAGATAGGGGGAGCAAATGCTCTAAAATTTAACCTAGAAGGGGGTGAATAGGTGTAAGGCTAATCTAATGACAAATAATGCAGAATTAAAACTAAATGCAACACACTTAGTATAATTAAAGTATGTAGCCGAATTCTCGGTGAAGGACTCTGGACTATCTCCTCTAAATTCCTCTAAATAAGAGTTGAGGTGCTATATGAAGCTCTCTTAATAAAACACAAGTATGGGCACGCAATCAAACCAAGCACGTATGTGATATGAACAATATGAACAATGCACAATGCAAGTTAGAGAGTTAGAGAAAGTGGATCAAACACAAACAACAAGATATGTTTCGAGGTTCGAGCACCCAGCTTTACGTCCCCGCCTTCACACAGAAGGATTTTTACTAACTCGTCCACACAGGACTTCCCACACAGGGAACCTCCACAAAGGATTTGGGTAATACAAACTGGGAGTACACAACACCTCTCTCCAACAAATGCAACCTCTCACTAGAGGCAAGGCACAACACAAATCACCTCTACATTTAGAGGGATAGGTACTCAGCCAAACAAATATCAACCTCAGAGTAGAAGGATAAGGCTCAAAGCCACACTAACAACCAATCATCTCACACTTGAGGGATTCCAACAATCTCCACAATCACCTCTCACTAGAGGAATACAACCTCTCACTAGAGAGATATCAACACAATCACCTCTCACTAGAGGGATATTACAAAGAATGGAAGGTTTAAAACACTTGGTGATTTCAACAAAAATCACAAACTAATTCTTTCTCACAAAAATAGATCCTAATAGATAGGACAGATAGATAGCTCAAGTGTGGAAAAACAAAGAGTCTGGAAATCAAAAACACAATGAAAAACTCTTGGGAAAACTTCTAGAATATCTATAGAAATGAAGATAAAAAACCAATCCCAAAGACTTCTCTTTTTCTTTGATTTTTCAAACCCTTTAAAACAAAATAAAGATCAAATCTTTTGGCACAAAAACTCTTTTAAAAACTTGCTGAAAGATATAAAATTTTTCTCTTGAAAAACTTGTTAAAAACCAGCTCAAATATGGGGTATATATAGCCCAAAAGAAATCTGCCCGATGGCAGGTGGCAAAGGACAGTTTTGACCTTTCGATTGACCGGCTAACGGTCATTTTTATGACTGTTGTGCCACCGATCGACTGCTCGATCGACCGGACCTGGAACCAGAGAGCAACGACTCTCTGGCCGATCACCGCCCGGTTGATCGGAACTGGATACAGAGAGCAGAGCTCTCTGCCGGTCGACCGGGGCCATTTTTAGAGAGCAGAACTCTCCGGATGGTCGACCGCCTGGTCGATCGGCCCACCAGTTCACACGGGCGTGCACGTCCATGCACGTCGGTCGACCAGACCAGTTGACCGACTTCTGCAGTGGTCGACCGGCAGAAGGCCAGGTCCAAGTATTAAGGGATTTAAAACTTAGGTATTTAGACTTTAATTAAATCCCATAAAATCTCATAAATTCCATAAAAATCAGTTATTATATTATCTTTGAAATTCAAATATGTGTGAGTAAAATTCAACACATATTATAAACAATTTGAACCATTTTTGTGTCTTGAAAATTTGCCTTAAATCAAAATCCGTATTTTCCAACACTTAGATTTTTGAAATGAAAAATCGTTTTCTCCAAAACTCATGCAAATACAAAAACATGATATTGAAACAACTTTGGAGCATATAGTATATGGATAGAATCTAATATACATGAAAGGTATTATATCTATGTTTTTGATATTAAATACAAAAATAGGCTTTGCTTAAATACAAAACTTCAAACTCATGAATAGGCTTATCAAAATAAGTTTTTCTAAGTAGATGAAGTATAGATGTATATAGATCAAATCTAATATACAATAAACCATGTAAATTTGTTTTGATTCTATCTATTTATGAAAATCGTATATCTGAACATAGAAATCCAAAACCAGTTAAACAAAATAATCAAACAAATAAACTTGTAACTTGTGTGTGTATTGTGAACTTGAGCATATTAACACTATCTACTCTTTACAATGATCTAAACATTCTAAACCAAATGCAAATCGAGGTATTCTTGCAGACGTCATCTCCAAGTTGACTCGATCCAAATACGATCCAACGCGCTTGACTCCAACCGAGTGATGCGATCTTGACGCGTTAGCTCTTGAATCACCATATGAAAGCTCCAAAACACATTTGTTGAAGCTAATTACCTACTAATATCTTGATTAAATATCTGAAACTAAACATTTATAAGATTATTAGTAAACTATAACTACATGAGTTAATCATCATCAAAACTAAAGTATAACTAGAGTGAAGAGCCTCTAGGCCAACAATCTCCCCCTTTTTGATGATGACAAAACTCATGGAGTTATAAATGCATAGATTAAAGTTAAGTTTCATAGAAGCTCTCCCTTAACTCATGCATAACAATAAACATAAAAATATGCAATGAATGCTCAACATAAGTATGCATAAATAAAACAATGTTCTTGATATGAATTGACTGTGCATAAACAAAATAATGCTCTTGATACCAAAACTATGCATAAACAATACAATGCTCTTGATACCAATTGACATTTATTGACATAAATACACTAGATACCAATGGAAATCACAAATAAACATGCATATAATACACAAATATTTCTCCCCCTTTTTGTCAATCATCAATAAAGGGGTATAAACATAAACCAAAAAATTTTCTCCTTTTTGTCAAACTAAAATCAATAAACAAAGAGACATAAAAATGTTCTCTCACTTTTTGCATAAAACAAACAATAAAGAGATATATATGCGATATACATTCATGATGAGGAAAGATGCGAAGTTAACTCCCCCTGCATACATGCATTACATGAAAAAGAAATGACTAAACCTAATCACATAACACATAACACATAATATATAATGTATAAAAGGAGATGGGAAGCTCCTTCTACACACATGTAAGATATAGAGAAGAGCAGTCAAGCTCTTTAATATGAGATACACTCAATATGAATCTATATATAAGGAAGATGTTAAGCTCCCCTTGCACATAAGTAATACGTATCAAAACATATTGATGCCAATTGAAAATAAACAAAACATTTTTAAGATACCAAAGATACCAATTGAAACTAAACAAAAATTTTGAGTTACCAAAGATACTAATTTAAAAAAAATTGTAAACTTGATACCAATGGAAAATGAAACTTGTATGTTTTTGACACCAATTGAAATATATATGTATATTGAAATTTTAAAACATACCAATTGAAAGATATATGAATGTGTAAAATATGATATCAATTGTAAATAAACACATGTTAATGATATCAAAAGATACCAATGAAAGTAAACAAGATTTTTAATATACCAAAACAATACCAATTGAAAGTATCTTAAAACAATACCAATTGTAACCATCTTGTAATTTTGATACCAAATGAAAATATTTTGTAATTTTAATATCAATTTGAAAGTGAAAGCTAAATATCTTTATGTAAACAAAACGTATTTCAATATAGATACAAATTAAAATAAAACATGATATCAATTGAAAAACAAACCATCTATTTGGTTAAACAATTTATTTTGCAATAAAGATACCAATTTTTAAAGTAAAGGCAATTCAAGATTTTTGATACCAATATTGAAAATGTTAGCATATTTCAAATTAAAAATCTTTCATTAAGAGCGTAGGAAACAAAAAATAAGATACCAATTAATATCACAAAGTGAGGGAGTAAGAAACCAATTGAAAATAAAATCGATTGATAGATACCAATTGAAGATAAAGCATGATAAAACATGAAGTTTTTCTCCCCCTTTATGAAATACCAATAATAATTATGTATAAGCTTGTGTAAGCTACCAATTTGAAAAATAATTGTCATTAAGGACAACATCAAGCTTAGCATAAACATTATTTGTGCTTTAAGATATATATGTATAGTAAGTACAAACAAATCATATATATGTATGAAAAAGTAAATACCAATAGAAATTGATACTTTATGAAAATTTTGAAACATACATATATAGAAAACCAAATATGAGTATACAACTAAAAGATATCAATTGTGATACCAATTAAAAAATATGATGCGGATCAAATGTATAACTCATACCTGTCGCCTATTCATGCTCAAGTTTAAAAAGATTTTCAATTAAGCATACAAGGCATGGTCTCTCAACCATCCTCCCTTGATGGGTAGGATTTTCAAAATTAAGTTTTGAAAATAATTTTAGCATATTTTAAAACTCTACCAAAATGAAGAATACGAACTAATTTAATGATAAATTTGTAAACTAGTATGAAATTCTTCTAGCAAGGAATAAACTAAGAAAGTATCCATGAAACCTGAAAATCACTTAACAATTGACACTCAAAATATGTAAAGCATATATAATACTCATGAAAATAAAAGAATGAGAAACCCCAAGTAAAGTGAGTGTACAAGTTTTATGTGAAAAGCATAGTCATAAAAATGGGCAATTAAGCTCAAATATGGGATTCCTTCTCAAAAACATGAAAATCATCAAAATTTAATTTTCATCAAAAACAATGATACTAACTTCATAGCATATGTATGTTTTGTCAAAACTAAAGGTATACATACATATCCAAACAAAATTGAGTCTATAAAGAGATTTTACATGAAAGACAAATGACTCAAGGGTATACATGTATATCCAATAGTTTTGGCAAAATTAACATATACATAAAGCTAAAACACGTCATCATGAAAAACATGTCCAAAAATGTGGTATACAAGTTGATTAGTCTACGATCATGCATTATTATACCGCATTTTCCCACCGATTTATGAATAAATTGTCGGTCTAAATCGTGTTTTGGTCTTTATTGCATGTAAATCAAAAGTTCAAGGGCAAGGGTGTAATAAGAGCTTAATTAAACCCAATTTTGGGTAATTAAATCTGCATTACTTGGAGGTCAAGTAAGGGATCATCTAGAAGATACATTGAACCTAGACTCTGATTAGAAAAGAGTTGTGTAGAGTATTAGCACAAATATGTAACAAAGAGATGAAGGTTAGAAACAACCTTAGTGCTTAGTTCACTCCACAAATGTATTTAAAGATTGATTTACCCTTTCCAATCTCCGCTATAGCATAGGGCTATACCGAGTCGATTCTCAGGGAGAGCTCGCGATGGAAGCTTTACAATAGGTAGTGAAGTTAGAAAACGAGAATTCTTCTTTGTCTTAAAAGAATAAAGAATCAAGTGAAAAGAAAATGAAAGAATGGATGGATATGTTCATGGTGAAAAAGTCGGAAAAGAAATCAAAACAAGATTGGCTTTGGACTAAAACTAAAAAGAAAAGAAAACTTTGAAGAAGACTTTGAATGAAAGAAAACCATGACTAGCTAACCTTACTACCTTGCTAAAACTTACTAAACTCCGTGATAGTGATGCGTGCCTCATGTTGATTCATCGGCATGGATTTGTCTTGCGTGTTGATCTAATTACTTTCCCACTTGGATGACGGGAACTCATTATTGGACTTGTCTTATAGCCTCCATAGATGGTCATAGGCCTACAAATTAGACTTTCAATAATGGAATCAAATGAGCTACACTCAAGGGATGCAAATGAAGAACATACAACATTCATTAATGGACATAAAGAAGTTGTACATCAAATAGCATATTGGTGATCCATCTCCATGTTCCATCAAGGCACTTGTTCAAAGACAAGGCTCTAAATGAGGCACACATGAATCATATGGAGAATTACAACAAGATACTTGCCAAGAAATGAAAGAAAACCCATCGGAGAAGAGAAGACCATACAACTTGCAAGATTAAAGGAAGCAATCACCCATAAGTTAGTAGTTAGCAAGGTTAGTGGTTAGCTAGTACATGGAGAAAGAATTAGCTACAAACCATTACAAAAGCAAAACAAAGCATGAATTAAATTGCAAGGAAATAAAGAAAGCAAGAAAAGAAAACAAGTACACTAGAAAATGCAAGAGTAGAGAGGAGAGAATGGATCAATCCTTGATGCTTCAAGTTGTCACTCCTTGATGAATACAAGCTTTCTCTCTCTTACAAACTCTCTCTTTACAGAATTTCTAGGGAGAGGAAGATCATAGAGAGCTACAAAAATCCTAGAAAAACTAACAAAAATACAAAGCTTAACACTAATCTCTCTCTCTTCTCTGTTCAGTCTTTTTTCGCAGGTCCAAGTGCAGTATTTATAGCCTTCAGAGAGAACTCTCCAGAACCTGGACAGGTGGACGAAATCTGGGGCTCAGAGGCCCCAGATCTGCCGTAGATCTACGGCTCAGATTCAGTTTGCGCGGCACAATGGTGGCCGTTGGATCTCTGCTTTCTGTTGAGATCTTGTTACGAGTTTGTTATCCACGTGGCCTTCTAGAACTGTGAGCTGGCGCATAGAACTCTCCAGATCCTGGGTTTAAGATTGGGCTTTATTTTGGGCTTGAAATTAATTCCATTTAATTATTGCTAATTAAAGGAATTTTGGGCCTTCTCTCCATTTGAATGTGGACCTGTAAAAATATAGAGAAGATGAGTAAAAATCATGTTTTTATTGACTAAATGCATGGGGATTATGTGGTAAAATATGCAATATTGTGTAACAATCACACCCCCACACTTATTCTTTTGCTCGTCCCGAGCAAAACAAAGAAAAGAAAATCCTAACTACCAATTTTATTACACCACTTTCGCAGGTGACGCGATTGCACTGAGCATGTGCAACAAGCCGTTAAACCTCTAGGTTACCCTAGAGGAGGAGTGTTGTCTCCTGAGGGTTTTCAGCGGATTACACCCACAAAATCCAGGATTACACCCACAAAATCCATAAAGAAAGAAGACAAATGTTAGTATTTTTGAAAACGCATTTTGAATAAGAGACAAGTTTCCGAACTATTTTTGCAAAAATATAAGCGATCTAAGGTTATAAGTCCACCTATAATTATTCTTCCTTAAACTTAGTCTCTATGCAAGATCTTGTCTTTAATTAAGGTAAGAATTCAAAATTGGATTGAATATTTTATCTTTCATAAAACCTAGATAGTATGCACACCGTGCTCGTGAAGATTTCTGGGATTTCAACTCCAACCATCAAGCCATTTATTTATACTTATATATTTTTTATGCTTTTTTTTCCTTCCCTTAGTTTAGGCTTTCTAGTCTACCCTTGTAGCGAGCCTTTAACCGATGACTCCCAAACCAGACGGTCTTAGGGCACCAGATGAGAAAACATCCCTCGGGTTTAAGGTCTCGAGTAAAAAAGGCCACGAAACTAAAGGGGATTATTTATTTCCTTTACCACCGTTAGGCGTGAATAATCATGCTTCTTGAGGCATAATTCTCCAGCTTAATAGGTGATGTTTTATTTATATATATATATATATTTTTATATTTTTTTTATATATATATGGCATTTTTGGTCTTTGTTTCCATCCCAAGAAATGTGTAAGTGTGAAGTGCATATTATCTAAGGCAAAAAATTCAAGATAAGAATATCTCACCAATTTGTCTTACTTAGCCTATAACTTCAAACAAGATCTATTATTTCAACTAGATTTAAGATGTCATAATTAAGGCTTTCTTAATTTCTAAGATACATCTTAATTTTCTTAAAAATAGAACAAAACTTTGTCTCTTATTTCAAAAAGTTATTTTTTATTTTTTTTTATTATAAGTGTAAAAGAAAGAAAATCTAAAAACTCTATGTTAGTAAACCCTCCCCCACACTTATCTCATGCATTATCCTCAATGCATCATGATATATGTATGCATGAAATAGGTAAGAGGTAGGAAACTTTTATTCACAAAAAAGTGCAAAAAATTATTTACAATTATGACCCTCACCTAGGCTTTCGGTCGTTTTCCTCTGGCCCGTTTCCCATCATTCCAGTGCGTCTACTTTCGTGAGCTTAGTTGGGAAACGGTGTAAATTACTTGAGTAGCCCTAGGTGTTTCCAGATTCAATTGATTGTTATTATCATTCACACTCATTCCACCACATTGTTCACAAACAAATGCCTTGTCACCACTTTCATTATGGATCTCATCACTTCTAATGTCTAGAAATTTTAACTCTTCTCCATATAATTCTTCAAAACTCAAGTCAACATCCGGAAGTGGACAATCAGTTAATTTACCCTGAGTTGACTCATCTAAACACATGATCTCATCAGCAAACAGGTCTTCAAAAGATAGATCAATTGGAGGTTCTTGAAGAGAATTACAGAATTGTGACTCATCTTTTGAATCCTCACAATTGTCCTCAATAAAGCTAACCTCAAATGTTTGATTTTTTGTTTTGTGAGGCTGTGTGTGGAAGACATTGAGTTCATGTGTCATATTACCAAAGCTCAACCTCATTGATCCATTCCGGCAATTAATGATGGCATTTGCAGTAGCCAGGAATGATCGTCCCAGAATGACAGGAATTTGAGCCATTCTATTGGAATTAGACACTGGTTGTGTCTCAAGGATTACAAAATAAACAGGGTAGATGAATTCCCCAACTTTGGCAAAGACATCATGAATTATCCCCTTGGGTTTAGTGACAGAGCGATCAGCCAATTGGATGGTCATTTGGGTCAGGAGGAGATCACCTAACCCTAATTGCTGATACACAGAAAAAGGTAGGAGATTGATGCTGGCCCCCAAATCAAGAAGTGCCCTATTGATTGTAGTCTGTCCTATGATGCATGAAATGGTGGGGCTCCCTTGGTCTTTGTATTTTACAGGAATTGGACCAGTGAGCAACTCAGTGATGGATGATGCTAGGAAGACTTTCTTAGGGACTTGGGTCTTCCTCTTCTTGGTGCACATTTCCTTTAAGAATTTGGCATATGATGGAACTTGTTGAATGGCATCAAGAAGAGGGACATTGATTTGGACCTTATTGAACATTTCTTTTAACTTCTCCATGTGAGCATTTGACTTGTTATTTAGAAGCCTATTTGGGTATGGTACTCTAGGCTTATAAAGTTGCTCATCTACATTTTCTTTCCCCTTGGCTTGAGATGTGGATGGCTCCGAACTAGAGGGTGGTTTGTCAAAAGTTGGTTGCATTGGGACAGGATGTGTAGGCTTTGGTATTGGATGAGATGGTGGACTAGAAACCTTATTGTCTATTTGTTTTCCAGATCTCAGTGTATGAATGGCATGGCATTGACTGGGTCCGGAATCTTCCACTTCATTCAAAGGGAAGTGATGTGTGGAATTTGGCAATGGCTGGTTTGGGAACATTCTTTTTTGATTCTCAGCCAATTGCCCAATTTGGACCTTCATTTGATTCAACTCCTGCTGTTGGTTCTTTGTAAAGGTTTCTAGCATTTTTTTCAACTCAGATATCTCGGAATTATTTTGGGGTGGATGTTGATAATATGGAGATTGGAACTGTGATTGGTAATATGGTGGTGGGTTCTGATATGGTTGTGAATGTGGTGGACTTTGAGATGGATGAACATACAGTGAATTCTGATTGAAACTGGATGGGTGAAACTGAGCATTATAAGAATGTGGAAGTGGTGGCCTATGATGCTCAGGACCAGACTGACTCCATGAAAAATTTGGATGGTTCTGCCATCCCGAATTATAAGTGTTGGAGTATGGAGGTCTGGTAAATGCTGCGTTCATGTTCTCCTGAAATGATTGGGGCTGAGATAATGGACACTCCTCAAAGACATGGCTAAGGTCATGACAGTTGGTGCAACCCGGTTTAATCAAAGGCAATGGTTAACCTGGTTGACCACAGAATTCCCTTTTGACTCAAGCAGTTCTATCCTCAAGGTGAGTAATTGTTTTTATTTCTTTTTGTTTATTTTTGTAAATTAAATCACCAACAACCACTTTCTTCATCACTCCTTTTCACTTATTTGTAAATAATCATTTGTACATAGTCGCTTTCATCGTTTTCTGACTTTTTCCACCTTCTTCATCTCTCATTTTCTTGCTAACTTTAACAAATTTTTTTTTCCATTTTCATAACTTAAAAACAAAGAAGAACTTTCATTTTGTCTTAATAAATATTTCAATAAAGAACCGTAAACGCTTCTATCGCAAAACCCTCCTTATGGATCACGACCCGCTTAGCCACTTGCTATAGCGGTAAGAATTGAGCACTTGCACATCTTTATTCTAAATTTGAAATTATGTATTTTTGTGCAGGTTGTGCCTCAATCAGAGTTTAGCAAAATTGCTTGACCTTTAACGAATCTATTAGGAAAAGGAGTTCCCTTCTACTTTGATGAAGAGTGTGTACAAGCTTGGGAGGAGCTTAAGCACAAACTTGTCTCGGCACCGATAATCTCAGCACCAGATTGGATTAAGCCTTTTTAAACATGTGTGATGCCTCCAATTATGCTATAGGCGTTATTCTTAGACAACGTATTAATACAGGCAACATGTGATTTACTATGCTAGTAAGACACTTAATGAAGCCTAACTAAATTACACAATGACTGAAAAAGAATTTTTAGTAGTTGTGTTTGCATTGGAGAAATTTCGCCAATACCTACTAGGGTTTAGGACAATGATTTTCATCGAACACTCCGCCCTTAGATACCTGATGCAAAAGAAGGATGCAAAGGCTAGACTGATCTGATGGATACTTTTTTTTTGCAAGAGTTCGATTTGAAAATTAAAGACAAGAAGGGTGTTAAGAATGTGGGGGCAGATCTCCTTTCGATAATCCCAAATGCACCAACTGAGACAATACCAATCAATGAAAATTTGCCTTGGTATGCTGATATAGCAAACTACCTTGCAACCAGGCAAATACCTTCAAATTGGTCAGGTTAGGATAAGCACCGATTTATGACACAAGTATAGTTTTTCTTTTGGGATGAACCGTACTTATTCAAATACTGCTCTGACCAGATTATTAGGAGGTGTCTTCCTGAGGATGAACATCATAGCGTTTTAACATTCTGTCACGAGTTGGCTTACGGTGACACTTTGGTCCATGAAAGACTGCTGAGAAAGTCCTTCAGAGCGGGTTCTACTGGCCCACTCTCTTTAAGGACGCTTATACTTTCTGCAAGCTCTGTGCCAAATGTCAAATGACGGGTCGAATCACACATACCAATCCTGGAGGTAGAAATTTTTGATTTGTGGGGGCATCGATTTCATAGGACCCTTTCATCTATCTTACGGCAACCAATTCATTTTGGTAGCTGTAGACTATGTCTCAAAATAGGTTGAAGCTATTCCGTCTAGGATAAATTATAACCAAGTTGTCATCAAATTCTTACGTGAAAACATCATTTTGCTCTTCGGAACCCCCTATGCGATAATTAGTGACAATGGGAGTTATTTCTGCAATCGGGTTTTTGAAGCCCTAATGCGGAAGTACTCTATCTCTTATAAATTATCCGCGGCTCATCATTCTCAGGCGAACAGGCAAGTGGAGGTCACTAACAGACAAATTAAACTGATACTGGAGAAAACTGTAGGACAGAACTGTAAGGACTGGTCCATCAAACTCATTGATGCCCTATGGGCATATCGGACCGCCTACAAAACTATCCTCGGCATGTCTCCATATCGAATAATATTTGGAAAACCTTGCCACTTGCCTGTGGAGTTAGAGCATCGTGCTATGTGAGCTATAAAACAGCTGAATTTGGACTTAGACAAAGCCAGTGCCTTGAGAAAGCTGCAGATATCCGAGTTAGAAGAGTTGAGAAATGATGCATATGATAACGCTCGGATTTCTAAACACAGAACTAAGCTCTTTCATGATAAATCTATTAGTAGGAAAAATTGTCTCTGGACAAAAAGTTATGTTGTACAACTCTCGACTCCACCTTTTTCTTGATAAGTTTAAAACCAAGTGGTCAGGACCATACGTTGTACAGAATGTCTCCCCTCATGGTGCAATTGAGATTTCTGATCCTAAGAATGGAAACACGTTCAAAGTCAATGGTCAACGACTCAAGCCATTCTTCACCATGGAAACTGAGTCACACAATATTCATGAATTGAGTCTTTTTGAACCAGTCTATATGTGACCACATCATTTTCCACTCTTCCCTGGTATCTCCTGTAAATCATTATGGGACATCCCTTGTAAATAAAGCAAAATAAAAATTATATAAACCAAATAATGGGATTTCCCTTGTAAATAAAACAAAAAAATAATAAAAAATAATAAAATTAAAAATAACCAACAAGAAAATAAATAAAAAATATAAAAAAAGAAATGGACTTAGGTGCTAAATAGCACCTAGGTTTTCTTCTCTTCATACCCATCTTTTCCTTTTTAACCTGAATTTCCCTAGGGTTGTAAATTTCTAGGGCTATTTTGGACTTTCACCCATCTCAGCCCCTTATAAATACCCTCCATTCTCTATTCCTTTCTTTACCCTACTTTCCACCCCAGACCTGAAATGAGAATAGCTAGCGCCGCCCCCCAAATTTTTCCGAGCCCCTTCTTCCTCTAATTTGTCGCGTTCTTGAAATCACCTAAGGGGGGCGAATAGGAGATAATGCTAATCAATACACAAATTTAAAATGATATGATGCAACAATCACTCGAAACAAGATTAGGAGCTGAATACCCCGTGAAGGGCTCTAAACTCCTTCCTCGTGATTCCTTTAAATAAGAGTTTGAGGTGCGCAATGCAATCTTATTGTGAGAGTATTGATCGATAATATAAGAATGAATGGAAAGAAAGTAAATAACACAAGTAAACCAATCACAAATAAAGAGATTTGTTTCGAGGTTCGAGCACCCAGCTCTATGTCCCTGCCTTCACCCAGAAAGATTTTCGATCAACTAGAACTTTCACAAAGGATTATAACCACAAGGGAGTACCCAACTCCTCAATTACACTCCTCTAGTTCAGAGGTAGTGGAACCGCAAATACAATAATCACTTGATGGTCAAAAGACCACAAACTCTCTTTTGAAAAACTTTTCTTTACAAAATCCTAGAGAATAATGTATAGGATTAAAGCTCAAGTTTTGTTAGCGAAAAATAAAACAAAGTTAAAGAGACTTTAGAATCAAAAACTTCAGAGAAAAATCAGAATTTAGAGCACAAAAACTGAGAGCAAAACTTCTTTCAAAAAGAACTCAAGCTTTGATGTCTTTTGCAATTGTTGTAATTCACCTCAACCCTAATCACCCCTATTTATAGGATAAAGGTAGGGATTTAAAGGTAAACTATAATTTTTATTAAACAGAAAATATTAGACCCAAAATAAGTCATAAACCTCGTTTGGAGAAGAAAAACACGTTTTAAAACGTGTTTAAAAAACTAGCCATTTGGGCTGAAAAATCACTCTCGATCGACCGACCGGTCAAACGGTTTTCAAAAATATTTGATCGTTGCCAGCCCACTGTCGACAGCCCGGTCGACCGTCCCAAACAGAAACTAGAGTGCTTTCTGTTGGCTGAAGCTCGATCGACCGATATGGGGTCCGGTTGACCGCCCGGTTGACTAGGTAGCGTGCACACATGCACACACCCAACGGTCAAAACTGCGATCGACCACTCGGTCGACTGTTCTGACCTGAAACAGAGCCGGTCGACCGCCCGGTCGACCACAATAGGTCAAAATAGTTTATTTTGAAAAAATATTTTTGAAAACAAGTTAATTTTTAAAAATTTATTTTGTCAAGACTAAGTACACTACATAAAATAGAGTTTGCAAATACTGAAATAGACATATTAAAATATTTTATATAAGAGAAAAACAATAATCTTTTTGAAAATCAAGTGCAATTTTGTGTGTGTGGCAAGTTTGAGCTTCAACACTATACACTATCTTTTAACAAACTAAAAATATAAAAACTAAAGGAAGAAGTCTCTGAATCACGTTGCCGAGCTAGAGCCTCCTCTCCTATAAAAGAGTTCTCTTGCGCCATTAACCTATCAACATGCTTTTAGCGCAATTAACCTTGCAATATGCTTGAAGCCATTAATACTTGTTCAAACCTGAAACTCATTCTAAAATAACTTATTAGTACCAAATAGCTTCTATGTGTTTTGTTATCATCAAAACTTTTAAAAATAGAGAGTGTAACCTTTTGGGCCAACAATCTCCCTTTTTTTGCTGATGACAAAACATATAGGCTATAACACAAGATATAAAAGAGAGGTAAAAGCTCCCCCTCAAATAATGCTCTATTTAAACAAGTATAAAACAATTTATTATGAGAAAAATTTTGAATTTTTGAAAATTTTAAAAGCAACCATAAAACAAAAAATCAACCATAAAACATATATTTCTCTCCCTTTTTGTCATACATCAAAAAGGGATATGTTAGCAAGAAAACTTCCTTATTCAACAACACAAACATTTAATTCACTACATATAAAAGAAAATCTATTATAGTCAAGTGGTTTAGTGAAAATATCGGCAAGTTGAAAATCGGAAGAAACATAATCAAT
This sequence comes from Agave tequilana, assembly GCA_038442645.1. Classification (NCBI taxonomy): domain Eukaryota; kingdom Viridiplantae; phylum Streptophyta; class Magnoliopsida; order Asparagales; family Asparagaceae; genus Agave; species Agave tequilana. Next base: position 793,749 of record JAVJIF010029684.1, on the reverse strand, counting down.
ATCAATATAACTTTTCTTAAAATTATCTCTAAGGAAGTGATATCGAATCTCAATGTGCTTGGTCTTACTATATTGATTTGCATTCTTAGTCATATTAATAGTACTAGTATTATCATAAAATATTTTTATGTGATCATAATTCAAATCATAATCAAGGAGAGTATGTTTCATCCAAAGGACTTGAGCACAACAAGGCCCCGCCGCAACATACTCCGCCTCGGCGGTTGAGAGGGCTACCGAATTTTCGTTTCTTGGAAGACCATGAAACAAGACAATTACCAAGAAATTGACATATTCCACTAGTACTCTTCCTATCCACTCTACAACCTGCATAGTCGGCATCCGAAAAACTCGTCATTGAGAATTCTCCAGTTCTCGAATACCACAGACCCATTCCAATAGTGCCCTTAACATAACGAATAATGCGGTTTACCACAATTAAATGAGATTCTTTGGGACAAGATTGGAATCTAGCACAAAGACACACACTAAACATAATATCCGTCGTACTAGCCGTTAAATACAAAAAACTACCAATCATGCTTCTATATAATTTAATATCAACACACTTACCTTGGTCATCCTTATCAAGCTTGGTGGTGGTAGCCATAGGAGTGTTGCAAATTTTTGAATCTTCAATCCCAAATTTCTTGATGAGTTCCTTTGAGTACTTGGCTTGACATATGAAAATTCCATCACGCATTTGCTTGATTTGGAGTCCAAGAAAATAGTTCAATTCACCCATCAATGACATCTCAAATGCACGTTGCATGCATTGTTTAAACTCCTTACAAAGTAACTCATTAGTAGAACCAAAGATTATATCATCAACATATATTTGAATTATAAGAATGTCACTACCAACATGTTTAGTAAATAATGTGGTGTCTACTTTGCCTTTAACAAAATCATTTGAAAGAAGAAAACTAGAGAGCCTTTCATACCAAGCTCTTGAAGCTTGTTTTAAACCATATAATGCTTTATCTAGTTTGAAAACAAAATTTGGATGTTCATGATCCACAAAATCGGGAGGTTGTTCAACATAAACTTCTTCATCAATAAAACCATTTAAAAATGCATTTTTTACATCCATTTGAAAAAGTTTAAAATTTTTATAGGATGCATAAGCTAGTGTGATCCGTATGGCTTCTAACCGTGCTACAGGTGCAAAGGTCTCCTCAAAGTCGATTCCTTCAACTTGAGTGTAACCTTGGGCCACTAACCTAGTCTTATTCCTAATAACATTTTCTAACTCATCCAACTTGTTCCTAAAAATTCACTTAGTACCAATTATTAGTCTATCATGGGGTCTAGGAACAAGATGTCAAACTTAGTTGCACTCAAATTGATTGAACTCTTCTTGCATAGCAAGTAACCAATATGAGTCGCCCTCGGCTTCGAGGATGTTTTTGTGTTCAAAATGAGATATGAATGCATAATTCCCACATAAATCATGGAGTTTGGAGCGAGTGGTTACCCCGTTTGATACATCACCTATGATGAGATCTTTGGGATGATTTGAGGCGTATCTCCAATCTTTAGGAAGTGGTTGTGATTGTTCACTTCATCCTTTTGAACTTCATCAATAGGTTCTTACTTGTCTTCTTGGATGGGTGAGTCCTTCAAGGATATTTTCTCTATATCCACATCTAATGAGTCAATCTCTACAACATTCTCAACAATAGCATTAGATTCTTCAAATTTAAGATGCATAGATTCTTCAATAGTATGAGATGATTTATTGAATACTCTATATGCTTTGCTAGTACTAGAATAGCCAACAAAGATTGCTTCATAAGCCTTAGCATCAAATTTATCCAAATAATCTTTGGTGTTCAAAACAAAATACTTGCATCAAAAAACTTTAAAGTATGAAACATTTGGTTTTCTCAGATAATAAATTTCAAAAGAGGTTTTGAAAATATTTTTACACAAATAAGTACAATTGGATATGTAGCATGCGGTATTTACGGCCTCAGCCCATAAGTATTGAGGGAGCCCATATTCACTTATCATAGTCCTAACCATTTCTTAAAGAGTTCTATTCTTCCTCTCAACTACTCCATTTTATTGTGGAGTTCTAGGACATGACATTTCATGCTTAATTCCCTTTTCATCATAATAAGTCACAAAGAGTTGGTTGACAAACTCACCACCTCTATCACTTTTTATCCGTAAAATCGAAAATCCTTTTTCTTTTTTAAGCCTTTTTCAAAAAGTCTTAAAATACGAAAAAGTTTGATCTTTATGCTCCAAAAATAAAACCCAAGTGAAACAAGAGAAATCATCGACTAAAATAAATATATATCTATTTCCGTTTAAGCTTTTAGTTTTAGTTGGTCCAAAAAGATCCATGTGAATCAATTCTAATGGCCTAGTTGACATGATATCCTTAATTGGTTTGAAAGAAGACTTGGTTTGTTTCCCAAGTTGGCACGCACCACAAATGCAATTTTTTTCAAACTTCAAACAAGGAATACCCTTCACCAATTCCTTAGAATTTATTCTAGCAATGATCAAAAGATGCATGGCCTAGTCTTCTATGTCATAACCATGAAATCTCATCAAAAGCATTTAAACATTTTGTAGAGTAATCCAAATTAAGCATATCAATAATATAGATATTATTTTCACAAAATCCAGTGAGAATACAATCATTGATTTTACAATAAAAATTTTGCAAGAAGATTCATCAAACACAACTTTGAGACCATGATCACATAGTTGACTAATACTAAGCAAATTATGTTTAAGCCCATTAATAAGAAATACATTTTCAATTAAAGGAGATGCACTAATCTTAATCTTACCTATACCGATGATGGTGCCCTTCGAGTCATCTCTGAAGGTGATGGTGCCACCTTCAACATACTTCGATAGGGTTATAAAATTATTGATGTCCCATGTCATATGCCTTGAACAACCACTATTAAGATACCACCGCTCCTTACGTCTTGGAGTCTTGGTGTGTACCTATATCAAATAATTTAAGGCTTGATTTTGGTACCCAAATTTTCTTGGGTCCTAAATGTTGGCCTAGAGGCCTTCCACTCTAGTTTCGATGATGATTAACTCATGTAGTTATGTTTACTAATAATCTTGTGATTTTAGTTTCAGATCATTAATCAAGATATTAGTTGGTGATTGCATCAACAAAAGGAGTTTAAAAGCTTTCAAATGGTGATTCCAGAGCCCGAGCATCAAGATCATACATAGCATAGCTCATGGATCACGGAGTTTTTGCATCGGGTCAACTTGAAGATGGAAGATCGTCAAGAAGACTTAGGTATCCATAGTTTAGAGTATGTTTAGATCCATTTGTAAAGCTTACAATAGTTGATATGCTCAAGTGCACAATACACACACGTTTTATATTTTAGTATTTTTAACAAAACATATTTTTGGATTTAAAGACAAAAACTATGATATATATTTGTTTTATGTATATTGGATTTCTATCCATATGCATCATGCTTCATAATGTTCAAATATCATGTTTTTGTATTTCTATGTATTTTAGAAAAAATCAGATTTCCTATGGAAAAATCCAAGTTTGATAAAATAGAGTTTTTGGTTTTTGATAAAACTTGTAAGACACAAAAATAGTTCAAATTGCTTGCTATTTGAGTTAAAATTTTTATCACATGTTTATATATCAATGCAAAATGTTAAAACTACATTTGGGGATTTTTAGAAGTATTTATAGAATTTTTAGAATATTTAAAAACATGTTTTTCTGACCCGGAACCTTGGCTGCGAGGGCCTGGCGGTCGACCGGGCCGGTCGACCGGGCCGGTCGACCGTGATCCAGAGCCGGTCGATCGGTCGGTCGACTGACATGCACAGGTCCGAGCACGTCTGGCCAGGGACTGGACCGGTCGACCGGGCGGTCGACCGGCCAGAGAGCTTTGCTCTCTATAATATTGCGGTTGACCGGGCGGTCGACCAGGCTGCTCCAACGGTCATATTTATGACCGTTGGCGATCGACTGGCCGGTCGACCGCCAGCTGTTCTGGCTGACAGAAACAGCCAAACGGCTAGTTTTTTGGGGAGGCTATTTAAGCCCCATCTCTTTGGGGTTATTGATGAGACTTTTGACAAGAAAAAATAGTGTTTCTCCGGAGTTTATTTTTAAGTTTTCAAAAGTGTTTTTGGGCTTTATACTTCCAATTTGTACTTGTGTTTTAGGGTTTGGAAAAATCAAGGAAAATAGAATTTTGGGAGATTTATTTTGTTCTTCATTTCCATTATCTTAAAAGAGTTTTTCTTAAGATTTTTCTTTGTGTTTTTGTTTTTCAAACACCTAGTTTTTTCCACTTGAGCTATATCATCTATCCTATTCTATAAGATCATTTTATTTGTGGGAAAAGAGATTGAGTTTGTGATCTTTTATGATCACTTGTTGTAAACCCTTTTTCATTATTTGGGTTGCTCCCTCTTTGGTAGAGGCTGAGATTGTGTTTGCGCCTTCTAGTGAGAGGTGGAGTTTAGTGGTGTGGCTACGGGCCTTATCCCTCTTCGGTAGAGGTGAATTATGGTTGTATAGCCTCATTAGAGGTTGTAAGGTTGAGAGAGGAGTTCAGTACTCCTAGTGGATTAGAAATCCTTCTCGGTGAAGGCGGGGACGTAGGGCTAGGGGCTCGAACCTCGGAACATATCTTTGTGTTTGCGTTTGATCCATTGTCTCTTAACCCTCTCTCTTTATTTGTATTGTGCATTCATTCATTACATACATATCATATTTACTTGCATTTGTGCCCATCTTTATATGCTTGGCTTGTTTGTGTGTGCCTCACTTATACTTAACCACGAGAGCTTCATATAGCACCTCAACCCTTATCTAGGGGAATCAAGAGGAGTTCGTCCAGAGCCCTTCACGGGGAATTCGGCTACACTCGTTGGTTGTATTAAGTGTGTTGCAAATTAGTTTTTAATTTTCGCTGTTAGCTCATTAGATTAGTACTACACCTATTCACCCCCCTCCTGGTGTACTTTTAATTGGTATCAGAGCCTACGCTCCTGATACTTAGGCTTAACATCTTAGGAGTGAGATCCTTGTTTGCTAATCTATCATTTGTATTTGCACACATTTAGCTTGGACCCATGGACTTCATGACCCCACCTATGTTTGATTCTTCCAACATTATTGTTTGGAAGACTAAGATGTCCATTTACCTACAAACCCTAGGCTTGCATGTTTTTCTTGCCGCTACCAAGAAATGCTATCTTGGTAATAGCAATCATATAGGGGCCAATGCACAAGCCCTTGAGGCTATTAGAAGCATGCTTTCTAAAGATTATCTTATGCTTGTTTCTAATCTTGATTCTGCTTTTGTAGTGTGGAACAAGTTGACAACCACATCCACATCCAAGCTTCAAATGCCAATCCAACCGGAGGAGTCTAGTGGAGAATCTGACTCACAATGCTTCATGGTCTAAGGGAATGACTCCCTTGAGGTACATTCGAAATCTCAACTAGATTATAGTGATTCTAGTTCTTCTTGTGATGAGCATGTTGACCCCAACACTTTAAATGAAGAACTATCTATTATGTGTGAAAAATTGATTGAAAAGTATAATATTTTGAAAAAGAAGAGTCTAGGCCTTAATAATGAAAATAAAAATTTGATTTCCAGACTTGACATTGTTTTGTAAGAGAAGGAGGAGATTTCTAATGAAGGGGATTCATTAAAATCTCAACTTGATCATGCCCTAAAAGAAAATAAATTTTTAAAGTCTAAAAATAATTGTAACGATGTTTTCAAGAAAAATAAAGTTTTAACTTCAAAACTTGATTTTGTTATAAAAGAAAATGATTCTTTAAAAATGAAAATTGTTTCTATTTCAAATGATTTAGATATTTGTTTAAAGAAAAATATTGTTCTGAAAAATAAGATTGATTCTCATGTTTGCTATGCTAGAGTAGTCTCACACACTTCACCTATTACATGCCACACTTCTTCTTTAATTGAAAAAGATATGTCCATGCTAAAGAAGGATGTTGATTGTTTGGGCTCCACTTTGAGCCATTGTGTTTCTAGTCATTCACGTTTGGAATCCATGTTTCGTAAGAAACAAATTCCATCTATGCATGTTCACCCTCCACGGCATACACATGCTCCTCACGGACACCACCATCACATGTATGCTCATGTGTACACTTGTACACATTGTGGACGAAGGGCCACCTTGCTAAATTTTATTATGATAGAATACATGTTTCTAATTTAGCAAATAAATTTGTTTGGGTTAGAGAAGGGACTAACCCCTATGGACCAAAAAAGGTATGGATACCAGATACCACCCTTCTTATTTATGATGTAGGTGTGGGCTCTCACATGACGTGAGAGTATAGGTACCTTGAGGTGGATGCGTTCCGAGCTTCATGGAGATCATTTGGATGCATCACTTTCAAAGGATGTTTGGTGGGAGGACCACCTTGGTTTGGAGAACTAGAGAGGTTCCCTCATTGGTTTTGGTATTAATCTCTAACTCCTTATTTATTTATGCATGCTTTTCACGTTTCATTATTTATAGCATGTTTTAATGTTTGTGGATTATTATGTTAATACCATGATTATTAGACCCTTGACATGCATGTATAGCCCTTGAGACACCCATGTTTAATATGGACTATTATTTTGTGTTCTCACATTTGTTTAGCTATCATGTTTATCATAGCTCTAATAACATGAGGAGTTGCATAATAATCATGTTTATACAAGTATATACCTATTCTTAATGATTTATATCTTTTTTTATGTTTCATGTCTTGATTACATGTTTAGATGTTAGTTTTCATTAAAACTAGTATATATACTTGTACATATAGTGGGCCACAAATATATCTATATATGTTTATGCTTGAATGCTTATTTGGACCCAATAGATGTGCTAGTATAGTCTAGTTTTGATGATTCATGCATTTTAACTTGTATTCCCATTTTTGACATGTTTTTATGATTCTTGTTTAACTTCATGTATATGTCCATTTCATCCAAATTATTGTTTATACATATACATCCTTTGAGCCACGTGCCTTCATGCATATATCTTTGTGGACTTGTTGTGTTTGGATATGTATGTATACTTTAGTTTGTATAAGACATACATATACCTTAAAGATTAAATAATTTTTGAAGTTTTTCATGTTTTAAGGAATATTGAGCTAAATTGAACACTTTCATGATCATGTTCTTCACATTTTATTTGTACACTCACCTTTATAGTTTACTCATGTCTTGTTTTCATGAGTCATATTTATGCTTCATTGGCTTAGAGTGTTGATTATCATGTGAATTTCATGTTTTATGAAAAATATTTTTATTTTATTCCTTGCTTGAAGGATTTCGTACTAGTTAACAAAATTTTTCATTTTAACAAGTTCGTATTCTTCATTTAGGTTATATGAGTTATACCATGATATTATTGTTGTTTCAATTGGTATCATTAGATTCTTTCAATTGGTATCAATATTGACATTTTTGTATACTCATATATTGTTTTTATGCACGTATGCTTTCAATTCAATAGTATCAATTTCGATTGGTATCTAATTTTTCATACATATATATGTTTTAGTTGGTATTTCATAAAGGGGGAGAAAATTTGATTTTGTCTTTCAATTGGTATTTGATTTTCACTCCCACACTTTATGATGGAAAAAGAATTAAAAAATTGAATCTTGTTTTCTATTGGTATCATATGCTATTAAAGTACAATACTTTCAATTTGATATCAAGAATGTTTATTTACCATTGGTATGTTTTGTTTACTTATCAATTGGTATGATAAGATTTTGTTTTCACTTTCAATTGGTATAAAATTGTTTGATTGAGATTTTTTTTATATATGCCTTGTCTACTTTCAATTGATATATGCATTTCTTACATGTGTTTATGTTCACTTTTTATTGGTATCAAGATGCCCTCCATTGACATACTTTTAATTGATATCATATTTGAATGTCACCCCTAATTGACATTTCTTTTTGTTTTAGACAAAAAGGGGGAGAACATTGATTTTATTGTTTTTGACCCCTTTGTTGATTCTTTGTTTCGAACAAAAAGGGGGAGAAGAATTTATTGATTTGTTTTTGCTTTAACTCCTTTGTTGATGATTGACAAAAAGGGGGAGAAGAATTTGAGTTTATATACATATGTTTTTGTATGCATGTTTTATGTTTTTTAGAAAAAGAGCATTATTTGTTTATTTATTGGTATCAAGAGCATTACTTGTTTTTGGTATCATCTTTTATGGTTTTATGCATGTCTATGCATGTTTCATGTCTAATATTCATTGCATATATTTATGTTTATTTGCTATGCATGAGTTAAGGGGGAGCTTCTTTGAAGTTTAACTTTAATCCATGCATATATAACCCCATGAGTTTTGTCATCATCAAAAAAGGGGAGATTGTTGGCCCAGAGGCCTTCCACTCTAGTTTTGATGATGATTAACTCATGTAGTTATGTTTACTAATGATCTTGTAATTTTAGTTTCAGATCATTAATCAAGATATTAGTTTGTGATTGCTTCAACAAAAGGTGTTTAGATGATTTCATATGGTGATTCCACAGCCCGAGCATCAAGATCATACATAGCCTAGCTCGTGGATCACGGAGTTTTTGGATCGGGTCGACTTGAAGATGGAAGATTGTCAAGAAGACTTAGGTATCCATAGTTTAGAATGTGTTTAGATCCATTTGTAAAGCTTAGAATAGTTGATATGCTCAAGTGCACAATACACACACGTTTTATGTTTTGGTATTTTTAACAAAACATATTTTTGGATTTAAAGACAAAAACTATGATATATATTTGTTTTATGTATATTGGATTTCTATCCAAATGCATCATGCTTCATAATGTTCAAATATCATATTTTTGTATTTCTATGTGTTTTAGAAAAAAATCAGATTTCCTATGGAAAAATCCAAGTTTGATAAAATACAGTTTTTGGTTTTTAATAAAACTTATAAGACACAAAAATAGTTCAAATTGCTTGATATTTGAGTTGAAATTTTTATCACATGTTTATATATCAATGCAAAATGTTAAAACTATTTTTGGGGATTTTTAGAAGTTTTTATAGAATTTTTAGAATATTTTAAAACATGTTTTTCTGACCCAGAACCTTGGCTGCCAGGGCATGGCGGTTGACCAGGCCGATCGACCATGATCCAGAGCCGGTCGACCGGTTGGTTGTACACAGGTCCGTGCACGTCTGGCCAGGGACTGGGCCGGTCGACCGGGCAGTCGACCGGCCAGAGAGCTTTGCTCTCTATAAAATTGCGGTCGACCGGGCGGTCGACCGGGCTGCTCCAACTGTCATATTTTTGACCGTTGGCAGTCGACCGATCGGTCGACCACCAGCTGTTCTGGCTGACAGAAATAGCCAGACGGCTAGTTTTTGGGGGAGGCTATTTAAGCCCTATTTCTCTGGGGTTTTTGACGAGACTTTTGACAAGAAAAAATAGTGTTTCTCCAGAGTTTATTTTTAAGTTTCCAAAAGTGTTTTTGGGCTTTAAACTTCTAATTTGTACTTTTTTGGGAGATTAAATTTTGGGAGATTTATTTTGTTCTTCATTTCTATTATCTTAAAAGAGTTTTTCCCAAGATTTTTCTTTGAGTTTTTGTTTTCCAAACACCTAGTTTTTTCCACTTGAGCTATATCATCTATCCTATTCTATAGTATCATTTTATTTGTGGGAAAAGAGATTGAGTTTGTGATCTTTTGTGAACACTTGTTGTAAACCCTTTTCATTGTTTGGGGTGCTCCCTCTTTGGTAGAGGTTGAGATTGTGTTTACTCCCTCTAGTGAGAGGTGGAGTTTGGTTGTGTGGCTACGGGCCTTATCCCTCTTTGCTAGAGGTGAATTGTTATTGTATTACCTCATTGGAGGTTGTAAGGTTGAGAGAGGAGTTCGGTACTCCTAGTGAATTAGAAATCCTTCTCGGTGAAGGCGAGGATGTAGAGCTAGGGGCTCGAACCTATATCTTTGTGTTTGCGTTTGATCCATTGTCTCTTAACCCTCTCTCTTTATTTGTATTGTGCATTCATTCATTACATACATATAATATTTACTTGCATTTGTGCCTTGCATTATTTCATATTGCTCATCCTTATATACTTGGCTTGTTTGTGTGTGCCTCACTTATGCTTAACCACGAGAGCTTCATATAGCACCTCAACCCTGATCTAGGGGAATCAAGAGGAGTTAGTCCAGAGCCCTTCAAGGAGAATTTGGCTATACTCTTTGGTTGTATTAAGTGTGTTGCAAATTAGTTTTTAATTTTCGCTGTTAGCTCATTAGATTAGCACTACACCTATTCACCCCCGCTCTAGGTATACTTTCACTAAAGCGTTAGTATTTCGAACCCAAACAAGATTATTTGTACTATTTATATGATCATAACAAAATTTAGCTAAATGACCATTTCGGCCAAAATAAGTACATTTTTAAATTCTTGCATATTTAAAAGCATAACGAGCATGTGGTTTATGAACATGTGATTTGTGAGCATGAGGTGTTTTAGCATGATTGACATGTGATGTGTTGACATGATGAACATGTGGAGTTTTGGCATGAGATGTTTTATCATGTTTAGTGGTTGAGATTTTCCTGCATATAAGAATACAAAATTTCAGATTTAAGAATATAATATGCAAGGTACTCAATTCTACCGCTATAGCAAGTGGCTATGCGGATCGTGATTGTCAGGGAGGGACTACCGATGGAAGCTTGTTTAGCAAGTTCTCTAAAAAAATTTCTTTCAATTTTTTTTTTAAAGGAAAATAAAAAATAATAGTTAAAGTTAGGTTAGGAAGAAAGTGGTAGAATAAGAAGATGGAGAAACTGATGAAAGCGACTATGTACAAATGAGTTGGGAAAGAAAGAGTTGAAAGATGAATTGTTAGTGATTTAATCTACAGAAATAAAAGAAAAGAAAGAAAATTAAAGAAATACTTACCTTAGTTTGGTTGACGAATTACCTGGAAACCTTGCATGTTCTACCTTGCTTCGGAGGCGTTCAACGCATAATTCATAGGATCAAGCTCAGTACCCATTCGCATTATATCATCAAGCTGGGTAAGAATGAAGTGATACGGATCTTGAGGAGGAGAACATCTTCATGAAGTATCGTTGGCACTCACAAAGACTTTGTTATACTTATGCATCAGAATTCACTTGCATTCTCATCAAAAACCAACAGAGGTAAAGTAGAAGAGGAAAAGACAAAGAAAAGGAAAGTAAAGCGATGAACATAGAAGAAAAGTGTTTACCTTTATTGCTTGAAACAATGGAAGAAAAGAGGAGGGTACATCGGTGTCACTCTCAACATAGGCCTCTCTCTCTTACTTACATAAAAAAAATAAAGATTACAAAAAAAAATAAAAAAAACTAAATTACAATCTACAAGTTAGCCTAAGAAAATCCCTAGAGTTGGCTCTGTACTACACTGGACGCCCTTCTCGGTTGCTCTGCAGGGGTATTTATAGGCGCAGAAGGAAGTAAAGTCAAGATAGAATTCTCCTGCGAAAACAGTTGCCCAGACTAATCCATATTGCCACGAAAACGTGGCTTGGGCCACGTTTTCGTGGCCATTGTGTAGTCCCTGGCCATGCGCTTTTGCGCGTGGCCTCCTCTGGTCCGTCCATCTGGGTCTATCCGTTTAGATCTGATATCTCGCCTCTTTAATTTGAAAATTTGGGATAACTTGGGAAGAAAGTTACCCTAATTTCAAATTTCTTCAAATCTCTTCAAAACGAATTTTATCTTTGCACTCTCCTTCTTTGATCTTTATCCTCATCTTACAAGCATTTAGAGTTGGATAGAAGTCTATCCCTTTCCTCTTTTTAGTAATTGCAACTTTTGTATATTGTAATTGCAATTTTTGCATTTGCACTTTTGCACTTGGGCTTTGACATGGGCTTTTGGGCTTATTTAGGCTTTTATTCTTTATTAAAATAAATACTCAAGGCCTGCACACATTAAATAATAAAATATTAGTAATAGTGCATAATTGTAGGAATAAATATGAAAATGTGATGGTAAATGTAGTGATAAATATGCAATTTTTACTACCTATCACACCCCCACACCTATCTTTTTGCTCGTCCTCGAGTAAAAATCAAAAAGAAAAAGAAAAACTAATCTAGCTAACTCACTTTTGTAGGAATCACGATTGCACTTAGCACATGCAACAAGCCGTTAAACCCCTAGGTTACCCTAGAGGACGAGTGTTGTCTCGTAAGGGTTTTTAGCGGATTACACCCACAAAATCCATAAAAAGGAAAATATTTGAAATATGTTTGAAGAGACTAAGTAATATATAAGTTTTTAGGATCATCATTTTTATTCATTCTTAAACTTAGTCATTAATTAATAAATGTTATCCATTTTAGGTAAGGATCAAAATTGAATTTTTGTATAGTCTTTTTCGTTACCAAAAGTCAATGCATCCTTGTGAATCTTTACTAGGAATTCCTCAACTTTAACTCTCATGCCTCTTTATATTTTTTTTAATATGTATAACTCATCTAATTTTCTTTCATGTAAGTATCAAGGCTTCTTGAGGCCCTCATACCTAACTAATTGACTATTAGATGTGTTAATACATATAATATATATTTTTTCTTTTTTTTTAAATATATATAACTCATCTAATTTTCTTTCGTGTAAGTATCAAAGCTTCTTGAGGCCCTCATACCTAACTAATTGACTATTAGATGTGTTAATACATATATTATATTTCTTAGTTTTCTTAGGCTTTCTAATCCACCCATGTAGCGAACTTAAAGTCGGTGACTCCTGAACTGGTTGGGTTTAGGGCACCGGGTGAGAAAACACCCCACGGACTCAAATTCGAGTGAACTAGGCCACAAAACCAAGGACTTTATTTTATAAAATCACCTTTAGGCGTGAATACTTATGCTTCTTGAGGCACATGTATCCAGCTTAATTAGTGAACTTCTTTGTTTTTATTTTATTTTATTTTTATATGAGGCACATGAGTCTTTGTCTTAGTATCCTAGATATGCATTAGGTATGCACATTTCATTAAGGTAAAAATCAAGACTAATTACTTATTCAATTTCTCCTCCTATACCTAAAAATTCAATAATTTATTAGTTTTGACCAAGTTTTTAGAAATCCTAATCATGATTTTCCTAATTCTTAAGACTAACTTAGATTTCTTTCAAAAGATAAGTCAAAATATTGTCCTTTTTTCAAAAAAAAATTTTAATTTTTTTTAATTGTTTTTTTTGGTGTTAGTAGCTAACTATGTTAGTATGTTAGTAAACCCTCTCCCTCACTTATCTCATGCATTTTCCTCAATGTATGAATGAATTCATGTATGCATGAAAAAGAAGAAGGGGAAGGCAGATGTTACCTCAAGGTGGTGGTTCCGGTGGTGGTCTAATTGGTCCATGAAATGCGGCCCAATCAAATTTTTGTGGAGTTCGGAGGAATCCACCAGAAATCTCTCTTGCATAACCCACTAAAATGTATGTATGATCAATTTTTAAAAATTCCACCCCATCAAATTTTCAAATTTCATAATTTTTTTCAGAGACAATTGTGTGAACCGCCTTGTCCCAAAATGGAGTGTGAAAAGATGGAATGATTGACTTGGACGTCAGAAGTACGGGAACGAACACTGACTCAGGAAAGAAACTTAAATCAAGTAAAGCTTCAGGAGTCGAGCATGGTTCAAGAAGTGGGTCCAAATCAAGAAGTTGAAACTCAAGTCCACAATCATTTTCCCACAATGGAATGTGACTCAATATTGGTGATTCAAGTTTGGTGATTCAAGTTCAGGAATGATAGGTGTGGGAATCAAAACTGACTCTAAAAGATTACCTAAGTCGAGTAACGAAAAAGGAGTCAATATTGATTCAGAAATTTGAACTTGATCACAGATTTGAGAATCTAGGTCACATTTCTCATTGAGTTCAATGTCATAAAAATGAGAACTTGCCAATTTATCCATGGGACTTTCAAAATTATAAAATTAGTCAAGTTCAATATGATCATCAAAAATGGGTGATTCAATTTCATGATGAATTGGCACATGATCCAATGTTGACACGGGGAAAAGATTGAAATCAGGTGGAGACACTAGAGTCATTATTGAATCAGGAAGTAAAATTGAATCACTAAGTTGAGGTTCATGATCATATTCATTTTCAAGTTCAATTTCAGGAAAGGAATAACTTGCCAAACTGTCAATGTCATTTTCAAAATTTGGAGTTTGGTCAAGTTCAAATGATTGTACTGAAATAGAATCTTGTTTTCCAAAGTAACGTGACTCTTCGGCTCTAACAGAATGGTTAAAGACATCAGAAATGGCCGAACGGTGAGAGCGTAAAGTTTGAACCATCATATCTATTTCATGATCACGAGAGATTCTAGCCTGAGTCATGGCTTCAAGCATCTTTTTATAGTCGATTGGTGCATCATTTTATTGTGATTGGACTTTAAAAGATGAAATGTTGTTGTGACACTCGTGATGAAATTGTGAGTTGGTCAGATTCTGTGATAGTTGCTTGGACTCACGCATCATCATGTCCAAGATTTATGGTGATTGTTGCTTGGACTCATGGACACTCATCATTTCCAAGATAGATGGTTTTCTATTCTGAATTGGTGGATCTGAGTATGAATCTTGGAAATATTGTGGACAAGGTGGATAAGGAGGACAAGTTGGTTGAAGATTGGACTCGGGGGAAGCGAAACCCCATGGACTCTGTGAAGAGTTGAAATTGTTATGGAAATTATGGTCATAAGATGGGAGGCATGGGTTATATTCATTCGGATAAGACAATTTCGGCACACTAGGTTGGTTAAAGTTATGATATGTCGGGTTGGTAATATTCGAAAAAAGGGTTGTTGTATAATATGGATTAAAAGTGGAAAAATTGTTGTTATATGCCATATCACACAATAAAGTACAAACAAAGAATAAGAAAACAAATAAATAAACAAAAAAGAAAAAATTCTAACCTAAGTTAGGGTAGACCTATGACCTAGACGACTCCTAACTGGTTAGACTGTCCACGGGAGGTGTAATGCAGACTTTGGCCACAAGCTAATCAGTCAGGTCAGGGCAAGATTGGTGGGAGGTTTTCCGTCAAAGACGTTCCTTAATTAAATAACAACCAATCTTCGGGCTTTCAGCCCTCAATCCCTTTCCTAGACACTGATTTGGCAGGAGTCAATTTCCAACACTGTTCCCCCTTAGGATAATCTCCTAATTGAGTCCGAGATGTCCCTAGGGCCAACATCTACTCATTTTTTTAGTTAGGCTTGGGTTAGTGAGTGAGGAAATTGTTTGTGGGCTAAGGAAGGGTGATGAAATCCCCACCTTATCTTATTTATAGGACAAGCCCTTAAGTCAATTTAGTGCACGTGTAAAGCAATAGACAAATATTCACTCAAAAGTAGTAAATCAGCCAAGGGTGCTTCCTAGTCTATATGCAATGCGAACGTACCTTGTCTCCAGCACTCTTCAACAGAAATTAAAAATTAAATAGACACGTGCCTATATGCAAGTGTCTAATTTTTTTATTTTTTTTCAACAATAGGTTACTGTTAATTAATTAGAAGTGTGCAGGGTGATCACATAGAAAAGTTAACAAAGCAATAAACTAATTTTTCAATTTGCAGCAACCTGCAGAAAACAGAGTGAGTAATAAACTACTCAGGCCGCGGAAACGCGGCAATTGCCGCGCAAACGCGGCTCTGTAGTAGGCTCTGTTGTTCTGCCTTCGAGGGCAGAGGCACAGAGTTGCTATATGTCCTTTGCTGCTGTTCGTTTTCCTGTTCTCTGAACCTGCAAACCAAAAATAAATCAATAATTAGTTTTTTTTTAAAGAATACTTGCCGTCCCTAAAATTTTGATTGAGATTTTCCTGCACATAAGAATACAAAATTTCAGATTTAAGAATATAATATGCAAGTACTCAATTCTACCGCTATAGCAAGTGGCTATGCGGGTCGTGATCCTCAGGGAGGGACTAGCGATGGAAGCTTGTTTAGCAAGTTCTCTTAAAAATTCTTCTTTTAATTTTTTTAAAAGGAAAATAAAAAATAATAGTTAAAGTTAGGTTAGGAAGAAAGTGGTAGAAAAAGAAGATGGAGAAAACGATGAAAGCGACTATGTACAAATGAGTTGGGAAAGAAAGAGTTGAAAGATGAATTGTTGGTGATTTAATCTACTGAAATAAAAGAAAAGAAAGAAAATTAAAGAAATACTTACCTTAGTTTAGTTGATGAATTACCTGGAAACCTTGCATGTTCTACCTTTCTTCGGAGGCATTCAACGCATAATTCATAGGATCGAGCTCAGTCCTCATTCGCATTATATCATCAAGCTGGGCAAGAATGAAGTGATACAGATCTTGAGGAGGAGAACATCTTCATGAAGTATCGTTGGCACTCACAAAGACTTTGTTATACTTATGCATCGGAATTCACTAGTATTCTCATCAAAAACCAATAGAGATAAAGTAGAAGAGGAAAAGAAAAAGAAAAGGAAAGTAAAGCGATGAACATAAAAAAAAAGTGTTTACCTTTATTGCTTGAAACAATGGAAGAAAAGAGGAGGGTACATCGGTGTCACTCTCAACATAGGCCTCTCCCTTATTTACATAAAAAAAATAAAAATTACAAAAAAGAAAAATAAAAAAACTAAATTACAATCTACAAGTTAGCCTAAGAAAAACCCTAGATTTGGCTCTATACTAGCTGGATGTCCTTCTCGGTTGCTCTGCAGGGGTATTTATAGGTGTAGAAGGAAGTAGAGTCTAGATAGAATTCTCCTACGAAAACAGTTACCCAGACTCATCCATATTGCCGCGGAAATGAGGTCCGGGCCGCGTTTCCACGGCCGTTGTGTGGTTCCTGGCCACGCGCTTTTGCGCGTGGCCTCCTCTGGTCCGTCCATCTGGGTCTATCCGTTTAGATCTGATATCTCACCTCTTTAATTTGAAAATTTGGGATAACTTGGGAAGGAGGTTACCCTAATTTCAAATTTCTTCAAAACGAATTTTATCTTTGCACTCTCCTTCATTGATCTTTATCCTCATCCTGCAAGCATTTAGGGTTGGATAAAAGTCTATCCTTCCCTCTTTCTAGTAATTGCAACTTTTGCATATTGCAGTTGCAATTTTTGCATTTGCACTTTTGCACTTGGGCTTTGACATGGGCTTTTGGGCTCATTTAGGCTTTTATTCTTTATTAAAATAAATACTCAACGCCTGCACACATTAAATAACAAAATATTAGTAATAGTGCATAATTATAGGAATAAATTTGAAAATGTGATGGTAAATGTATTGATAAATATGCAATTTTTACTACCTATCATTTAGCATGAGTAGTATGCATATGCTTTTTTGAAAACATTTCTTCTAATTAGTATTATTAAAAGCACATTCTTTTAAAACATTTCCTAAATCATTTATTCTAGTTTTTAACATGGAAAACTCATTTTCATCGATTTTAATATATTTAGCTTTACAAGCAACCCTATAGGCATCAAAATCTTTTTGTGTTGAAATAAGAATAGAAGATAATTCATCTTTTTCTCTTGAAGAAATGACAATTTGATTTTTACGCATTTTATTTTCCTTTTTCATTTTTGAACATTCTTCCTTTTATCATCAAAACTTTCTGAAAGTTCAACAAAAGCTTGTAATAATGTCTTTACTTATTTCACTTTCATCATCAAGTGGTTGGGTTGTTACCTTAGGTGTGTTTGCCATGAAACAAAAATTTGCAATGTCGACATCATCTTTGGATTCACTTTCCGAATCCCAAGTGGCTTTGTACACCTTCTTTTCAACTGGCTTCTTTTGCTTAAAGGAGGAAGATATCTTTTTCTTGAAATCTGGACAATCGGTCATGATGTGTCTGGGTTTCCAACAGTTGTAGTATATGACCTTTTCCTCCTCCTTCCCTTCCCATTGCCTTCTATAGTTGAGCTTATTTTTGCGGTACATTCTCTTTACATTTCTCGCAAGGAGAGATAGCTCTTCATCATCTTCTTCATCTTCTTCATCATCGTAGTTGGTGGAGGAAGACTTGAAAGCTATAGAATTTTTCTTTTGAGGTACCGCTTCTTCTCTAGCATTTTTCTCCATCTCATGAGTCTTTAAATTTCCAATAAGGCTTATGAGCTCCATCTTGTCTTTGTTATTCAATTCCTTCAAGGTGGTAGCTTTGATTTCCCATGATGAAGGGAGAGCACGAATCACCTTTCGCACCTTTTGGTCGTTGCTTATTTCATCACCTAGAGAAGAGAGAGCATTTGTAATCTTAGTAAACTTAGTAATCATATCATCAATAGATTCATTTTCTTGCATTTAAAACTTTCATATTGGGAACGCAAGAGATCTATCTTAGCTCACTTGACTTGTGATGATCCCTCGTGAGTGACCAATAAGTGTTGCCAAATCTCATAGGCGGATTTGCAATGGATAACCCGTGTTAAGTCATCCTCATTCAAAGCTAAAAGTAGGGCATTTTGAGCCTTTGAATTAGCATCAGATTCCTTGGAGGTATGTTCGGACCAAGTGTCCTCCTCACCTTCGGGTTTACTAAAAGGCTTGGTCAAAGACTTAGCAACTAGACTACCTAAAGATTGTTGAAAAATATTCATCCTAACTTTCTATATGGGAAAATTGAGTCCATCAAATTTAGGAGGGGTCGTAATGTTATCGGTCATCTTTACTAGTGAATGAATGAAGATATGAAAATAGTGATTAGAAAATTATAGGATCTCTGTAAGGATGTTAAACCAAAAACTAGAGTCCTAACTCTGATACTAATTGAAATCACCTAGAGGGGGAGTGAATAGGTGATAATGCTAATCAATGCGCAAATTTAAATTGATATGATACAACGATCACTTGAAACAAGATTAGAAGCCGAATACCCCGTGAAGGGCTAAACTCCTTCCTCGTGATTCCTCTAAATAAGAGTTTGAGGTGCGCAATGCAATCTTGTTGTGAGAGTATTGATCGACAATATAAGAATGAATGGAAAGCAAGTAAATAACACAAGCAAACCAATCGCAACCACAGAGACTTGTTTCGAGGTTCGAGCACCCATCTCTACGTCCCCGCCTTCACCCAGAAGGATTTCCGATCCACTAGAACTTTCAAAAAGGATTACAACCATAAGGGGTACCCAACTCCTTAATCACACTCCTCTAGTCCAGAGGTAGTGGAACCACAAATACAATAATCACTTGGTGATCAAAAGACCACAAACTCTCTTTTGAAAAACTTTTCTTTACAAAACCTTAGAGAATAATGTATAGGATTGAAGCTCAAGTTTTGTAAGTGAAAAATAAAACAAAGTTGAAGAGAGTTTAGAATCAATAACTTCAGAGAAAAATCAGAATTTAGAGCACAAAAACTGAGAGCAAAATTTCTTTCAAAAAGAACTCAAGCTTTGATTTCTTTTGCAATTGTTGTAATTCAACTCAACCCTAATCACCCCTATTTATAGGATAAAGGTAGGGATTTAACGGTAAACTATAATTTTGATTAAACAGGAAAGATTAGACCCAAAACCAGCCATAAACCTCATTTGTTGAAGAAAAACTTGTTTTAAAATGTGTTTAAAAACTAGCCGTTAGGGCTGAAAAATTGCTCTCGGTCGACTGGCCTGTCGACCGATTTTCAAAAATATTTAACGTTGCCAGCCCACGATCGATCGCACGGTCGACTATCCCAAACAGAAACTAGAGTGCTTTCAGTCAGCCGAAGCTCGGTCGACCAATATGGGGTCTGGTCGACCGCCAGGTCGACTGGGTAACATGCACACATGCGCGCACCCAACGATCAAAACTGCGGTCGATCGCTCGAGCGACCGTTCTGACCAGAAATATAGTCGATCGACCACAATAGGTCAAAACAGTTTACTTTGAAAAATATTTTTGAAGACAAGTTAATTTTCAAAAATTTATTTTGTCAAGACTAAGTACACTACATAAAATAGAGTTTGCAAATACTAAAATAGACATATTAAAATATTTTATACAAGAGAAAATAATAATCTTTTTGAAAATCAAGTGCAATTGTGTGTGTGTGGCAAGTTTGAGCTTCAACACTATACACAATCCTTTAACAAACTAAAAATATAAAAACTAAAGGAAGAAGTCTCTGAACCACGTTGCCGAGCTAGAGCCTCCTCTCCTATAAAAGAGTTCTCTTGCGCCATCAACCTATCAACATGCTTTTAGCGTAATTAACCTTGTAATATGCTTGAATCCATCAATACTTGTTCAAACCTGAAACTCATTCTAAAATAACTTATTAGTACCAAATAGCTTCTATGTGTTTTGTTATCATCAAAATTTATACAAATAGATAGTGTAACCTTTTGGGCCAACAGTTCCCACGGCCACTGTCACGCTTCCATGGCCCTCTGATTGCTTCTGGAGCACCGCCAACTTGCTCTGCTATCACGACAGTCTGAAATTTCCAGATCTACCATCTGATCATCTGCTACCACTACTGATTGCACTCTAAATCTAATTTAGGTTTCCTCCCTTGTTGTTCGGGGGAGGTTTGTGTATCTCTTCCCTCTGCTTCATATTATTCATCATGGCACCGTCTATTTTCGCTGAAAAAGATTTTGCTAGGATTCTTAGCGATGTTAACGGTTATGGTCATATATTTTTAGAACGTATTTGTGCATGAGATTGGTATGAATTGGTATATGATAACTCCGATCACAAGGCTTACTATTGTCCCAAGCTCGTAAAGCTCTTTTATAACTCCATTGATCAAGTCTCTGTCAATTTTGATACACACCAATTCTTGGTGCACATGCCCGCTGGGGATATTGTTATCACGCTTGCTCTGCTAGAGGAATTCACACACGTCCCTTGCAACCCATATCATCGCGACCCCTACCATTAATTGATTACATGACTGTCATGGGGGCTCGTTGTGCAGAACAAAATAGGGGGCTCAAAGCCAGTACTACATTTAGAAACATACATTGAGTTGGTCACTGGATTCAACGCAACATATTAGGGCTTGACCACACAACCTCCTTCAATAGGCCAGTGTTGTAGATTATTCACGACCTCGTGACTTGACAGCACACGATCTGTATTAACAAGACCATCTTTCATAGTATCATCACCAATTCCTCACGCACACGCGGTGTAAAATATTCTCACCCAGTTTTGCTTACTCGTCTGCATAGGACTTTCTTACCAGATGCAGTTTTTGACTCGTATGATAGGGTGTTTGTTGCACCAGAGAGGGCGACTAGTGCTTACAATAGTTGTCTTTATGCAGTCTGGGTCCTAGCGTCTAGTCCAAAGATGCCCCGGTTGAGTCCTCTTCGGGGGAACTTTTGGAGAATGAGGATGATCCGGCCTTTTGGCAGTAGGACCCCCAGCTGATTCACGCGCCTTCATGTCGACCACTTGGCGAGGCATGAAGAAGATATTTCAGGGGCAGGTTAGACTACACAAACAAATTGAGGAGCAGATGTCTCACTTAGACCGCATTGAGGAGGGTCTGCAGCGTTCACAGTTTGACGGGCCTAGCACCACCGCTGGTCCAAGTTGAAGGAGGGTGTGACACCTTTTCTTTACCTATTTCATGTATATATTTTTTTACATACATTGGCGACAATGCATGAGATAGGGATTGGGGTAGATACTAACATAGGATTTTCCTAGATTTTTTAAGGATTTTCTTTGGTTTTTCGTTTTTAGGATTTTTCTAGGATTTTCTTTTCGATTTTTAGATTTATTTCTTATATATAAAAAAATAAAAAATATATATATTTTCTTTGATCTATATTTTTTGAAAAGAATTAACGTGATCTTAAGAATTAAGGAAATATTAAACTAAGATTTCTTAATATAAGTCGAAATAAGAAGTATTGTCAGATATTTAGTTTAAGAAACTATAAGCATTTACATGTTGAGGGATTAATGAAGGACTTAGTAACTTTGTTTACATACATATATAAAAATAAAAAATTATTACAGTAATAATCATAAATAAAAACTTGATCACCAATTAAGCTGGTTAGTTGTGCCTTAATAAGCATGACCAGTTACGCCAAAAGGTGGTTGAGTCCTTAGCATTCGTGGCCTAGTTTACTTGAGTCCTTGGACTTTAAGGATGTATCTTCATCTGGTGCCCTAAGACCATCTGGTCTTGGAGTCATCGGTAAAAGGCTCACTACATGGGTAAATTAGAAAGCCTAATGAAGCTAAGGGAATGTAAATATATAATAAACATTTATATATATAAGAAAAGGAAAAAGAAAAGAAAATTATTATTATATATATATAAATAAATAAACTAAAGTCTAAGAAAAATTCCTCATACATATAGATGTACATATGTTAGGCCTGATATAGAATCCAGTTCTCTATCTATTCTTGGAAACTTAACCTAAATTGAAAACAAGACTTCGAATGGAAACTTATAAAAATAAGAAAAAGTTTAGGGTAAACTGAAACCGATAGATCACCGAAATTCTTGAAAAAAAAAATGGATCATAAAAACTTTTTTGCTTTTCACTAACATTTTCTTTTTCTTGGGATTTTGTGGATGCAATCCGCTAAAAACCCTCAGGAGACAACACTCCTCCTCTAGAGTAATCTAGAGGTTTAACAGCTTGTTGCACGAGCTCAATGCAATCGTGTCACCTATGAAGGTGGTGTAAAAATTTAGTTAGGATTTTTTTCTCTTTGCTTATTATGCTCTAGGATGAGCAAAAGCTTGGTATGGGGGTGTGATTGAAGTTCATTTATGCATCATTTTATACCACCATACTATGATTTAGTTAATAAAAATGTGATTTTTATTTCTTTTACTCACTAATTTTTCTTGTCCAATATTTCATAGAGAAGAAGGGCCAATTCTTATGATTTTTTAAGGAATTAAAAGAGTAAAATAAAAGCCCACAATAAGGAAGTCCAGATCTGGATGGAGCCAAAGCATATTCTTCACCTTCTAGAAGATCCAGTTGGACACATGAGGTATAACAGAATGACAGAGAATTCGTTGGCGCAACGACCAAGATTATACCGCGAAAACGCGGCCCTGACCGCGGATCCGCGGGAGTCCTGTGGCTGTTGATCAAGCGTTTGATCCAACAGCTGTGGTGGAATGGCCTCTTCTCTTGAAGGCTATAAATAGACCCCTCGGGCCTCTGTAATCGAGGAAGAGCATTCTTGTTTTAGGGAAATTGTTATGGTTTCTCTAGGTTTTCTTTAGTCTCTTGTGTACTTTTCATTTTCTCCTTCTAGAATCTAGAAAAGAAAGAGTGAGGCTGAGAAATATTTGGTAATTGAAGAAGGTGACAACTCAATACAAGGATCAATCTTTCATTCTTCAAGTCTTTTCTTGTTCTATTGCACTTTTCTTCAAGCTTTACTTTCTTGCATTTACTTTCTACAATGAATTATTGCTTGTTTTTTCTTTCCATGTCTAGCTAACTCATTAACATGACCAATAATTTCTAACACTACTAACTACTAACTCTTGGGTGATTGCTAACTCATATTAATCATTAGATACTTTATTTTTAGTCTTGCAATTTACATGTCTCTTTTATCCCCAGTGAAGATGAGTTACGTTCAACTCTTAGTCAATGCTTTGTACCCCCTCCATATAATTCATGTGTGCCTCACTTAGAGCCTTGTCTTTAGAACAAGTTCCTTGATAGAACATGAATATGGAGCACTTTATTATGCTAACAACTATTGTACAAGTTTCTTATTTCATGCTAGCTTGATTATAGCTCTAATGGACTAATGAATCTTGCATTCTTGCTTATCATACCTAAATGTGACTACCCATGTTCCATTATTGAAAATCTATTTAGGGAGCCGATGCATCATAGATGAGAACACATCCTCAACATGGGACAACACATTGACTTGACAAAGAAAGATATACTATTGCCGATGAATCAACATCAGGCATGCATCACCTAATGAGATTAGTAAGTTAGTAGTATAGAATGTTAGTTGGTCATGGCTTTTCTTTCTATTCAAAAACCCTTTTCTTAAAACATTCTCTTTTAAAAACCACCATTTTCATTCTATCCTTCTTTCCATTTTTCCTTTTTGTCTACAAAAACCTGTTGGAACATGTTTTGATGAAAACATTTGTGAAGCATTTCATTTGGAGCTCTAGCACAAGATTTATCAAGAGTTTTTCATGATCAAGACTTCCCAAAGAGAGTTGTTATGATGTGTTTTGTAATTGTGAAATAGTATGTCAAAAGCCTTGATGCACACACATATCATACATTTCCAGTCGACTTATAGTCCCTATTAGTCGACTAATAACTTGTATAGTCGAATTGACCAAAGCTGTAGTCGACTTATCCTATGTCTCATTTTATACCCAACTCTCTGTTTGTCCATTAGTCGACTTGACAGATTGTGTAATCGACTAATAGACCTTGTAGTTGACTAACCCTTTTCCCTTAGTCGACTAATCCCTGGCCTAATCGACTTATAAAGAAGTTGTAGTCGACTTGGTTCAGTTATCCAGAAACCAGTCACTTGAACTTATCTTGACCTAGTCAACTAATACCCAAACCTAGTCGACTAACCTTTGGAAATTTGCCTAGTATAGTCGACTAACTCTAAAGGAAAGTCGACTATAGGCAGTTTCTAACTGTTTGACAGTTTCTGTTATCTGGTCTTTTGTGCAACGTTTTCCAATGTTTCAAACATTTGAATTGCACCTATAATTACCCTAACTTACCCTAGTGTGCTGCTATATAAAGGGTTGTTATTCTAAAGGCCAAAGACTAATCCTAATCTTCAGTTTTCTAAATAAAAAATTCTGCCAATCCCGAAAACTGTTCCCACTTCAGTTCTTCACCAAAATCTAATTCCTTTGTGAAGTTCTCTGAAGTTTCTCCTATGCTAGACCGTGTCCACGTTCACATACAGTACCAAGGCTTATAGGAAAGTGATGTAATACTCAAAGCAATCATTGTACACGGGTGTCTTCTTGGTGTAGAAGAAGTTGTACAAGGTGAAGTTTGTTCTCTTGGTGTAAAGAGAAGGTATACACATTTGGCAAAGGGGATTTGTCAAGTGGTGTGCATGGTGTTGATTTTGGGTGTACAAAATCAAGGATAAAGGACAATCTCAACGGGTGGCTTGGGGACTGGATGTAGATCACAAGGACTGAACCAGGATAAATCTCTCGTGTTTGCGTTTATCTAAACTTTTCTGAGATTTGATTTCCTTTATTGCAAGTTTATTTATTTGTTTAACTTAATCCTTCTTTGTTTAGTATTTGTGTTGACTTCGTATTTTAGATCCATAAGTGCCAACAGAGAAAGTTCTGCAATTGGCATCATCTCGGGACTAACATTTGGTATCAGAGCCCTGAATCCTGAACCGGCATACCAAGTCAACAACAAGCAAGGATGGTAACGGAGTTCCCTTCGTCACAATTCAAAGAAGGACATTCTACACAACGTCCACCGCTATTTGAGGATCCAACTATAACTATTGGAAGTATAGAATGAAGATCTACTTGCAATCGCTCAACTTCAAACTTTGGAACATCGTAGAAGCATCGTACACCGAGCCAACAACCAACTACAACGCTTGGAGTGATGATCAAAAGAAGAATGCGAACCTTGATGCCAAAGCGATGAATGCCTTGTTCTGTGCCTTAACCAAAGCAGAGTTCAACCGTGTGTCAAAAGCCACTTCTGCAAATCGAATATGGCATATTCTTCTGTAACACACGAAGGCACAAGTAAAGTTAAAGAATCTAAGCTATCTGTTCTTGTCCACAGGTTTGAATTATTCAAAATGGAGAAACTATATCAGAAATGGTTATAAGATTCACCGACATTACCAATTCCTTAGCATTCATTGGAAAGGAATACACACAAGTTTAAAAAGTTCACAAAATCCTTCGTGCATTCACACCAGAATGGGAGAAGAAGACAACCGCTATTGAAGAAGCCGATGATCTCTCAACTATGTCGTTAGAAAACCTAATTGGTAATCTAATGGCATATGAAGTGCAACTAGAAGAAAGAAAGAAGGAGGAACGACAACACCACTCAAAGAAGAAAGAACTTGCCTTCCATGCATCCTCCGTCACGGACGATTCCAATGACGATGAAGAGGAGATGGCAATGCTCTTAAAGAAATTCAAGAGATTTCTAAAGCAAGGTAAATTCAAATGCTTTAATTGCAATAAACCAAGTCATATAAAGATGGATTGCCCATTGCTCAAAAATAAAGATAAAATCAAGAGCAAAAAGTTCAGAAAGAAGAAAAACTATGAAGCCTCATGGGAAAACAGTGATTCCTCGTCCTCTGATGAAGAAGAAACCACTTAACGTGTCAACCTATGTTACATGGCCCTAGAAGATGATGAGGTATCATTACTGAACTTTCTGATGCATTTCATGAATTATTTAATGATCTGAAAAACGAAAAACTGAAAAATAAAGTTTTATCAAAAGAAAATGAAAAACTTTTAAATGAAAATTCATGTTATGCTTTACAATTTTCTTCTATAAATTCTCAAAAAGATGAGTTTGAAAAAGTCATATCATCTTTGAAAAATGATAATGAGAAGTTTATAAAAGAAAATATTTTTCTTAAAAAGGAAACTAAGTCTTTGAATGAAAGGATTTCTATATTAGATAAAGACATGTTAGTTTTTAAAAAGAAATATAAAGATATTTTGAAAAATGTGACTAAGTTCAATCAAAAAAAAGAATAATTGAATGATTTATTATCTTTTCAGAAGTTGTCACATAATAATTATGGTATTGGATATATTGAAAAATCTTCATATGTTAGTAATTCATATGTGAAAAGAAAGTTTAATCATGTTTCAAAAAGAATTAAGACAAAGTTTATATGGATTCCTAAAAATTTAAGTATTCATGATAAAAATACATATATTGCATCATACATTCATAATATATGTAATTCATGCAACTATGTATATACTAACAGGTGAAAATCAAATTCAAAATGGATTTAGACTCCTAAAGGTTAATATGTTCTTTTATGTTTGGTACAATCTAACGTTTTATCTTGCAGGTACCATATAAGAAAGTTGTTAAGAACACACACACACACACACACACACACACACACACACACACACACACACATATATATATATATATATTATGATATATTTGTTGCAGGGGGAGAACAAAGATATTTCTATATCTGTTATAACCCAATTTCTGCAGGGGGAGGAAAATATAACTTATTTTCTACAGGGAGAGCATATGTGCACACAACGTGTCATTATCAAAAAAGGGGAGAATGTTGGAACATGTTTTGATGAAGACATTTGTGAAGCATTTCATTTGGAGCTCTAGCACAAGATTTATCAAGAGTTCTTCATGATCAAGACTTCCCAAAGAGAGTTGATATGATGTGTTTTGTAATTGTGAAATAGCATGTCAAAAGCCTTGATGCGCACACATATATCATACACTTCTAGTCAACTTATAGTCCCTATTAGTCGACTAATAACTTGTATAGTCAACTTGACCAAAGCTATAGTCGACTAATCCTGTGTCTCAATTTATACCGAACTCTCTGTTTGTCTATTAGTCGACTTGACAGATTGACCTTGTAGTCGACTAACCCTATTACCTTAGTCGACTAATCCATGGCCTAGTCGACTTATAAAGAAGTTGCAGTTGACTTGGTTCAGTTATCCAGAAACCTGTCACTTGAACTTATCTTGACCTAGTCGACTAATACCCAAACCTAGTCGACTAACCTTTGGAAATTTGCCTAGTATAGTCGACTAACTCAAAAGACATGTCGACTATAGGCAGTTTCTGACTGTTGGATAGTTTCTGTTATCTGGTCTTTTGTGCAACGTTTTCCAATGTTTCAAACATTTGAATTGCACCTATAACTACCCTAACTTACCCTAGTGTGCAGCTATATAAAGGGTTGTTATTCTAAAGGCCAAAGACTAATCCTAATCTTCAGTTTTCTAAATAAAAAATTCTACCAATCCTGAAAACTGTTCCCACTTTAGTTCTTCACCAAAATCCAATTCCTTTGTGAAGTTCTCTGAAGTTTCTCCTATACTAGACCTTGTCCACGTTCACATACAGTACCAAGGCTTATAGGAAAGTGTTGTAATACTTAAAGCAATCATTGTACACGGGCATCTTCTTGGTGTAGAAGAAGTTGTACAAGGTGAAGTTTATTGTCTTGGTGTAAAGAGAAGGTGTACACATTTGGCAAAGGGGATTTGTCAAGTGGTGTGCATGGTGTTGATTTTGGGTGTACAAAATCAAGGATAAAGGACAATCTCAAGCTGGTGGCTTGGGGACTAGATGTAAGTCACAAGGACCAACCAGGATAAATCTCTCGTGTTTGCGTTTTTCTAAACTTTTCTGAGATTTGATTTCCTTTATTGCAAGTTTATTTATTTGTTTAACTTAATCCTTGTTTGTTTAGTATTTATGTTGACTTCGTATTTTAGATCTATAAGTTCCCACAGAGAAATTTCCGCAATTGGCATCATCTCAGGACCAACAAAACACACAAAGATTTTTCACTTAATTTCTACATCGTTTTGTTTTTTATTTTTAAACAAAGAAGAACTTTCATTTTCCTTCTCAAAAATTTCAACATAAAAATCGTGAACGCTTCTATCGCTAACCCTCTCTGCGGATACGACCCATCATAGCTTGTGCTACGAACGGTGATTGGAAGGAGTAAAGTAAACCTTCATATACATTTAGAGTTTTGACCATCGGTACGCGAACATCAACGGTTTACTCTAAACTCTCTCTCAATGCCAATACTCCTTCCGAACACTACTATAGGCAAAAATCAATACCCTAATCAATTAACCCTCATACCTAAGTCGACTAATGGCAGTTTTTGACTATTAGACAGTTTCTGATTTCTGGTGTTTTATCTAACATTTTAAAATTCAAATTTGTCCTGATAACTACCCTAACTAACTATAGATTTCACCTAAAATAGGGATGTTGTCCTAGGCTAAATACACCAATTCATATCAATAGTTTTCTGCCCAGAAGCTCTGTTCAAAAATCTATTTTTTAGAAAAGTGTTTCCACTTTCTATTCTTCACTCAAATTCTAATCCTTTAGTGAAAAATTCTCAAAGTCCACTTATAAGAGTTCTTGTTCACGATCACATACAGATTCAAGGCTTATAGAATTAATTGTATTCACTCAAAGAGAAAGATTGTACAAGAGCGTCTTCGGGTTGAAGAGAAGTTGTACAAGGTGTTGTTGTCGTCTTCTTAGTTGTAAGAAGAGTTGTATACATTTGCCAAAGGAAATTTGTCAAGTTGTATACAAGGTTTTGATTTTGGGTGTACAAAATTAAAGATTAAAGGAAAATCTCAAACGGGTGGCTTGAGAACTGGATGTGTTGGCCCAAGAGGTTACACTCTCCATTGTTTTGTGTTTTGATGATAACAAACCAAATAAGTGCTATTTGGTATTAATGATTTGATCAAGATGTGTTTCAGGTTTTGTACCATGTTTAGAGTTCATTCGCTTCGCTTTTGCAAAAACTTCTAAGTTCCAACAAGTATTGAAGGCGAATTGCACATCAAGGAAGGATCATAGAAGAGACGGCACTAGCAAGGCATTGGATGGCTCAAAGATTGCTTCAGAGGTCCTTAGGTTTTATTTTCTTGCTTTATAGTATGTTAAAGAATGTTGATTAGGTTTGAAGCTCAAAACACACACGTTTTCACGCGTATATTATTTCCAAATTTATTTCCTATAAAATATACAAAAATATTTTAATACCAAATCTTTCTTCTACAAATTCTTTATTATGTTATATACTGAATTTGTGTTTGAAATAGTTTTGATAAAAATTTTAATCTCTTCAAAATTCCATTTTTATTTCAACTTTTGGCCTGAGCCGGTCGACCGGAAATCTTCCACCAGTCGACCGATGTCCTGGCAGAATGCACGTATCCGTGTGCATATCTGTCGGTCGACCGGGGCAGCGACCGGAGACCTGGCAGAGTGCACGTATCTGTGTGCATGTCTGTCGGTCGACCGGCAGTCGACCGACAGTCGACCGAAAGTTTTTAATTGCTCTCTGTATCTTTCCAGTCGACCGGGCGGTCGACCGGAATTGTATTTTTAGTCTCAGTCAGGGATCAGTCGACTGATCAGTCGACCGATAGTTCATAACGGTCGGATTTTTGAACTATCGGTCGACCGGGCCAGTCGACCGATGTGTCCGTTGAACAGTAACGGGCAGATTTTTAATAGCTGTTTTATTTTTGATTTTTGAATTTAAAAATCTGTTTAAGGGTATATTTGGAACTAATTACCTCCTAAACTTCAGTAATTAATTCCTAGCCCTAAACCCTAGCCCTCTCCTATAAATAGGGGTGTTTGGGGAGAGTTTCTTTACAACAATTATTTTCAAGAGAAAAATTCAAAGTTTGTGATATTCAAAAGAGCTATTTTCTTGGTTTTTGTGCTGATATTTCTCATTCATTTCAGAAGTGTTTTCTTGATAATACTCTCTGATTTGATTTCATTTTTCCACTTACACAAGAGCTTCATTCCTTCTCAATATTCTCTAAGGACCTTTGTAAGGGAAGAGATATTTGAAAGAGAGAGTTTGTGATCTTTTGATTACTAAGGAATTGTATTGTGCTGAAATTGTAGGAGTTGGGTACTCCATTGTAATTGATCTTTGTGATAGTGAAGTAGTTAGAATCCTTCTGGGGAAGGCGGGGACGTAGAGCTGGGTGCTCGAACCTCGATATCATATCCTTGTGTTTGCGATTGGTTTACTTTCCTTGCAATTACTTTGTGCTTTTGATTGTCATTGCTTCATTCATCATCATTCATATTGTCAATCACTATCCCATACAACAAGGTTGCATTGCGCACCTCTAACCCTTATTTACGGGGAAGCCGGAGGAAGGAGTTCAGAACCCGTCACTGGGTATACCGCTCTTAGTCTTGTTTTGGGAGATTGTTGCATTGCATTTCATCTCACTTGTCTATTATTTTTAAATTGGCCTTAGATTAGCATCATCACCTATTCACCCCCCCTCTAGGTGATTTTCAATTGGTATCAGAGCTTGGACTCTAGGTTTGGCTTAACATCCTTAGAGAGATCCTTAAAATATTGCTAATCAACATTTTCATTCATCCATACATACACTAGTAAACATGGCCGACAACATTAAAACCCCACCTAAATTTGATGGCCTTAACTTCCCTATTTGGAAGGTTAGGATGACTATATTTTTGCAATCACTAGGTAGCTTGGTAGCTAAAACTTTGACCAAACCCTATGAAGCACCCGATGGTGATGAGAGCACTTGGACCGACCTTGACTTCAAAATGTATGAGGCTAACTCAAAAGCCCAAAACTCCCTTCTTACCGCCTTGAATGAGGATGACCTTACACGTGTTATTCATTGCCAATCCGCCTATGAGATTTGGCAACACTTATTGGTCACGAATGAAGGGACCTCACAAGTCAAGAGAGCTAAAATAGATCTCTTGCGGTCTCAATATGAATCATTTAAGATGCTTGATGATGAAACAATTGATTGCATGATTACTCGTTTCACAAAAATCACTAATGGTCTTTCTTCTTTAGGTGACGTCATCTCCAACGATCAAAAGGTGCGCAAGGTGATACAGGCTCTTCCTCCATCTTGGGAGATCAAGTCTACCACCTTGAAGGAATTGAACGACAAGGACGAGATGGACATCATAAGTCTCATTGGGAACCTCAAGACCCATGAGATGGAGAAGAAGGCAAGAGAAGAGGCGGCTCCAACAAAGAAAAAGTCCATAGCTTTCAAGTCTTCATCCACCATTGAAGAAGATGATGAAGATGATGAAGAAGAAGATGAGGAGCTCTCCCTCCTAGTGCGCAACATCAAGAGGATGTACCGGAAGAACAAGTTCAACTTCCGGAGAAAATTTGAAGGTAAAGAGGAGAAGAGGATCATTTGCTACAATTGCCGCAAGCCCGGACATATCTTGGCCGATTGTCCGGAATTCAAGAAGAAAATGACTTCCTCCTTCAAGCCAAGGAAGCAAGATGAAAAGAAAGCTTACAAGGCCACTTGGGATTCGGAAAGCGAGTCCGAAGATGAAGAAAAGGCGGATACCGCAAACATGTGTTTCATGGCAAACACACCCAAGGTAACCCCTCAATCCCAAGATGATAATGATGATGATTTGAGTAAGGAAGTTCTAGTTCATGCTTTTGTAGAACTTTCCGAAACATATGATAACAAGAAAATGGAATGTTTTAAATTGCAAAAAGAAGTTGCTTTTCTCAAAAATCAACTTGCTTTAGTTACAAAAGAAAAAGAGGATCTTTCTTCCAATCTTGTTGTTATTCAAAATGAATTTGATTCTTATAAGATTTCTTGTAAGGGTAAAACCCCTATTGTGGATAATAAAGAAATTTCTTCTTTTAAATCTAAATTAAGTGATTTTGAAAAAGTCTTAAAAGATTGTGCTTTTAATACCAAAAAGCTTGAAGAAAAATTTTCTAAAAAGCACACTTCTCATGTTAAAAATACCCATGCTAAGATTCCACATGCTCACACTTCAAATAATGATTCTCATGCTAAATCTTTTCATGCTCACAATGCCAATGCTCACAAGTCACACACTCATTATGCATTTAAATATGGTAGAGTGTATAGATGCACATATTGTGGCAAAAATGGACATTTAGCTAAATTTTGTTATGATAAATTGCATAGTTCAAATAATCTTGTTTGGGTTAATGGCTCTAACCCTCATGGACCCAAGAAAATGTGGGTACCAAAATCAAGTCCTAAAATGTTTGATGTAGGTACACACCAAGGCTCCAAGACGTAGGGAGCGGTGGTACCTTGATAGTGGTTGTTCGAGGCACATGACATGGGATATCAACAACTTCACAACCCTATCAAGGTACATGGAAGGTGGCTCCGTCACCTTCGGGGATGATTCCAAAGGCAAAATCATTGGTATTGGTAATATTCAAATTGGTTCATCTCCTATTATAGAGAATGTTGTTTTAGTTGATGGTTTGAAGCATAATTTACTTAGTATTAGTCAATTTTGTGATCGTGGACTTAAAGTTGTTTTTGATGATACTTCTTGCAAAATTTTTGATATTAAATCAAATGATTGTATTTTAACCGGTTTTCGTGATGATAATGTTTATATAATTGACATGCTTAATGTAGAGTGTTCTACTAAATGTTTAAATGCTTTTGATGAAAATTCATGGCTTTGGCATAGAAGATTAGGACATGCATATTTTGAACATCTTTCTAGAATTAATTCAAAGGAATTGGTGAAGGGTATTCCTTGCTTGAGTTTTGAGAAAGACCGCATTTGTGGTGCGTGCCAACTTGGGAAACAAACCAAGTCTTCCTTCAAACCAATCAAGGATATCATGTCAACTAGACCTTTAGAATTAGTTCATATGGATTTATTTGGACCAACTAAAACTAAAAGCTTAAATGGTAGTAGATTTGCATTTGTTTTAGTTGATGATTTCTCTCGATTTACTTGGGTTTTCTTTTTGCAAACTAAAGATCAAACTTTTTCTCACTTTAAGATTTTTAGAAAAAGAGTTGAAAAAGAAAAAGGTTTTCCGATTTTGAGAATAAGGAGTGATAGAGGTGGTGAGTTTGTTAACCAACTCTTCATGACTTATTGTGATGAAAAGGGAATTAAGCATGAAATGTCTTGTCCTAGAACTCCACAACAAAATGGATTTGTAGAAAGGAAAAATAGAACACTTCAAGAGATGGCTAGGACAATGATAAGTGAATACGACCTCCCTCAATATTTATGGGCCGAGGCCATAAACACCGCATGCTATATATCGAACCGTATTTATTTATGCAAAAATTCTTCAAAAACTTCTTTTGAAAAGTATCATTTTAGAAAACCAAATGTTTCATATTTCAAAGTTTTTGGATGCAAGTGTTTTGTTTTAAATACAAAAGAGAATTTGGGTAAATTTGATGCTAAGGCTTATGAGGCTATCTTTGTAGGATATTCCTCTACTAGCAAAGCATATAGAGTTTTCATTAGATCTTCACTAACTATTGAAGAAACTATGCATGTTAAGTTTGAAGAGTCTAATGTGTTTGTTGAGAATGTTGTAGAGATTGAACCATTAGGTGAAAGCATGGAGAATCTATCCTTGAAGGACTCACCCGCGCAAGAAGATAAGCAAGAACCTTTAGGTGAAGTTCAAGAGGATAATGAGGAAAGTGCACAACCACTTCCCAAAGCTTGGAGATATGCTACAAATCATCCGAAGGAGCTCATCTTGGATGATGCTTCCAAAGGAGTCACAACGCGCTCCAAACTCCATGACCTATGTGGTAACTTTGCTTTCTTTTCTCATGTAGAACCCAAAGGCATTCTCGAAGCCGAGACGGACCCATATTGGTTGCTTGCCATGCAAGAGGAACTCAATCAATTTGAGCGCAACCAAGTTTGGCACCTTGTTCCTAAGCCCCACGATAGACCAATAATTGGTACTAAGTGGATCTTTAGGAATAAGTTGGATGAGTCCGGAAATGTCATTAGGAATAAAGCTAGGTTAGTGGCCCAAGGTTACACTCAAGTTGAGGGAATCGACTTTGAGGAATCCTTTGCACCCGTAGCACGGCTTGAAGCCATACGGATAACACTAGCTTATGCATCATTTAAAAATTTCAAACTTTTTCAAATGGATGTAAAGAGTGCATTTTTAAATGGTTTTCTTAATGAAGAAGTTTATGTTTCTCAACCTCCCGGTTTTATCGATCATGTTCATCCCGATTTTGTTTTCAAACTTGATAAGGCTTTGTATGGTTTAAAACAAGCTCCAAGATCTTGGTATGAAAGGCTTTCAAGTTTTCTAATTTCAAACAATTTTATTAAAGGCAAAGTAGACACTACTCTATTCACTAAGCATGTTGATAATGATATTTTAATTGTCCAAATTTATGTTGATGATATTATTTTCGGTTCTACTAATGAAGTTTTATGCAAGGATTTTGAAAAGGTAATGCAACAAGAGTTTGAAATGTCCTCCATGGGTGAGCTCAACTTTTTCCTTGGACTCCAAGTCAAGCAATTGCATGATGGGAACTTCATCTCTCAAGCCAAATACGCTAAGGAACTCGTGAAGAGGTTTGGACTTGAAGACGCTAAAGCTTGCAACACTCCCATGGCAACTACAACCAAGCTTGATAAGGACGAACAAGGTAAAAATGTTGATATTAAATTGTTTAGAAGCATGATAGGTAGTCTTTTATATTTAACGGCAAGTAGGCCGGATATCATGTTTAGTGTGTGTCTTTGTGCTAGATTTCAATCGTGTCCCAAAGAATCTCATTTAATTGCCGTAAAATGCATTATTCGATATGTTAAGGGAACGATTGGTTTAGGTCTTTGGTATCCGAAAACTATAGATTTTTCTATGATTAGTTATTCGGACGCCGACTATGCGGGTTGTAGAGTAGATAGAAAGAGTACTAGTGGAACATGTCAATTTCTCAGTAATTGTCTTATTTCATGGTCCTCTAGGAAGCAAAATTCCATAGCTCTATCAACCGCCGAGGCGGAGTATGTTGCCGCGGGGGCTTGTTGTGCACAAGTCCTTTGGATGAAACATACTCTTCTTGACTATGATTTGCATTATAAAAATATTAAAATATTTTGTGATAATACAAGTACTATTCATTTAACCAAAAATGCAAATCAACATAGTAAGACCAAGCACATTGAGATTAGATATCACTTTCTTAGAGATCATTTTGAGAAAGGTGATATAGATATTGATTATGTTTCCACCGATTTTCAACTAGCCGATATTTTCACAAAACCTCTTGATTTTGTTAGATTTTCGTTTATTTGTGGAGAATTAAATTTGTGTATTATTGATTAAACATGTTTTTCATAACCCTTTTTGATGTATGACAAAAAAGGGGAGAATAAGTTTACATGGACAAAAATAAGTTCATTTGGTCTTGGTTCCATATGAATTTATGAGTTTTATGAGTTTCTATGTGTTTTCAATGAATCTTTGTGTTTTAAGTTTAAATTGATATCAAGGAGCAATTTTTGATTTTTTTGGTATTTTTATACCAAGTACAAGTTTTATTGTATTGATGTTTCAATTGGTATATCATTTCAATTATTGGTATCTAGAGCATATTTATATGTTTTAAATATAGCATAATTTGAGGGGAGTTTTTCTCCTCCCTATATTTTTGTAAGTAGCATATTTGTTTTGTCATCATCAAAAAGGGGAGATTGTTGGCCCAAGAGGTTACACTCTCCATTGTTTTGTATTTTGATGATAACAAACCAAATAAGTGCTATTTGGTATTAATGATTTGATCAAGATGTGTTTCAGGTTTTGTACCATGTTTAGAGTTCATTCGCTTCGCTTTTGCAAAAACTTCTAAGTTCCAACAAGCATTGAAGGCAAATTGCACATCAAGGAAGGATCATAGAAGAGAAGGCACTAGCAAGGCATTGGATGGCTCAAAGATTGCTTCAGAGGTCCTTAGGTTTTATTTTCTTGCTTTATAGTATGTTAAAGAATGTTGATTAGGTTTGAAGCTCAAAACACACACGTTTTCACGCGTATATTATTTCCAAATTTATTTCCTATAAAATATACAAAAATATTTTAATACCAAATCTTTCTTCTACAAATTCTTTATTATGTTATATACTGAATTTGTGTTTGAAATAGTTTTGATAAAAATTTTAATCTCTTCAAAATTCCATTTTTATTTCAACTTTTGGCCTGAGCTGGTCGACCGAAAATCTTCCACCAGTCGACCGATGTCCTGGCAGAATGCACGTATCCGTGTGCATATCTGTCGGTCGACCGGGGCAGTCGACCGGAGACCTGGCAGAGTGCACGTATCCGTGTGCATGTCTGTCGGTCGACCGGCAGTCGACCGACAGTCGACCGAAAGTTTTTAATTGCTCTCTGTATCTTTCCAGTCGACCGGGCGGTCGACCGGAATTGTATTTTTAGTCTCAGTCAGGGATCAGTCGACTGATCAGTCGACCGATAGTTCATAACGGTCGGATTTTTGAACTATCGGTCGACCGGGCCAGTCGACCGATGTGTCCGTTGAACAGTAACGGGCAGATTTTTAATAGCTGTTTTATTTTTGATTTTTGAATTTAAAAATCTGTTTAAGGGTATATTTGGAACTAATTACCTCCTAAACTTCAGTAATTAATTCCTAGCCCTAAACCCTAGCCCTCTCCTATAAATAGGGGTGTTTGGGGAGAGTTTCTTTACAACAATTATTTTCAAGAGAAAAATTCAAAGTTTGTGATATTCAAAAGAGCTATTTTCTTGGTTTTTGTGCTGATATTTCTCATTCATTTCAGAAGTGTTTTCTTGATAATACTCTCTGATTTGATTTCATTTTTCCACTTACACAAGAGCTTCATTCCTTCTCAATATTCTCTAAGGACCTTTGTAAGGGAAGAGATATTTGAAAGAGAGAATTTGTGATCTTTTGATTACTAAGGAATTGTATTGTGCTGAAATTGTAGGAGTTGGGTACTCCATTGTAATTGATCTTTGTGATAGTGAAGTAGTTAGAATCCTTCTGGGGAAGGCGGGGACGTAGAGCTGGGTGCTCGAACCTCGATATCATATCCTTGTGTTTGCGATTGGTTTACTTTCCTTGCAATTACTTTGTGCTTTTGATTGTCATTGCTTCATTCATCATCATTCATATTGTCAATCACTATCCCATACAACAAGGTTGCATTGCGCACCTCTAACCCTTTTTTACGGGGAAGCCGGAGGAAGGAGTTCAGAACCCGTCACTGGGCATACGGCTCTTAGTCTTGTTTTGGGAGATTGTTGCATTGCATTTCATCTCACTTGTCTATTATTTTTAAATTGGCCTTAGATTAGCATCATCACCTATTCACCCCCCCTCTAGGTGATTTTCAGGATGTAGGTCAAGAGAACCGAACCAGAATAAATCACTTGTGTTTGCGTTTGATTTACTTTCTGTTATTTAATTTCCTTTTGTGCTAGTTTATATTTAACAATAATCATCCTTTATTTTATGTGTTGTGTTAACATAATTTTTAGATCCTACAATTAGTATCAGAGTCCTGCCCGACATACTCTATCAAAGCCCTGCATACCCGGTCAATACCCTACAAGGATGGCAATGGAGTTTTCTTCACCACAATTAAAAGGACATTCTACACAATGTTCACCTCTATTCGATGGATCGAATTACAACTGCTGAAAGTATAGAACGAAGATCAACTTGCAATCACTCAATTATGAACTTTAGAACATAGTAGAAGTAGTGTATACCAAACTGACTACTAATTACAGCGCTTGGGTTGATGATCAAAAGAAGAATTCGAATCTTGAAGCCAAAGCTATGAAAGAATTATTCTGTGCCTTAACAAAAGAAGAATTCAATCGTGTGTCAACAGCCATATCTATAAATCAAATATGGCACATACTATGGGTAAACATGAAGGTACAAATAAGATTAAAGAATCTAAAATTTCTATTTTTCTTCACAGGTTCGAACTCTTCAAAATGATGGAGAACGAAATAATTTCAGAAATGATAACAAGGTTCACCGACATAACAAAGTCCTTAGCATCCCTTAGAAAGGAATACACCCAAGTCGAAAAAGTTTGCAAGATCCTTCATGCACTCACATCAGATTGGGAAAAAAAGATAACTGCAATTGAAGAACCAAATGATCTCTCCACTATGTGATTAGAAAATCTCATTGGTAATTTAATAGCATATAAAGTAAAATTGGAAGACAGAAAGAAAGATGAACAACAACCTTTCTCAAAGAAGAAAGAACTTGCCTTCCATGTATCCTCAGATACGGATAATTCAGATGACGATGAAGAGGAAATGGCAATGCTCTCAAGAAAATTCAGAAAATTCTTAAAGTAAGGTAAGTTTTAATGTTTTAAATGTCATAAAACAGGTCATATGAAGAAGGATTGCCCATTGCTCAAAAATAAAGAAAAATTCAAGAGAAAAAAGTTCAAAGAGAAGAAAGATTATCAAGCATCATGGAAAAAATAGCGATTCCTCTTCCTCTGATGAAGAAAAAGCTACTGAACATGCTAACATTTATTTCATGGCTCAAGAAGAAGATAAGGTATAATATACTGAACTCTTAGATGCATTTCATGAATTATACAATGATCTTAAGAATGAAAAGATAAAGAATAAAGTTTGTCAAAGGAAAATGAAAAACTTATCATAGAAATTTCATATTATGTTTCTCAAATTTCTTCTATAAATTCTCAAAACGATGATTTTGAAAAAGTGATATCATTATTGGAAAAAGATAATAAGAATTTTTTAAAAGAAAATGTAATGCTTAAAAAAATTATGTCTTTAAATGAAAGAATTTCTATTTTAGATAAAGACATAATAAGTTTCAAAATGAAATATGAAGATATTTTAAAAAATGTGACTAAATTTAATCAAGGAAAATAAAAATTAAATGATTTGTTATCATATCAAAAGATGTCACATAATCATTATGGTCTTTGATTCTTAAATCAGAGTGGAAAATCTACATAGTAAAAAGAATCATAATTCATTTGTAAAAAGAAATAATGATATTATTTCAAAAATAATTAAGAACAAGTATATATGGACTCTTAAAAACTAAAGCTTTTTTTATAAAAATACTTATATTGCATTATACATACATTATATATGCAATTCTTGCAATTATGTATATATTAACAGATAAAAATTAAATTCAAATTGGGTTTGGATTCCTAAAGGTTTATGCTTTGATCTTACAATGATTGGTACCATTCTAATGTTTATCTTTCAGGTACCATATAACGAGTTTGATAGAAAAATATTTCAAAATATTTATTATATATATGTGTTATGATATATCTTTTTACAGGGAGAGAACACATGTTTTTCTATATCTATTATAACCTATTCTATGCAGGGGGAGAACAAATAATATATTCTCTGCAGGGGGAGTTTTCATGCACACAAAGTGTCATCATCAAAAAGGGAGAGAATATTGGAACTTGATTATGGTGATACATTTGTGAAGCCATTTCATTGGAGGTCTATTTCACAAGCTTATACAAGAGTCATACATGCTCAAGACTTACCAAGGATAATGGATATGGATGTGTATTGTATTGTTTATTAGAATGTTAAAAGCCTTGAACACACACACGCACACACATCATAAGACTATTAGTCGACTTATACTCTTGATTAGTCGACTTATACATCTTATAGTCGACTTGATACTTTATGTAGTCGACTAACTTTTATCCTAAAAAGATAACTTTTTGTTTCTGTTCTGCATACAATGTGTAGTCGACTTATACTTTTCCAAGTCAACTAATATTAGTTGTAATCGACTAATATATTCTGCTTGTCGACTACATTCAGTTTTCAGAAACATATCTTTTGTATCAGACCTTCCCTAGTCAACTTGCCCCTTTATAAGTCGACTACCATAGGCAAAAATCAATACCCTAGTCGACTAACCCTCCTACTTAAGTCGACTAATGGCAGTTTCTAATTGTTAGACAGTTTCTGATTTCTATTATTTTATCTAATGTTTCTAAATTCAAATTTGTCCTGATAAATATCCTAACTGACTATAGATTTCACCTATAAATGGTATGTTGTCCTAGGCTAAATACACCAATTCATATCAATAGTTTTCTGTCCAAAAACTTTGCTCAAAAATCTGTTTTTCAGAAAACTATTTTCACCTTCTATTCTTCACACAAATTTCAATCCTCTAGTAAAGATTTTAAGAGTCCACCTATAAGATTTCTTATTCACGATCTTATACAGAATCAAGGCTTATAGGATTGATTGTATTCACTCAAAGAGAAAGATTGTAAAAGAGCATCTTCGGGTTGAAGAGAAGTTGTACAAGGTGTTGTTATCTTCTTGGTTGTAAGAAGAGTTATACACATTTGTCAAAAGAGATTTGTCAAATGGTATATAAGGTGTTAATTTTGGGAGTACAAAAATCAAGGTTAAAGGAAAATTTCAAGCGGCTAGCTTAGGGACTGGATGTAGGTCAAGAGGACCGAACCAGGATAAATCACTTGTGTTTGCGTTTGATTTACTTTCTGTAATTTAATTTTCTTTTTGTGCAAGTTAATATTTATGCTAATCATCTTTTGTTTTAAGTGTTGTGTTAACGTAATTTTTAGATCCTATACTTGCATCTTCTTGTCAAAAACTTCTTGAAAAATATGATTTATTAAAAATTTAAAATGATAAGTTGAAGAAGAAAACTACCTCTTTGTTAAAAGAAAATCATTTTTTAAAAGTAAATTTGAATGTGTTTCAAAAGAATATGAATTTTTAAAAAAGGAGAATGTTTCCATGTCTTTCAAATTAAATGACGTTTGTGAAGGTAATAATTTATTGAAAAATAAAATTATTTTGGTGGAAAAATAAAAAGATATTATTTTTAAAGAAAATATCTCTTTAAAAAAGAAAATTGTTTTAAAAGAAAAAGAAAATATTTCTAAAATGAAAAAGATTATTGATTCTTATGCTCATTCTCTTCTTCCAAAATTAATAATGACATTTGTATTTTGAAGAAGAAAATTGATTGTTTTGGCTCCACTTTGAGCTAATGTGCATTTTACCATAATAGATTGGAATTCATGTTTCGTAAGAAACAAATTCTACATACTCATGCATATACCCTATGGCATACACATGCACACCATGCTCACTCCCCACATTTGCACACTAGAATATACACATGTACACATTGTAGCCGCAAAGGCCATCTTGCAAAATTTTATTCTGACAAAATAAATTCTTTAAAATTAGCTAATAATAATATCTGGGTTCCAATTGTTGCTAACCCTCATGGACCCAAAAAGAAAATATGAGTTCCAAAATCTCCTCCTCTTGTGTTTGATGTAGATATGGGCTCTCACAGAACGTGAAAGGGTTGGTGCCTAGGTGGTGGATACATGTGGAGCTAGATAAACTTAAACTATTGATGCATCGCTATCAAGGATGTTTGGTAGGAAGACCATCATGGGTTGGAGACTTAGAGAATAGTTCAATTGATTTGTTACTATCTCTAAACTTCTATTTTAGTTTACATACTTTTACATTGATAATTTTTTTAGCATGTTGTGGATTTAATGCTCATTATGTTAAATGCAATGTTATTAAACATGTGATATACTGATCGAGGGAAAACCATGCACAAAAAGTATATGTTTTTAAATCGAGATTTTTGTGCTTTGGCTTCCTCGATACTTCTGTTATAGCATAGAGGCTAAAATGAGTCGAATCCATAAGGACGGGAGGCGATAGAACCTTTACCGGTTGATTCACGTATTTGTTAAAAAGTTCTTCAAAGTTTTAAAGAATGAAAAGAAGGGAAAAGAAAGAATGAAAAAGAGAAGTATGGTGAAATATAAAGAAGTGGGAAACATAGAAAAGAATGATATTTATAGTTTTTGGTATTTCTAATATAAAATAAAAGATAAAGAAAACCATGGCTACTAACTACTAATGACTCTACTAACATGCTAACCTCTTAGTGATAGTTGCCTCACATGTATCATTGGCCATCACTAGTCCTTGGTTCAAGAGGATTCAAAGCATGACCCATATGTAACTCATCACAACCCAGCTCAACAAACAAGTTCAAGCTACACTTAAATCATCAAAACCCAATAAGAGCAAGCATGAAATAAAGTATTGTTAGCTTGTTAGTGGTTAGGAAGTTAGAGTGTTAGATCCATCATCATGAGACATCAATGGCTCTTAGAAGAGCAAGGCCAAGTAGAGGCTCTTAGATTCATGTGGATTATCAAATAAGAAGTTAGCAAGTTAATGGTTAGTACTTAGTTTCCATGAGAGAAAAGTTAGCTAACTGTAAAAGAGATTTGCAGAGAAGAAAACATAGAGAGGAATAGAGAGCACCTTTCATAGATTGTCTCCTTTTATTATAAACACTCTTGAATTTCAAGCATGTACCACTCTCTCTCCCTATTACAAGATCTACAAAATGGAAAATACAATGGAGGAAGAAGAACTAACCTAAACTAAACTATCCTAAACTACAACATGGAATGAAAACTATGTTCGCTCAAAAGGTTACACTCTCTATTTGTATAAGTTTTGATGATAACAAAACACATAGAAGCTATTTGGTACTAATAAGTTATATTAGAATGAGTTTCAGGTTTGAACAAGTATTGCTAGCTTTAAACATATTACATGAAGGCAAGTGGCATAAGGATGTACATGTATATCTATTAGTTTAGACAAAAGTAATATATACATGAAAC
The DNA here is from genome assembly GCA_038442645.1 of Agave tequilana. NCBI lineage: Eukaryota > Viridiplantae > Streptophyta > Magnoliopsida > Asparagales > Asparagaceae > Agave > Agave tequilana. The sequence continues at coordinate 750,362 of JAVJIF010029684.1, read as the reverse complement.
TAACACATTATTGTGAAACCATGTGCAAAAATAGAAAATATAAGTGTAAATGAGAGAATCGTCAAAATTATGCTATACAAGTACATGTAATGAGTACAAGTAAGCAATAAAGCACAATCACATAATAACCAAGTGTAGCTCACCACTTGTACAAGTAAATACACAAGTTTTAATGAAAACTACATTTAAACAAGTAATCAAAATCATGAAGTACAAAATCAAGCACATAAACCAAGACATGAATCTAAACATGATCAATCATAATGAGCATTTAAGCCAAAACATGCTAAAAACATTTATATGAAAGCATGTGAATAAAATAGGAGTTAGAGATTGTTACCAAAACCAATAAGGTAATCTCTTAGTCTCCAAACCAAGGTGGTACTCCCACCAAACTCCCTTTGAAAGTGATGCATCCAAAAGTGTCACCATTTAGCTTGGAACACATTCACCTAAAGACACCAACAACTCTCACGTCATGTGAGAGCCCATACCTACATCAAATAGACTAGGAATGGATTTTGGTACCCATATTTTCTTGGGTCCTAATACGTTAGTGTTTTGAACCCAAACATGATTATTCATACTATTTATATGATCATAACAAAATTTGGCTAAATGACCATTCCGGCCACAAAAAGTACATTTATAAGTTCTTCCATATTTAAAAGCATAATGAGCATGTGGTTTATGACCATGTGATTTATGAGCATGGGGTGTTTTAGCATGATTGACATGTGATGTATTGGCATAATGAACATGTGGAGTTTTAGCATGTGATGGTTGACCATGTTGAACATGTGAAGTGTGCATGTGTTTCTTTAAAAACATTTCTTCTAATTTAGTATTATTGAAAGCACATTCTTTTAAATATTTCTCAAATCATTTATTCTAGTTTTTAATATAAAAAATTATTTTCATCAATTTTAGGATATTTAGCTTTGTATGCAGTTTTATAGGCATCAAAATCTCTTTGTGTTGAAATAAGAGTAGAAGATAATTCATCCTTTTCTTTTGAACAAATAGCAATTTGATTTTTGAGCATTTCATTTTCCTTTTTCAATTTTAAACAATCTTCCTTTTTAGCATCAAAACTTTCTGAAAGTTCAATGAAAGCTTGTAATAACAATTCTTTACTTATTTCACTATCATCATCATGTGGTTCAGTAGTTGCCTTAGGTGTGTTTGCCATTAAATACACATTGGCCGTGTCAACTTCATCTTTGGATTCACTTTTCGAGTCCCAAGTATCTTTGTACACCTTCTTTTCTAACAACTTCTTTTGCTTCAAGGACGAAGATATCTTTTTCTTCAAATCTGGACAATCAGCCATGATGTGTCTGGGTTTCTGACAGTTATAGCATATGATCTTTTTCTCCTCCTTCCCTTCCCATCGCCTTCTATAGTTGAGCTTATGATTAGTCACATATATTGCATTTACATTGTCACCTTACCATACTTTTTAGCTAATAAGTCTTCTTTTTGTTTGTTAAATGTAGGACCAAGTGCTAAAAGAAAGAAAAGAGAAACAAGCCCAAAAGCACACCAAATTCTGATTTAATTCAGAATAAATTCAAAATGAAGGAATCAGGGCAAAATCTAGGCATATCAAGAGGTTGAGAAGAATCCTCCCTGAATCAAGCGGTTGAAGCCACACAATCAACGGCTGTTTCGTCAACTTTTGGAGCAAAAACAAGAAAACCAGTAAAAGATACGGGCAAATCATCAAACCAGTGTTCTCCTCCAATTGGGTGTGGCCACATGCCATGTTTCCATGGCAAAGTGGAGTCAGTTGGGGGAGCGTTTGCTCCCCCAATCTTCCTGGGATCTCCCCCCTCTGGTTTTTCCCTATAAATGCTAGTTTTAACAGAGGAGAAAGAACCGAAGACTAGGATTAGAATTTGTGTTTATTTTCTAAAGATTTAGGATCTTTGTTAGCTAGCACAAAAGTTATATTCTTGTTTTTTTTTTAATTTGTAGTCCAGTATCAATACTCGTGAGAGAGAGAGAAATTGAGTGCTTGTACTTGAAGATTGAAGTGACATCAATACAAGAATCGAGCTGCTTTTTCTTCCACTCGTATTACGATATAGCTTTCATTATTTATTTGCTTTATTCTTTGTTTTCTATGAGTAACTAAAATGATTTTCTGGGCTCACTATTGTAACTCTCTCTAGTTCTTCTTCTCTTCTTGTTTTAAAGGAAAAGACCCAATGAATCATTTGCATGCCTTACTTAAAGCCTTTCTTCTTAAAAGTGTTCTTGAAGGCACATGAGGATGGGTTTGGATTGTTGAACTCTCACTTCTTTCATAAACGTTTCTTGAACTATTTTTACTTCATTCTTGTTTCTTCACGCTTGATGATTTAATATTCGATTCTAAACAATTTTTCAAAGAAAAGATTAAACTCTTCCAACCATCTTATGTGCTTTACTTTAAACTTTCTAAAAACCAACTTTGAGTTTTGCCTATGATAAATTTGAGGCACTTAGGATTTCAATAAAAGAATGAACAATCGAGTAGTGAGATAGTGAGCCCAGATTTTCTTCCTTATTATAATCAACAAAATAATTTTCAAGTTTTTTAAATCACCTTCTCCAAAACCTTTTCTAAAGTTGCAATTTCTCTTTTAATCATCTCTTTCTTTCCATTCTCTTTTCCATTAGAAAATGAATACAAATTCTTTGTTTTTAAATGATTCACCGAAAAGCTTCTATCGCGTTCCTCCTCTGGACACGACCCGTTAGCCACAAGCTACACGATAAATTCTTAAACTCTTTAATTGTTCTTTCATTTAAGCAATCAATTTTTGGCGTCATTGCCGGGGAGGGAATAGTATATTTGTTTTCTAACAAGTTTTGTGTATTGTTTCAGGGACTTGAAGATTCAGATCTAGCATTCAAGCTTTACAAGAGAAGACTTGCAAATTTTGTGCCCTTACTCTCTAAAGTAGGAAACAGAATTTCAAGAAATTGCGTTGCAAAAATTGAAAAATTCATTGGACTACTAAAAACTCTTTTTTGCAGGACATATTGCTCACAAAAATTTAAGTTTCTGTATGTTATATTTGTGCTATTTCTGTTATCCACCATCCTTGTTTTAATCTAACAGTAATTTGAGTGATTGATAATTGCTTAAAAAATGTTTAGACTTGCATTCTAGGCATTTGTCTAATTACGTTTACTTTACAATTACTATTGAAGAGAGCTAGAGACAAGGTATGTATGCATAGCATATAGTTTAGGAAACATTCTTGGGTGATATTTGCTTTTGAATGCTACTTTTCTATATCTTGCATACTTTTGCACAATCAATTTTAAGGGCAAAACCCAATTCAAGATAAGGTGGGGAAGTCATTACCCTTCCTTAGCCCGAAAACCATCTCCAAGCACGCATAACCTAAGTCTAAGTAAAATCTAATAGACGTTGGCCTTAGGGACATCTCAAACACACTAAGAGATTATCCTAAAGAGGGAAGGTGTTGGAAATTGACTCCTGCCAAATCAGTGTCTAGGAAGGGGATTGAAGGCCGAAAGCCTGAAGATTGGTGGTTACTTAATTAAGAAGCGTCTTTGACGGATAACCTCCCACCAATCTTACCCTGACCTGGCTGATTAGCTTGTGGTCAAAGTCAACATTCTACCTCCTGTGGACAATCAACGAGTTAGGAGTTGTCTAGGTCAAGATTACCTTAGACTAGGCTTGGTTGGTTACTCTTGTTGACTGTTGGTAAACTTGTTTGTGATTGTGATTGTGTTTGTGTATTCAAGTGTTGTTGAGAGACCCTAATTCATCTAGGTTGACTAGAAACACATCACCACCCAAGTTTGAACCAAAACCAGATCCGGTAATGGCTCAATCAACATTGTTGCAGGATATGTTCTACCCCATTAGAACCTCACTTCCATCTTGCATTCTACTTCCATTGGTTGGTGAATACAATTTTGAGCTTAAGCCTCAATTCATCAACACACTCTCCAAATTTCATGGCTTAGAGTCCGAAGATGCCTACTTCTTCATAAGAGAATTTGAGGAAGTATGTCTAATGATGAAAATCTCACACCTTGTAGATGATGCTATTAGGTTAAGATTTATCCCTTTTGCACTTAAGGACCTAGCAAAGAAGTGGCTCTACAACATAGCGGCCGATTCTATTACATCTTGGGATGGTTCCATCAAGGTCTTCTTGAAGAAATTCTATCCAATTTATAAAACTGCTCTCATTAGGAAGACGATAATGCAATTCAAGAAAGAACCTAGTGAACCATTCTAGAGGTATTTTGAATGCTTTAAAGACCTCCTTGTCCAATGTCTACATCATGGAATATAGAAATGGCGATAATGCCAAATTCTCTATGACGATTTAGACTATTCCACCAAAACCCTCTTAGAAAGTATGTGCCAATGGGGATTCTTGTAGAAGGATGGGATTTGTATGAAAGCCTTGCTGAAAAGACTGTCCAATGGGAATCTGTTAGTGAGACCTCTAGGAATCCCAACTCCATCTCTTTAAAAGGAGTACTCCATTCTATCAAATCATCCATCACTAATGAGGCTAAGTTAACTAACCTGGCTAGAAGACTGGAAGCTCTAGAAATGAAGGAACCAAGTCCAGTCAATCAAGTCAGCCCAAACCAATTTTCAACTCCGGGCTGCACTTACTGTCAAGCTATGAATCATGTGTTCGAGGAATGCTCTGTGTTTCAGGCTCAGTAACCCTACCATGAACTGATGAATGTGGCCTTTTCAAGGCCGAACAACAATCCTTACGCACCAACGTACAATCCTGGCTGGAGAAATCACCCTAATTTCTCATGGAGCCAAAACAACAATGACCATTCACGATCAAATCATGCTAGCCACTTCCATCATGCCAATAATTCTTCCAATCATCAACCCAACTTTTTAACTTCCATAATAATTCTCCCAACCATCCACCTAACTTTTCACATTATCAGCAGAACTTTCTCAACCAAACTCCACAATCCTCCTTCTAGAATCCTCAACTAGAAAGGAGAATGACTGACTTTGAATGAAACATGGAAAGATTTATGAAAAACCAAGATTCTCTCATGCAAACTATCCAAAGGTTAGAGGTTCAAATGAGTCAATTAGCCACCTCACAGAATGAGAGACAGAAGGGTACCCTGCCTAGTCAGCTATAACCAATCCGAGGAATTCTCAACAAGCTCATTTAGCTGAGGATAATTCATTAAATCAATGTAATGCAGTTCATACATTGAGGTCAGGAAAGAGAGTTGATAATCAAGTGTCAACACCAACCCATCCCATTCAGCACAACCACAATCAAGCATCCACCTCATCTAATCAAAATCCTTCCAATTCTGACGAATCTGAAAAAGATAAGTCAGCTAGTCAGGTGCACCAGCCTATAGTACCATTTTCCAATAGGCTAAAAAATAACAAGCAAAATCCACACATGCACAAGATAATTGAGATATTTAATCAAGTGAAGATAAATCTGCCACTTCTTGATGCCATCTAACAAGTCCCTTCCTATGCTAAGTTTCTTAAGGACATGTGCACCAAGAAGAGAAAGACTAATATACCAAAAAAGGTCTTCTTAGCCACTAACATCAGTTAGCTAATATCGGTCCGATCCCTATCAAGTACAAAGATCGAGGTAGTCCCATCATTGCCTGCACAATAGGACAAGCCGAGATTAGTCGTGCATTTCTTGACTAGGGGGCAAGTATCAACTTGCTTCCATTCTCGGTTTATCAACAAATCGGGTTGAGCGATCTTAGTCCAACTCGAGTCACCATCCAACTGGCTGACCGTTCTGTAAAAGTTTCAAAAAGGGAGATTAATGATGTCCTGATCCGGTAGAGAGTTCATTTGTCGTGTCGATTTCATAGTTCTGGAGACACAACTTGTGTCCAACTCTAACCATAGGGCTCAAACTCCTGTTATCCTAGGGTGTCCATTCTTTGCTACTGCTAATTCCATCATTAATTGTAGGAATGGGTCTATGAGGTTAACCTTTGGGGACATGACTAGAGAAGTCAATGTCTTCAATTTAGGAAAACAACCCCGCGATATCGAGGGCCAAACATTTGAAGTCAACCTAATTGAGAACTTGACAAGTGAACATGGGGAAGAATTGAAATTAGAAACAGAGTATGACTTCGGGTTAGAGTCTGATGACTTTAATCATGATCAGGTTGTAGATTCTGCTATGAATTGGGCCTCAAACCCTATTTCACCAATAATGGAGCCAACAGATTTGACTAGTCCTTCCAATGAGCCTTCCTCTTCCTTATAATTGAAAGCCTTACCTACGTATCTCAAGTATGCCTATCTAGGCGAACAAGAGACCTTTTCTATCATCATTGTCCCTAGCAAAACAAAAAATTAGGAATTACTACACCACTTTCGCATGTGACGTGATTGCACTGAGCATGTGCAACAAGCCGTTAAACCTCTAGGTTTCCCCTAGAGGAGGAGTTTTGTCTCCTGAGGGTTTTTAGCGGATTACACCCACAAAATCCATAAAGAAGGAAATCAAATGTTAGTATTTTTAAAACGCTTTTTGAAGTAAAGAAAAGTTTTGAAATATTTTTTTGTGAAAATATAAGTGATCCACGGTCGTAGGTTAACTAGAAATTGTTCTTTCTTAAACTACGTCAAAACGCAAAAAATCTTATAAATTAAACGTAAGAATTTAAAATTGAATTGACTCATTGATCTTTTATAAAATTCTTAGAAAATATGCACTTTGTGAACAATGAAGGTTTTTGAGATATCGACTCTAACTTTTATGCCATTTATTTATATTATTATATATATAATTATATATTTTTTTCTTCCCTTAGTTTTCTTAGGCTTTCTTATTTACCCGGGTAGTGAGCCTTTAGCTGATGACTCCCAAACCAGATGGTCTTAGGGCACCAGGTGAGAAAACATCCCTCAGACTTAAAGACTTAAGTAAACAAGCCCACAAAAGTAAAGAGGATTATTTTATTTTTGTCCACCGTTTTAGGTTTGAATAATCATGCTTCCTGGAGAATAATTACCCAACTTCAATAGTGGTTTTTCTTATCATTATTTTTTTGTTTTTTTAATATATTTTTATGGCATTTTTAGTCTTTGTTTCAATCCCAAAAATTGTGTAAGTGTGAAGTGCATAAATCTAAGGCAAAAAATTCAAGATCAAATTATCTTTTCAATCTTACTTTCTTATAATATATTTTAGACAAGATCTATTATTTTGACTTGGTTTAAAATTTCATAATTTTATGTCTTCCTAATTCCTTAGAGAATCTTAATTTTCTTAAAAATAGATCAAAAATATTTCTCTTAATTCAAAAAGTTTTGTAAAAAGAAAAGAAAAGATTTTTAAAAGAATTTTTTTTAAAAAGCTCCTAAAAAGAAGTGTAAAAGAAAGAAAATTTTAAAACTACCTATGTTAGTAAACCCTCCCCCCACACTTATCTCATGCATTGTCATCAATGCATCGTGAATGCGTATATACATGAAACAAATGGAGAGGGAAGGAAGATTATCTCGAGGGGGTGGCTCCGGCGGTGGTCGGATTGGGCCAAGCGTTGCGACCCAATCAAGATATCGTGGATCTTGCAGAAACCCACCAGAGACCTCTCTATTATGACCTAGTAAAAGAATGATGGACTGAATGGTCTTATTTAAAAATTATCCCCATCTAATTTCAAATTTTCAAAAATAATTATTGTGTCATTTTTGTCAACATTCTTGTCCAATAATGAAGTGTGATTTTTGAAAATAATGGATTTGGACTCAAAGGGATCAGGAATAAAAATCGATACCGACTCAGGAAGTTGACTCAGATCAAGTTCAGAGTCAACAATGAGAGTCGAAATTTGTTCAAAAATAGGGTCCAAACCAAAGAATTGATGTTTACTGATCGGGGTAAAACCGCACACAAAAAGTGTATGTTTTGAAATCAAGATTTAAAGTGTGTGTGCTTTGGCTTCCTCGATACTTCCGTTATAGCATAAAGGCTAAAACGAGTTGAATCCACAAGGACGGGAGGCAATAGAAGCTTTACCAGTTGATTCACGTGTATGTTAAAAGTTCTTTAAAGTTTTAAAGAATCAAAAGAAAATAAAGCAAAGAATAAAAAGAAAAGAAAGCAAAGAATAAAAGAGAGATACGGTGAAATACAAAGAAGTGGGAAACATTGAAAAGAATGTATTTGTGGTTTTGGTATTTCTAAAACAAAGCGAAAGATAAAGAAAACTCATGGCTACTAACTACTAATGACTCCACCAACACGATAACCTCTTAGTGATAGTTACCTCACATGTATCATTGGCCATCACTAGTCCTTGGTTCAAGAGCGATTTAAAGCATGACCCATATGTAACTCATCACAACCCAACTCAACAAACAAGTGCAAGCTACACTTAAATCATCAAAACCCGATAAGAGCAAGCATGAAGTAAAGTAATGTTAGCTTGTTAGTGGTTAGGAAGTTAGAGTGTTAGATCCATCATCATGAGCCATCAATGGCTCTTGTAAGAGCAAGGCCAAAATGAGGCTATTAGATTCATGTAGATTATCATAAAAGAAGTTAGCAAGTTGGTGGTTAGTAGTTAGTTGCCATGAGAGAAAAGATTAGCTATGCATGTAAAAGAAGTTAGATAGAAAACAAAGAGAGGTAAAGAGAGCACCTTTTATAGCTTATCACCTTCTATTACAAGTACTCTTGCATTCCACTCATGTATCACTCTTTGTCCTAATACAAAATCTAAAACAAAATGGAAAATACAATAGAGAAGAAGTAGAAGAACTACACTACACTACCCTAAACTACAAAATAGAAATGAAACTACTCCTAAAACTCTGTATATCCCTTCTCAAAAACCCCAAGGGGGTATTTATAGCCACCAGGGAAGAGGGGGCCAAGGGCCAGGCCCTGGCCCAAAACGCGGCCGGGGCTGCGGCCATACTAGGGCCGCGTGCGCGGCGCTTCGAGCCACGCGCAGTCTCGTCTGTCCCCTGTCAGGCCCTGTGCCCGGTTTCGTGTTTGCAGCCCCTGGATTTTATAGAATCAGCTCTCTAGGTCAATTGCTATCTTTAATAGGCTTTTAATCACCAATTAAATGGTGATTTAGGATCTTCTTCTTCATTGCACACCATAGACCTAGAATCAAGCAAGCAAAGCTTTATTAGCAGAATTTAATTTGAAATTAATATGAAGATGTGATACAAATTATGAAAAATTAGATACTAATCACACCCCCACACTTATCTTTTGCTCGTCCTGAGCAAAACAAAAAACTAAGGAATTATTACACTACTTTCGCAGGTGACGCGATTGCACTGAGCATGTGCAATAAGCCGTTAAACCTCTAAGTTTTTCCCAGAGGAGGAGTTTTTCTCCTGAGGGTTTTTCGGCGGATTATACTCACAAAATCTATAAAGAAAGAAGTCAAATGTTTGTATTTTGAAAAGACATTTTGAAATAGAGAAAAGTGTTGAAGTATTTTTACGAAAATAGAAGTGATCCAAGGTCATAGGTTAACCAGAAATTATTCTTTCTTAACAAAATGCAAAAAATCTTGTTATAAATTAAATGTAAGAATTTAAAATTGAATTGACTCTTTGATCTTTCATAAAATTCTTAGAAAAATATGCACTTTGTGAACAGTGAAGGTTTTTGAGATATCGACTCTAACTTTTATGCCATTTATTTATATTATTTTATATATATTTTTTCTTTTTCTTCCCTTAATTTTATTAGGCTTTCTTATTTACTAAGTGTACGCGCCGGAAAAAGAAAGGGAGAAGAATTGCCGTAAAGATTTCCTTGAATCAAAAAAGGAAGGATTACAACAAAAACCGCTCTGCTTTTCCAGTTACAAGGGAGGGAGGATATTGAATCTTGAATCCCCCCTTTGTTTAGTGCTGGGTTCTTCGTGTGGCGGTGGAGAGTGAATCTTGTTCTCCGTTGACCGTATGACCGTCTGGATCGTCAGGGGAGCTTCTCTTTGGCAGGAAGAAGGAGTAACACAGCTCCGTCTACCAAAACTCTCAAAGAGAAGGTAGGCGAAGAGCAACTTGTGCGCAGCAAGCTTGCTGAAGAGTTGGACTCTCTCTTCTTTGGTCGTCTCTCTTCTGATGCGACGCCTTGATTGCCTTTGTTGTGATGCCCTTCTCTTGTGTTATTGTCCTGCCCTATTGTTGATGCAAACACGGCTATTTATAGAGGTCCCAGGGGTGAACGTGCCCCCTGAAATCGCTCCACAATGAGGGGCCACTTCCCCGCTACATGGGCGGTGACTGGCCCCTTAACTAGGGCAGTTATAACTGAGGCGCGGGTATCTCTCGCGCCTTGATGCTGAGATGCGGGTTTCTAGCCCTCGCGCCTTGATGCTGAGACGCGGGTGTCTAGCCCTCGTGCCTTGATGCTGAGACGCGGGTGTCTAGCCCTCGCGCCTTGATGCTGAGATGCGGGTTTGGACCCTCGCGCCTTGATGCTGAGACGCGGGTTTATCTCTCGCGTCTAAGACTTGAAACTCTGCTTTTTGATGGCTTGTCCTTTAGTGACTTTTAGACAGCCTACAGAACCCCCTCCAAAGTTTTTGATATTCCGCAGTTAACTGGGACGGATTTCGAAATACTTTGGACTCTAGCTGAATTCACTTTCATGACTAGACTGTTAATGCTCCAGGTTTGATCTTATCTGGAGTTTGTCTTCGTGAGTGTACTGTTGAACTCTTTGAAGCCACCAGAGTTGATCATGTTGAGTGTCTAGATACACAGTCTAAACCTCCCCGATTGCTTTTAAGTCTGTCGTGGGTGCATTTTAAGCCAGGAGTGGTTGGGTCTTCTGCTTGTGTCAGTGTACTGTTGAACTGATTTGCAGAAGCAGGAGACTGAATGCTGGTTCTTTTTGAAAAGCAGAGATGGTAGTGCTTTAAAGACGCGACTTCCATAGGGTGCGTCTTTTGGCAACGGAAACGCGACTGATCTTCCATATGGTAGACGCGATGTTAGGCCAGCTTGGAAGGCCGCGAACTTCGGAGAGACGCACCTCTAATAAAGACGCGGTTTTCTGAACGCAACGCGACTTTCTGGGCGCATTTATGGCGATGCTGACGGGGCACATCCATCGAAGAGACGTGGCCGTCGGGTGCGAATCCGTGCCATGTCATGATTGCGCTACCAGTTGGCCTAGGGAACCGGCGGGATTTCAACTTTTGGCGCGCGGACTTCCCGGTTCATTAAATGAACCGCGCCACGTGTTGAACGATGACTCGCTGCGGAGTCGTGGCGCATGATCTTCCCTGTTCAAAAATGATTTGGTTCCACCGTCAAGCGGTGACTCGCTGCAGAATTTATCGGGCCACACGCCGCGTATCTTCGCGAATCCTTGTGCCTATAAATAGCCACAGTTGGAGAGATACCTCTTCTTCTCCGAGCGTTTTATTTTAGGGTTTAAGAAACAGAGTTCTTCTTTCCCTGTTCATCCTCACATCAGATTCTTGATTAACGATGGCACCCAAGACCAAGCCAACCGCATCTTCTTCACAGGCGACCGTCGCCGAGGCCCAGAGGGGCGCTTCCTCTGCGCAGGATGTTGTTTTCCGAGGTAAAATGCCGTTTAGGCTAAACTTCACCATTACTGGAAGTTTAAGGAACCCTAAAAGACATCTTTTTGGAAGAGAACTATTAACACAGGATATAAACTGTGTTTGATTCTCAGACGCGGTCTCAGACGCAGTCTTTGAGCTGATAACCAAGGCGCGGGTTTGATGACCTGATGCCAGTGGGCTCTGCACTTTGGATTCTTCACTTGGAATATTTCTAATTGTGAAGGGTCCAGACGCGGACTTGATCCTTGCGTTCTGTGCCATCAGCTGCCAATTTTGATGAATCTGGCACCTGAGTCCAAGCATTTATGAATAAGTCTTGGTTTGCAAAACGCGGATTTGATCCTTGCGTTCTGTACCATCAGCTGCTAATTTTGATGAATCTGGCACCTGAGTCCAAGCTCTTATGAACAAGTCTTGGTTTGCAAAACGCGGATTTGATCCTTGCGTTCTGTGCAATCAGCTGCTGATTTTGATGAATTTGGCACCTGAGTCCAAGCTCTTATGAACAAGTCTTGGTTTGCAAAACGCAGATTTGATCCTTGCGTTCTGTGCCATCAGCTGCTGATTTTGATGAATCTGGCACCTGAGTCCAAGCTCTTATGAACAAGTCTTGGTTTGCAAAATGCGGATTTGATCCTTGCGTTCTGTGCCATCAGCTGCCGATTTTGATAAATCTGGCACCTGAGTCCAAGCACTTAGAAATAAGTCTTGGTTTGCAAAACGCGGATTTGATCCTTGCGTGTCTTTCACCTTGACGCGGATTGGCAGGTCTGGACGCAGATTTTGACAATTTCTGCGTCTAGTGTCTTTTCTGCATTTGAATTGTAGACACTTAACACCTTTTTCTTTTCTGACAAGATGTCTGATCAAGTGTCTTTTTCTTTTGCAGTGCCACACCCTACTGCCCCACTCGCCAAGAATAGCCACTTCGGGCGCGTAGGTGGTGCCGATCGTAATTTGACCTTTGTGCTGCAAAGGACTGTACCTGTGACTACTGACAGGTCGCAGGAGCGCAAGGAAAGGATCTCCAGTGTTGACGGGACAACCTTTCGGGTGCTTATGACTGATGCAGCATTCACAACGGATGCTCGCATCAAGCTGGAGAAACCTGCCTTCTTCTTTGGAGATCATGTCGGCGATGGCGGCTATTCCATGTATGATGGAAATTACAAGTGGCTCCGTCAGATAGGGGATAGGAGATTCTTTCTTCCAAACATGGAGAGGATGCTCCCGCTGTCTTATCTCCAACACATGTCCGTCCCTCGGAAGATGAAGTGGGACGTTTCCCGGTTTATTCCTGAGATTACTCTCGGTGATTTAGGCTCCAGGAAGGTATACCGTCATGATTGTCATGATAGGACATTTCTTGGCCTGTTCCCCGGGTCGCGCAAGTCTGAGTTCCCAGTTGGAGAGATACCGAAGCTCGCCACTACTTTCCTCAACACGTTCATGAAAGCGGAAGGCGATTATCCGGTCGAGTTCCGTTCGCCCGGGTGGGTCCATTCTACGGAGAAGTATTGGTGGGGCAGGATGGTGAGCTTCGTCCTTACCGATCTTGGAGATCTGCTGGAGCATGTGGGATTATATTCAGCAGTCAGGGCCGTGCAGCGGGGCATCCCACCGAGTTTTCATAACTTCTTCGGGATCCTGGAGCGCTACAATCCTTTGACGGGGACATTCTTCACCCCGGTCGGAGAGATGGGCCTTGCCCTACACGAGTTGCATGAGGTCTCGGGGCTGGCGACAGGGGATTCTCCCTATAAGGAATATGTCCCAACCACTGAGGAGCTCAACCTTATAAAGAAAGGGTCTCCTCAACTGTACGAGACTTATTGGGAAGTGATGTGTCATTTCCACATTTGCGGTCAGGTAACCGCTTGGAGGTCAGGAGGAGTCAAGCAGTTGTCTTGGGCCAACTACTTGTTTAACAATGTCAGTAAGAAAGACCATCTGATAACCCGACTGGCTCCCAGCTCTGACCAGGAGATTGACGACATGGTCGCCCAGGCTTCTGAAGGCTTCTACACCACGGAGTCGAGCGAGGACGGTTTCGAACCTGATACGCTTTTCGAAAGCTATCATCATCAAGCCCGGACTCCCATCTCTAGTCGAGCACTGTTGGCGGGCTTCTTGATGCTGTGGCTAAAGCGTTGTGTGGTGCCCACGCTGCCACATGAAGTCATTGTTGCTGACGTGGTGTACCCGGCGGTGCTCCTGGCCCATGGCAGTCCCATAGCCCTTCTCTAGGCCGTGGCGGCTGACATTCAAAGCGGGTTGCGGGCGTTAACCCAGAATTTCTGCGAGCCACCGAAGACTGTGGATTCCCATGGCCAACCGATCCTTGACTCAGAGGGGAAGCCGACGGTGAAGCGTCCCAACCCTCGGATCGAGCTGCCTTACACGTACCTCATGGCTTGGTACGTGATGCACTGCCCCTCCTTGATGACGCCGGTGCGCTGGAGTGAGGGTTTTGTCCCTTTTGTGCAGCGGTTGGAATGTTCGGACTAGCGTGATACCTATATATATTTCATTCGGAGGTGTCTTTCAGATGCTACGAACTACCAGCTCAACCGCTGCTTCCCCGAGATTCTTGGTGCATCTTTCGGAGAGCAATTTATTGATTTCGCCGGCCGGGATGACTTCATGAAGCTGTCCGCGGGAATCTTCTGGTGGTTGATCAACATTCGGCCAGGATATGTGCTGTTCCGGCAAGGGACTTCATGCACAATCGAGCCGTATATGCCGAGTCGTTTCGCCCGACAGTTCGGCTATGATCAACTTTACGTCGGCAATCCCAATGCTCGACTCGCCTTCGACGGGAATTTATTCGAAGGTGCTCGGGCTTGGTACTACAGCGTGGCCGGAGGGACAGAAGCAACTTTCCGTTTGCCTGTTGAGGGGCCGAAGAGCCGCACCAGCTTCAGCTTCTGCACCTGGTACTCTCAGGTCAACCAGTCACCGGACTTCGCTCCGGAGTATACGTGTATTGAGAGTATTAATGCCAATCTCGAAACACGGTCGGAGTCTGGTAAACGCGCGCGAGTTGTCGACCAGTACCTGAAGGCTCAGAAGGAGCTCGGGAGAGCATCTTAGAGAGAGGTCGGGAGAGGATCAAGAGAGGAGCCCCGAGCCACCAGGGCTCGACAGGCGGTGACTAAACGTCGTCAAGGTTCTACCTCCACTGCCGAACCTGCCCCAAAGAAGGTTCGGAGGGACTTGACAGCCGAAGTTTCTCGATCCAAAGACATCCCTGCTAGTGTTGAGGAACCGAGGAGAGAAGAGGAAACTGAAGATAAAGATTTCTCCAACTTAGTCCGTGCCCCCAGGTCGCACAGCAGAAGCCGTAGAATTGCGGAGGAGGGGGAGCCTGCTGATACATCCATCACTGTTGACGAGGCCGAGCAGTGCGAGGTCGATATAATGAGTGGAGGAGGTGTCGAGATCGCGGGGATCTCTGTTCAGCCCGAGTCTTCTTCGGCTCACGCGAGGAGGGATGAGGTACAGCAGCCAGGGTCCCCCAGCGTCTTCATCACCAGTCCTCGGGCGGTTGACCCTAGTCCTACCACCGGGGTGATTGGTGGTAAGGCTCCGGTTACCGAGGCCTCTCGTGTTGAGCTGTCATCTTCCTCGTCTGAGGAGGAAAGCGATTTTGAGGATGTGGTTGACTATGGTGACGAACCCGCTCCTCCTGATCCGAGCAAATTCTCCCACATTTCGGAGGAGGAAATATACGGGGCGAACCATCGACGGCGCCATTACCAGCGGCAGTTACTCCCGCTGAAGGTACTCTTTTCATCTTCTGTCCCGACTTCCCTTTTTATTTCGAAGAGAAGGTTTTAACATTCTCCATTTATGCTGCAGGGTTGGCCGAGGACGTCGAAGCTGCAACCTCCTCGCATGACAAGGAGATGGTGCAAGAGTCGACCCAGCCGGAAGGAGTCGAGACTCCAACCGCTGAGATGTCTCCAGAGAAGGCAACGATGGAAATCGGGGAAATCTCCATTTTACCGGAAGAGGAGGCAACCACTGAAGCCGGGGAGATTTCTACTCTGCGGGATTCGCCCAAAGATTCGACATCTCTGGGCCTCCACCTAGGTAAGGAAGTTTTAATATCTTAAATGTTCCTCTTTTCATCATTGTACCTAATGTTGAGGTAATTTGCAGAGAGAACTGAGGGAGTTCAGGCGGAGAGTCTAACGGTCAATGCCCCTCCAGAAGGTCACACAGCTCTGGTCTTGGTCGAGGTTTCTGGGGAGGTCGGGCTCACTACTCTGTCAAGGGCCGTGGAGGTTCCTGCAGAGATAGTACCTCACAAAGCGCCAGAGGCTACTCTTGCTCCTGCCGTATTGGCGGTCAACACGACTCTCGTGCGAGAGGATCCGCCTTACATCCCTTATCCTGTGATAG
Organism: Agave tequilana; assembly: GCA_038442645.1. Taxonomy (NCBI): domain Eukaryota; kingdom Viridiplantae; phylum Streptophyta; class Magnoliopsida; order Asparagales; family Asparagaceae; genus Agave; species Agave tequilana. The sequence continues at coordinate 734,354 of JAVJIF010029684.1, read as the reverse complement.
AAAAGGGGTCGGGGAGCACCTCGGGCGATGACACCATGGAGTTCCTGACACGCAAATCGGTGCAGCAGCTCTTTGACTCGATGCGAGAATGCATCGATTTCATCCTGTCTGGAGGTAGCTCCTTTGAATTTACCGGACGTTTCTCGGAAACTTGGCCGAGAACATCAAGTTGGCTGGAGGCCCTTCTCTAGCCCAAGCGTGTTTGTTGGTGGTGGAGCAGCTGGGACAGGACCTGAGAGAGCTTCGATCCCTGGAGGATGCCGTCTCAATTCACGAAGCCCAGGAAACTCTGAATAGGCTCCTTGCTGTTCAAGAGCAGGAGAGACGGGAGGTGGAGGAGAAGATAAACGATAACACCCGTCTTCTTGAAGGTTTCCAGGCTGATCATAAACGGCTGGCAATTGAGTCCAAGGAATCAGAGATGACCCTGCAGGCTGCAAAGCAAGTTATCCTTGATTCTCGGGCCGCTATAGCCAGGGCTGAGGCCATGATCGTTCTTAACGAACAGAGGCTTACCGATTCTGAAAAGAAGCTGGCGGAGTTGGAGGCTGCCAAGACGCAAGTTGAAGCAAACCTCTCTGTTCGTTCATCCGAACTGGAATCCCTCCGGGTACAAGCGCAGGGATTTTTGTCTGAGGATGATCTGCGGGCCCAAGCTTTCATGGAGGCTGAGGAGGTGCGTCAGCACAAGATTCATCGCCTTAGGGAGCAAATCCGTTCCTTGGCGAATCAGGACTTTTAACCTTTTCTTTTTCTCCCCCCCCTTTTTTTTAAGAAAAGGACACTCTATCTTACTAAGAGTGTTTGTATTTACTTCTATCATTTTTAATAAAAGTCTTTTGAAGTTTTTGTTCCATAAACTTAACCCATTGATCACAATCTTTGGTTATCTGACTGTGAATGCTGAACGTAGGTGAAACGCGGCATTACTCCTTAGGGAGACGCGGTCATCAGCTCATTTGAGAAACGCGGTCATCAATCCAAAGGAACTTAGGCAGACCCAAGTCTTTCTGATGAGACACAGCGTTAATCCGTGAGGAGACGCGGCCATCAGTTGATGGGGAGACGCGGTCATTAGTTCATAGGAACTTAAGCAGACCCCAAGTCTTTCTGATGAGACGCAACGTTAACTCATAGGAAAACGCGGTCATTAGTTCATAGGAACTTAGGTAAAACTAAGTCTTTTTTGATGAGACGCAGCGTTAACTCATAGGGAAACGCGGTCATCAGTTCATAGGAACTTAGGTAAAACTAAGTCCTTTTTGATGAGACGCAGCGTTAACTCATAGGGAAACGCGGTCATCAGTTCATAGGAACTTAGGTAAAACTAAGTCCTTTTTGATGAGACGCGGCGTCAACTCATACGCGGTTGGAGCAGACACGAGGGACACAACCTTGTGAATTTTTCCCTCAGAATGGGCTAAGTGTTTTCCTTTAGAAAGGGCCCCGTATACCGAAGGGACGCGACTTTGAGTCACGCGGACATTTCTATGGAACGCGGGTGGACGCCATTTAATCTGAAAGGGAGACGCGGATTCCCGGACGCGACTTTCATGCCCGCGTCTTGGTGCAACTTCCGAGGCATTACATGCAGCCTGACATAAAGATTTTAGGAGATCCTTGAACGTCAAGTCTTTACTGTCGATTGGGATATTGGGTCATCCGTTACTTCCCAAGGCAGTTGTCCACGCGTCGGTTCCTCATTGGACTCAGGTGTTAATGCCTTTTAATGCAAAATGGCGCTGGCGGTTGGAGGCCAATGTCTTCGACGGTTCCCAAAGCGGCGTTCCACGCGTCGGTTCTCCATTGGACTTTGACAGTCATGCGATCATTAAGGCGATGGTTCCGATTAATGCACCATTAATGACAGTTATTAGGGTCTTCCTATAAATAGGGCTCACCCTCTTCCCCTTTAACAATCCAAAGTTGGATTGTTTTCTTTTGTTTTGCTCCGAGGATCTCAGAGTTTCCAAGAGGGGTTCTGTCTCCATGGACGAAGGTGACTCTGTGGATGAAGATGACCCAGAGCTCTCATGCTTCTGTTTGGTCTCTTCAGGAGGAAGCGTCTCTTTGATCGCTTTTCATGTCTCTGTTCTGATGCAGAGAGTCTTGCTCTTGATAGAGGCCTCTGCGGGTATGCCATCCCGACTTGCCATGATATCTTTAGTCCACCCACGCTTGCACTTTGGCATCTTTGGAAGAGATTGTCATCCGGGTTTTCTCATGAAGTCTGAGTTGGTGCATTCCTTCTGGAATTTGCGCCGCCAACTTCCTCTCTGGACGCGAGTACTGAAGTCTTTGGCACCTGGCGCTGGCTTTACTCATGAAGCTCGCGTTTTAAGGCCATTGACTTGGATGAATTCCAACTTGGGCTGAAGTTTTCAGACTCGAATCTTGCAACTCCTGTTTATTCAACAGAGACATGGCAATTTTCGGCGTTTGAAGCTTTTCGCGTCTTGTGCTTTAGGCGCGGGCGCAAAATGAGACCGCGTTCGAATCCTGTGTGTTCCACAGTTTTGACTCGAGTATGTTTCTGCTGACGCGGTAGTTTGACTCACTGCGCGGGTTATTCCCGCGTCTGAAGTCCTCAACAATAGCCGCGTCTGTCACTTAGTTTTCTTTGTTTAAAATATACTAAGTTCCAGATTTTCTAACTCCCTTATTTATTCCTTGCAGGTAGGCTTGATTATCCTTTTTCAGGTTCGCTGGGCCCCGGGAAGAATATATCGGCAGGCGAACTTGCTCAATGTTCGTTCATAAGGGAGTAAATTATGGTTCTCGTCGTTTATAAGGGATTAAATTATATCCCTGACGGGGACTCAACGCTCGCCAAGGTCTCTTCAGATCCTCTGCACCAATCATGTCTGATGGCAAGAGATGGTCAGGGTGAGTATGACGGCGAGGAGGTTCCGGCGGTTGTGGTGGCGGATAGGATCCTCTTCCTCTCCCACTCCAGAAGTGACGTCAACGACATTCTATGTCCGTTGGATGGCCTGCTGGGGAAAGAGATGCTCATGAACGAAGGGTTGCAGGACTTTCTGTTGCCACCGGACCTCAAGAACACCATTGCTCTTAGCTTAGTCAGCTAGGGCTCTTTCGATGTTTGCGTCATGCACCATAGTGCAATTGGCTCCAATTGTCACCACCATGTGCAATGCTGGTTTGGCGTCCCTCACAATATCCAGTACTTGGAATCAGATGCAGCTTCAAGGAGTGAGTACGCCCTCTAAGAGAGAGAGGGACTTCTTTGTACTCCTTAATTGTAACACTCAATCTTATTGTATAAGAGAGCGTTTTGTATCACTTTCATATGCTTGGATTATGAATAAAAGTGACACTTTTTCTTTTTGCCTCTTTCATTGTCTTAAACTTTTTGTCTTCAGTTAGACGCATAGAAGCAAAGAATCTTTGACTTTGTTAAAATTATGATGGTAATCCTAATAAGTCAAATTTTGTAAGAAAAGATCCTATTGCAGGAACTTTCATAATACTGTCAGAGGTGTGATATTAACTTGACAGAGATGCAGAGATTTTTGGTGGACCTGCCACTTTATAAAGGAAAGTGACAGGTGGAGTTCGTACCCCCAGGGAAGATGAACTTTTATCAAGGGTTTGGGATTAACTTGATTTAAGATCAGCTGGGGAGTTTGACGAAAACATTGTTAACGGTGTAATGTTAACCTAACAATGTTTCTGAATAGACTCATTACTCTGTTGGGGAGAATAACAAGTAATACTAGATTCGTGGGGAATCTAGGAATGTTTTCCCGTTAGAGGTGTAATGTTAACTTAACAGGTTGGAAGTAGTCTTGTCAGAAGTGTACTGTTAACTTGACAAGGATATAAGCCAGAGGTGTGATATTAACTTGACTCGTATTTCAGCTTCGTTTGTGAAAACTGAAAGTGTCACTGTCATAGGTGTAATGTTGAACTTGACAGTGAGAGTAATGCTAGAGGTATAATGTTGAACTTGGCATTAGTCGTCTCGGCTTGGATAAAGAAGTCGAGGAAAGATCATGGCCATAGGTGTGTTATTGAACTTAGCAATGACTCGGATGCTAGAGGTGTAGTGTTAACTTGGCATCGTTCATTTCAGCTTCGATATGGAAGTATGAAGGAAGGTGACTGTCAGAAGTGTAATATTAACTTGACAGACACTTGATGTACTGTTTAGAGGTATAATGTTAACTTAAACAGTAGTTTGTCAGAGGTGTAGTATTAACTTGACGAAAATTGGCTCGTGATAAGAGCAATTTGAGGACCTGTCATTCTATTGACGAGAATTGACAAGTGAAATTTGAAGTGCCAGAGGTATAGTGTTAACTTGGCAAATTTGAAGCTACTCTATGTAGAGTTAACAAGCAAAGTTTGTACTCGACAAGGAGTATTCATTACCAGAGGTATAGTGTTAACATAGTAATGATTGCATTTTGTGGTCCTACCATTTTATGGATGAGAATTGGTAAGGGATTTTGGAGGGAAGAGTGGAAACAAGTCCACTTAGGATTTTTAGCAAACCCTCAGCTATCAACGGATTTGAGGTGCCTTTACTAACTACCGTTTGAGTTGGGCTAGCCATGCTATTCCCCTCAGCATGATAAGTTGTTGAAGACTTATGTTGGGCTTAGAAGCCAACATTTTCCTCTATCCTTAGCCGTTAAAGGCGTTGGATGTTTCATCAGAGGTGTACTTTTAACTTGATCGGCGGAAGAATACCATCTAGGGATAGTATTTCTTCAACAATTTACCATTGATTGGCATCATAAGTGTATCGCCATTCGAGGTTATAAGGCGATATGATCCATTTGAGTAGACTGACTCTACCACAAATGGACCTTCCCATTTGGGTTGAAATTTTCCTTTTGTCTTGTGCGTCATTACCATGGGTCTTCGGACGGCTAAGACAAGGTCGCCTTTCTTGAAAGTTCGCACTTAGACTTTCTTGTTGAAGGCTCTGGTGATACGAGATTGGTAAAGCTCGATTTGTTGTTGGGCCTGCAAACGCTTATCGTCTAAGGCCTCCAATTCCTGGAGTCGCTGTCGATGCTTCTCCTCTGTTGTCATCTCTGCTGTCAAGGCAACGCGCAGAGATGGAATTTGGATTTCCAGTGGAAGCACGGCTTCACATCCGTATACCAAGGAAAATGGCGTAGCTTTAGTTGGGGTTCGCACAGTTGTGCGATAGGCCCATAAGCATTCGCCCAGCTTGTCGTCCCAGTCTCGTTGACTTTTCGAGACGAATTTCTTGAGAAGCTTACCGATGGTCTTGTTGAAGGCTTCTGCGAGGCCGTTAGCAGCAGGATAGTATGCCGTTGAGGAGACATTCTGGATTCTGAACTTAGCGCAGAATCTCTGGAAAGCCTGGCTGATGAACTGGGGTCCATTGTCATGGACAATCCGCCGAGGTACACCGAAACGGTAAATAACGTGATGCTTCACGAACTTGATCACGTTAGATGATTTTACCTCCTTCAAAGGAATGGCTTCGGCCCACTTTGAGAAGTAATCGGTTATTGCTAGAATGAACCGATGTCCTTTTGATGATGGTGGGCTAATGGGGCCAACCACATCCATCCCCCACATTTCAAATGGCCAGGTAGAGGTCGTAGAGTGGAGGTACCCTGGTGCTTGATGGATGAAATCGCCATGTACTTGGCATGCGTGACATCTTTTGGCATAAGTGACCGCATCGGCAATCATCTTGGGCCAATAGTAACCCAATCTTTGGAGTCGATGTGCCAGTTTTGGGCCAGGTTGATGAGCTCCACACATACCATCGTGGGCTTCTTTCAATACCCCTTGGGCTTCTTTTGATGAGAGGCATCGGAGTAAGATCCCGTCATGCGATCGACGATACAATGTTCGCGTAATCGCATTATAGTAGAATCTGGGGGCTTTCCTTCGAATGGCAGCCGCCTCTTTGGTGTCTTCAGGCAGGATGCCATATAAGACAAAATCAATGTAGGGGAATCGCCAGTCTCTAGGCTCTGGACCGGTTGACACTTCAAGTGCTTCCTTGCCGTGACAATTTCTCGCTGACCCCGGGTAGTCTTCGAGAGTGACCCTCGGACAATACAGGTCGTGACTGTAGACGAATACTTTCTCCATCGCTCCAGCTGGAAGAGCTAAGGAGGAAGCGAGGGATGCGAGTGCATCTGCATGCGCGTTTTGGCTGCGCGGTACATGGTCAATGTAGAAGTTTGAAAACCTCTCGGCCATGTGGATTGTCGCGTTGTAGTAGGGTATTAGGTCTTCGTTTCTAACTTCGTACTCCCCGCGAACTTGGCTGACGATGAGTTTAGAGTCACCGTATGCCTCGAGATTTTTAACGCCAATCTCATCGGCGAATTGCATCCCAATCAAAAGAGCGTTGTATTCCGCCACATTGTTGGAACAAGGCTCGGTTAACGAGACAGCTCGGGGAATCACATAATTCTGTGGGGAGACGAGTACTACTCCTACCCCCGCTACTATATGTCCTTTGGGCTTGCCCTCGATGCACCATCGAAGAAAAGTTGCCATACTTGACCTTCGAACGATGTCTGAGTCAGGCAGACTTCAGCGACTTCATCTGGGAGATCCTCGTAGAGTTTGGCCGCCCTCGGATCTGGGTGTTCAGCTAAGAAGTCCGCTACCGCTTGTCCTTTAATGGCCTTTTGTGGCAGAAAGTGCATTTCATATTGGGATAGCAATATGGCCCATTTCGCCAGCCGGCCGTTCAATGATGAAGGTTTTGTCATGAGTAACCTCAGAGGGTTGACTTTTGATATGACATTTATAGTTTGGCCTACCAGATAGTGTCGCATTTTCTGAATAGCGAACACCAGCGCCAAACATTCCTTCTCGATCGGGTTGTACCGATGTTCGGCTCCGATCATTGTTCTACTCAGATAGTAGATTGCTTGTTCTCGTCCTTGATCAACATTCTGAGCTAGTAGAGCTCCCAAAGAATGATTCATTGACCGGACGTACACCAGGAAAGGCTTTTCGGATACCGTAGCGGCAAGGACTGGTGGTTGGGTGAGGTATTGTTTGATCTCCTCGAACGCTTGTTGGCAAGCGTCGTCCCAAATGAACGAAACACCCTTCTTCATCAGTTTAGCGAAGGGTTGGCATCTCCCGGAAAGATTTGAGATGAACCTGCGGATGTACGCCAATCGTCCTTGCAATCCTCTGAGCTCCTTAAGGCTTCTCGGAGGTTGCATCTCCTGAATGGCGCGGATCTTTTCCGGGTCTAAATGGATTCCCGTGGAAGTTATAACAAATCTTAGGAATTTGCCGCTGGCCACCCCCAGGAAGGACTTGGTGGGGTTCATCTTCAATTGATGAGCCCGCATGATGTCGAAGACCCCTTTCAGGTCAGCTATGTGATCACCTTTAGTGCGGCTTTTTACCGCAATGTCATCAACATAACATTCCACCGTTTTGCAAATTTGCTGATGGAAAATGGCGTTCATGGCCCTTTGGTATGTTGCCCCTGCATTCTTCAGTCCGAAGGGCATGACGGTGTAGCAATACACTCCTAGAGGGGTCCTGAAGGAGGTGTGCTTTTCGTCATCAGGATACATCTTGATTTGATTGTATCCTGAGAATCCGTCCATGAAGGACATTCGTTCGAATCCACAAGTATTGTCAATCATGACATCCGTGATTGGCAGTGGGAATTCGTCTTTGGGACAGGCCTCGTTTAGATCACGAAAGTCGATGCAGATCCGGATCTTCCCGTTCTTCTTGGCAACGGGGACAATGTTGGCTACCCAGTCGGGGTGTTGTTCTTCCCTGACGAAGCCAGAATCAATAAGTTTCCTGACTTCTGATTGAATTGCCCCCATTATTTCTGGACCGAACCGTCGCTGCTGTTGTTTGACAGGTTTTATGTCAGGATTGATGTTGAGGCGGTGCATAGCCACTTGAGGATCAAGTCTAGGCATGTCCTCATAGTTCCAGGCGAAGACGTCTATATACTCTTGTACAAGAGATATTAGATTTTTCTTCTCCAAAGGTGACAGGCCGTCACTTATGAAGATGGGCTTGGGATTAGCCTCATCTCCTAGGTTGATCTGAACAACCTTATCTTCTGTAGGTGGCTCGCGCTGTTCAAAGCGGGTGTCCCAAAGAGTATTCAAATGTTTGATCCAAGGATCTGTATCGGATAGGATCATTTCTTCGTCTTCGCTTTCCAGGTGGCTTGTTGAAACCATGTTTGTTGAAAGCTCTTTGAAGATGTTACCGACACTGACATCTGACTCCCACGATGACGTGTATGAAGAGCAATTATGGCCCGATGGTCCTTCAGAATCAGAGGCTGATGGGACTGGAGTTGATACATAGCCCAACCCCCGGCGCGTCTGATGATAATAATCGTGGGCTTTCCCTTTTGGCACAAAGGATTGAAGCAGCGTTCTCCTTCCTTTGCCAAAGTTCAACTCGGGCTGTTGGTTAGATCGTACCCCATGCACTTCATCATTTTGAGCGCTTTTGGTTCATAATGATTGAACTGAGGGGGCTCCTCCTCGCCTTCTGATTCTTCGTAGAGCGTTGGTTCAGACGAGATTCGCCCAAAAAGGATTGGTCTTTGGCCTTTTCGTCTGGCTGGAATCGTAAATATGGATTTTTGCGCATCACCATTATCTTGGTAGGTCCCGAAAGATGATTTTACTGGTACATGCAACGATGTCAAAGCATCCATTGCCGACCAGATGTCATCATCTATGTCGGTACTAGTATCCGACGGTATTGAATTAGAAGCAAACACCGAAAGGTACGCTAAATCTAACTCTTCATTAATGTACCAACCGCCTGCATCGTCGGTGGTATTATCAACATCGAGCTTATCAACGCTCTTTACAAGTGGTTCTAACTCCCACAGACACTCTTCTTTCTCGGGCTCAGTGTCAGCCTCATTACCAGAGTCTGGCTCCTCTGGTTGCGGGGTTTCATTCGTCTCTGCCGGATCCTGATATAGGAGGGAGTCCGTGAAATAATTCTCGACCCCTTTAAACGGATACCTTTCGGCAATCAACGTTTGAACCTTTCCACTCCCGTCAATATATTTCATGATTTGGTGGAGAGTGGAGGGAACGATGGAATTGCGGTGAATCCATTGTCGTCCCAACAGTAGGTTATAGGAGGTGTCAGCGTCTATGACGTAGCATGTCACTTCCGACTTGAGGCTTCCGATCTGGCATTTGAGCTTGATCTTTCCCATCGGACGGGTTCCATTAGCATTAAACCCGTAAATGGTTGTCTGGGTAGGGCTCAGACGATATGTGGGGATACCCAGATGTTGCATGACCCGGTGAGGCATGATGCTCAATGCGGACCCCGGATCTACCTGAATGCGGTTTATGTCGGACGACCCAATATACCCTGTGAAGTACAGGGGTCGATCATGCTTCCCTTTAACCTGCATATCATCTGTTGTGAAGGTAATGCAGGGAGCATTTGAGGAGGTGTGGAGGCAATCCTCTACATCTTCCTCCTTCGGTACCTGGGTCATGAAGACCTCAGCGTTTGCCAAAGCTTCTTGTAGAGCTTCTCTGGTCGACTTTGATAGCCTAAGAAGCTCATACAAGGTAATGCGTGCCGGGATGTTGGCTAGCTGAGCCAGGACATCGAAGCGGTAGGGTGTCGTGGATCCTTCCGCTGCACCTTTCGAAAGAACTCGAGAAAACCGAGTTTCTTTCTGTTTCTCCCCAGGTTGTTTTGTGGAGAGCTTTGTTGGCTCTACAGCCGGTTGTGGAGGGGCTACTGCCGTCTCGCCATATTGCTTTAAGTATGACTGCCCTGAACGGGTTCCCGCTGTCGGTTGGTTGGGCTCTGCAGCCAAGACTATTGTTTCCTCTTCTGAGTCGGTCAGCGAGGGAACATCAGTCTCTACTTCTCGAGAGGAAGCGCATACCACATGGCAGGATGAAGCTTTTGCCTTGCCTTTGGACTTCCTGTTGGTCACAGTAGTCCATTGTTGTTCGTCGACGAGGTCAGGGTGGACCCACATGATTTTCCCTTGAGGTGTAGGGACGGGTACCAAGCCTTTCTCTTGCTGCTGATGAGGATCTGTGTTGACCACTCTTAGCTCTCCTTTCGGGATAGGGACCACTCCCGTGGGTGTCGGGGGTTGTTTCCCAAACTGGAGAATCGACGTCATGTTGGCAGTCACCTTCTTCTGCTCTGGTTGGAGCTTTAATACCTCTGCGTCAATCAGAGCTTGAAGGATGTCCTTGAAGACGTAGCAGCTTTTGGTAGGATGTCCCAGCATCCTATGGTACAAGCAATAGGTGGGATTGTCGGTCTTGCCGACTTCCTCAGGACGTCTAGCTTCAGGGAGCTTCAGTCGGTTGCTCTTGTTGAGTAACTTGAAGAGCGAGTCGACATGCTCATCCTTGAAGGAATATTGCTTGTTGGCGCGTGGTTGGCTTGAAGAGCCACTCACCTTGCCTGGTTGAGGTTTGGCGGGTGATTTGGTCTCTGTTGCCAAGTTATCCTTCCGCTTTGTTTGGAGGGATGTGTCTGGCGTACGCCTTGTTGACCTTTCCGGCCTGGGCTTACCTTCCTCCGCTCTGACCCGGGCGACAATCTCCTCAGCCTGTTCACCTTGTTAGACTAATTGTTTCCAGGTGCGGCTTTCAGCAACTCCTATTTGAGCAAGGAGTGAGGTTTGGAGATTGTGGCGACATGTTTCCACCAGGGTGGCCTGGGTCATGCCGCTTGGACATCGGAGTGCCACGTTCCAAAATCTTTCCACAAAAGACTTGACGGACTCTCCCTTTCGCTGTTTAGTAGCTAAAAGGGTAGGCATTGTAACTTCCGAGTCATCTTCGAAGAAGCGCGTTAAAAACAGCTTCTCCAAGTCGCCCCAGTTCTTGATGGAACCTTCTGGGAGCTTCATGAACCATTCAAAGGCAAGCCCTTTCAGGGTGCCAATGAACAGACGTGCCAGGATGGCATCGTTATCTACTACATTCCCGGTTTGGGATTTGAAGTAGTAGATGTTTTGGTTGGGTGACCCCTTCCCGTCGAATGCTTGGAGGGTCGGAGCCTTGAACTTAGGAGGGTACGGGACTAAGTCCCACTCGGCTGGATAGGGCCGGACCACTCCCGCTTCTTGGAGGCCTTTTCGGTTGGTAAGGGCCTCGAGGCGTTGTTCCAGTTGACTCATTCTTTTAGCATGAGCCTTTTCCGGGTTTGGGTCGCCTTTTACCTGCGACGAAGATTTGGACGAGTCCGAAGTAGATCGCCGTGGCTCCTCGGAAGGTTCAGAAGATGAACTTTCTCCCTTTCTCCCTTTGCCCTTCGACTTTTTAGGAGGAGATTTCCTCATGTCTTCGAGCAATTGTACAAGCATTAACTTGAGGGAGTCGATAGATGCCTGCTGAGAAACAATCATATCAATTTGCGCCTTCTGGATCTGTTCTAAACGTCTAGTCGTCTCCTCAGGAGTGCCTACCATGTAGGCGGCAGCCTCCTTCTCGACGGAAGAGTTTGAAGCCTGCGATCCTACTACGGAGGAGTGAGAATCGTTCACTTTAACGCCGTGGGCTAGGGCATTATAATCAATCGGGGGAATGGTCCCAGTCCGGGTACGAGTGTGTTGATACACCCCTTCCGGTTCAGAGTCAGACTCATATGAGCTGACTGCAGGTTGTTTCCCTTGCTTCTGCTTGTCATGTTCGCAGTAAGCTCCGGGTATTCAACGTCAGAGAAGGTTCTCCTTCTGTGGGAGCGCCTTCTTTTGGCTGACGGGGGAATCAGGGTCAGCTGTCTAACTAAAGACTGCTGGTGGACACCTGATCCGCAACGTCACTCAGCAAGCATGGAGATGAGCCGTTGGCAGCAACATGACGGAGTGGCTTGATTGGGACTTCTTTTCTTTGTCAAATAATCCCTCAAATCCACAAGAGGGGGATCAAAGAGATTAGCCTCACAACGTCGAAGACGGGAGGCATCCATGTGCTGTATAGCCTGGACGCAGGCTTCAGGGACGCGACTGTTGCGTCGCAGCTGTGTAACGCGCGTCTGGCGTCTCTTCTGAGATGAGACGCGACTTTCGCGCTGCTGCTTGGTGCGTCGGGGCAAAGACACTTGAGAGAGAGGGGGCTGCTGGGCCCCATGCCTATGGGCACGTGCCTCCTGCGCTTGACAAGGCGCGGAGGCTTCGCCATGATGTTTGGTAAGTTGGTCCTCAGAGGACCTAACTTGAGGAGTCTCGCATTTGGACCGCCAAACGCGGATCTCACGTACTGGTCGTGGCGCGGGCAAGGCATCAGATTGTACGCCGCGTCCAGCCTCAGTCAGACAACCAGAGGTTCCAACTTGCAGCTGACGCGCACGTCTCCTCTGTCGACGCTCGGCGTTTTGGTTGCGTCGTGGAGGTGGAGAGAAACCAACAACATCCTGGTCTGCGAAACCAGGGATTCTAACCACGCGGGGCTCCTGAGAGACGCTGACACGGGTGTTCTGTGCGACGCGGTTGATCGCAACAGCAGTTGTGCCTGAGACCACGCGGGCCTTCTGAGAGGCGTTGGCGCGTGTATCTTGCTTGACACAGTGGGCAGCAGCAGCCTCGGATTGGGCTTCGGGGAGCTATCCCGTCGAGACCCTGCGGCAGACGCGGGTCTTTGGGCTCTTGGAGCCGAAAGAGAGGAACTCTTCGTACTTCGCCTGGTCGAACTCGACGACGAGCGATTCGACCATCTTCCCCTTACAGAGGACGTCAACCTGCGCCACGATCTGTTCGTCAGTAACGAAAGTAGTCCCCAGCGGAGTCGCCATCTCTTGTACGCGCCGAAAAAAGAAAGGGAGAAGAATTGCCGTAAAGATTTCCTTGAATCAGAAAGGAAGGATTACAACAAAAACCGCTCTGCTTTTCCAGTTACAAGGGAGGGAGGATATTGAATCTTGAATCCCCCTTTGTTTAGTGCTGGGTTCTTCGTGTGGCGGTGGAGAGTGAATCTTGTTCTCCGTTGACCGGATGACCGTCTGGATCGTCAGGGGAGCTTCTCTTTGGCAGGAAGAAGGAGTAACACAGCTCCGTCTACCAAAACTCTCAAAGAGAAGGTAGGCGAAGAGCAACTTGTGCGCAGCAAGCTTGCTGAAGAGTTGGACTCTCTCTTCTTTGGTCGTCTCTCTTCTGATGCGACGCCTTGATTGCCTTTGTCGTGATGCCCTTCTCTTGTGTTATTGTCCTGCCCTATTGTTGATGCAAACACGGCTATTTATAGAGGTCCAGGGGTGAACGTGCCCCCTGAAATCGCTCCACAATGAGGGGCCACTTCCCCGCTACATGGGCGGTGACTGGCCCCTTAATTAGGGCAGTTATAACTGAGGCGCGGGTATCTCTCGCGCCTTGATGCTGAGACGCGGGTTTCTAGCCCTCGCGCCTTGATGCTGAGACGCGGGTGTCTAGCCCTCGCGCCTTGATGTTGAGACGCGGGTGTCTAGCCCTCGCGCTTTGATGCTGAGACGCGGGTGTCTAGCCCTCGCGCCTTGATGCTGAGACGCGGGTTTGGACCCTCGCGCCTTGATGCTGAGACGCGAGTTTATCTCTCGCGTCTAAGACTTGAAACTCTGATTTTTGATGGCTTGTCCTTTAGTGACTTTTAGACAGCCTACACTAAGGTAGTGAGCCTTTTGGCTCGGTGACTCCAAAACCAGATTGTCTTAGGGCACCAGATGAGAAAACAACCCTCGGACTTAAGGACTCGAGTAAACAAGGCCACAAAACTAAAGGGGGTTATTTTATTGTATTTTATTTTTTATTTTTATTTTTTTGTTCACCATTTTAGGTATGAATAATCATGCTTCCTGAGGCATAATTACCCAACTCCAATAAGTGATTTTTATTGTCATAACTGTCATAATTTTTTTTAAATATATTTTTATAGCATTTCTAGTCTTTATTTCAATCCCAAAAATTGTGTAAGTGTGAAGTGCATAAATCTAATGCAAAAAATTAAAGATCAAATTATCTTTTCAATCTTATTTTCTTATCCTAAAATTTAAAAAAGATCTATTATTTTAACTTGATTTAAAATTTCATAATTTTAGCTCTTCCTAATTCCTAAGATAATATTAATTTTCTTAAAAATGGATCAAAACTATTTCTCTTATTTCAAAAAGTTTTGTAAAAAGAAAAGAAAAGTTTTTATATAAAAGGTTTTTTTTTGTTTAAGTAAAAAGAAGTGTAAAAGAAAGAAAATATAAAACTAACTATGTTAGTAAACCCTCCCCCACACTTATCTCATGCATGGTCCTCAATGCATCGTGAATGTGCTAATACATGAAACAAATGGAGAGGGAAGGAGATTACCTCAAGGGGTGGCTCTAGTGGTGGTCTGAGTGGGCTAAGCGTTGCGACCCAATCAAGATGTCGTGGATCATCCAAAAACCCACCAAGGACCTCTCTAATATGACCTTAGAAAAGAATGATGGATTGAATGGTCTTATTGAATAATTTATCCCCCTCTAATGGCCAATTTTTAAAAATAATTACTGAGTCAGATTCTTTAATATCTTTGTCCAACAATGAAGTGTGGTTTTGAGAGAAGATCGATTTGAACTCAAATGGAACAGGAACAAAAACCGATACCGACTCGGGAAGTTGACTCAGATCAAGTCTAGAGTCAACAATGAGAGTCGAAATTGGTTCAAAAATAGGATCCAAACTAAAGAATTGATGTTCACACACTTTCCCCAGCAATGAAGTGTGATCAGAATAAATTGGGGATTCCATTTCACGGTGTACTGGTACATGATTCAATGTTGACTCCGGAATAGAGAAAAAATCTTGTAAAGATACCGGAGTCATTATTGAATCACAAAGTGAAATGGAATCACTAGCATGAGGTTCGGGGTCACATTCATGGTTAAGTTCAATTTCAGGAAAAGGATAACTTGCCAAAATGTCAAGGTAGTTTTCAAGATTTTGGGCAAGTTCATATGGATGTAATGAAATTGAATCTTGATTTTTATCCACAGAAGGAATGTGAATAGGTGAAGTGAGCGATTCAAGTTCAGGAATGATGGGATCAAAACTGGCTCAAGAACGTTACTAAGTTTAGGTAACACCACAGGAGTCGATATTGATTCAAGGATTAGACTCGAATCGCTAAATTGAAGCTCTAGTTCACATTCATCTTTAAGTTCAATTTCAGGAAATGTAAAACTTGCCAAATATTAAGAAGTTGATGATGGTCAAGTTCAGGGTTGTATGATGAAATTGAAGTTGGATTTCCATAATGGCAACATTCTTGAACATTTGATGGACACGGGAAGTCAATCATATTTTGCATTATGCGCTCGGTCTCTTGCACGAATTCCATAATTTTTTCCCACAATGATTTTCCTTTGAGTTTTTCTGGGAAAGAACTACATGAATTTTGTAAATTATGTGGACATGATGAGGCTATATTGTTTTCAAATTGTTTTTGGGCCTCATCGCTTCTTCTAAAGTCCTTTCCAATGATGATTTTTCTTCAGTAGGTGGTTCAGGAAAAGGAGGATAGGAAGCAGAATCAGGGAATGAAAATTGTGGACAAGGTGCTTGATAATTGGACTCAAGGGACTTGAATCCCCATGAACTCTGTGAAGAGTTGAAATTATTTTGAAAATTATGGTTATATGGTTGGGGATATGGGTCATATTGATTCGGATGATCCCAACCCGACATATATGGTTGGTACATGTTGTACATAGCTGGGTTGGAGTTATCCGAGTCAAATAAGGTCAGAGTGAAATATGGATTATATCATGATTGAAAGAACTATTGTTGTTAAAATCCATTTCACAATTTACAAAAAAAAAAAAGAAAACAAACAAACAACAAACAAACGAACAAAAAGAAAACAAGCCTATGCTAGGGTTGACTTAGACCTAGACGACTCCTAACTGGTTAGACTGTCCACGGGGGGGTACATTGTCGGAAGCTGACCACGAGTTAATCGGCCAGGTAGGGGCAAGATCTATGGGAGGTATCTGTGCCCGAGCGACGGGCCTAATTATACCAAACCACCGTTCTTCGAGGTTCGCCTCTCAATCCCCAACCTTAAACACTGATTTAGCAAGAGTCAAATTCTAACAACTTCCCCCTTAGGTCAATCTCCTAAATGAGTCCGAGATGTCCCTAGGGGCCAACGTCTAGCAATTTTTATTAGGCTTGGGTTGTGTGAGTGGGGAAGTGATTTTTGGGCAAAGGGAGGGTAATAACTTCCCCACGTTATGTTGTATTGGGTGTTGCCCTTAAGTCTAATTTGTGTAAGTGTGCAATATAGATAAGGAGAATACAAAAAAGCGAATAAATCACTGAAATGTTTGTACTAATTATATGCAATGCAATATGTACACCTCCTACAAGATCACAACAACATAAGAATAAAATACAGTATATTGGAATAAAAATTGACACGTGCCTAGATGCAAATGTCTAAACCGTTTTAAAGCATCCAATTACCGTATTTAATTCTTAATATTATTTACAGTGTACAGGTAATAAAAAATTAACAGCAGAAAATAAGAATATACAAGAATTACCCGACTACACTTAAGCAAGTGTGGACTTCTGCAATGCTAAAACTTTAACCTGCACACCAAAAACAAAGAAGAAAGGTTAATATGAATGTGAAATCAAACCATTCTCATCCCTGTCAACGGCGCCAAAAATTGATCGGGGTAAAACCGCGCACAAAAAGTGTATGTTTTGAAATCAAGATTTAAAGTGTGTGTGCTTTGGCTTCCTCGATACTTTTGTTAAAGCATAGAGGCTAAAACGAGTCGAATCCACAAGAACGGGAGGCGATAGAAGCTTTACCGGTTGATTCACGTGTATGTTAAAAGTTCTTCAAAGTTTTAAAGAATCAAAATAAAAGGTAGCAAAGAATAAAAAGAAAAGAAAGCAAAGAATAAAAAGAGAGGTACGGTGAAATACAAAGAAGTGGGAAACATTGAAAAGAATGTATTTGTGGTTTTGGTATTTCTAAAACAAAGTGAAAGATAAAAAAACTCACAGCTACTAACTACTAATGACTCTATCAACACGCTAACCTCTTAGTGATAATTGCCTCACATGTATCATTGGCCATCACTAGTCCTTGGTTCAAGAGCGATTCAAAGCATGACCCATATGTAACTCATCACAACCCAACTCAAAAAACAAGTGCAAGCTACACTTAAATCATCAAAACCCGATAAGAGCAAGCATGAAGTAAAGTAATGTTAGCTTGTTAGTAGTTAGAAAATTAGAGTGTTAGATCCATCATCATGAGCCATCACTGGCTCTTGCAAGAGCAAGGCCAAAACGAGACTATTAGATTCATGTGGATTATCATAAAAGAAGTTAGCAAGTTGGTGGTTAGTAGTTAGTTGCCATGAGAGAAAAGATTAGCTATGCATGTAAAAGAAGTTAGATAGAAAACAAAGAGAGGTAAAGAGAGCACCTTTCATAGCTTGTCACCTTCTATTACAAGTACTCTTGTATTCCACTCATGTATCACTCTTTGTCCTAATACAAGATCTAAAACAAAATGGAAACTACAATGGGGAAAAAGAAGAAGAATTATACTACACTACCCTAAACTACAAAATAGAAATGAAACTACTCCTAAAATTCTGCATATCCCTTCTCAAAAACCCCAAGGGGGTATTTATAGCCACCAGGGAAGAGGGGGCCAGGGGACAGGACCGGGCCCAAAATGCAGCCGCGGCCGCGGTCGTATGGCCGCGGAAACGCGGCCCAGGCGGCATTTTCGGGGCCATACTAGGGCCGCGCGCGGTCCCGTCTGTCCCCTGTCAGGCCCTGTGCCCGGTTTCGTCTTTGCAGCCCCTGGTTTTTACAGAATCAGCTCTCTAGGTCAATGGCTATCTTTAATAGGCTTTTAATCACCAATTAAATGGTGATTTAGGGTCTTCTTCTTCTTTGCACACCATGGACCTAGAATCAAGCAAGCAAAGCTTTATTAGCAGAATTTAATATAAAATTAATTTGAAAATGTGATACAAATTATGCAAAATTAGATACTAATCATTCACACACTTTCCTCATGAATGAAGTGTGTTCATGAGAGATTGGTGATTCCATTTCACGGTGTACTGGTGCAAGATTCAATGTTGACTCTGGAATATAGAAAAAATCTGATGAAGATACCGGAGCCATTATTGAATCAAAAAGCTAAATAGAATTACTAGCATGAGGTTCAGGATCACAGTCAGGTTCGGTTTCAAGTTTAGGAAAGGGATAACTTGCCAGAATGTCTAGGCGATTTTCATAACTTGGAGCGTGATCAAGTTCAAATGAATGTTCTAAAATTGAAGCTAAATTTCCAAAATTACATGATTCATGGGTCCAATCAGTAGAGTTAGGGATATAAGGATCGGTCAAAGGTTTATAAGAAAGGTTATCCCCACTCTCATTGATTAATTCGCTCATAAGTGCGTCTAATCTACTAATAGGCCTTGTAACAGAATTTGGATTCGGAATCATGTTTTCCATACTCTTTGTAATTGGTTCTTGAAAAAATGAGTATGAAAGTTGATTTTGAAAATTATGGTGAAATTGTGAGCCCATCAGATTGGACTCTCGCAAGGGTTCCATACTCAAGTCCAGTATTGAAGTTTGTTCATTTTGAGTAGGTGAGACTGGAAAAGATGAGTAGAACTCTTGAAATTTTGGTTGAGATGAGGAGCCCAACATATTTTGTATTCTATCACAAAAGACTTTCAAACGCTTTTCTAGCTCAGATTCTTCTTCAATTGGATACTCTAGAAAAGGAGTATGTGGAGTTTGATATGGGAAGGATTGTGAATTGAGCAAATTTTGCATGTATTGTAGGGACTCTTCTATACTTCTTTTCAAATCAAATTTTTCTTGGGGTGGTGGAACAGGAAAATGAGTATATGAGCCAAAATCGAGGAATAAAAATTGTAGATAAGATGGTTGAAAATTGGACGCGGGGGACTTGAATCCCTATTGACTCTATGAAGAGTTGAAATTATTTTGATAATCTTTGTTATAGGATTGGAGATATGGGTCATATTGAGTCGGATAATCCCAACTCGACATATATGTATGGTTCATGTTGTACATATCCGGGTCAGAGTTATCAGAGTCAAATGAGGTCGGAGTGAAATATGGATTCATATTATAATTGAAAGAATTGTTGTTATTAAAATACATATCACAATTTACAAAATAGAAAAAACAAACAAACAAGCAAACAAACAAACAAACAGACAAACAAATAAAGAAAAAAAAATGAAAACAAGCCTATGTTAGGGTTGACCTAGACCTAGACGACTCCTAACTGGTTAGACTGTCCACAGGAGGGGTATATTGTCGGAAGCTGACCATGAGTTAATGGCCAGGTAGGGACAAGATCAGTGAGAGGTATCTGTGCCGGAATAACGGGCCTAATTATACTAAACCATTATTCTTCGAGGTTTTGCCTTTCAATCCCCAACTTTAGACACCGATTTAGTAAGAGTCAAATTCTAACAACTTCTCCCTTAGATCAATCTTCTAAATGAGTCTGAGATGTCCCTAGGGGCCAACGTCTAGAAAATTTTACTTAGGCTTGGGTTGTTAGGGAGGTGATTTTTGGGCAAGGGGAAGGTAATGACTTACGCACCTTATATTGTCTTTAGTTTTACCCTTAAGTTACATTCGTGCAAGTGTGCAATATAGATAAGAATGAACATAAAAAAGCGAATAAATCACTAAAGTGTTTATCTTAACTATATGCAATGCAATATGTACACCTCCATGAAAATCACGACAATCATAAGAACAAAATACAGTATATTGGAATGAAAATTGACACATGCCTAGATGCAAATATCTAAACCATTTTAAAGCATCCAATTATCGTATTTTAATTATTACAATTATTTACAGTGCACTATTGATATAAACAAGAATTAGCAGCAGAATATAAAAATATACAAGAATTTACCCAACCATACTTGAGCAAGTGTGGATTTTGCAATGCTAAAACTTTAACATGCAAACCAAAAACAAAGAAGAAAAGTTAACAAAAATGTGAAATCAAACCGTTCTCATCTCTGGCAATGAACGCCAAAATTTGATCGAGGGAAAACCGTGCACAAAAATGTATGTTTTGAAATTGAGATTTAAAGTGTGCGTTTTGCCTTCCTCGATACTTCCGTTATAGCATAGAGGCTAAAACGAGTCGAATCCACAAGGACGGGAGACAATAAAAGCTTTACCGGTTGATTCACATGTTTGTTAAAAAGTTCTTCAAAGCTTTAAAGAATGAAAAGAAAGGAAAAGAAAGAATGAAAAAGAGAAGTACGGTGAAATACAAAGAAGTGGGAAACATAGAAAAGAATGGTATTTGTGGTTTTTGGTATTTCTAAAATAAAGTGAAAGATAAAGAAAACCTATGGCTACTAACTACTAATGACTCTACTAACATGCTAACCTCTAAGTGATAGTTGCCTCACATGTATTATTGGTCATCACTAGTCCTTGGTTCAAGAGCGATTCAAGGCATGACCCATATGTAACTCATCACAACCCAACTCAACTAACAAGTTCAAGCTACACTTAAATCATCAAAACCCAATAAGAGCAAACACGAAATAAAGTAATGTTAGCTTGTTAGTGGTTCGGAAGTTAGAGTGTTAGATCCATCATCTTGAGCCATCAATGGCTCCTGCAAGAGCAATGCCAAGTAGAGGCTCTTAGGTTCATGTCGATTATCAAATAAGAAGTTAGCAAGTTAGTAGTTAGTAGTTAGTTGCCATGAGAGAAAAGTTAGCTAACATATAAAAGAGATTTAGAGAGAAAAAACATAGAGAAGTAAAAAAAAGCACCTTTATAGATTATCACCTTCTATTACAAGCACTCTTGCATTCCAAGCATGTACCACTCTCTCTCCCTATTACAAGATCTACAAAATGAAAAATACAATGGAGGAAAAAGAACTAACCAAAACTAAACTATCCTAAACTACAACATGGAATGAAAATTACTCCTAACTCTATATATCTCCAACTCTGGAACCCCAAGGGGGTATTTATAGGCACCAAGGGAACAGGAGGCCAGGGGACAAGCCCTGGCCAAAAACGCGAACGTGGCTGTGGCCATACTTGGGCCGGGCGCGCGGCGCTTTGAGCCACTCGCGGTCCCATCTGTCTTGTAATTACCTAGAGGGGGTGAATAGGTGACTAGCTAATCTAAAGGTTAATTAATGTGAAATTAAAACTATTTATTGCAAACAAAAGCTTCTTAAACTAAAAACCAAGTATAACACAAGAGTGTAGCCGGATTCCCCATGAAGGGCTTTGGACTAACTCCTCAAGATTCCTCTAAATAAGAGTTGAGGTGCTGCTTTGGCTCTCTTCGTTGAATACAAGTATTAGCAAACAATCCCCAAACATATAACAATTAAGCACACAATATATCAAGCATATAAAGATAAAGACAATATTAGCATGCAAGATATAAAGACAAGTAAGAGATAGAGAGAGCAATCGCAAACACAGGAGATTTGTTTCGAGGTTCAAGCATACTTGCTCTACGTCCCTGCCTTCAACACTTGAAGGATTTTCACTATAAACTGATCCCACCGGATCAATCGGTGTCGCAACACCTAAAAGGAGTTCCCACTAGAACTCTTGGACTCTCTAGTCCCTCTCTTGTCCCCGAACACATCGCAAGCCCACAAGCTCGCCGAGGCCACACCTCAAAAACCGAGTTCCCACTAGAACCCGAAACAATACGAACACACACGTTCGCCTCCTTAAAAACAAGAATGAGAACTTTGGTCACTTAAAATTACTCTCATAATAACACTCCTATAGGATGAATATATCAATGGATAGCTTAAGTGTTTGCGAGAAAAACAAGGACGAAATGTGTGGAAGAAAACACAAGAAATCACTTTGAAAACTCTTGGTAAACTCTCATTTTGAATGGAAGTATTTGGCTTTTAAACAAGTGGAGAAAAGCTCTCAAAAGAGTAGGAAAAACTGGTGCTAAAACCCACTTCAAATCTTGTTCCTAACAGTCCATATAAGCCCCCCTTTTTCTAGGCTAGAAAAACAAGACGTTGGGACAAATTTATAGCGCAGACAGCTGTCAGTCGACTGGCCTGGTCGACCGCCAATGGTCAGATTTCTGATCGTTAGAGCCTCGGTCGACCGGCCCGATCGACCGCCAACGGTCAGATTTCTGATCGTTGGGGCCACGGTCGACCGGCCCGGTCGACCGCGGCCTGGAACAGAGAGCAGACACTCTCTGCTGGTCAACCGGCCCGGTCGACCAGGGCTTTCCAGAGAGCAGAAGCTCTCTGGCCGTCGACCGGGTTGGTCGACCGGCCCTCCTGCCAGAACTGGCATGCACGTTTGTGCACGTCAGTCGACCGACTCGGTCGACTGACTCCTAGCTCGGTCGACCGGTCCGGTCGACCGGCAGAAGCCAGACCAGAACTAAATAGGGATTAAAAACTTGGTATTTTGACTAAAATAAAATCCCACAAAATCTCTAAAATTCTATAAAAATAGGTTCAGTATTATACTTTGATAAACAAACATGTTTGAGTAAAATCAAGACATGTTACAAACATTTTGTACTATTTTTGTAACTTAGAAATTTTGGCTAAAAACAAAATTTATATTTTTCAAAATAGATTTTTCCAAAACTTATTTTTTCAAAACTTCTCCAAATACAAAAATAAGATATTTTAAACACTTTTAAAACATAGAGTGTATGGAAATGATCTACTACACATACATGATGAAATATCTATGTTTTTGACAGTAAATACTAAAATGGTTTTTGTTAAAAAGACATGTATATATTAAACTCCAAAAATCAAACCAGTATATTTTCAAAATGAAAATACTTTTCCAAAATAAAAATTCTTTAATTAAAACACATCTAAATCTTGTGCGTGAGTGTATATGGTATACTTGAGCAATCCACCAACTATTCTATCCTTTACATTTTATCTAAAAATAAAATCATAATAAAAACAAACATAGACTCAAGTCTTCTCTTGAAGTCTTCTTCTCCTTCTTGACTTGGTCCAAACATGATCCAACGGGCTAGAATTCTCTTGAGTATTTGAAATGGTCTTGATGCAAAAGCTCTTGAATCAAACCATGTTAGCTCCAAAACTTGACTTTAGATCCTTTGTTGAAGCTAAACACCAACTAAGATCTTGATCATAAATCTGAGACTAATTAAATACAAGATCATTAGTACTATAACTACATGAGTTGATCATCATCAAAACTAGAGTGATGGGCCTTTGGGACAACAATCTCCCCCTTTTTGATGATGACAAAACTCATGGAGTTATATATTCATGGATTAAAGTAAAGCTTCAAAGAAGCTCCCCCTTAATTCATGCATCACAATAAATAATAATATATGGCAATGAAGCACATGAATCTAAACAAACATATATGCAAATATAAGGAGATAAACATGCCAATCAAGCATAAAACTCATCAAATTCTTTTCTCATTTTTACAAAATAAAACAATATGCATAAACAAGAAATCTTTCTCCCCCTTTATGTATAAAGCAAGGAAAACATGCATATATGCTAAAATACTTCCCCCCTTTTTATCAATCGTCAACAATGGGGTTAAAGTAAACACAAGACAATGATTTCCCCCTTTTTGTCCAAAACAAATAAAAATCGACAAAGGGGTGAACTCAAATCAATCAATAAAAGATATATGTGATATACATTCATGAAGAGGAAGACGTTAAGTTAACTTTCCTACATATATGCATTACATAAAGAAGGGATGACACGCCCTAATTCACATGACGCATAATATGCAATGCATAAGAGGAGATTTGAAGCCCCCCTACACACATGTATCGCATAAAGAAGAGTTGTCAAGCTCCTCCATATAAGATACACTCAACATTAATCTATATGTAGAAGAGATGTTAAGCTCTCCTTGCATATAGGCAATATAAATGAAAACATTTTTGAATCAAATTTAATAATTACTCAAAATAAATTTTGAAATTTACTCAAGGTAATAAAACATATTTTGAGATACGTTTGTAAATAAACAAAATTTTTTAGATACCAATTAGAACTAAAATATATCAAATACATTTTTGTACCGATAGTAATTGCCAATTGTAATTGAAACATTTTTGTATTTTGATACCAATGAAAGAAAATATTTTGATACCAAACTAAATTTTCATGGAGACCAATTGAAATAAATAGATCAATAGATACCAATTGAAATATATTGTACATTTTGATATCAATAAAAATACCAATTGTAAAAAAAAATATCAATTTGAGATAATGCATAAGCTTATATAAAATGTACCAATTGAGAAATCAATTGAAAATTAAGATTTGAATTAAGCTTAGCATAACATACTTTGTGTTTAAAACATGTAAATATCTTATAAATCAAACACAAATAAATCATATATATATATATATATATATATATATATATATATATATATATATGAAATTGAAAATATCAATAGAAATTGACATTAAATGAAATGAAGCATACATATATAGAAAATATGAGTATATATAAAAAAATGCCAATTGTGATACCAATTGAAAATATGATGTAAATTAAGTATATAACTCATAAACTATCACCCTTTTTATGCACAAGATAAAAAATTTTCAATAAGGCTTACAAGGCATACTCGCCCATTCGTCCACCTATGGGATGGTAGGGGCTTTTGAACATAAGTTTGAAAATACTTTAACATTGAAAAACACTGCCAAATGAAGAATAAATAACTAGTTAAATTAATTTTTGAAAAACTAGTTAAAGATTCTTCAAAACATGAAACCAAATCATAAATCTATCATGAAACATACTAAATAAATAAAAGATGACACTCAAAATCTAAAAAGCTAAAAAATAATCATGAAACAAAGTCATGAATAAATAATAAAGTGTGAGTGTACATGAATCATGTAGTTAGCATTTTTTATGAAAATAGTCAATAAAGATTAAAACAAATATCATTTTATCAAACAAAAATCATGAAAAATTTATTTTTCATATAAAGATGAAAATCATAAAAATTTATTTTTCATCTATAAAACAAATATCTAGGTATATGTATGTTTTTATCCAAAACCAATAATATGCATACATATCCCAAATATAAAAAGAGTCCATAATATTAATTGCATGAAGGAAAATGACTCAAAGGGTATACATGTATATTTATTAGATTTTAATACAAAAAAAAACATGTAAATGAAGTAAAACATGTAAATAGGTAAAACAAGTGTAATGAGAGAATCATCAAAACAAGGCTAAACATGTGCATATAGTGAGTACAAATGAACAATGAGGTGCAAACGTATATGAATCAAATGTTGCTCACTACTTGTACACGTATATACACAAGTTTTGATAAAAACTACATTTAAATAAGTTATATACCTTATGAAGTACAAAACAAATAAAATATGAACATGCAAAAACAATATCATATATGTAAAAGCATGTAAACAAAATAGGAGTTTAGAGATAGTTACCAAACCAAAGAACTATGCTCTAATTCTCCAAAACATGGTGGTTGTCCCACTAAACCTCCTGGATAGAGATGCATCAAATGTGTGTCCATCAAGTCCATGCATCCACCACCAAGGCAACAAATCTCTCACGTCGTGTGAGAGCCCGCACTTACATCAAATACGAAAGATGGGGACTTTGGTACCCATTTTTTTTGGGTCCACGGGGGGTTAGCATCTAATGGAACCCAAACATTTTTCTTAGCAAAATTAATATGATGTATCTTACCAAAACAAAACTTTGCTAAATGGATAGAGAGAAGATCAAAAGATGAGATGAAGCAAGTTTGACTCAGATTCTGACTAGATATATTTTAGTATTTGAATTATAACTTTTGCTACCAAATTTCAAATCTAATGATTCAAGATGATCCAAAAAGCAGACTTACTGGGCTACAACTTTTATGTTGATCACTATTTCTAGTTCTATCATTTGATAAGTGATATTCAGCAATCAACTCGCCAACAAACTGCAGATCAGAACTGAATATCCACATCAAATCAAGTTTGAAGATAAGAGGAGGTTTCAAATTCAAAAATAGCCAGCTTCCCTATCTTCATACTCCTCTAATCTCTACATTTCTTCTATAAATACCTCCAATCTTAAAGGCAAAGGGGAGGACGACATGCAGAGATAGAATTTAGTCCACTTTTTTTATTTTTTTAGTGTTGGCTTTAATTTTCTTTTCATGTAATTTTATTTCTTTGTAAGTATAGTTTAGACTGAGATTCATGTAAGTAAGAGAGAGAAGCTGATGATGAGAGGGACATCAATGTACCTCCTCCTTTCTTCTTCTGCAAGCAATAAAAGGTAATTTTTTTATGTTTGTCTTTACTTTTATTTTCTTCTTTTTCTTTCTATTTTTCCTCTTTTGGTTATGCTGAGCATTCAAGTGAATCTAGAAGCATCAGTATAGCAATACTTGTGTGAGTATCAACGATATTTTATGATGATGTTCTCCTCCTCATGATTCCGTATCATTTCATTCTTGTTCGTCTTGATGATGTAATGCGAATGGGGACTAAGCTCGATCTTATGACTTATGCAATGAATGCCTTCGAAGCAAGGTAGAACATGCAAGTGTTCCAGGTAACTCATCAACCAGGGGAGGTAACTATGTTTTAAATCATTTCTTTCTTTTCTTTTAATTCTTTAGTTTAAAACACCATAATCTACCACTTCTTTTATCACTCCTTTTCCATTTATTTGCACATATCATTTCTAGTTTCTTCATCTTCTTAATCTACCATCTTCTTTCTAATTCAACTTTAACTAAATTTTTCTTTTTCTTTTAAAGAACTAAAGAAGAACTTTAACTATACTTTGTAGCCTAAAAGAGAACTTATTAAAAAGCTTCCATCGCTAGTCCCTCTTTGTGGATCACGACCCGCACAGCCACTTGCTAGTGCGGTAGAATTGAGTAACTTGCACTACTGTTTTAAAAGTTTTGAAATTTTACATTCTTGTGTGCAGGCTCTAAACCAATCAAATTTTGGCGCAGTTGTTAAGGAGGGACGATAAGTAATTATCTTTAAAGTTCACATTTTTTGTTAACTTTCTTCTTTATTTTTGGTGTACAGATTTAACAACAAGCAACTTTTGCCACAGTGGATATATAAGTGGCTCTAGACTCTGCTCAAGGAAGCAAAGCCCAGAAGCCCTCAGATTTGCTACATTTCTGTGGCAATCTGAGTGAACTACTAACCTGTATTTTTTATAGGTTGGCTGTATTATAAAGTTTAATCTCTGTAACTATCTATTTCCTTGTTTGTCTTACTGTACTTACTTTCTAACCTCAAAAATAAAATGATCTTTGTTAAATGCTAAAAACGGTTTAACTTCGCATTTAGGCACGTGTCTAATTCGTTTACATTTTACATTACTGTTGAGGAGTGCTAGAGCAAAAGGTACATTTGCATGGCATATAGTTTAGAAGACATTCTTGAGTGATTATTTACTTGTTGAATGTTACTTTTTTTATCCTGCACACCTTGCGCAATAAGTCTTAAGGGCTTGTACTATAAAAAAGATAAGGTGGGGAAGTCATTACCCTCCCTTAGCCTACAAAAAATCTCCTCACTCACTAACCCAAGCCTAACCAAAAATGAGTAGACGTTTGCCCTGGGGACATCTTGAACTGAATTAGGAGATTATACTAAGAGGGAAGGTGTTAGAATTTGATGAAATCACCTAGAGGGGGGGTGAATAGGTGATATAGCTAATCTATGGATTAAATGCGGAATTTAAAAACTTAATGCAATTCACACTCAAGTGTGATCAACAAGTGATGCACACAACCAAGCCAAGCAAATATGAATGAGCAATATGAATAGATGCAAGGCACAAAGTAAAGAGAGAGTTAGAGAGAGCCAATGGATCAAGCGCAAACAACAAGATATGTTCCGAGGTTCGAGCACCCAGCTCTACATCCCCGCCTTCGACACACGAAGGATTTCCAATCCACTAGCTTGTCCACAAAGGACTCCCACAAAGGGAACCTCCACCGAGGATTTGGGGCAATCACAATTACAAGGAGTACCCAACTCCTCCCTTACAAACCACAACCTCCTCTTGAGGCAAACTCTAAGCCAACAACAACCTCCTCCTTGAGGCAAGCTCAACCCAATACAAAGATCACCTCACAACCTTGAGGGATACAACCCAATAGCAAATCTTCCTCAAGACAATGAGGGAAAGGCACAAAGCCAAGCTAAATAGGGTTTACAACTTAGTGGTTTCAAACAACAACCACAAAACAATCTCTTTTTTCCACACAAAATCCCATAGAGAAGATAGTAGATTTTAGCTCAAGTGTGGAGAAAACCAAGGGATTTGAAACCAGCAACTCAAAGAAAATCTTTGGGAAATAAATGAAACCAAGATAGAGAAGTTCAATTCAAAAGCTTTTCCCAAAACCCTTTTCTTTGATTTTTCAAACCCTAATGAAAACACCAAAAAGATTGTTCAATTTGAATCCAAAAACCTATTTTGATTACAGCAAAAACACCTGAGAGAATGAAAATTTTAGCCCAAAAATTCTTATTCAAAAACTTCTCTCAAATGGGGTATTTATAGGCAAATCTGGAAAATAGTCGTTGGCAGCAGATTTAGCCAAAATAACCTTGCCGGTCGACCGCTCGGCCGACCGTCCAACGGTCAAAATTTGAACGTTGGCAACCAACGGTCGACCGCCCGGTCGACCCAAACAAACAGAGAGCAATCTGCTCTCAGTCAGTCGACCGTTCGGTCGACCGGCCAAAACTGTAGCCAGCGTGCACGTATCCGTGCACGTCGGTCGACCAGTACGGTCGACCGGCTACTTGGTGCGGTCGACCGTCAAGTCGACCGACCTAGCCTGGCAGACAGCAAACAGGTCAGAAAAACTGTGGTAAAAACATTACCATAAATCTTTTTAAGTCTTGTAAAAAATCCCCAAAAATAGTTTTAACATTTTGCATTGATATAATAACTAGTGATAAAAGTTTAGCTCAAATATCAATCAATATGAACTATTTTTGTATCTTATCATATTTACGAAAAGCCAAAACTTGTATTTTCTAAAACTTGGAATCTTGTATAGAAAATACGTTTTGTCCAAAACTCATTCAAATACAAAAACATGATATTTAAACACTTTTGAAGCATGATGCATATGGATAGAAATCCAATATACATGAAACATATACATATCATAGTTTTTGTCATTAATACCAAATATATGTTTTGACCAAAACATAAAACACATGAAATAGACTATCAAACTAAGTTTGTTTAAATAGTTGAAGCAAGCATGTATATAGAACAAATCTAATATACATTAAACCATGAAAACTTGTTTTGATATAAACTCTATTCATGTAAACCAAGATCGGTTAAACCAAAAACCGAAAACCAATATTCAAAACATGAAACGTGTGTGTGTTGTGAACTTGAGCATATCATACTATTCTAATCTTTACAATTTGGGATCTAAACTCAAAACTAAAACTATGGATACCTAAGTCTTCTTGTAGAGCGCAATCTCCAAGCCGACTCGATCCAAAACTCCTTGATTCACCGAGCAAGACTCCAATGAGTGCTAGATATCATCTTTGATGCTTAGGCTCTTGAATCAATATGTGAAAGATGTGTGGAAGCTTTCACCAACTAATATCTTGTTAAATATCTGAAACTTAAACATTGCAAGATTATTAGTACACATAACTACATGAGTTAATCATCATCAAAACTAGAGTGGAAGGTCTTTGGGCCAACAATCTCCCCCTTTTTGATGATGACAAAACTCATGGAGTTATATATGCATGGATTAAAGTAAAGCTTCAAAGAAGCTCCCCCTTAACTCATGCATAACAATAAAACATATAAGATATGCAATGAATGTTCTTAAACACATATAAACATGTTCTGGATACCAATTAAAATAAAACATAAAACAATGAAACATTCTCTTGATACCAATAAAACAATACCAATTAAACAAAACATTATCAAAACATACTCTTGATACCAAAATTGAAAATTAATTAAACAAAACATTTACAACAAGACATTATTATTAAAACATGTTCTTTCTCTTGATACCAATAACCAATAATATTGAAACCAACATATTATTACCAATGAAAACCAACTAAAACATATGCATAAATCAACCATGCATATAAACTACAAATTCTTCTCCCCCTATTTGTCAATCATCAACAAAGGGGTAAAAACAAACATAATGAAAACAAATACTTCTCCCCCTAAATGTTTAAAACAAAGAAGCAATAAATTATTCCAAGGGATAAAACCAAAGTCAATATGATATCAATTGAAAATAACAAACTTTGAGAAATGCCAAACCCTATTTGAAATAAAACAAGGCATTGAAACAAAATAACATTTTATATCAAAATGAAAACATGTAATGTAAACTTGATACCTATAGAAAAAAAAACAAATTGATACCAAATTTAAGGAAACAAATAGCATCTTGATACCAAAAGAAGATATTTTTCATTATAAGCATATGATACCAATTACTTTAATATTGATGTATAATTGTTTTTCATCATAAAGTTAGGGAGTGGGAAACAAAAATAATGGTAAACCAAATACCAATTAAAATATAAAGTGCGAGTTTTCTCCCCCTTTATGAAATACCAAAAGAAAATATGCATAGGCTTAAAATAAGATACCAATTGAAAATTAAATCAATTGAAACATGATATTCATTAAAAATTCAAGCTTAGCAATTTTAAAATTATGATAAAGCTTGTATATGGAAAAACTCAAGCTTAACATAACCAAAATTTGTGCTTCAAGATATAGGGATATAATAAGTACAAACAAATCATCTATATATGTATGTAAGAAATAGATACCAATTGAAATCCAAAGGATGTCAAGATTGATATATAAAACAAAACGTATATGAGTATACAAAGGATGTCAAGATTGATACCAATTGAAAGAATTCAATGATACCAATTGAAACAACAATAAGATCAAGTGTATGACTCATCTCAACTACCACCCATTTCATGATCATGTTTAAAATGATTTTCACAATAAAGCATACATGAGCATGATCTCCCATCCAACCGCCCATTGATGGTAGGGGTTTTCAAAAAAAAATTGAAAATGTAATATGTTTGAAAATCACTACCAAATTGAAGAATACGAACTAGTTTATGAAAGTTTTTGAAAAAAAACTAGTATGAAATCCTTCAAGAAAGGGAATGAACAAGATTTTTCATGAAACATGAAAATCACATGATCAACAAACACTCAAAAACCATCCATATGGCTATTACACTAAACACTATGTATAACACCAAAGTGTAGCCGAATTTCCCGTGAAGGGCTCTGGACTAACTCCTCTAGATTCCCCGTAAATAAGGGTTGAGGTGCCGCGTTGGCTCTCTTGGTTGAATACAAGTGTTAGCAAATAATCCCAATCAATATTTGTACTCATGAAAACTAAATCATGATACCAATTTGAAAATTAAATCATTGGAAAACATCAAGTAAGTTGAGTGTACAAGTGTTGTGAGAAACATATCATCATGAAAATGGACAATCAAGCTCAATATAGAAATCATCAAAATATGAAACATAAGTGAATCATGAAATTAATTGAAATCATCATAAATCATGAGAATCACAATCAAACATGGAAATCATCACAATGATTTAAACTTCAAGGCATATGTATGTCATGTACAAACTAAGGTATACATACATATCCCAAACATGAAGAGTCCACAAAATAATATGCATGAAGGCACGTGGCTCAAGGATATATATGTATAAATGATAGTTTGGACAAAATAGACATATACATGAAGTCAACCAAATTACATAGAATGGTGAATACAAGTCAAATGCATGAATCATCAAAACTAGACTATACAAGTACATCTAATGAATACAAATGAGCTTTTAAGCAAAAACATTATGAAGATATATTTGTAGCTCACTAGTTGTACAAATATAGGTTCTAGTCTTAATGAAAACAATCATTCAAGCAAGTAGTCAACACATGAAGCATAAAACAAGTCAAAGATTAACATGAAAAATACAATCATAATAATCAAAACATGGAGTATTAAAAACAATCACAAAAATACACATGATCATTATGATAAAGACATGTGCATTAGATCTACGATTAACATGATAGCTAAAACATAAGGAGAACACAAAATATGGGTCCATATTAAACATGGGTGTCTCAAGAACTAATCATGTAAAACATAAGTCTAATAAACATGGTAATTATCATACAAATCATGAAACTATAAACATGCTATAAATGATGACAAGAAAAGCATGCAAATGTAAATAGGAGTTAGAGAATGATACCAAAACCGATGAAGGTGCATCTCTAGTTCTCCAAACCACGGTGGTCCTCCCACCAAATCTCCTTGAGAGTGAAGCATCCAAATGGTTCTCATTTAAGCTTAGAACGCATCCACCTCAAGGCACCAACACTCTCACGTTATGCGAGGGCCTCCACCTACATCAAACATCAAAGAGGTGGATCTTGGTACCCATTTCCTTGTGGGTCCACGGGGGTTAGTATCTCTCCTAACCCAAACAAGATTAGTTGCTAAATTTTCAATATGTAATCTATCATAGCAAAATCTAGCAAGGTGGCCTTTTCGACCACAATGTGTACAAGTGTACACATGAGCATACATGTTATGATTGTGTCCGTGATGAGCATGTGTATGCCGTGTTGGGTGTGCATGCAAGGATGGAACTTGTTTCTTATGAACCAAAGATTCCAATCGTGTATGATTTAAAGCACATTGGCTCAAAGTGGAGCCCAAACAATCAACACTTTTCTTCAAAACATTTATATCATTTTCTATGCTAGAAGACAAAGTGGAGCATGCTATATGAGTGCAAGAAGTAGAAGCTACACTAGCATGGCAAACATGAATGTCAATATCATTTTGCAAAGATTTATTTTTACTCAAAACCAAATCCAATTCTTTTGTTATGAAATCAATTTCATTTTTCAAAGTAACATTTTCTTTAAAAACAAGATCTAATTTTGAAGATAAAACCTTATTGTTCTCCAAAATATCATCACAATCATTTTTGCCTTTTAAAACTTCAATTTCATTTAGTGCAAGGTCTAGTTGAGATCTTAGTGAGTCACGTTCACTAGCAATCTCTCCCTTCTCTTGCAAAACAGTTTCAAAAATTGAGCATAAATCCATTAATTCTTCTTTTAAAACAATATTCTTCTTTTTCAAACATTCATCTTTTTCCAAGAATTTTTCAAGCTTAGAGGAAAGTTCAACATTTAAATTTTGAACCTCAAAACATTCATGACAATATGAACTAGAGCTATCATCTAGTTGAGAATCTGACTGTACCTCATGGGAGTCATTCCCATGGACCATAAGGCAATGATCTTCGGACTTGTCTCTCCTAGATCTTCTCATCTTGTTGATAATCGTTGGAAGCTCGGGAGAAGTTAAAATGCTCCAAACTGCAAAAGCCGAATCATATCGATCAAAAACATGTAATAGATGTTCATTAAGAGATGCTCTAAGTGCCCTAAGTGCAAGTGCATTGGCCTTCTTATGCTTGCTATTGGTTTGGAGGGTTTCTATGGTAATGGCTTGATAAACAAGATGACCTAGTGTTTTTAAATGCCTAGTCATGTCTACCTTCCAAGTATCAAGTCTAAAATGGTCAAACATAGGAGGGCTATCCATGAGTGCAAACTAGATGAGTGCAAATGATAATGCAAATGAAGATTAGCAAACCAAGATCTCACTCCTAGGTGGTTAAATCTAAATATCAGGAGCGCTAGCTCTGATACCAATTGAAATCACCTAGAGGGGGGGTGAATAGGTGATATAGCTAATCTATGGATTAAATGCGGAATTTAAAAACTTAATGCAATTCACACTCAAGTGTGATCAACAAGTGATGCACACAACCAAGCCAAGCAAATATGAATGAGCAATATGAATAGATGCAAGGCACAAAGTAAAGAGAGAGTTAGAGAGCGCCAATGGATCAAGCGCAAACAACAAGATATGTTCCGAGGTTCGAGCACCCAGCTCTACATCCCCGCCTTCGACACACGAAGGATTTCCAATCCACTAGCTTGTCCATAAAGGACTCCCACAAAGGGAACCTCCACCGAGGATTTGGGGCAATCACAATTACAAGGAGTACCCAACTCCTCCCTTACAAACCACAACCTCCTCTTGAGGCAAACTCCAAGCCAACAACAACCTCCTCCTTGAGGCAAGCTCAACCCAATACAAAGATCACCTCACAACCTTGAGGGATACAACCCAATAGCAAATCTTCCTCAACACAATGAGGGAAAGGCACAAAGCCAAGCTAAATAGGGTTTACAACTTAGTGGTTTCAAACAACAACCACAAAACAATCACTTTTTCCCTCAGAAAATCCTATAGAAAAGATAGTAGATTTTAGCTCAAGTGTGGAGAAAACCAAGGGATTTGAAACCAGCAACTCAAAGAAAATCTTTGGGAAATAAATGAAACCAAGATAGAGAGGTTCAATTCAAAAGCTTTTCCCAAAACCCTTTTCTTTGATTTTTCAAACCCTAATGAAAACACCAAAAAGATTGTTCAATTTGAATCCAAAAACCTATTTTGATTGCAGTAAAAACACCTGAGAGAATGAAAATTTTAGCCCAAAAATTCTTATTCAAAAACTTCTCTCAAATGGGGTATTTATAGGCAAATCTGGAAAATAGCCGTTGGCAGCAGATTTAGCCAAAATAACCCTGCCGGTCGACCGCTCGGTCGACCGTCCAACGGTCAAAATTTGAACGTTGGCAACCAACGGTCGACCGCCCGGTCGACCCAAACAAACAGAGAGCAATCTGCTCTCAGTCGGTCGACCGTTCGGTTGACCGGCCAAAACTATAGCCAGCGTGCACGTATCCGTGCACATCGGTCGACCAGTACGGTCGACCGGCTACTTGGTGCGGTCGACCGTCAAGTCGACCGACCTAGCCTGACAGACAGCAAACAGGTCAGAAAAACTGTGGTAAAAACATTACCATAAATCTTTTTAAGTCTTGTAAAAAATTCCCAAAAATAGTTTTAACATTTTGCATTGATATAATAACTAGTGATAAAAGTTTAGCTCAAATATCAATCAATATGAACTATTTTTGTATCTTATCATATTTACCAAAAGCCAAAACTTGTATTTTCTAAAACTTGGAATCTTGTATAGAAAATACATTTTGTCCAAAACTCATTCAAATACAAAAACATGATATTTAAACACTTTTGAAGCATGATGCATATGGATAGAAATCCAATATACATGAAACATATACATATCATAGTTTTTGTCATTAATACCAAATATATGTTTTGACCAAAACATAAAACACATGAAATAGACTATCAAACTAAGTTTGTTTAAATAGTTGAAGCAAGCATGTATATAGAACAAATCTAATATACATTAAACCATGTAAACTTGTTTTGATATAAACTCTATGAAATCACCTAGAGGGGGGGTGAATAGGTGATGGCTATATGAATAATGACAATTTTGCGGAATTTAAAAATTAACTCTAAATAATTAGCACAACACAATATTCTTGCAAGTAAGAGACAATAAAGAAATGCAAGTAATAAGGAGATAGAGTTAGAGAGAATCGATCAAACGCAAACACAAGGGATTGTTTTCGAGGTTCGAGCCACGCTCTACGTCCCCGCCTTCACACTTGAAGGATTTCCACTATTGAGGATCCCACCGGATCAACAATACAAGGACAACACTTGTCCGTCTCCCGTGATGACACTTCACCACCTTGAGCACACTAGCTCGCCTTGAGGCCGATGCCTCTACAACTTCACTCAAAAGAAGATGGTCACACTTGACCAAAAATTTGCTCACTTGCACAATCCTAGAACTAAATATGTAGAGTAGAAGTATGGGATTGTGTAGTGCAAAACTAGAGAGAAGTAGAGGAATAGGCTTCAAGTAAGGTGATTGGAATTTTGGGCTTTGGAGAAGAAAATCTTTTTCTAAAATGAAACTTTGGAAATCTTTAAAATCTCTTGCAAAAACTCTTGAAATTCTTTGTTAAATCATTAGTCATATCATATGAAGTGACTACCTATTTATAGGGGTCAAAAACACCTCAAGAGATTCGTTGGAGACAAATCCCTAAAGTCAAAGAGTCAGAAAATATAGCTGTTGAGTCTGTCAGAACTTTTGACAGAGGGCCGGTCGACCGGGCCGGTCGACCGCCAACGGTCGAAAATCCGACCGTTGGGGCTCACCGGTCGACCGGGTCGGTCGACTGGCAATTTCCAGAGAGCAAAGGGTTTGGGCCGGTCGACTGCCGGTCGACTGATGTGCACATGCACAGTTGTGCATGTCGGTCGACCGGGTCGGTCGACCGGTCACTGTGAAATTCTGAAAAACAGAATTTCCAGAACCAGGACATTTTGGGTTTTTGGTTTTGGGTCTTGGGTTAAATATTTTGGACTTGAAAAATCATAGAGTATGAGCATGTGTCATACTACTATCATGTAAAAATAGTTTGACAAAAATTCTTTTGATAAAAACTCGTTTTTCCATAAAAATGTTTTTCCAAAAACTATAGTCTTTCCAAAATCGTATTTCCAAAAATATGTTCGTATAAAAGCTAAGTTGGAAATGGATTTTGAAAGTCTTTTTGAAGCCATAAAACACTCTAGAAAATGTGTGTGTGTGATATCCCATATCTCTACTTCTACTATTTAGTTTTGACAAAATATCTAAAATGAAAATAAACAAAATACAAATCTTGGATTCTTTGGCAAAGTCTTGACTTGTTCTTGAACTTTTCTTCAACGCATATTCCCGAAGCTTCCTATGTGCTTTAGCTTGGGAATGCAAATGTTGGGCGAACTCCAAATGTGTGAGTCTTTTAGTGGAGTCGTCAAAACCTGTTTCTTGAACCTGAAATACTTTAAAAACAAGATCATTAAACACATAACTAAATATGTTTTGCTATCATCAAAATAACCGAGATAATGGCCTTTGGGCCAACAATCTCCCCCTTTTTGATGATGGCAAAACATATGTAGTTATCACAAGATATTTTGGGTAGAGTCTTCAAATGAAGCTCCCCCTCAACACAAGCATATATATAAAAAAAAATTATACTCAGGCATAGTATCACAAGTGATAAATAATCATCATATATCCATGCCAACAAAAAATATCAAACACTCATGTCATATGATAGATAAAGTAAATGAGTCTCATACATGACATAAATACATAACACAAAAGATACATGTCCACAACAAAAATAAAAGATGTCCATCACAACAAAAATATGTCAAGTACATAACAAAGTGTCACAAAATATCTCTCTCCAAATAACTCTCCCCTTTTTGACATCATCAAAAGGGGAGGTCACTCAGCACCACCAGCAACTCCGGCATCGTCAGTCTCCTCGTCATCCTCCTCCTCATCGTCATCAGAGCCCTCAGCCATCGTCTGGTCACCACCATCATCGTCAGCATCGGAGCCGGAAGAACACGCTGCTACCTCCTCTGGATCCATGCCATCAACTCTGGTCTGTGGTGGCGGAATAGAAGTACGAGCTCTGGGAGGGAATGGAGGACCGGTGGCTGGGAGTCGACGAGCACCCGGAGTCCCGTCAGGAACGATCAAGCCGAGGTGAGTGAAAAGAGTCTGAAACTGAACGTCCATGAATCTCATGGAGTCAGTGATATGAGATATGTCATTTCGGATCTCAGCCCGAAAAGCAGCCTCACGCTCAGCACGTGCGTCCAAGTCCGCACGAAATGATGCATCACGCTGCTCGACCCAGGCCTGATGTGCCTCGATCTGAGAGCGGAGCTCAGAAGAAGAAATACCCTGAAACTCAGGAGCAGGAAAAGCAGGGGCTAGAGCTGGAGCAGGATCAACAGGAGGAACAAGTGGTGGTTGCACAGGTGCGTGTCTACGCAACTGAGCTTCCATCATCTTCAAAGCAGCAGCATTGAAATCAGATGAGGGTTTTGAAGGGGCTTGACCAGAGAAATCAAAATCTAAAGCCCTAAGCAGATGAGTAATGAGCATGCCGTAAGGCAGACTCCTACCAGCAGTGCGAATCTGATCACAACACATATGAGAGGCGATAACTCGAGGGAAATTTATCTTAATGCCTTTAAGGAGGCAGTAGATAATCAAAGGAACAGGACCTCGAGCATGACTGAATTCACCAGATTTAGGCACGATATTATGGAAAATAATCTTAGCAAGGACTTGAGATTGGAGGGAATACTGACTCACAATCTCATTCCTCACCAAGTCGGGATCGTCATCATGGTGAATGAGAGTGGATGCGGTGAGTGAAGACTCACCCTCCGGATATTCTGAAAAGTCATGTAGGTCATGGGAATAAACATCTATTCCATCAGTGGAAAGATGAAGAATCCTAGCAAACTGACCTAGGGAAATATTTATATCCCTACCCATCACACGAGAGGTGATCCGGTTCCCACTAAATTCGAAGTTAGCATAGAAGTATGGAACCAAGGATGTGTAGACCTTCTCCTTGATGGAAAGGAAATCCACAAGATTGTTGGTACGGAGAATGTGGGGTATATCAAGGTGTTCAAAGTCATGGATAGCC
This sequence comes from Agave tequilana, assembly GCA_038442645.1. Lineage (NCBI taxonomy): Eukaryota > Viridiplantae > Streptophyta > Magnoliopsida > Asparagales > Asparagaceae > Agave > Agave tequilana. The sequence continues at coordinate 695,656 of JAVJIF010029684.1, read as the reverse complement.
ACATACCTACCCGAAATTGTGTTCCTAGGGGCTAGATGAGTGTAACGGTCAGAGGCTAGATCGTTACGGAACAAAGGTTCAGTTCTAGGAGCTTGAGATGAGGATTGGGCAATGCCCTTTCCCTTCTCAGTTCGAGATCTTTTAGGGGGCATGATAAAAGTCAAATTTTTAGGGTTATGGCACGATCTAGATGACAATAAACCTAAAATAGAGACAATGGAACAAAAATATATAAGCTAGAAGTGGAAATTTGAAGTAAAAATCCGATTTTTACCTTGACGAAAATTTTTGAAACCCTAGCTGAAAATCCCAAAATCCTGAAGATCTGGCTGATGGATCTCTTTGAAATTGTAGATCTAGATTAGGAATGAGGAGTTTGAGATGGGTTTTAAAAGAATTTAAGATCAGATGGACGGATTAGAAGTTGGAAATTTTGGGAAGAAGGGGCTCCTGCGGTTCGCTGAGAAAGAAGTGAGAGAGTGAGAGAAACAGTGAAGAAAATAACCAAATATAAGCCAGAATTCGACGATCGGTCGACTGGGGTTAAGGGCCGGTCGACCGAAAAGATACAGAGAGTCACGTACTCGGATCGGTCGACTGGTCCTATAAAACAGTCGACCGGTAGCAGAAATAAAAATCCAAAAATTTCTCTCAGGCAGCGCCGGTCGACTGGGGTTAGGGTCCGGTCGACTGGTGCTGTCTAAAAATCTGCTACCAGATTCTGACCAAAAAAAATTTAAGTAAAAATTATAACAAATAAGATATGATATATTATAACATATAGGGATACAACAACCAGTTTAAAAAAAAACTTCTTTTAGTGATCACATCAACAAAACTTCACACAAAATGTTTTAATTTTATTTTACAAATTTAAACAAAGATATAAAGATGTTGAAGCCGAATACCCAGTGACGGGTTCTGAACTTCATCCTCTTGATTCCTCATGAATGAGTTGAGGTGCGCAATTGCCATCTTTAAGGTATTTGTTTAAACAAGAAATTTTGATTATTAATTTATACTTTAGATAAAATAGTATATACACATAGAAGAAAAAATGGACATGTGGACAAATATAACATACGGTCTAAAATACAAGATATGGAAATTAACACAAGGCATGTACACAACATGATAGAAATGTAGTTCTTATATAAGCATGTATCAATAGAGTACAAAGACAAACTATCAATTCTATACACATGTATACATTACCAAAAATCAAAAACTATTTAAAAAATGGAGATGTTACCAATTTAAGGGCAATCTCCAAAATAGGTGCCTCCACGATAGCGATGCAAGCATGATTTGAACTTTGAGCTTAGTTGCATCTACCACCCGGGCACCGTCTCCCCCTAAGTCTTGGAGGATGTAGATCCACCTGTATCACCTACATTTGGAGGATCTTTTGGTACCCAAATCTTAGTGGGTCCTTTAGGGTTAGTTCCGGGGCGAACCCAAACAAAGTTATTGTTTACACTATGTTTAGCATAACAAAACTTTTCTAAATGGCCTTTGCGGCCACAATGCGTGCAAATGTAAATTCTACCACTACCATACATGTATGCATACTTATGTGTGTGTGCATGTTTCCGTGTATGTGTATGTGTATGAGGTGCATGTTTCCCTTGGGGTACTCCCTTAGGAAATTTAGAAGCTATCTTTTTCAAATCAAATGCATAGCTTTTTAAATTTGAGTCCAAAACTTCAACACGTTTTGGATCTCAACAAAATCATTTTTATCAATTGAAACCATGGGGGTTTTTCCCTTATTAGCAAGTTTATATTTTTCAAAATCAATTTTTAATTTATCAAATGCACTAGATAAAACATTTTTCTCATTTACTACTATTTCAAATTTATTTTTCAAAAGCTCATTTTCCCTTTTTAATTTCTTATTATGAGATTGTGAAATCTCATATCTATGTTGTAATTCTTCAAAGACATGTGCAAGTTCATCCATAGTTAAATCATCATCTTCTAAAGTTGTTTCAAGGTTTACCTTAGAAGAGTCCTCTCCTTGTGCCATGAAGCACATGTTGGCGGCGTCGTGCTCTTCTTCGGATTCCGACTCCGAATCATCCCATGTCGCCACCATAGCCTTCTTCTTTCTTTGCCCGTTCTTGGATGTGGTCGCTTGTAGAGCGGGGCAATCGGCAATGAGGTGACCGATCTTCTTGCAATGGAAGCAAGGACCGGGCTCCTCTCTTTTTCTTTCAAATCTCCCTTGAGGTTTCCCTCGCCGGAAATTGCTTTGCCTCCCTTTCCTATAAAACATCTTACCTACTTTTCGAATGAGCATGGCGAAGTCTTCATCGCATTCATCCGATGAGTCGTCTTCTTCAAGAATTGTAGGAGCGGCCTTGAAGGCAATTGTCTTTTTCTTTGGTGCCTCCCTTTCTTCTCTAACTTTCATCTCCATCTCATGCGTCTTGAGATTTCCGATGAAGCCGGAGAAGTCCATCTCCTCTTTGTCATTTAGCTCCTTGAGGGTTGTCGCCTTGACTTCCCAAGCTTTGGGAAGAGCTCTAATCACCTTCCTTATCTTTTGATCATTGTCAATCTTGTCGCCTAAGGAAGAAAGAGCATTAGTTATTTTTGTAAAGCGAGTGAGCATGTCATCAATGCTCTCATTATCAAACATGTAAAAATTCTCATATTGAGAACGTAGCAAGTCAACTTTTGCTCTCTTGACTTGTGACGTTCCCTCATGAGTCACAATGAGTATGTTCCAAACTTCATATGCCGATTTACAATTTATGATGCGTGCAAGGTCATCTTCATTAAGGGATTGGGTCAATGCATATTGGGCTCTAGCATTAGCCTCATAATCCTTGGAGGTATCCTCGGACCATGTGCTTTCATCGGTAGAGGGTTCAACAAAGTCTTTGGTAATAGCTCTAGCAACCCTAACTCCTAGGGATTTAAGGAAGAGATTCATTTTCACCTTCCAAATGGGGAAGTTTAAGCCGTCAAACATGGGTGGGGACTTAATGCTTGAAAGATCTAGAGATGCCATGAATGATGAATAAAATGCACAATATATAAGATGCACAAAATAAAATACAACAAATGAATATAGCCAAATGAAGGATCTCCCTAAGGTTGTTAGACCAAATAACTAGGGTTTGGCTCTGATACCAATTGAAATCACCTAGAGGGGGGGTGAATAGGTGATGGCTATATGAATAATGACAATTTTGCGGAATTTAAAAATTAACTCTAAATAATTAGCACAACACAATATTCTTGCAAGTAAGAGACAATAAAGAAATGCAAGTAATAAGGAGATAGAGTTAGAGAGAATCGATCAAACGCAAACACAAGGGATTGTTTCCGAGGTTCGAGCCACGCTCTACGTCCCCGCCTTCACACTTGAAGGATTTCCACTATTGAGGATCCCACCGGATCAACAATACAAGGACAACACTTGTCCGTCTCCCGTGATGACACTTCACCACCTTGAGCACACTAGCTCGCCTTGAGGCCGATGCCTCTACAACTTCACTCAAAAGAAGATGGTCACACTTGACCAAAAATTTGCTCACTTGCACAATCCTAGAACTAAATATGTAGAGTAGAAGTATGGGATTGTGTAGTGCAAAACTAGAGAGAAGTAGAGGAATAGGCTTCAAGTAAGGTGATTGGAATTTTGGGCTTTGGAGAAGAAAATCTTTTTCTAAAATGAAACTTTGGAAATCTTTAAAATCTCTTGCAAAAACTCTTGAAATTCTTTGTTAAATCATTAGTCATATCATATGAAGTGACTACCTATTTATAGGGGTCAAAAACACCTCAAGAGATTCGTTGGAGACAAATCCCTAAAGTCAAAGAGTCAGAAAATATAGCTGTTGAGTCTGTCAGAACTTTGACAGAGGGCCGGTCGACCGGGCCGGTCGACCGCCAACGGTCGAAAATCCGACCGTTGGGGCTCACCGGTCGACCGGGTCGGTCGACTGGCAATTTCCAGAGAGCAAAGGGTTTGGGCCGGTCGAGTGCCGGTCGACTGCCGGTCGACTGATGTGCACATGCACAGTTGTGCATGTCGGTCGACCGGGTCGGTCGACCGGTCACTGTGAAATTCTGAAAAACAGAATTTCCAGAACCAGGACATTTTGGGTTTTTGGTTTTGGGTCTTGGGTTAAATATTTTGGACTTGAAAAATCATAGAGTATGAGCATGTGTCATACTACTATCATGTAAAAATAGTTTGACAAAAATTCTTTTGATAAAAACTCGTTTTTCCATAAAAATGTTTTTCCAAAAACTATAGTCTTTCCAAAATCGTATTTCCAAAAATATGTTCGTATAAAAGCTAAGTTGGAAATGGATTTTGAAAGTCTTTTTGAAGCCATAAAACACTCTAGAAAATGTGTGTGTGTGATATCCCATATCTCTACTTCTACTATTTAGTTTTGACAAAATATCTAAAATGAAAATAAACAAAATACAAATCTTGGATTCTTTGGCAAAGTCTTGACTTGTTCTTGAACTTTTCTTCAACGCATATTCCCGAAGCTTCCTATGTGCTTTAGCTTGGGAATGCAAATGTTGGGCGAACTCCAAATGTGTGAGTCTTTTAGTGGAGTCGTCAAAACCTGTTTCTTGAACCTGAAATACTTTAAAAACAAGATCATTAAACACATAACTAAATATGTTTTGCTATCATCAAAATAACCGGGATAATGGCCTTTGGGCCAACACTCTATTCATGTAAACCAAGATCGGTTAAACCAAAAATCGAAAACCAATATTCAAAACATGAAACGTGTGTGTGTTGTGAACTTGAGCATATCATACTATTCTAATCTTTACAATTTGGGATCTAAACTCAAAACTAAAACTATGGATACCTAAGTCTTCTTGTAGAGCGCAATCTCCAAGCCGACTCGATCCAAAACTCCTTGATTCACCGAGCAAGACTCCAATGAGTGCTAGATATCATCTTTGATGCTTAGGCTCTTGAATCAATATGTGAAAGATGTGTGGAAGCTTTCACCAACTAACATCTTGTTAAATATCTGAAACTTAAACATTGCAAGATTATTAGTAAACATAACTACATGAGTTAATCATCACCAAAACTAGAGTGGAAGGCCTTTGGGCCAACATTTGACTCCTGTCAAATCAGTGTCTAAAGAAAGGGATTGAGGGGCGAAACCCCAAAGGCTGGTGATTTGGCTTAATTAGGCCTGACGATTTTGCGCTCTCCAATTGGCCCAAAAGGTTACACTCTCTAATTGTTGAGTTTTGATGATGACAAACCAAATAAGAGCTATTTGGTACTAATAAGTTTGTTCAAGATAAATTTTAGGTTAGTACCATATTTGGAGGCCATTGCTTAGCTATTGCAAAAACTTCTAGGTTCATGAAGCATAGAAGGCATATTGCACATCAAGGAAGGAACATAGAAGAGAAGGCTCTAGCAAGGCATAGCATGGCTTAAGACTTTAAGATTGCTTAAGAAGACTTCAATAGATTTGTTTCTTTGTTATAGTTTTGTTAAAGAATAGTGAATAGGTTTGAAGCTCCATCACACACGTTTTTGCACACATCTTATTTCTAAGTTTATTTCTTATAATATGTACAAAATATTTTTCTTCTGCCTACAAATTCATCTTTATGTTTTATACTTATCTCTATTCAAAAATAATTTATTTAAATTCAAAGTCTCTTCAAAATTCTGTTTATATTTTGGCTTTTGACCTAAGCCAGTCGACCGCCCGGTCCGCCGACCCTCTGTCAGGTTTTGCCGGTCGACCGAGGTTCTGACAGTAGTGCGTATCCGTGTGCACGTTTCCCGATCGACCGAGCGGTCGACCGAACCCTGTCTGACTGTAAGACCTTTGCTCTCTGTTTGTTTCGGTCGACCGGTCGGTCGACCGAGAGCCGGCAACGGCTCTTATTTTTGAACTGCGGTCGACCGACCGGTCGACCGAGATAGCCGTTTGAACAGTAATGACTATTTCCTAAGCTGGTTTAATTTTTGTCTTTTTCTCACTTAAGTATGTCTAAATAACATGTTTTGAATTTAATACTTTCTGATTAGCCTTAAATATGTTTTATCTATAAACCCTAGCCCTCTCCTATAAATAGGGGTGTTTGGGGAGAGGTTCATACACTAATTAATTACAAGAAAATTGCAAAAGTTTCAAAAGTTTAAGGCATTCAAAAGAGCTTGGTTTCTTGGTTTTTGTGCTGAAATTCTCTCTCATTTTCTGAAGTGTTTTCAAGAACTCTCTGATTTCCTTTTCTTTTTCTTTTGCACACAAGAGCTTCAAATCTTACTCATTGTTCTCTAAGGACCTTGTAAGGGGAGAGAATTTTTTTCAAGAGAGAGTTTGTGGTCTTTTGACTACTTAGAGATTGCTTGTACTTGAGATTGTGGAGTTGGGTACTCCGTTGTATTTGTGATATCTTTGTGATAGTGAAAGTAGTTAGTAATCCTTCTGGGGAAGGCGGGGAAGTAGAGCTGGGTGCTCGAACCTCGATAATAATTCTCGGTGTTTGCGTTTGGTTTTCCTTCTTGTGCTTATTGCTTTACTTTCATTGCACTTATTACTTGCTCTCTATTGTCATTGCTATATTCACTTGTTTTCATTCATCTTGTCAATCATAGTCTCATACAACAAGATTGCATTGTGCACCTCCAACTCATTTCAAGAGGAATCGCGAGGAAGGAGTTCAGAACCCTTCATAGGGCATCCGACTTCTAGTCTTGTTTAGAGCGATTGTTGCATCATATTTTTAAATTGTGCATTGATTAGCATTATCACCTATTCACCCCCCCCTCTAGGTGATTTTCAATTAGTATCAGAGCTTGGACTCTAGGTTTGGCTTAACATCCTTAGAGAGATCCTTAAAATTTGCTAATCAACATTTTTCATTCCATCATTCATACACTAGTAAACATGGCCGATAATATCAAAACCCCTCCTAAATTTGATGGACTTAATTTCCCTATTTGGAAGGTTAAGATGACTATTTTCTTGCAATCTTTGGGTAGCTTAGTAGCTAAATCTTTGACCAAACCCTATGTAGTACCCGATAGTGATGAGAGCACTTGGACCGACTTTACATTTAGAGAATATGAGGCTAACTCCAAGGCCCAAAATTCCCTCTTAACCGCCTTGAATGAGGATGACCTTACACGGGTAATACATTGCCAATCCGCATATGAGATTTGATAACATTTATTGGTCACACATGAAGGGACTTCACAAGTCAAGAGAGCTAAGATAGATCTCTTGAGGTCCCAATATGAATCTTTTAAAATGATTGATGATGAATCAATTGATTGTATGATTACAAGGTTTACTAAAATCACCAATGCTCTTTTTCTTTAGGTGATGATATTTCAAATGATCAAAAGGTGCGAAAAGTGATTCAGGCTCTTCCTTCTTCATGGGAGATAAAGGCTACCACCTTTAAAGAATTGAATGACAAGGATGAGATGGACCTCATTAGTCTCATTGGAAACTTAAAGACCCATGAGATGGAAAAGAAGGCAAGAAAAGAAGCCGCTCCTTCAAAGAAGAAATCTATAGCCTTCTAGTCTTCATCCACTCTTGATGACGATGAAGAAGAAGATGAGGAGCTCTCCCTCCTTGTGCGAAATGTCAAGAGGATGTACCGGAAGAACAAGCTCAACTTCCGAAGGAAATTTGAAGGTAAATAGGAGAGAAGAATTATTTGCTATAATTGCCGAAAACCCGGACATATCATGGCGGATTGCCCGGAGTTCAAGAAGAAGATGACTTCCTCCTTCAAGCCAAAGAAGAAAATGGAAAAGAAAGCGTACAAAGCAACTTGGGATTCGGAAAGCGAGTCCGAAGATGAGGTGGATACGGCAAACATGTGTTTCATGGCAAACACACCAAAGGTAACCCCTCTACCTCTTGATGAAGAAGAAGATGAATTAAGTAAAGAAGTTTTTGTACATGCCTTTTTTGAACTTTCCAAAACTTATGACAATAAGAAGATTGAATGTTCAAAATTGCAAAAGGATGTAGCTCTTCTTAAAAATCAACTTGCTATGGTTTCTAAAGAAAAAGATGATATTTCTTTCAATCTCATTTCTATTCAAAAAGAATTTAGTGCCTACAAGGTTTCTTGTAAGGTAAAATCTCCTATGGTTGATGAAAAAGAAATTTCTTCTTTAAAATCTAAAATGATTGATTTTAAAAAGGTTTTGAAAGATTGTGCTTTTAACACTAAGAAACTTGAGGACATGTTTTCTAAGAAGCACACCTCTCATGCCAAAACTTCACATGATAAAATTTCTCATGCTCACACTACAGACAACACTCATGCTAAAACTTCTCATGCTCACAATTCACATGCTCAAAAATCACACATTCACTATGCTTTTAAATATGGTAGAGTGTATAGATGCACTTATTGTGATAAAAATGGACATTTAGCTAATTTTTGTTATGATCAAGTAAATAGGTCAAATAATCTTGTTTGGGTTCATGGCACTAACCCTTTAGGACCCAAGAAAATGTGGGTACCAAAATCAAGTCCTAAATTATTTGATGTAGGTACACACCAAGGCTCCAAGACGTAAGGAGCGGTGGTACCTTGATAGTGGTTGTTCAAGACACATGACGTGGGACATCAACAACTTTACAACCCTATCAAGGTACATGGAAGGTGGCACCGTCACCTTCGGGGATGACTCCAAAGGAACTATCATCGGTATAGGTAACATTCAAATTGGTGCATCTCCTATTATAGAGAATGTTGTTTTAGTTGATGGTTTAAAACATAATTTGTTTAGCATTAGTCAACTTTGTGACCGTGGACTTAAAGTTGTTTTTGATGATTCTTCTTGTAAGATTTTTGATGTTAAATCTAATGATTGTATTCTTACCAGTTTTCGTGATAATAATATTTATATCATTGACATGCTTAATTTAGATTGTTCTACTAAATGCTTGAATGCTTTTGATGAAAATTCTTAGCTTTGGCATAGAAGATTAGGACATGCATCTTTTGACCATCTTTCTAGGATTAATTCAAAGGAATTGGTGAAGGGTATCCCTTACTTGAAGTTTGAGAAAGACCACATTTGTGGTGCGTGCCAACTTAGGAAACAAACTAAGTCTTCCTTCAAACCAATCAAGGATATCATGTCAACTAGGCCTTTAGAATTAATTCATATGGATCTTTTTGGACCAACTAAAACTAAGAGCTTAAATGGTAGTAGATTTGCATTTGTTTTAGTTGATGATTTTTCTCGCTTCACTTGGGTTTTCTTTTTGGAGCACAAAGATCAAACTTTTTCTCATTTCAAATTTTTCGAAAAAGGGTTGAAAAAGAAAAAGGTTTTTCGATTTTGAAAATAAAGAGTGATAGAGGTGGTGAGTTTGTTAACCAACTCTTCATAACTTATTGTGATGAAAAGGGAATTAAGCATGAAATGTCTTGTCCTAGGACTCCACAACAAAATGGAGTTGTAGAAAGGAAAAATAGAACACTTCAAGAGATGGCTAGGACAATGATAAGTGAATATGACCTCCCTCAATATTTATGGGCCGAGGCCGTAAACACCGCATGCTATATTTCAAATCGTATTTATTTGTGCAAAAATTCTTCCAAAACATCTTTTGAAATGTATCATTCTAAAAAACCAAATGTTGCTTATTTCAAAGTTTTTGGATGCAAGTGTTTTGTTTTAAATACTTAGGATAATTTGGGTAAATTTGATGCTAAGGCTTATGAAGTTATCTTTGTTGGATACTCTTCTACTAGCAAAGCTTATAGAGTATTTAATAGATCTTCACTTACCATTGAAGAATCCATGCATGTTAAATTTGAAGAATCTAATGTGGTTGTTGAGAATGTTATAGAGATTGACTCATTAGGTGAAGACATGGAGAGACTATCCTTGAAGGACTCACCCGCTCAAGAAAAAAAGCAAGAACCTATTGGAGATGTTCAAGAGGATAAAGAGGAAAGCTCTCAACCGCTTCCTAAAGCTTGGAGATACTCTACAAATCATCCTAAGGAGCTCATCTTGGGTGATGCATCTAAAGGAGTTACAACTCGCTCCAAACTCCATGACCTATGTGGTAACTTTGATTTCATTTCTCATTTAGAACCCAAAAGCATCCTCGAAGCCGAGGCGGACTCATATTGGTTGCTTGCCATGCAAGAGGAACTCAATCAATTTGAGCGCAACCAAGTTTGGCACCTTGTTCCTAGGCCCTACGATAGACCAATAATTGGTACTAAGTGGATCTTTAGAAACAAGATGGATGAGTCCGGAAATGTCATTAGGAATAAAGCTAGGTTAGTAGCCCAAGGTTACACTCAAGTTGAAGGAATTGACTTTGAGGAGACCTTTGCACCCGTAGCACGGCCTGAAGCTATACGGATGACACTTGCTTTTGCATCTTTTAAAAATTTTAAACTTTTTCAAATGGATGTGAAAAGTGCATTTTTGAATGGCTTTATTAATGAAGAAGTTTATGTTTCTCAACCTCCCGGTTTTGTTGATCATGTTCATCCCGATTTTGTTTTTAAACTTGATAAAGCTTTGTATGGATTGAAACAAGCTCCAAGAGCTTGGTATGAAAGGCTTTCTAGTTTTCTCATTTCAAATGATTTTGTTAAAGTCAAAGTAGACACAACTATCTTTACTAAGCATGTTGATAATGACATTTTAATTGTGCAAATTTATGTAGATGATATAATTTTTGGTTCTACTAATGAGCTTTTATGAAAGGAGTTTGAAAAAGTCATGCAACTTGAATTTGAAATGTCTTCAATGGGTGAGCTTAATTTCTTTCTTGGACTCCAAATCAAGCAATTGTAAAATGGAACATTCATAAGTCAAGCCAAATACGCAAAGGAACTCGTAAAGAAGTTTGGACTTGAAGGCTCAAAGGCTTGCAACACTCCCTTGGCAACTACAACCAAGTTTGATAAGGATGACCAAGGTAAAAATATTGATATTAAATTATATAGAAGCATGATAGGAAGTCTTTTGTAATTAACGGCAAGTAGGCCGGATATCATGTTTAGTGTTTGTCTTTGTGCTAGATTTCATTCGTGTCCTAAAGAGTCCCATCTTATTGCGGTAAAACGCATTATTCGTTATATTAAGGGCACAATTGGAATGGGTCTATGGTATCCGAAAACCGGAGATTTCTCAATGACGAGTTATTCGGATGCTGACTATGCGGGTTGTAGAGTAGATAGAAAGAATACTAGTAGGACATGTCAATTTCTTGGTAATTGTCTTGTTTCATGGTTCTCTAGGAAACAAAATTCGGTAGCTCTCTCAACCGTCGAGGCGGAGTATGTTGCCGCGGGGGCTTGTTGTGCACAAGTCCTTTGGATGAAACATACTCTCCTTGATTATGATTTGCATTTTCACCATATCAAAATATTTTATGATAATACTAGTACTATACATATGACTAAGAATGCAAATCAACATAGTAAGACCATGCACATTGAGATTAGATATCACTTTCTTAGAGATCATTTTGAGAAAGGAGATATGGATATTGATTATGTTTCTACGGATTTGCAACTTACCGACATTTTCACTAAACCACTTGATTTTGCTAGATTTTCCTTCATTTGTGGTGAACTTAATGTTTGTGTTATTGAATAAAAATATTTTCTTAACCCTTTTTGATGTATGACAAAAAGGGGGAGAATGAGTTTTTATGATAGAATTATGAGTTCATATGGTTTTGGTTCCATATGAGTTTATACATGTTTTTGGTTTTTAATGTGTTTCTATGAATTCATGTTTTTAAGATTAAGTGTTTTTGCAAGTATTTTATTTTTCATGGTTTTTAATCCTATGGTTTTTGCTTGCACCTTACATTATTTTCATGATAGCATAATTTGTGGGGGAGTTTTCTCCTCCCCTATATTTTTGCTTATAGCCTGTTTGTTTTGTCATCATCAAAAAGGGGGAGATTGTTGGCCCAAAAGGTTACACTCTCCAATTGTTGAGTTTTGATGATGACAAACCAAATAAGAGCTATTTAGTACTAATAAGTTTGTTCAAGATAAATTTCAGGTTAGTACCATATTTGGAGGTCATTGCTTAGCTATTGCAAAAACTTCTAGGTTCATGAAGCATAGAAGGCATATTGCACATCAAGGAAGGAACATAGAAGAGAAGGCTCTAGCAAGGCATAGCATGGCTCAAGACTTCAATATTGCTTAAGAAGACTTCAATAGATTTGTTTCTTTGTTTATAGTTTTGTTAAAGAGTAGTGAATAGGTTTGAAGCTCCATCACACACGTTTTTGGACACATCTTATTTCTAAGTTTATTTCTTAACAAAATATTTTTCTTCTGCCTACAAATTCATCTTTATGTTTTATACTTATCTCTATTCAAAAATATTTTATTTAAAATCAAAGTCTCTTCAAAATTCTGTTTATATTTTGGCTTTTGACCTAAGCCGGTCGACCGCCCGGTCGACCGACCCTGTATCAGGTCTTGCCGGTCGACCGACCGAGTCGACCAAAGTTCTGACAGTAGTGCGTATCTGTGTGCACATTTCCCGGTCGACCGAGCGGTCGACCGAACCCTGTCTGACTGTAAGACCTTTGCTCTCTGTTTGTTTCGGTCGACCGATCGGTCGACCGAGAGCCGACAACGGCTCTTATTTTTGAACTGCGATCGACCGACCGGTCGACCGAGATAGCCATTTGAACAGTAACGGCTATTTCCTAAGATGGTTTAATTTTATCTTTTTCTCACTTAAGTATGTTTAAATAACATGTTTTGAATTTAATACTTTCTGATTAGCCTTAAATATGTTTTATCCCTAAACCCTAGCCCTCTCCTATAAATAGGGGTGTTTGGGGGGAGGTTCATACACCAATTAATTACAAGAAAATTGCAAAAGTTTCAAAAGTTTAAGGCAGTCAAAAGAGCTTGGTTTCTTGGTTTTTGTGCTGAAATTCTCTCTCATTTTCTGAAGTGTTTTCAGGAACTCTCTGATTTCCTTTTCTTTTTCTTTTGCACACAAGAGCTTCAAATCTTACTCATTGTTCTCTAAGGACCTTGTAAGGGAAGAGATGTTTTTTCTAGAGAGAGTTTGTGATCTTTTGACTACTTAGAGATTGCTTGTACTTAAGATTGTGGAGTTGGGTACTCCGGTGTATTTGTGATATCTTTGTGATAGTGAAAGTAGTTAGTAATCCTTCTGGGGAAGGCGGGAAAGTAGAGCTGGGTGCTCGAACCTCGATAACAATTCTCGGTGTTTGCGTTTGGTTTACCTTCTTGTGCTTCTTGCTTTACTTTCATTGCACTTATTACTTGCTCTCTATTGTCATTGCTATATTCACTTGTTTTCATTCATCTTGTCAATCATAGTCTCATACAACAAGATTGAATTGTGCACCTCCAACTCATTTCAAGAGGAATCGCGAGGAAGGAGTTCAGAACCCTTCATAGGGCATCCGGCTTCTAGTCTTGTTTAGAGCGATTGTTGCATCATATTTTTAAATTGTGCATTGATTAGTGATTAGACGAAGAAGGTGTACGTATTATGTGTATAAAAATGTATTTGATGTACCCTTTCTTGTCTCCGCTATAGTATAGGACTATACCGAGTCGATTCTCAGGGAGAGCTCGCGATGGAAGCTTTGACGTGTGGTAGTGAAGTTAACAAACGAGTATTCTTCTCTTGCTTATAAAATTAATGAATCAAATGAAAAACAAACTAAAGAAAGGATGGATATGTTCATGGTGGAAAAGTCGGAAAAGAAATCAATAGTGGATTTGGTATTCACAAGAAAAAGAAAGAAAACTTGAATGAATCTAGATGAAAGAAAGCCATGACTAGCTTACCTTACTACCTTGCCAAGTCTTACCAAACTCCGTGATAGTGAACGCTTGCCTCATGTTGTCACTCCATCGGCGTAGGGTTCGTCTTGCGTGTTGACCTAATTACTTTCTCATTGCAAGAAGGGTGGTTTAACCCATCGGAGAAGAGAAGATCATACACTTGCAAGATGAAATAAAGCAATCACCCATGAGTTAGTGAAGATGGCAAGGCTAGTGGTAAACTAGTACATGGAGAAAGATTAGCTAAAAGCCATTAAAGAAGTAAAACAAAGCATGAAGTAAATTGCAAGTAATTAAAGAAAGCAATAAGGAAAGCAATTAAAGAAAGCAATTAAACTAGAACCATGCTTCAAGTAGAGGATGGAGAATGGATCAATCCTTGTTGCTTCAAGTGTCACCCTTGATTACACAAGCTCTCTCCCTCACAATCACTCTCTTTTACAATGAATTCTAGGGAAGAAGAAGAGGGATCTAAAGAACAAAACCTAGAGAAAAATACATGAAAATTACAACAACTAAACTAATCTCCTCTCTTCTCCATTCAGTTTTTGTAAGCAGGTCCAAGGTGAAGTATTTATAGGCCCCAGGTGAATCTTCGAGATCCAGGAGGTTACCACAAAATCCGGGCTCTAACCGTTTCAAAACGGCCGCCGGATCTGGGAGATCTCCAGATCCAGCGGCAGAATCTGGACCGTTGAGCCAGATCTTTCTGTTGGAAGTTGTTACGAGTTAGTTTGGCCACGTGGACTATCTAGAATCTTCATTGGGCGCGAGGATCTCTCTGGATCTGGATTTGAATTTGGCTTTATCTTTAATCTTGGATTAATCACTTAATTATTGCTAATTAAGGTGATTAATTGGCTATCTCTCCTTTAGAGTGTGTACCTGCAAATATGTAGAGAAGAGGATTAAAAATCATATATTTATTATCAAAATGTATGGGAATTATGAGGTAAAATATGCACTTTTGTGTAACAATCACACCCCCACACTTATTCTTTTGCTCGTCCCGAGCAAAACAAAGAAAAGAAAAGAAAAACTAATCTACCAATTTTATTACACCACTTTCGCAGGTGACGCGATTGCACTGAGCATGTGCAACAAGCCGTTAAACCTCTAGGTTACCCTAGAGGAGGAGTGTTGTCTCCTGAGGGTTTTCAGCGGATTACACCCACAAAATCCATAAAGAAAGAAGACAAATGTTAGTGTTTTGAAAACGCATTTTGAATAAGAGACATGTTTTTGAACTATTTTTGCAAAAATATAAGTGATCCTAGGTCATAAGTCCACCTATAATCATTCTTCCTTAAACTTAGTCTCTATGCAAGATCTTGTTTTCAATTAAGGTAAGAATTCAAAATAGGATTGAATACTTTTATCTCTCATAAAACCTAGATAGTATGCACACCGTGCTCATGAAGATTTCTGGGATTTCAACTCCAACCATCAAGCCATTTATTTATACTTATACTTATTTATTATTATTTTTTTCTTTTTTCTTCCCTTAGTTTAGGCTTTCTAGTCTACCCTTGTAGCGAGCCTTTAACCGATGACTCCCAAACCAGACGGTCTTAGGGCACCAGATGAGAAAACATCCCTCGGGTTTAAGGTCTCGAGTAGAAAAGGCCACAACAACTAAAGGGGATTACTTTTATGATCACCGTTAGGCGTGAATAATCATGCTTCTTGAGGCACAATTATCCAGCTTAATAAGTGAAATCACCGTTAGGCGTGAGTAATTATGCTTCTTGAGGCACAATTTCCCAGCTTAATAGGTGATGTTTTATTTATATATATTTCTCTTTTTTTTTCTTTTTATTTATATGGCATTTTGGTCTTTGTTTCCATCCCAAGAAATGTGTAAGTGTAAAGTGCACACTTATCTAAGGCAAAAAATTCAAGATAAGAATATCTCACCAATTTTTCTTACTTAGCCTATAATTTCAAACAAGGTCTATTATTTCAACTATGTTTAAGATGTCATAATTAAGGCTTTCTTATTTTCTAAGATACATCTTAATTTTCTTAAAAATAGATCAAAACTTTGTTTCTTATTTCAAAAAGTTTTTATTTTTTTATATTTTTTTTATTTTATTTTCTAAAAGAAATGTAAAAGAAAGAAAATCTAAAAACAAGAAATGTAAAAGAAAGAAAATCTAAAAACTCTACGTCAGTAGACCCTCCCCCACACTTATTTCATGCATTGTCCTCAATGCATCATGATATATGTATGCATGAAACAAAATGGAGAGGGAAGGAAAAAATTACCTCAAGGTGGTGGTTCCGGTGGTGGTCTGATTGGTCCACGAAACATGGCCCAATCAATTTTTCTTTGGGTTTTCAGGAACCCACCAAAAATATGAAGAATATGACCCATAAGAATGATGTGTGCATGGATGATTTTTATTATGTACATTACCCCATCTAATTTCCAAAATTTCCAAATAATTTCGGAGTCATTTTCATCAAGATCATTGTCCCATAATGGTGAATGAAATGATAAAACAGTTGACTTGGACTCAGGATGGACAGGAACTAACACTGACTCAGGAAGGTGACTGAAGTCAAGTAAAGGTTCAGGAGTCGAAGTGAGTTCAGAAATTGGGTCCAAGTCAAGAAATGAAAACTCAAGTCCACAATCATTCTCCAACAATGGAATGTGACTTTCTAAAGGTGATATCTCTTTACTTCCAATTTTAAGAAATTCAAGCTCATCACCGTACAATTCTTCAAAACTTAAGTCAACATCTTTCACTAGAATTGTACAATCAGTTTTAGAAGTAAAGAGATTCTGGGATTCTATGTCACATTCCATATGTAGTTCAAAACATGGGGAACTTGCCAATTTGTCAAATGGACTTTCAAAAGCAATGAATTGGTCAAGTTCAATATGATCTTCAAAGATGGGTGATTCAACTTCATTATGAATTGGGAAAGGATCCAATGTCGACTCTGGAAAAGGATTGAAGTCAGGTAAAGATACCGGAGTCATTATGGAATCAGGAAGAAGAAGTGAATCACAAAGTTTGGGTTCAGGATCACATTCCTCATGTAATTCAATTCCACAAAAATGTGAACTTGCCAATTTATCAATGGGACTTTCAAGAGTATGAATTTGGTCAAGTTCAACATGATCATCATAAAAGATTGGTGATTCAATTTCAAAATGGACTGGTACTGGATCCAATACTGACTCGGGAAATGAAGTGAAATCATGTGAAGACACTGGAGTCATAATTGAATCAGGAAGGAAAATTGAATCATCAAATGGAAGTTCAGGATCATATTCATGTTTGAGTTCAATTTCAGAAAAAGGAAAACTTGCCAAAATGTCAATTGGATCTGAAGTTTGGACAAGTTCAGGTGAGTGTGCTGAAATTGAATCTGGATTTCCAAGACTACATGACTCTTCGGTTTTAACAGGGTGGCTAGTGACATTAGAAATAGGATGAGAATGAAGAGTTTGGATCAGCAAATTTAAGTCACGATTTCTAGCATTTTGAGCACGAGTCATGTCTTCAAGCATCTTTTCATAATTGATGATTTCATTATTTGGATGAAAAGATGAAGTGTTGTCTTGGAAGTGATGGTGAAATTGTGAGTCAAACATGTGTGGTGATGGAAAAGTGGACTCACACAAGAGATCTTTACTCGTTTCCATGATAAATGGTTGTTCATGATGAAGAGGTGGAACTGAGTAAGACTCTTGAAAATACTGTGGAATTGGAGAGACAAATGGTTTTTGAAGTTGTTGCTCGACTCTCTGTAAATTGGCTTCTATACTCCTTTGTAACTCAGATTTTTCTTCAAATGGTGTTTCAGAAAAAGGAGTATAAGAAGTGGACTCGGGAAATGAATACTGTGGACAAGGTGAATATGGTGGACAAGGAATTTGAGAATTTGACTCGGGGTACGTGAATCCCCAATTACTCGGTGAAGAGTTGAAATTATCTTGGACATTATAATTATTAGATGGAGGGTATGGGTCATATTGATTCGGATAAGGCCAACCCGGTGTATGTGGTTGGTGCATATTGTAAAACACCGGGTTGGAATTATCCGAATATGAAGTATGTGTGAAATATGGATTATTATTAGGATAGAAAGAATTGTTGAATGCCATATCACACAATCACAAACAAAAACAAACAAACAAACAAACAAACAAAAGAAAAACAAACAAACAAACAAACAAACAAAAGAAAAACAAAAACAAAAATTCTAACCTAAGTTAGGGTAGACTTAGGACCTAGACGACTCCTAACAAATAGACCGTCCACAGGAGGTTCAGTGTAGACTCTAACCACAAGCTAATCAGCCAGGGAAGAGCAAGGTAGTTGGGAGGTTTTCCGTCAGAGACGTTCCTTAATTAAGTAACCAACCACCTTCGGGCTTTCGGCCCTCAATCTCTTTCCTAGACACTGATTTTGCAAGAGTTAAATTCCAACACTTTCCCC